>OY728165.1:602468712-603718712 GCA_963277665.1 Viscum album
ATCCTACTCCTCTCTTTCTTTTTAAGTACACTCTTTTATGTCATTCCTTTTAAAGCTCATATTTCTTGTTATTGGGAAATTATTATATATTACTCTTACTGTAATTTTTATGTTCATATGATGGGAGACCCTATTATCTCACATCAAACCATTTTGGATGTTTTGAGTGGCGCTGTTAGGCTGCCGAATTTTCGTAAGAGATCTAACCTCTCTCATTCTTTTTAAGTACTCTCCTTTATGTCACTGATTTTAAGCTCCTCTTTGTTATGTTGGGGGATGTTCTTTTATATTACTATATCTGTAAACTTTTTGTTAATATTATGAGAGAACCTATTTCCTCTCATCAATCCATTTTGGAAGCCTTAAGTGGTGCTATTAGGCTGCCGAGTTTTCATAAGGGATTTTTCAACTCACTTTTATTCCCCTGAGATTTATGATACATTTGCCACAATTTCCTTTGAGTGGTGTGTGTACTCCCAATTATTTTACTCATTGTGTAATATAATTTCATTTATGAGTATCTACATCAATTTTATATTGTCCTTCTTTCACGGGGTGCATGTCTCGAAAGATACCCATGTCGGTAAGGGAACCTTTCACCCTCCTTTTTAAAAAAAAAAACTTCTTTTGTTATGTCTTTTAATTCACATAATATTATGTTGGAATATGTTCTTCAATATCCTTATTTATGTAAATTTTATGTCCAAGTGATGATATCCCATTTATCTCTCTCATCAACCCTTTTTGTAAAATTTTATGTGACGTTGTTAGGCTGTTGAATTTTACCAAGGGAACTTCTTAACCCAATTTCGATTTCTTTGGGTTCAACATGTAGTTATTGAATATGTCATCCATTGAATATGTGTGAATGACCTTTGATTGTTTTACACATAATATCCACTTATATTGGGTGTATTTATATTTTTCACACATAATTATGAGATTTATTTATCCTTAATTTAAGGATACCTTCTTTATAATGGATTTCATCTCATTTTACTTTTCTTTTGAGACTTCATTGTTGTTATGCACAAATTCACTCTTATATGGTGTGTATATTGTCCTTTGAAATATTATATCATGAATCCCTTTATTCTCATGATATTATAAAGTTCGGATTAAATGTTATTCCACAATTTTTTGTATTCAAGAGTCTCTTATTTTGTTAAAAACTCTTTAACAAAAATATCATTTTAAATGTTTTAAAGATTTATTATTCTAAATATTTATCTTTAATGTACATGTTTTCAAAATGGTTTTTAGTATTTATTTATATGGACATTAATTTTTTAAAATTATAATTCCATTAAAAGCTTCAATGTGGTATGGGACACTTTGATTCAAAAATCTATTTTAAATGGTTTTTGAAAATGGATTGATTAATTCAATATTTGGGAATTAATTATTGTGATTGCAAATGAAATTTTGTAATTGAAATGTTTATATTTTCAATATTTTATGTGTAATGATGGTACTTGGACATTTTACAGGTGGTTATGTGATAATCCATATGACGGGTGGTGCCGTGTATACCAGGACGGGTGGTTACGTTATAACCTCCAATTCATTGGGTATGGAAGTCGGCCGTATGGCTATTCCATTAAGTATGTATGAAAGTTGGCCGAATGGATATTTCATTAAGTTATATGTGTGTAAGTCGACCTTATGGTTATTCCACTTAAGTATTTTTATGTCCCAAGTCACCTTTATATCTTATGTGATCTTTATATGGGTTTTATGGTAATCTTTTGGTTATAGAAGAGTAAGTAATAAACTTTTATTCAGTGAAGAGTTTTTACTACTTCGAAAAGGTGATAAGTATTAATTTGATAAAGTATACATGGTTTAATTGTTTTTTTGAATAACTAACTGTTTTCTTTATTTGTGTATCCCTTATTGAGCTTTTTATGCTCACCCCATGTTTTTTTTTGAAATGATTTTCACAGGGCTTAATGTGGAATAGGGTCAAGAAAGGGATCAAGGGAATGTCATGCTGTCTAAAACATGGAACTAGACATGTTTTTTTAAGATTTTTAATTTTATGGAAACTTAGTGGAAGTGTCTACTTTGTAATCATTTGAGATGTAATAGTTATGTCCTAATTCTCTAAAACTCTTAACCTGAAAAGATCCTGAATGTGAATTATTCATTTCATTCAATATTAAGTAAGGTTTAAGGCTGGGGTCTTATATAATATGTCAAAGGGATGTATATACACCATATAAATGTGAATTGGTAAATAAAAACAAATAAGCCTTAATGTAATGAAAATTGAGATGATATCCCTTATAAATATATATTTGTAAATAAAATAGATAGATTCTATGTATTAACTATAAATAAAAATAAATAAAAAATAAATTCAATATAATAAATTGACGGTTACTTCTCACATAATCATATCACGACATAACAATAAGTATATGATTAACCCAAAAAATATAAATTGGGTTAATAAGATCATTTACTTTGAGTATGAATTATCTTGTTCACTCTTTATATCCCTAAATAATAATCTTTAGTTAATTTATAATTTATTCATAACGTTTTTCTTGTTTTTTTTCTAATTACATTACTTATTAGCATGTTATAAAATATTCTTAATAATTATTCTTTCATGCTTTATGTTTTATCGATAATTGGTTCTTGAGTCGATAAATAAACTTGTTTTGATGTAAATTTTCTATGTAGTCAAAAATATTTAGTCTCTATACAGATATTCATGATTTAAATGCAATATATATCTATTATATATATATTTTTAACAGTCCATAACATTTGGAGATAAAAACACACCACCCATTGAGACGGTAAGATGTACGTACAAATGAATGCTACTTTCATTTCATTGTCATATTTAAATGAATGAAAACTATATGATATATATGTATGCTATAAATATATTAAATTATATATGTTAAATAATTTAAATAATATTATTAATTTTACCCTTTATAAGTTCCATATATTTATGGAACGAGTTTTTTATCTTTGAGGGGGCGGTAGTTCTCACTTTCTCTAATCAAATTATCATATTTTACATATTATAGAAAGAATAATGGTATTACAAAGAACAAATAACTAATAATATAGACAATAAAAATATAATATATATCATATATAAATACAATTTCATAATAATATCCACAATGACTGGTGGTAGGAGAAAATTGACAATCATTGTTTTGTGAGGTAGTAGTTCAACATATGCAGAAACAATATATTCGTATAAATTAGATATGTGTGTTTGTAACTGTATTTAAAATTATTATCAAAACAATATCATAATATATTGATGATACTGGTTTTAAATCAAAGAATAAGAAGAGCATAGGGAGTGGAAGTAGAAAATAAATGAAAAGAACTTGAGAGAAGATGTTACATATAAATCAGGTAACTTGTTTTGATTTGAGCCAAAAGGATTTCATGAATTTCCTTATGTCTAAGGTAAGGCTTATAGAATGAAATGTAGGATGTTAAGAGATTATGTTTTTATATTTTTGATGATCCAATGGGATTGAGAGGTGTGAATATGTCTTTATAGGTGGTGGCCTTTTATAAGAGGGGGAAGGGAAACTTATGGTATGTCATGAAATATTAATTTATTATAAAATATATTTTTACCTCAAATGGTCAAAGAAAGATTAATTATAAGATAAGATGATGTTTTATGTTATAACTATGATCAAATAATTTTTATAATAGTTTTTAATATTTCATTTACCCTAATATTTTCGAGTAACAACTTATTTACCCTTTTTATTCTTATAGTGATATAATGTTATATACACATTATGGGTTAATATAACAATCATATCATGTCAAAATCCCCAAAAAAATTCCATTTATCAATTATTTGGACATATATTAACATTTTTCAGAATAATATATTTTTAAGAATTTAAAATAATTTAATAAAATATTTTATATTTTATGTTATGAATTATGTCAATTATCATCAGAATTCATACATTACTTTTTTACAAATTCATAAAAACTATATTCCATTGAAAAAAACACAGAATCAATCCTAAAATGTTATATTAACCTATAGAATTTTACAATGACATAAATTATGTCAAATAATATTTATTTTATTGTTTATAATGTCATTTATTGGAATCTTATATTATTGAATCAGTTACTACATCATCATTATGTCGTAATTAAATTTATTTATTTAATCAATAAATTCAAAAAAATATCCCGATTTATTAATATTTTTATATTTATAATTTCTCTTTACATATGAATTTATAACTTATATATCCCCATATATATATTGTTTTTGTAAAAAGATTCATGTTTATGTCATTTTTTCTTTAATTTAATTTAATTATAATAATAGTCATTATCACTCCCAAGTGGATCCTTGGGATCCTAAAATAGAATAAGGATTCCCATGGTTAGAAATATATCCTATAATATGATTTTGACACTTTTTATGGGTGTTTTATATTATTATAATATTAATTTTTTACCCTTATATACCTGATTTACCGTTAATCCATGGTAAATAAAAATAATTTGATGTTACTTTTCATAATGTAAAAAAATAAAAGGTACGTATTTAAATAATTTGGGACTTCTAATTATAAATATTTTGTCAAATTGTTCAAATTCAATACACCAATTTTTCAAAAAATATATAATTTTAAATTATGTTTCATAGCCAAACCCAAAAAGTGGGGTTTTAAGAATTAAAAACTATCAAAAGATTAACATGTGTTTATGTCCAATTTAAATGTTAAATTACATAAAATGACAAAAATTGGAATAAATGATAAAAAATAATACAATAACACATCTAACATATTTAAAATTAAAATACAACTATTATAATAAAATAGTTTAAAATGATGTTTTGAATTAAAATGTAGTTTTTTTCACAATTCATAAAAATGTAATTTTATCACAAAAATACCAAAATTTAATCCAATGTAAAAATTTCGGTCCCCCTTATAAAGGATAAGATTGTTTTCAAAAAAATATAATATAAATGTGACAGAAACTAGATTTAGAAATATTTCTTCATCAAAAGGATATAAAACTGAATTTATAGAAAATACATCATTTATGAAAAAATAAATTTCTTCTTATAACATATCAAGAAAACATATAGGATGAATTTAAATCATGAAATTCAATATGTAACATATATATTTCACTAATGAAATCCATAAAAGATGATATAATTTTTTATAACAACTATTATCTTTAATATATGTTTTCTTAAAAAACATCCCTTATATTCAATTTGTTTTTTTAATTTATAATAAATTTGGCACCAAATGGATCATTTTTAAACATATAAAAATATTATTTAAAAATTTAGTTGATATTATTCATTATTTCCATTCCATCAGCATGGAGTTAACTACCATTTAAAATAATAATAATATTATTGTATTATTTTTCTATACAACTCAATGTTGTGTGCAACGTTTGATTTTAGAGAAACATGTTGTTACGTTTTGAGTATAATATTAGAAAAATAAACCCCTTTAACAAAAAATTAATATTATTTTAATAAAATTTAATGTTTTTATTATATAAATATCTAGGATTTTACATTCTTCCATATGAAACACTGAACCAAAACAAACTATAGATAATTATGTACCCATCATAATGTTAATATTATGATATAAGGTAAAAATGGGGATAATCAAATTATAAAATATATAATAAATAATACCATATATTTTAATGATTTTAGGAAACAAATATTCTCACATTATGGTTATAAAATAAATGAATTATGTTAGTAAATGTTTTCCAAATATATATTAATCATTAAAAATCAAATATACTATGTAATTATTATAATAATTTTTTCATTATGTCATGTAATTTGAGGAAAACATTGTAGGGGTGTCATAGTTGGTATCATAGAAAGGATATGTTTTTATTTTATGTTATTTTGATAGTTGATTATAATTAAATGTATGATAAGATTTTACTAATCAAAATTCCAATATTATAGACAATTCTATTGGTTAGTTGAGGTAATAATGAAGTTTTTTTTTGAAATTATGGTTTGTGAATGTAAGGAAAAAATGTTGGGATTTTTTAAGAATATAATAACATATTAAAAAGTTTCATTATTTTGAGAATGTTTTTATCTAATAAATGATTCTTTTTAGGATAATAAATATAGATATAGGTCTAGAATATATATTACATGGGGTAATGAATAAAAAATATACAGATTTGATGTTAACGGGGTCATGAAATGATGAGAAATTGGGTTCTATGAAATCATCCACTTCAAAAAAAGAATTTAAAACATGTATTGAAACTTATAATTAGATTGAGATATGTATCATGGGATGCATGTACACCTACTATTGGAAACAAGTCACAAGTATGTTGCTATAAAACATGAAAAATCCTTCTCAATTTAAGATTAAATAAATATATGTGACTCAATATCATGTACTACAATTTGATAGATTTATTATGATAAGGATCACAAGTAATCATCATCATATATATTAAACCATTCTATGGTGTCTCAACTAAACTGTTGTAAAATTATTCATAATGTACATAACTATTTTGGGTTTTTATTTGATTGTTTATATTTTATACATAAACTATAAGTAGAAAAAAGAGGTTTAAATATTTTAAAAGTATGTTTCAAATTTTATAGAGATTTATATTTCCTCCCTTGAGGCTTCCATTTGACAAATTCTCGAGCATAATAATTGAAATCAATTTTCTAAAGGGATTTTAAATAATTCAGAGGTTTTAATTAAGCTTAATAATCATCTCAGTATAAAATATTCAATTCGAAGGAATTCAATTGAATAAAAATGTCTTAAAGAGGGTGATATAAATTATTTGTTCTATAATTCCCTTAAACTTTTTATAATTATTTATATTCATTTTCACTTCCTAGGACTAGTGATTAGAATACATATAATAGGTAAGATTTATCAAATTTTTTGGTTTTTTGTTATAGGAATTTATTTTATGGTTCCTCTGTCATATCTAATCCCAATAATGATATCATCAACATCTTGCAAACCATGAAGATAATTTTGGGATCATGGTTCTTCCATTTAATTTTATGATCATATAGGATTTTTTTTACTATAGATCCTCCCCTAGATGAGATGGTTTAGTTAATTTTTTTCTCCAATAATACTACCAAATAATTCATGTTGATGTTTTCTAACTTTATCATTATTTTTTGGGGTGTATCTCTTCCAAAAATAATGAATTTTGAATTTTACTATTTGGTTTCTAATGTTTAATTGTCCATTGAAATTCATCTCTTAATGAATGTTTCATTGTTACTCACTATTTATATTATAATCAGTATTGTGATGGATAAATAGTTGTTCTCTACATCAAGTATTTTTTATCTAATCAATTTTGCATCATCATAGGGAGGACTATTCATTATTTTCTTATCATCACCTCTTAATGATTTAATATTATCCGGAAGCCAATTAGATATGGAAATATTCCCCCTAATGTTGATAGCATAAGTAATTTTTACAACATGGATATGAACTTCATGAGAAAATCCTTGAATATTTTTTGATTTATAGTTTTCCATCAAACGAATTAAAATAATCTTGTCCTCTTCTGGTATTTCAGTTATTATTAACAGTTCCCATGATGTTTTCGTATATCTCTAGAGGTATATAATAAGGCGATTCCCATTCATCTATTCATTTATCCATTACAAAGGATAATCTTAGTAGGATTTTATCAATAAAATACACTAATGGGAAATTAAAATCCATTAATGATGGTAGAGTAATTTATTCCCCTTACATTATATTATATATATATGACATTATTTTCTTCACCAATGGACATAAGAAAAATTACAAAAACATTGAAGAAGAATTATTTCATTATGATAACACCTCTCGCTGGGGTGTTTGGTTGAGAAAATAATTTGTATCTTTTTGTGTGGGTTATCTATGGCCATAAAAGACAACATTTTTGATAATTTTTTCATTAAATAAAATGTCATTGATTTTTAACCTATCTATTACCATGTTATAGTATAGGCCAATGTCTTTCTATTTACATGGTTTCATTTTTCAGATCATAAGGAAACAGTATTCATGTAATTGTATGTATCTTTCCTTATATGGTCGAACTTATTTTTTTGAAATTCATCAATAATGGAAATTTTTCCAATTAATTTTTTGTTTAAGAATTTTCACTTTCACTCGTTATGAATATATGAATCTCCATTAAAAATTTCATTGAGAGTGGTAGTACTATGCAATAGAATTTATCTAGTATGTATTAGAAAAAAGTGATGTTTTCTTTATGAGTAAATGGGTCTCAAAAAAAGAAATTGTCATTTTTTCAATTAGTCATTGCAAGACCATTCCATATAGAAATTTGGGACCGGTAAATATAAATTAATTGATTAACTATATGATAGATTATTTTTCAAACAAAATATTGATAACCATCTCAATATCACTTCCAATGTTAGTCATTCCTTCTAGTATGAATTTTCTACTATTGAATTATACTCCACATGAATGGTTTCTCAGGGTTCTATGCTGAATTTTTTGGAATGAAAACTAGACTATATATCCTTTGGTGTAATAAATTATGGATAAAGATGTTATTCTAGAGCTTTCCATTTCAATTAAGGTTCAAAAGAATAGATTGTATGATCTTCGTGGTATTATCAGAAGCCCGATTTGTAGGTATTGGTTTTCAACCATATCTTATTTCTAGTTTTGGTAACCGATGTAATATTGTTTATTAAATTATATATAATAATTAGGCATCATTATTTCTCAGAATATAATTTTAATTGGATTAATATAATGAATGGAGAATTTATTAGTCCATCATGTTCAGTTCAAATCTATCTTTTACATCATGGAAAATTACATATATTTTTTTTTCAGGAATATCTAATTTCACATTATTCCTTGTGTTTTCTCTTTCGTAAAAAAGCAATGATATTGAACATCTATTCTTGATTTCTGCCACTTTTTCATCAATGAGGTGTTACCTCTCTAATATGGGAAATATTTATTTTCAGTTTTTGAGCTCCATAATGAATTTTATGAAATTATTGTCACTAGTCCTACTTACCTGTCAACTCCTCAATCTCTTTTGGGTCATTGAAATTGTATTAATTTTAATCATATTGCATGATCAGAATAAATGGTTTCATGTTAAGTTCGCTTTATTACCCCAAACTATTTTGTTTCAATTAATTTTCATTATAATTTATGATATACTCCCCCAAATGGTTTTTATGTTTTATTACTTTCACTATCTATTGGTGTTATGTATTTTTTGTAATATTGGTAACGTTGAAACCCTATATGTTGTTCTTGAAGGTTTTTGAATTCCACCATTTACGTGGTGGATTAACATTAACATAGATGGTTCTTCTTGGTATAATATGTGCCCTTCGGGTTTAGGTACTATTTTTAGTAATCTTAATAGAGATTTTTTAGGTTGCCTTTATGATTATTGTGTTTTTATTACTCTGTTGAGATATAAATACTGGGAGTATTTCAGGCCACTGAAAATGACACAATTCTTCGGTGGGATAAGGTTTTCTTTGGATGTGACTGCTCTATTATTATTTTATGCTACTAGATAATGTTTAGGGATCTTATTATAGTTTTTAATTAATTAGTGTATTATTTTATAGGATTATTGTTCATCTTATTATAAAATCATCAGACATGTTTATGGGCAGGCGAACATTCTTGAATATGGACATTATAAAATAGTTTTGATGGAAAATTTTTGGCTCATCCTAATCAGGTTCATGATGGTATTTTAACTCTTATTCGGAGGGAAAATTGTAATGTTTCTATTTTTAGAATCTTTTAATATAGAAATTCTTTTAACAATTAAAGAGATAGGATCTTCTGGGAAGGGGATAATATTATTTTAAAAAATATAAACTGAATATTATGAAATTATGTTTTTTAATAAGTATTTGATAAAATATATATAGAAACATTTTTTCATGATTATAGTGATTTTGGATGAGTCAGAAGGTAAAGTTAAATTTTAATATAGTAAGTCATTTTTAGGTTTAATTTTATATAGAATCATTTTTATGATAATTCTATATTAATATGATTTATTCCACAATAACTATATAATATATTTTTAGGAATTTATGGTTGTGATAAAATCATTTTTATAATTAGTGTGAATAATAATATGATGGTTACCAAAAAATAACAACTATTCACAATGGGTGTTGAAGAGTGAAACAATGTGATTATAATAAACGAATTATAGATAATTATTCATACCCCATTTAATTTTAAATTACCATAGAAAACATAATGTAAAGAGGGATGGATCCTCATAGATGATTTCATGGAAAATATGATGAAGGAACAATGAATAAACTACATTCATTTCATATTTTTATAATGTTTCACCCAATGGAATGACTCAAAAGAATGAGAAGCTATTTTATTTTTTTAAAATGAAGTAATATAAAAATAAATTGATTACAAATTATGAGTTTAATTATCCCTATAGAAAAGTATAATGTGAATCCTTAGGATCATTAAGAAATTCAATTTTTTAGATGCTGTAATGATTGGGATTATTCAAACATATGAATTAATAGAAGCAATTAAGATGTTAATAATCACTATCAACATATTTTAAAAATGGAAAAATTTAATATCCTATGAAAATAATACTATTTAAAAGCATAGTTTTAATTAAGTGTTTCTAGGTAGGGATATTCATCATAGTTTTTGTGTAATGTCTTAAATCATGTTTATTTAAACCAACTATTAGTTGATGAAATGAAAACAAATTCTGGTATAATTATATTATCGATGGTATATATATCATCCTCAAGGAATGATTTATTTTGTATCCTTAAGGAATTTAGAACCTAAATTTTTAAATATATAATTTGATTATTGGAATATATTTTTATCCCAATTTGGAAGATATATAATTTGATTGAATAAAAATATCTACATTCAAATCAACAAATGTTTCTAAATAATTTTATGGATTATTATGAAAAATCATAAAAAAATAAAATTATATAATATGGACCTTGAAGTTAAATATTTATATATATTTGGCTCAAATGGATTGAGAAAGAAAAAAATTTGGAATAATACTATTATTGTAAAAACGATACCTTCACTATTTATTGTTATAAGCATCTCTATTAAAATTTTATTCTGATCTACATACATATTTTAAATGCAAATATATATTTCAATTATTATGTGATTATTAAAATTACATTGACAAAATTTATTTAATGGTGGGATAATTTAACACCACATGATTTTATATTAAATATTGTTTTATAAGTATTATATTCATTAGATTTTTAATGAAAATTATTTAACACAAAAAATAACTGAGAAATATGTACACATTATAATTTATTAGATACAATATTGGTTAATAATATTGATATCTACAATATAAAATACGCATTGAAATTAAAATAATAATATTTATGGTATCCAAATGAATATAAGAGAATTATATGGTGTAATTATTATAAATTTTCTATTTATTTATATTAGAAAACTCAATATATATTATAAAATTATTATTTTTATATTAAAATAAATTATTTTTTATATTATTCTTATATTATAACATATTTTATATTTTATATAAAATAGTAATTGTAGTAGTTACTATTTTGAAAAATCATATTCTAATGAAGTGTTGATTCATTATATATTTATGTATTCATTTAAATTAAATATTATCTTAATTTATAACTTTATTTGTGAAAATATATCTTATTGTTTTATGTATAATATCATTATTTTAATAATATGATTTTTATGATTTTTATATGGTTAAAATTTTATGTTAATATTGTGAAAAATATTGATATTTAAAAAAACCCATCACTGTTATAATATTTTGGTAATACATGAATGAAATAATTTTTTAAAACATTAATCAATGATATATATATATATATATATATTGTTTTCATATGTAAAATATTCAATTTTAAAATATATTAATCATTTATAAAACTCATTTACCTCATTTTAGAAACAAAAGTAATGTTTTTTTAGCAAAACAACTTTTCCAAAAAAATGTTACACGTCAGATTTTATCACATTTATAAAATAGGAATTACCAAAATGATTTCAAATTTTATGTAAAATTAAAATATTATGAAAAAAAGGTTAATTTGAATTTTATGAATAATTTTTCTATTTTGAATAAAAATGTTAATTACCATGATAATGATAAACCATTTATTCATCCATTGTTACAAAAATATTGTGTAGTTTTTATACAGATAATAAATTAATAAATTATAAATAAATATTATAACATAAAAATTAATCCCATAGATTAATATATTAACAAACATTAATTTTTATAAATACTAAATATAACATGTAACACATAATTGTTAACAGTTAGATATTCTATAAAATTAATCCCCAATTTAAATATTGTTTTATTTTAATAGATAATATGAATTTATTTTTTAAATTAATTATGTTTAATTGATATTAAATTTATAATAAAAACATAAATATTTTGTAAGATGATTTCATTACATTATAAATAAAATATATATTACTTAGAAAAAAACAAGATTCATATGTGAAAAAATTTCAAAATGTAAATATATAATAAAATATAACAAAAAAACATTTATAAACATGTTTGGAAATTCCTTCACGATTCTTAATAAAGCCAATATGCCCCAAATATTTACAATTATTAATTTTTAATTTTCTATGAAACATAAATAGTGCAATGATATGATTGAAAATGTAATGGGAATTATAAAATTCTTCTTTATATTAACTTACAAAATGGTGAAATTCTACCGCATCATGCCACACCCATTCCATCACATGTCATCTTTATAATTTAATATTTTCTATTATGAGAATATGGTATCAATTTAATAATCCAACAGAATCAGTTACTTATCTTAATCTAGCCAATTTCAAGGATGCTTTCATGAAAATGGTCATGATACCATTGTGACTATTACAGACACCTTCTCCCTTCCTCATAGTCTATCTCATCAAAAACTACCCTTTAAATAGTAGTATAATGACCTTAACGTCATTATTATAGTCACATGTTATTATATTAATCTAGCATTCTATATGTACTCAATTGTATCCTCTTATAAAAAAATATGATGTTAACCTTGCGTTGTGAGTATTACTGCTTCCATAAGAATATTTTTTTATTTTTTTGTAGTGATACTCAATAATTTTCCAAAAATATTAATTAATGATTTATAATGTTAAAAACATAAAAATAATAATATTATTCTCATTTCAATGTGACATTATTAAATAGCTTAACCATACACACTAATCAATATATAGTTAGTTTATGTTTGGGTTACTTTAATATCATAACTGAATAATTATATTTTACTACATTATAAATGACTATATGAATATAAATATAATAAATTAATAATAAAAAATATGTTAATAATATATTTTAGTATATATTTTTATTATATATTTATCATATTTTAACATATCATCTCTAGTCGAAAAATTATTTAAATAGTTTAACATCGATTCAATTTTCACACATACATTAGGTAAAAATATTATAATAATTATATGAAATAGGATAATAATAAGGTTAATATTAAAATAAAAAGGAAACTATAAGGTTTTCTATATGTAATAAAATATATTTTATTTTTTCCCTTTACTTTTGGTTAATGGACATAATAAATCTGGAATGAGGTAATGGTTTCTGTTTGAGTAACCCTTTATCAAGGAATGCATTGATATTGGTTTCCAATATTATCTTTTCTAATTAAACCACAAACTCGTTGTCTTAAAATATAATAAATTTATATAGATAGTAAAAAATTATCTTCCATTATAGCACATTTTTATTACGTGAAAATATTGTTCTCTTCAATAAAATATTTAGTTCAGTTGTATCTAAATTTTTTTATGAGTTATAATTATTTTCCTTGATCATTATATAAAATTTCATTTTTAATTCCCCATATATTATATAGGGAGACCTCATTTATCCAAATATTCATTATTAAGTCCTCATATACCTTCATTAAATTGGAACAATTTTAGAAAAAATTCCCCTCCTCATAAACACAATTTTTATATCTCTATCTATAACATCCCGTCCCACAAATTTCCTCATTTTTAATTAGAGTCCTATATCATATTTTATCTCATTTCAACAACATATTTCAGTTATACTATTTGAACAATGTTATTTATATATTTTTATAATATTGTATTTCAATATATTTTTGTTAAACATAATATGGGGTCTTAATTATATCTTAATTCATGATAACATCAACATCCATATTTAGTTTTTCTACATAAATAACATTTCAAAACCCAAAATATTTCACAGAAAACCAAATAATCTATTTCTAGTCTGATTGGGAAATATAATTATCTTACATTATTAAAATATCATATATGAATTTCATAAAATAATTTCACTTCTGGTTCAATATTATTCATTCTTATTCATAATAATTCTCATTAATTTCCTTCATTGCAAGTCCATGATTATGTCCAATGAATAATTCTTAAAATTAATAAATTAAAAAGGATTTATTTCAATTTTATCTATGGAATCCATAATTTTTGACTTATTAATATAGTTAATATTAAGAGACCAAAACAATTTTAATGGGAATTATAAGTATTATTCATTATGTATGTATTATTTCATTCATGTAATTCATATATTCATGAAAATATAATGATTTAATTAGTTGATTGGTTAGTCTAATATTTTATATAACTACAATATGTAGGATAAAGGATTATATCTCTTGAAATGTTATGTATGGTATTATCTAGTAAATATAACCCACTATGGGACTATGTCCACTATGTTAATGGGAAAATGGAGTAATCTAATTCCACTATAGAACCCTATAAATTATTATATTATTTGATGTGATTCATGGATGAATATTTTTATTAAATGTGTTATATTGATTCCATGTATTTCACAATTTCATGATATTATAATATAATTTATCTATTCCATTTTTTATTGAATACAATAATCCTATATGATTAATTTGGAATAAATTATATTTTTATTTATATTTTCTTTTATCAAATTTTCTAAACCAGATTTTTATCATATTTTAACTTAATATAATATAATTTTATTCCATTATTAATTCACTAAATGAGTGATTTATATCACCCCTTTTCTCATATCTGCTTCCCCTTGTAATAAGAAAATAAAATATTTTTGGAATTTATAGATCATTACCATGTTTATTAAAATTATAAGATATTTTTATGATATTTTACACATTAAATAGTCAGTTATATGGTATAAATGTTTTAATTATATGAAAATTAAAATTGATTTCTTACTTAATATTTTGACAACATTTTCGTAGAAAATATAAATAATGATCTCTAGAATATTTTATAATGAATTAGTTTCTTTATGACTAGTAAATTGATGGTCAAAACCACAAATAACCATTAATTAAATCATATGGATTATTTTGGTGATTTTTTCTCATACTTTTCCATTCAAAAATCAATTATTTTGATTACAAAATCATTGTTCTGTTAGAATTCATTGAATATGACCATTATTTTTTATTAATTATGATTTCACAAGTGTATTTATATTTTTTAGTGGATGATCCTTATATAATTCACATTATACTCAGATGAATGAATTGAAGAATAATATAATAATGGGATTTTTTATCATTGTCAGATATGGGAAATAGATATGTAGAATGGATATATTCTAATGTACATGATTGGAACCATTAAAATAAAATTTCATCATGTGTATTTATAATAAATTAATAAACTATTATTGTGATATCCTTATTATATCTTGACCCTATAGATTTCATTTAGTGAAATAGAGATGAATTAATGGATTATTGAAGTTAATATTTTCCCAGGTGGGAATTATTGACATAGGAACAATGTACCACTTATAGTAAGAAATACCGTATAAAAATATATAATATTGTTTGGAATGATATTGTGTTGTGTATATGTGTAACCAATGATGTTTCTTTTTTACATGAACCAAATGTGGGTATCCATTGAATATATGAGTATATATTAATATGAAATTATTATTAATTTCCCAAATTGCAGCTTTTGTGTTACACATATAGTTTCAATGTACTTGTAATTTTCTGGACTAGTTGTTCCATTGTGGATACCCAATATATTAAATGGAGAAGGGTGTGAGAAATGTGTTTCCCATTCATATATTTTTGTGAATTTTTCAACATGTTGTGTGATGGTTTTACTATGATCTATGTTTTTTAGTTAATGTGCATTGTGTGTCTTATAAAAGGGTTGTGAACTCATTAATTATTAGTATTTCCCTTATCAACTGAAATTACATTCACATTAATGGATATGATGGTCGATGAATAATTTCCCAATAAAATAGTCTATCCACAAGAAAAATATACTTTTTGGGGTAATCATTGGTTGATTCAGACTTTATAGACCAAAAAAAATATTGGGAACTATTAGATAATCGATTTTTTACATGAAATTTGATTAATTTTGATGAATGAAATTTTTAATACCATAAATTTTTTTAAAGACCATTGGGGGTTTCTTATAGTTTTATATAATCACACACATCACACGAATCATTTTGTAAATATAGATAATATGATTTGAGATCTAGTTAAGGGAAACAAACTTATGGTGGGTCCTTTGTTGGGAGCATCAAGATGGATGAGTTGATGTTATTGGAAAATCTAGGCCATTGATAATTTCCCACAATGTATATAGTTATTTAACATATTCCTATATATTTATCATCCTTATATGATTATAATTTATGTTTTATTGGAATATATGATTGGCATGTCATATTATTTTTGCATTAGGTGATACGATTATACGATATGATTGTTTTCTTCCGAAATACTACTATCCTTAATTATTATTTATAATACTAATATTATTAATTCATCTCATGTATTAAATGTTGGTTTTCTATGAAAATGATGAATACTCTTCAGATTATTCCTCTAATTCCCTTAATCATAGTTTGTATACTCTTATATATGGGGATGAATGCTTGATGTTATGTGGAACTCTTATCTATACACAATTATAAGGGTCAGGGAGCTACAGTATGGAATTATAGGACATAATTCCATCAATTTCCATTTATTTGGGAGGTTAGGGATAATAGATTAGATTATTGGGAATTTTATAGGGGATCCATATTATTTCTAGTATTTACTATATGGTGGACCTCTGATTTTATATGATAGTGGGATTGATAATATTTTTTTCTATTTTTTCCATTCATTTATATCACCAAATAGAATGTACATGATGTTGTTCTCCTGATTTATGGCATTCAATGTGTGATCATTAATTATGATTAAGCTTTATGAAATATATTATACATAGATTTTTTTTAATTAGACAGTTTTTAATTAGTATAATTATTTTACAATAGTGATTTATGCCTTGTTGGTATTTCATTTCATATATTTAATAAAATTAACCAAGTAATAATTTTTTTGTTCTATATATATGCTTTTAAAGAATGTTCAGCTAGCAGGGAAATAATTTGAACCATGGGTAGTTATATTGTGGTTGTACTTTATGGTTTTGGGTATCCTCTTAGGATGGGTATAAAATATTATTTTTATCATTGTTCATCATTGTAGATTACTCAGTGATATAGTTAGACTATCTATTTAAATATTAATTGTAGATTATTATGGAATTTATGAAAATAAATCTTATGAAACTACTTATAAAATAAACAATGGATGAATATTTTATTTCTATTTCATGTATTTATTACTCATTTTTAATATCAATTATATAATATTGTGTGGTTGGGAATTCTCTAACTACATATCCCCAAAGTTCATTATATATAACTTATCTTCTCGAGACTCATCTAGTTATTTTTTAAAAATAGAGTATGAGAACCATGATATGCAGTCTACTATGATCCTGAATTTAAATTATAGTATCCCCCAAAATTCCAGTGAACTACTAGAAATTATGTTCTTAACTATTGGATAGAATTTATTTTCGGAATATTCAAATGAGTGGAGGCATATTATTGTTTTATGATGAATGTTTATGCTTATCTTCTTTATGGACCAGATTGAATGTTCAGGTGCATTAGGAATTGGGTAGGAATGCATTATATGTTGACATATGAAAATATAAATAAATATATTTTTTGAGGAATATATTCTAGAGAGGATAGATATATATTAGTCATAGGTGTTTTTGTGATTCAAAATGGAATTATTTTTGTATCAATGTATTTCTAATGATTCAATGTTCAGAATCATTTTCTATATTTTAATCTAGAAAACCTGAAATATAGTTCAATGGTGATTGAGAATATAAATTAACTCACTAGGTAATGTCATGTAAATATATTTGGTTTCACAAAATATAAACAACTTATAAGGGGATGGTGGAAGATAAACATGGATTTCATAATTCACCCTTATAGTAGAAAAAATAATAGATTTTATAGTGGATCGCTAGATGCATATTTTATAAATTTTATTAGAATATTGGAGAACATTTCATAAGGAGGAAGACAACCGGGAAAGTGCATGAGGGTTCTATATCTCACTCTTTTGGAAATGGTTTTCCATGTGAAACTATTTTATAAAGACGTAGAGTTATCTAAAATTTTACACTTTCACTCTTGAAAATTATACTCTAGGATTAACCGGAGGCCATAACAATCGATATTGTGTGACAAATTACTGATTTGGAATGGTGAGTTTAACCGAGAATACGATTCAAGAGTTTTATCATTATGTACATACTCTAGATTGACAATAAACACTGTTACACATTACCATATGGGGAGATCCCTCAAATCTAACAATGACATATTACATTCAACTAAAACAATTCATGACAATTTTTGACTGGAAAACCCAAATTATTTAGGTATGGTCTAAATTAAATATATTCTCTCTATTTTATTTTTGATACATGTGTTTCAATTTTTTTAAATATTTTTAAATTATTTTTGGGTAAGAAATAATTGTTAAATTATCTTTTTTACTATATATTTATTATACTTTGGTAAAGATAGTGGATTATCTATAAAAATTCCAAGAATTCCATATAACGATTAACAACCACAATCATGTGTATTATTTTAAAATTATAGATATTTATATATTCAATGTGATCCTTATAATGGACTATTTTAATATTTACCATGAATGAATAAAATGTTTCAAAATATTTATATCATTTTCAATGAATAATGGAGTGATCGTTTTTTCTGATTGATAAGTGGGATGTTGATGTTATCCATTTGATACTATGACAAGTTAGTTTGGAGAAATTACTTCATATATGTAAGCAATAATAGATTATACCTAATATTAAGGTATCTATCTTCTTTTCCTTATATAGTATATGAATAGAAATATGTCGTTCAATAATATTCCCTCATATTATGCTCGATTATGTGGATTGAGTTAGAAATAGAAATCATTTCTGGTGTATATAAAACATAAATTCCACCTTATAATATAGAACCTATCGAGATAAATGTGATTAAGGTAAATATATTTTCTAATAAGTAATTATATTTATTATAGTGATAAAATGTACTAAGGATTATTTTGTGTTGCTATCTGTGAAGGTAGATGGTGTACATTCGTTGTGTATATATCACAATAAATTAAATCAAATTAAAATTTGTTATATATATCGAAATCCATTGATCGTGGAATTTTCTAATGAGTTAATTGACATAATGTGGTTATCAATGATTTATTGTTTCTATCTAACATATGATTCTGGTCATGGAAACTGACATAATTATGTTGGAATTAAGTAGTATGTCTATATTATATAGGAATGTTATTATGCAGTTCGGGCTAAAAAAATATAGGATAATGTCAATATCCATAATGTACATGCTAATAAACTTGTATATATACTCTTTTTTAAATGTTTTTAAATATTATCTATATAAATATTCAAAAAACATAAAATCAAATTCAATAAAAATGATATTATATAGATTACCCTTCTTATGTGTCTACATTAACAAAAAAAATCAAAATTTTAGTACTATATCTATGAGATTTTCCTCATCGGTCTTTTCGAATGTGGGGATTTATTTTTTGTTGATCCGGAGATGGTCAGAAAAGATAATTCTTTTTTAAAACCTAGTAACAAGATTGATATTCTGAATTTCAATTCACTGGATTACTAGTACATGATGTTCATTCATGAATTTTTTCTTTTGTTAACACCTATGACAACACATTAATAAAAAAATAGTATTGTTTTAATATATTGACTAGTGTTATTAACCCTTCATATAATCGAAGAGAACATTTACTCTATATTTGATTATAATTTTTCATGAACAAAATATATCTTATGTTATGTATTTTGATACATATTGGGTGGTGGTTAGAGAATTCATGATGCAAAATTATAATGTACTGATTTTCATCCCTTAATATCATTGATCTCATCAGAAGAACAATAGTGAAAATAGTGTTTTTAATGTTAGATAAATTATATCTGTTTATTTATACCAACAAAAAATTTATGTTCGAGAGAGTATAGGTGGCAGTTTTAATAAAAAATGATGCTGAAAATTTTGTATAAACCATTTAATTCATCGATTTTTTATAAAACCATCACAAAAACCATGGAAGGAATTTTTTTGCATTGGTTATTTACAAAACCAACTAAAAAAACAAATCAAGTCGTTTTTTACAAAAAATGTCCTGGAAAAAATATTTTTTCATCGGTTTAGAAATAAATGTTGCCTAAAATCACCATTAATCATTCATTTTCATGAAAGCCTTGTTATTTTGGATCTATGAAACCCTCCAACATGCAATGAATCCCTCTAAATTTTCAATGAAAATTAAAGACACATGATGATCTGAAACTCTATTTTTGTTTATTTTATTGGATTTTCACGATTTATAGTCTCCATTCTACATCTTCTTTGATAACATCTCCGAATCAGCATTATTTTCTTCTGGAAATCATATATATGACCAAAAAAGTTTTCTGAATTTAATTTTTTATTCATTTGTAATGATTGTTTTTAAAATAAATTTTGTTTAGATCATTTAGACAGTGTTAATTCATAGAGCACATTCAATGGAAGAAGTTCATATTTTGGATCATGGATAATTTGAAATGAAACTTATGTAAGTTTATTTAGTTTTGAGGAATGTTTGATCATGAGTTTTAATAGATCATTCCAAGGTTTTATATTTTAATTTTAAGTAGTAAACCTAGAAAATTTCAATTATTCATAATATATTTGTTCCTTGATGTTTATTTGGTTTGTGCATATCAATATTATCATTTACATCATTATTAGATAAAACAAATTGATAGTAAAATGTAAATGAATGTGAATTTCTTAATTCAACCCCTAAATAAGTATCACATTCTGTGGAACCATTGCACATATATAATTCAATATGAAATATTTAAAGTAAATAAGATTACTATATAAGTCAATGTGATATTTTCATATTATTTTTGCGACATTATAATTTGTCTTATGAAACCCATGTGTAGGAATGTTACAACTTGCAATATGATTAAACACTCTATTCAATAAATATCTCAATTATCAATCCTTTATTTAGGATATATTTTATCCCATGATATATGTTTATATTCATGATAAATATATTACTTTATAGTGGAATATCATTCATCACCCTATGTTATATCTTTGTTATTTATATACAATTTTTTAAAATATAATAATCATACGAATATACATGGAAGTGGATTTGATAATATTGATAGGTTTTTTATATATAAAAAATATCTAAATAAAAGTGTTTTCCTAATATAATTAAAAATAATATATGGTAAAATATATTTTTAATAGAAATTTAAAACACACCTTATTGTTGACACATAATTTTATAGTGAATTTGATGTGGATACTTTATATGTATATAAATAATGTGATGAATTTCATGTTAGGGGTGAGCTGAAAATTAAAATGTATGAAATATCATGACTATCTGGTATTTATGGAACAACTTTGTCGCATCACACTATATGGTATATTGCCTCCAGGTGTCAGAAATACTATCATCAGGTTATGTAATTTTTCCAAATCCATTTTTATCAAATATATTGATACTGATTTGATAAATGAGATGGATAATGAAGATTCTATTATAAATTTCAACTATAAATGTATTTTCAACCTTTTTAATTTTATAATGGTTCATCTAGTGAATCATAAGGTGCCTGAGATAATAATAAGATGGCATGTCTATTTACGTTGGATGTATCTATAAGGCCCCGACCTGAAACCTTACTTAATATTGAATTAAATGAATAATTCACATTGAAGATCTTTTCAGGTTTAGAGTTTTGGAGAATTAGATCATAAATTAGGAATTACATTCCACATTTAAACAAAGTGGTTACATAAAAGATAGAATTTTTTTCCCATCAACAGAAACATATTTAAAATAAAACATGGATTCTTTCTTGACACTTCCTTGAAACTATCATCATATCATGCACCTTTCCCTTGACCTGTGAAAATCATTTAATAAACTTGGGATGAGAATAAAAATCTCAGTAAGGGATATAAAAGTATGAAAAGAAAACATTAGTCCATGTATGGAATCATACTTTACTCATAAAACATAAGCATTTTAACATACCACATCAAATCATGAATAGATCATAGAAATCATAAGCCATAAAGGTAACTTGAGGCATTCATAACACTCTTACGTAGGGCGTAACCCTCTTGTTTACATTTGGAATACCCATCACAGTATATCCCCTAGATTTATTCGGAGAAACCTTAACGTTTAACTCCTTCGCATTACCCAATGCATTGGAGAGCTATATCGGGCTCACCCGCCCTTAGTTTATCACGAAACCACCCATCTCCATAACAATGACCAAGAACCATAAAATAATCATAGAACATAACATAATCATAATGGAAAGATAACATTCCCACATTGAAATAACAATATAACATTTTAAGATATTGAAATAATGAATCCATTCTAAAAACCATTTTCAAAACCATTTAATACATTTAATAAAGAGATTTTTTAATCAAAGTGTCCAATACCACAATTATTCTTTTAAAATTTTAAACCATTAATATCCATATAAATAAATATGTAAAACCCATTTGAAAACATGGATATTAATGAGAAATATTTATAAGAATAAATCACTAAAACATTTAAAACAATATTGTAGTTAAAGGGTTTTTAACAAAACGAGAGACACATGAATACAATAATTGAGGAATAACATTTAATCAAAACTTTATAATATAATGATAATAAAGTTATTCATGATATAATATTTTAAAGGACAGTATATACACCATATAAGAGTGAATTGGTGCATAACATCAATGAAGTCTCAGTGGAAATGTAAATTGAGATTAAATCCATTATAATGATGGTATCCTTAAATTAAGGATAAATCAATATCATAATTATGCGTGAAAAATATAAATACACCCAATATAAGTGGATATTTAGTGTAAAATTATAAAATGTCATTCAAAAATATTCAAGGGATGACATATTCAATAACTACATGTTGATCCCAAAGAAATCAAAATTGGGTTATGAAGTTCCATTGAAAAAATTCGACAGCCTAACGACGTCACTTCAAAATTCAAAAAATGAGTTGATGAGAGATAAAAAGGGTATATCATCAGTTGGACATTAAATTCACATCAATAATGATATATAATAACATATCCCAACATAATAGTATGTCAATTAAGATTCATAAAAAAATAAGTCTTTTAAAAAGAGGAGGGTGAAAGGTCCCCTTACCGACTTGGGTAACTTTTAAAACATGCACCCCATTGAAGAAGGGTCATACAATGAATATGTAAATACCCATAAATGAAATGATATTACACAAATAGTATAATAAATTTCATTATATACACTACTAATATGAACTTGTGGAAAATGTATAATAAATCTCACGGGAATAAAAGTGAGATGAAAAATCCCTTACGAAAACGCGGCAGCCTAATGGCGCCACTTAAAACTTTCAAAAATGGATTGATGAGATCAAATAGGGTATCTAATCATATTGAAATAAAATTTACAGAAATATAAATATAAAATAACACCCCCCAACATAACAAAGAGGAGCTTAAACGAAGTGACATAACAAGAGTACTTAAAAATAATGAGAGATTAGATCTCTAACGAAAATTCGGCAGCCTAACGGCGCCACTCAAAACTTCCAAAAAGGATTGATGAGAAAAAATAAGCTCTCTCATAATATGAACATAAAGATTAGAGTAAGAGTTATATAAAAGAACATCCTAATCATAAGAAATATTACCTTAAAAGGAATGACATAAAAAAGTGTACCTAAAAAGAGAGGAGTAGGATCCCTTACCTCATATCCAACATGACTCGATCGTTATTTAATCACCTGAATAATAAAATTTGGTCAATTTATAATTTATTAACGTCCTACTTTAAATATTATTATTCAGTTAATATCCCATATTATAAGGTTATAATAATTGGTTAATAAAGTGAGTTCATATTAGACGTTTTTGTCGATGTTCGGTACATGAGTAAAAATCGAACTTGTTGGAAAAGAATTTTCCATGTAGTTATAGGTATATCATAGAGAGAATAGTATTTTTGTCCTAAATATCATATATATTGAGTATATATTAATTTTATACTATTCCATTTCATTTGGAGATAAAAATTTAAAGCACCGTTCATGGAGAAAGGAGGTTGTACGTACTCATGAACCCTACTTTAATATTTTGTCATATTAATGTAATTAAAACAAAATGAGAGATATATATATTATAATTACAGAATGATATCAATAATTTTGATGTAATACAAATATATCAATTATATATATGTACTTATAATAGTACATAACATTTGGAGATTAGAAATGAAATGTATCATTCATGGAGATGGTAAGTCGTACGTACACATGAACGCTACTTTCATTTCATTTTTTTTGTATTAAATGGAATTAAATAATAATGATATAATGGTATATTATAATTACAGTAGGATATCATATGTAATACCATTATTTACGTTCTTTATACGTCCCACATATGGCTTTAATGAATCAAAACACTTTGAGGTGGCGGTAGTCTGCACTTCCTAAAATGAAGATATCACATTTACCCATAAAGGAAGCCGTAAATGTATGAAATAAATGAAAAATACAGAAGCTTAAGGAAAACATAAACATATTAAATATCATATATTAATATAGTGACATATTAATGGACACCTTTTAAGGTGTGAAAATAATATTGAACAATCATCGTTTTGTGAGGTAGTAACTCGCCATCCACTGAAATAGTTTGTTCTTTAACCATTAGACGGAGGTCTGTGAAAGTGTAGCTCAAATACATATTATAAAACATCGTAGTATATTTATGATACTGGTTTTGTTACAAAAAAAAAGTAATAAAAAGAGTTTAGGGATTTGGAGAAGAAAAATAAAACAAAAGAACACAAGGGAAGGCAATACCTTTAAATCAGGTAACTCTCTTTGATTTGAGCTCAATGGCTTCCTTGGAAAGGATTATGCCCAAAGTGAGGCTTCAATGATGAAGAGAGAGATTTGGAGATATGAAATGGGCAGGGTTTGTCCGAGCCAAAGGCTTGAGAGGTGTGTGTAAGGTGGTAGAGGTGGGGACCTTTTATAATAGGAGAGGAGGGGCACTCTTGGAAAGTTATAAAATATTACTTTATTATAAATTTATTTTCTGATTTAAAAGTTCCCAAGAGGATATATTTCTAGGATAAGTTGATAAGGATTCGAAATACACCCATCCAATAGGTTTTGGACAAGTGTAAGACTTATATTTTACCCTATCTTCTCATTTTATTTGAATCTTTCATTTATGAGGTAAACACCGCATCGTCACGGTGTCATAAATAAATTAATTTATTTAATGTCTAAAAATTAAAAAAAAATCATGATGTAGGAAATATTTTTATATTTATAAGAAATATTTATAGTCAAATATATGACTTATATAACCCCATGTAAAAATTGTTTTAGTAAAACAACACATGTTTGTGACATTTTAATTGTAACTTTAAATAAAAAGTTATTAATGTCATTTTCCAACCAAAGTGGCTCCATGGGGTCCCAAAGATGACCCATGGATTGTCTTGGTCGTCCATGACTCATAAAATGAGGGTAGGACATGTGTCTAGGTCATTTCATATAACTAAAACATTATTTTTACCTTAAACTACACTAATTACCTCTAATCGAGATTAAAACTTAAAAGTTACTATTCACCAAAAAAATTATTTTAATCACATTGAACCACATTTTACTTCTTAATGACAACCATATCTGTCATATTTTTGAAATTCAAAACACATAGGTGGTAAAAATTCATTTAAACGAAAAAAATCAGTTTTTAAAGTACATTTCGTGGTTTCATTATTCATCAAAAATTGATGTTTTCCAGAAAAATACAACAAATTCACCCTTAGCTGTATTTGATATTCTGAATTCGAAAATGATTTCTATTTTTTAAAATTCAAAACATATAAGTTACATTAATTAATTTAATAAATAATTCACACTGTCAGAGGAAATAGCGTGTTTTTATGAAACAATAAGTGTCAAAAGATTGAAACTAGTTTAAGTCAAATTTCAAGATGAAATTAATTCCAACGACCACTATTGGATTAAACAGTAAAAATATATTCTAATTTCACTTTAAAACAAATTCAAAAGATAATCTAATCATATAAATAAATTAGATTAAAATACAAAAAATTTCACTATTCATTAAAAAATGAACGTTATCGGAAAAATACCAAATTTTTACACAAAGTAAATTTTGGTGTCCCGATTCTAAAGAAGAATTTTATTTTGTCAAATATAACACATTAAATTGTCCAAAATTGGATTTAAAAGAGGTTCTCCATCAAAAGTCGGTTAATCGACCTTTTAAGAATATTATAATGTTTATGCTTAAAATTGGATTCATTCTCATTTTTAATCCTCTAACATTTATTGTAAAAAGTAAAAATATGTGAAAAACATATATAATCATTTTGTATTTAGTTCTGTTCATTACCGCCATTACAACAGCTTGGAATTAACTACTATTTAAAATAATATTATTTTATTATTAGAGTGCAATGTAAGATTCCCAAGAAACTCGTTGTTGCGTATTGGGTATGCCATCGAGTATAGCGTCCCCTTTAAAGTAATATTAATATTTTATTCAGAAATATGGTTAAATGTGAAAATGTCATATTCTTTATTTACCTGGGGTGTTACAGTATCCTTTTTATATGTATATCAAAATTTTAAATGGATATGTTAATAATACTTATCAACCAGAGGCCTCTATTGTTCAAAAATATGTATAAGATGGGTGATTGATTTTTTTACTGAATATTTGTATTATGTAGAGGATATTGGCCTCCTTATATACCTATATTTGATAGTTGACAATGATGGTAATCTGATTTAAGGCCTAAAGGAAATGTTCATTCCATGTGATGAAGAGATGTAGGAACATATATATATTTTGAATGACACAGATTTTGGAAAATCATATACATCATCACATATTTCTGAATTCAAGAGACAATATCCGAAAAATAAATTAAATGTGGTATATGATTTAGCGTAAAGATACAATTCATTCATGATTTATAGATAAATTGAGAACAAATATATCTGAATCATAAATGATGAAATGGTTGGCAGTGGGACCATTTTTCAATGTGATAACATGGACTGGATTTAATATTAATGGGTACACATTTTAAAGTAAAAAATTATAAGAGCTGATTCCCATTCGAAATATTTTTTTGATGGTTATTGCTAAAATAGTATATTTTCAAGTAAAAATGGTAAAAACCCAACTTTTTCGTTGGAATATTTTAGCCTTCAGGAGGATATATGGGAAATTGATTATACAAAATATCAATTCACTATGTTTATATGTAATTGGGTTGATAACAATAGAGGTGTGTAACATGAAGATTGGTGATTTACATTGGTTTATTTGTGATGATTTAATTACAATGAAATCTATTAATCATGGTGGCACATGAAAAGAAACAAATTTATGTAATTTATCCCTCAAATTATTAGTAGTCCATATTTTTTAAAAGAGATGATACCATTTGGGTGATGAAAATTGTTTTGATGATGTTATTGATTTACATGAGTGTTATTCAACTATTATGTGATTTCTAGATGATCACATTGTCAACAAGGAAGACATAGTTCATGTAGTACGTCACAATTATGATGAAGGAATATTAGAAAACACGAAATTAATCCACTATTGTTTATAGAAATAATATATATTTTGTTTCTTTTTTAAAAAAATATAAAGGGGTGCCTCTTTTTTTCATTGTTTTGGTCATTCTAGTATCTAAATATTCAGTTCAGTATTCATTTAAAGGTACAAAATTATCATTACACATGCTTGTGGAAATTTCGGGAACATAGATATAGGAAAAGATAATGATGTTTTTCTATTTTTCACATTGTCAAAAATTCTTTTATATACATATTTATTTAATGAATATTTTTAATTTATTAATTTTTACTGGAGGACTACTGAAGAGTCCTAAGAGGAGGAGGCTTAACTTGTTAATATAGAAAAATAATGTTCTCATGTTGGTAAAATTGGTATTAAATGTTTACAAAAAATATCACATTCTCATAGGGATGAGATACTATATATTTATTTTAATGATTATTATAATGCAACTGGACCAAATGCAGGTCAATTTAATAGTTATATCAATTATGAGTCATTATGTTGTTAGTATTCTATATCTTGATTGAAATTTCAATGACATGATTTAGAAATAGCATCATTAAAAGTCTATGATGTTAAAATATCTCAATTGATTTATGTTATATAATTTTCGGAATATTATATATCTTAAATGACATCTTCCATTTATTCAATTACAAATGTCATTCAATTTTTAGAGAACAAAAGAAATTATTAGAAGACATATATATTTAGTGGGTGTTTGATGGTGATATTTTAAAACAAAACTAACCGAAACATTGTGTTTTTCGAATGAAAAAGTTTGAAAACCCATTTCTTACGTATCCTAATATAGACGTACATACATGGAAGAAATTTGTTGACACCCGCAGTGATGAAAAATTTCTTGTATGATTATAATTTTTTATTTTAAAATTTATTATATATTTATCAAATTAATAATTAGTTAATTTTTATATAACAAGTATCTAAGAGATATAATCAAGAGACCAATCTGATAAAATTTATACCCCCATAGTTTATCATGTGGAGGGTATCTATATTGGAGTATAAAATTATTTAAAAAACTTTATTCAATAAGATCTCGATCTAGTAGTTGTTCATAGGTTGTCTTGTTGGGATCTCCATATCCACCCACTCTCCATGAAAAAATGAATAAAGCGAGAAGAAGTAAAAATAAAAAGTATCTGAAAAATAGGATAAACATGTATCAGATGAAATTTTAAGTACATATTATTTATTTGACATTAATTTATATATTTTATAAATTATAAACACTAATATATTATTTTCAATTTTCAATTGAGGATGAACATCAAGTTAATGACACACAGGTATATATTATCAATAACAGTAGGATGAAAATCCTTACCACTGCTTTATGAAATCTTGAACACCCCAACCATTTTAGAGGGTATCATGAGGCTGTATGTGTTCCGGATGTTCTTTGTCATAGTAATCTATAAAAATATCTAGAAATAGAATCATTAAATAATTATATGAATGAGATGAAACTGTATATGGGTGATCCAACACAAGAATCCATAAAACAAGCTTTATTAGAACACTTTACAAGACATTCAAATCTATATAGCCTTCTTAGCCTGCACAACCTGCTTACTTTGATCTTCCAACTTCGTCCCATCCACAGTGCCATGCCCAACATATCCAGTCTACTTACTTGGATCTTCCACATCCATCCTATCTAGACTACACTGGAAAACATTCTTATTTTAATCCTCCACATCCATCTTTACTGGACTAACCTACCCAACCTACATACATTGATCCACTACGTCCTCACTCCGACCAAACAATATATTTTGAGTTTTTTAATATATATCCTCATATATATATTTTGGTATAATGAATCATATATTTTTTTAGTGGATTCTATACATAATATTATTATGAATATTGGTCATTAATTAGTATTAGTACATGATATTATTTATCCAAATTATATACTACTCTTTCAACTGTAGAGATTACCAATGTTTGGGATTATCGTTGTCATTATTTATTTTGGCCAATGGGTCATTTCGTTTTATTTCATAGGAAGTACACCGTTTTTAAAATATTAATTACATTTGATTGAAAACTACTGATAATATTTTCTGACATTTCACTTCTACAAGATTACTTAATAGAAAATGAAAGTGCGCAATGGAAACAACATGTTCCAGAACAATCCATTGTTGACAAATCTAATATTTATTATTTGATAAAAAATTTAGCTCATGCTTCTTCTTCATTGAATAATTTCTTCAAGTATCAGATGATATTTGATATATGAAGAATATATTATCCCTTGAGATTAATAAATTCATATTTAATGAATCTAGTTGAATTTTATGTGCTCATTCAGAATGTGCTTTAGTTGTTTTTTCATTTAAGTAAATGGATGTTGGAATTGTTATTATTTTAGTCAAAATATGGATTAAATTGAATTACAATATTTAATTTTTAAATTTTTTATCAACACAAGATTCTTGTAAAAAATAACTGCAAAACCAATTATGGTTTTATAGATATATAAAACATTTCCATTGAAGTACCACAGGTGATGAATCCTAGTAGAGTGGAATATATAATTTATAGATTATCACATACATATATTGGATGTTGGGTGTTAACATTTATTGGTATGTAATAACAGAATCAAAATTATTTACAAATGATTATTATAATGTCACTAATATTTAAATTTTTTTTTATTGAAGGTGGAATTTGATGGGATCCATATTATTCCCGAGTGAATATACCTTATATTGGTTTTTTACATTATTAGGGAGTGTTCATAATGTTTTTTCCACCTTATTATCCATGTATATTTTTTGGGTTTTCAGATGCCCATTATGTTAAATTATTATATTTTATACATATATTATTAGTATATATATATAAATATATAAATTCTATTCATGGAAAAAAATTAACAAATAATGCTTATCGATAAGGAATCCAAAGGCAATAAATTATGTGTATGTAAAGGTATTTATTATTTATATGAGATTTTGTTCTAATTTTTATATTTATATATTATATATTATTATCATGTAAATGTTTTATAACTATAGTTTCATCATCAACAAAGACAAATTGAATTTTAATGGTATGTTCTATGGTTATGGATGACATAATCAAAATAAGAGTAACTAATAAATTGCATAAGGTTAGATATATTAATGATTTAATATTTGTTGTTGTAGTATTCTATTTTTAATCCAATATGATTCAATTTTATAGTAAACAATAAATGATATGGAGTCTTATACCAAATCTGAACAAACCCATCATCAACCTTTTTTGAATATTTTTTAGCCTATTTGTGATTTGAGGTATATGTATTATAATGTTTATAAATAATACACTAAAGTTTCATAATCAAATGTGTTTAAATTACTAATTATTTTGTTTTAATATATATTTTATCAAAATGATATCAAATGAATGATTAAAAAATATAAAACAACGAGCATGATGTGAATTTCAGGTATGTATATTTGAAATCTATATTATAATAAAATGAATTAATAATTTTTTTGTTAAATAGATAAAAGGATGTAATTTTTTTTAGTTTCACAGTGTATGATTACTATTTTTTTATTATTTTATACTGTTTTTTTATTTTAGAGATTATGGTTATTTTGGAAGTGTAATATTTTTAATTTTATAAAAAAATTACCTTCGGCATCAGTTTTAATAAAAACTGATGCCCATACATTGATAAAATACTATTTCAGTTTTGGTGTGGGTTTTTTCAATACTAACCCCCATGTGGGTTTTATCATCGGTTGTTATCAAAACTGAGACTGAAAAGTGACCCCCATATATGTTTTGGAATGTTTTTTCATAAATAAGGATGCTAAAAAATAACTTTTTATGTGTCCATTAATGACGTCGATTAAAAACTGATATCAGCTATAGTTTTTAACAAAAGGAACCACCAAAACCATTACTTTATGTTGTTTATTTTGGTCCTTTAATTCATCTGTTTGAAAAATTACCTCCTATGTGAGTTTGTTTTTTATTCAATATAAAATGATATGATATATACCTGCCCAAATTTGATTTTTTAACACAATTAGTGTTGTTATGTATGGTACCTATAGTTATTCCACAATGAAATTATTACTTGTCCTAAAAAAATATTTTTAATTATTAACTTGTGGATGAAATAGGATCCAAAATATCACTTTTATTAGACGATTGATATCCAAGAATATTAATGGAATACTGGATATTGGGAATGACTAAGGATTAATTTTTATTATCTTATGTACCCTTTTTAGTCACATCCTCATTGTCATATAATGTAATGTAAAGTTAAGAGTGTGATTCAAACCGTCTATTTTCTCTTGAACTACATGTGGTATATGAGTTTATTCTAGGATGGAATATAGAATAATGAAATGTTTTTTATATGCATGGTTGAGTAGTTGGTCTCCCAACACATAGGGGATACATGGAAAGGGAAAATCATGCTTTTTATTGGGCAATGAAATCAGGACCATCAAATATATATCAAAATTTCAGATAATGATTTTATTTAAAAATGGTGTATTGTAGGCCATGTCTATCATTTCAGGTCTTATTATAAGATTAAAGTCCTAAAATACTAACCAAGAGTGTTACATCATCCACTTCCAATGATTGTTTGCATGTGGAATGAAGTGATAATAGAATTCCTTAATCGATATATGGGGACCACTAAAAGGAGATATGTTGTATGTGTTATAGTGGATCAGTTGACTGATGTGGATAATTTCATTCACTTCTAAATATGAAAGTGTTGGATGGTCATGGAAATAACTATATTTGATATATTTTGGTATGACTTTTACTTCCATTAAATTTAATATCTATTATAGATAATTATTTCGAATTTTAATTTATTTTCTTCATTGTCATATGTAATGGGGATTCTATTGATACTAATTATATCTTATCATCTATGTATAAATGGGATGTTGGGGAGAAGAGTCTTGAACAAATAGAATATGACACATGTTCTAGGTTTGCAGTTCAGAAGAGCATTGAATTATCATATACCCATGAAAAAAATTTCCTAGATCTACTGGTTATTATATAGAATTATATTTTTTCAATTTATGGATTTCTATATGTTCCCATGTCATTCACTTCTATATTAGTATGTGGAAGGTGTGTCCTTAGTTGTAGAGAAATTTTTAGTGCACAAGTCATCAAAATTTGACTAAGAAATTAATATGTATCTTGATACAACTCAATGAATGCAATTATTATATTCCATATTGAGGTTATGTACATTTTAGTACACAATGTAGGACCATGACATTATATAAGAAATAACACATCATATTCTAATAACCAAAGAAAAAATATAACATTGGTTTATTCTTGTTTCACAGTACCTCATGGTGATATTGTACATAATGATATACAGAAGAACACGTCATATGTGTGTTGGAATTAGGGGGTACCTCTTTCAATATAAAACATTAACTATATGCTCATGCACAATTTTTCCCATATATTTTATAATAATCAAAAAATTGGTTTTCAAATCAAAATCATGGACAAATATTTTCTAAAAGACATATGATTGTCTTATAAATGAATTTTGGAAATATATGATAATGATTATAATGTATCACATATTTTACAATTTATTTTCAATACCTAAAATGATTAATTTTAGATAATCCCATTGGTCCACATTGGCTCCACATTCTATTAAAATAAATGATTGACCGCATGGGACATTCTAGAAATGAAAAATAATTTTAATCACAAGATTATTACTTTATTAAAATATATGAATCCACAAAAGAGTAATACAAATTCTTAATGAGTATCAAGACAAATATCTTTCAAATAAATTTATTTTTACAATACTATCAAATAGTTGCATCATATGTAATCATTCATTTAGATATTACCCTTTATTTAATGAAATCATGTTACTATAGGACATGAAATATTTCGAGGACAAATATTTTACTCATATGTTCTCAATTATATGAGTATAAAATAATAATAAAATAAATAAAAATCATGGCAATAACATTTATTGATTAACTCCTAACATGAAAATCGTGCCAATAGATAGAATGCATATATACTCTTTTGAATTATCCACACAATAACATATCATTCTTAAATAATGATTTTTCATGATATACTAATCATACAAGAGGAAAAATATCATATAATTTATGAATAAAATGATCAAATGATTAAAAATAATAATTGACCCAATGTTGAGATAATCCTTGAAAATAACATATGAAAGATATAAATGTATGAATGTTCCGAAGCATTGAATGTATGTAATCTCATGTAATGGGTGATATAAATGGGATCCAAAATTCCATGTATACAAATTTTATATCTTATGAAATAGTATGCTAAATAATTTGTGTATAATTTATTGCATAAATCCAATTTGATGAATCAATAGTATTTTATGTTTCCAAATACATGAATTTTATTCATTTAATCATTATATTTTGGAAATCACAAATTACTCTATAAAATTAATCAGTTATAGAAATTAATAGTTATTTAATTTGTTTTCAATTATAGTTATACATTATATAATATATATTAAAATATATAAGTTAATTTAATAAAAATAACCGAAATATTGACATTAACATTTTACATTACATGATTTATTATATACTATTATTTCATTATTAAAAAATAAATACATATCATATAACGTAAATGAAAAAATTTATATCATGGATTTTCAAAGAAACCCTATGAATCAATAACATTTAAAGAGAGTTTTAAGCACATTACATATATATAATTATGTCCTCATATATATGTGACCACCTTATTATATCATCCAACTAAATAATTTTTTAAGTTACATTTATTATGATATAATGCCAGAATAATTGCAATGCCCCACTTCCTTTTTCACATGTATGATCTAATAATTTCTTATGGAATACTTTTTCATAAGAAGAAAATATATATCCACGAAAGGGAGGACACCTATAATGATTACGTAAAAGGTTTTTTTGAACATTTAGAACTAACAAAATATTTTCAATGATTCCTAGGATGTTATTGGAAATGTAATTTAATCCCTTGATGTGTAATGCCTACTGGAAATATCCCATAGATGGATTTCGTATTTTTAGAGTTTTATATGTTTTTTAATCTGAAAATCTCGATTTGAATACAAATTGTGTCAATTTTTTTTAAAAATGTATATGGATATAATTTACGATGTGTAAAATATTACACACCCAGTAATCTGTCATAGATGCAGATTTTGTAGTTTCATATGGGTTTTTTATGGCTCATTGGGTTTGGAAACCTTCACCTCATAACTAGACCTCATACGCTAATCAAATATGTGGGATTCAATCCCATCTGAATTACATCATATAGAGGATTAAACACTATTTTGGAAAATTTTCTCCATTTCAAGTAAGTATTCCTCTTGGAACATCGTTGGTTTTGTTTTTGGTTAGATTATTGATGTGGTTTTGTAATATCGTTGGGATTTCTATCAATCATTTTAATTTTATTTTGATGACATGTTTTCGAAGGGAAGAAATTTTGGTTTATGATCACCATTTTCAAATGTGGTGATATTTTTTTATATCATCAGAATTAATTAAATTATAATTCATTTTCATATCTATTAATAATTATGAATTAGATTTTAATATTATGTTAAATCTTAATCTTTTTATGATAGCTTACTTGACACGCAATGCCGAGTTTCTCAAAAATCGTACATTGCACACAACATTGAGTCTTAAGATGAGAATGAATACAATTTTAGGCTTAAAATACTGTAATATTTTTAAAAATGACATTTTACATCATTTTAATGAACAAACATGTTTAAAACTAGTTTTTTCACATTTATATGTTGTATTTAACAAAATAAACATCTTATTTATAAGAGGTAGATCAAAAGATTAATTTATATTTTTTTTTATTTTCATGATAAAATTCATTTTTAAATGAATATTGAAAAATACAACAATTTTATTCCAAACAAAATTTTATTCTCATTTATTTATATATTAAGACTATCATTTAAATTTTCTAAAAATGTGACTAGATTATGTATTGATCATTTAATACAATTTGGGATATTTTAATAAACTTTAACAATAAATTGGACATAAACACATGTCAATCTGTTGATAATTTTATATCTAAAAAACACTTTTTATCATTGATAATATGAATTTATTTAAAGATAATTAATCTTACTTTTGTGTTTTGAATTATGAAAAATGGATTCCATATGTTGTATCATAAGATCCAAATTATGTAAATTATTTCCTTTAATTTTTTTTTCGTTATGAATATGAACTTCCATGATTATTTTTATTTACCGTGGTTAATGGGTAAATTTAGTAAATAAGGGTAAAAACTATTATCATAATAATCTAAATCAACCATAACAGAAGTCCTTGTATTATATTAGTTTTCATCAGAGAACAATACCATCTTTATCTTGAGATTTTGGCATTGGGGAGCCACATTAGTATAGTAATTACAAATTATAATAATTTATTTAAGGTATTGAAAAATATAACATAAACATGTATCATATTAGTAAAAAATATTCAATAGGGGTTATATTATTGATCTATTTAACTATAATTTATCATTAGATACATATATATATTTCATACATCATGTTATTATATTTATTGTTTTTATATATTAAATAAATAAATTTAATTATAACATAATGATGATGTAGTGATTTCTTATTAATGAAACATTCAAATCAATAATATTATAAATTTTAACAAAATAATATTTAGAAAATTTTTTGTCATATAGAATTTTTATGGATGATTATTAAATGATTTATATGAGTTAATTTAGTAATTTTTAATGAAATTTTTTTTATGTCTTTAAAAAAATCAATTACTAAATACTGCCAAAATTGAATAAAATGTGTTTTTAAAATATATACACTTTTATTAAAATATATAATAGTTATAGAAGTATATTATCTGGCCAAATGAATTAGATAATTTTAAATATTTCATTAATGATCCAATTTCTGTATTTTTTTCATTTTATAATAACAATATAAACCATATAGTGTAAAAATAGAAGAAGTCGGGATAAGATATATTTTATTTAACTAAGGGTTGATGCCAAAATATAAGGTTTCATGTCTGACATAAACATGTCTAAAACTTATTTATTGAAAGAATTTAGATCCATACTCATCTTATATATGAGATATATATCATTGGATTTTTTAAAAATCATAAATCAATTTATAATAAATTTTTTTTTTGAATTTCCTAAAGTGCCCCTCCACAATTTTAGAAAAGGCCACCATATCTACCCACATGATCACACCACTAAATCCACATGAATAATAAAAATTATGCTAAAATAATCTCCCAACATGCATCTATTCATAATATAATTCTTACCATGGAAAAAACATAATTCGATAATGCCATTTGAATAAAATAAAAAAGAATGGCCCAATTTGGAGGTAACATTTTCTCTCAAATCCCCTTTCATTTATTTTCCTTCTACACTCCCTATTTTTTTACTATTATATTATTACATAAAAAACCCAGTATAATAAATATACTATTATGTTTTCAATCTTTGGTTTGGAACTAAACTTATACACAACTTTATCTAAAAGATATAAAACATATTTTTTCTATGTACGGTTATCTATTGCCTCTCGAAACGATGATTTTAAATTTTCTCATACAACCTCTCATGGTGAACATAATGATGAAAATATATTTATATATTTATATATTATATTTATATTTTCTCTATAAATATGTAATTTTTATTTACAACATACTATTTTTTTGGCATAATGTATAAATACGATAAATTCGTTAGAGGAAATGTGGAGTACCACCCCCTAAAAGTTATTTGTCCTGTTAATGACATACATAGAACAAATAAATGATGTTTTTAATGAACTTATGTAACATATATAAGATAAATATTATAAAATAAATACAATATACCTATGAATCAATTAGATTCCATTTTTTAACATGACAAGAAATGAAAGTAGCATCCATGTGTATTTACGGGCTACCATCTCCATGAATGATTCATATCATTTAAAATATAAATAAATTATGGATTATTATAAATAAATATATACTAGATATATATGATATTTAAATCAGTATTAATTTTATGAAGATAACCGTCTTTTGTCCAAACGATATATTTTTAATTATAAGAAGTTCATTTTTGAATCTTGTACTGAACATCGACAAAACGTATGAAATGAAATCAAATAATTAACTAATTTATGTAACATGGTAGTAGGTAATATAAAATGAATAATAAACATGATAATTTTTAAAAATAAAAAAAATCAATCTCAGTATTGTATTCAAGAATATTAATATTGAACATGAATATTCAGACTCGAGGTATGGGAAATCGTAACATAATCTCCATTTATTGAGTTTAATATCCTTGTCATTGGGTTTCTTTTCGAGAAAATATTTGTGAATGAACTATGAATGTTTTACACTGAATAAATACAAATATTGGGTGTACATATATATTTCACACAAAATTATGTCATTTATTTACCCTTAAACTTACGATACGATCATTGTTAAGGATTACATGTCAATCTACTTTTACTGAAGAATGTCATCATATTATACAACATTTATTATCATATAAGTATTATATAACACCAATTTAACATATAATATAATTATTTTATACATTTTAAATATTTTTAATGATTTTTTTTTGATTTTAGTCTATATTGATTTTAATTCAACTGTGTTTCCAGTGTTATGAGACTCTTTAACTAAAACATAGTTTTAAATGTTTTAAATAATTGTAATTATAAATCATTCTCATTGATGTCCATGAATATAAAATGGTTTTATGAATTTATATATATGGATATAAAATTTTTTAATTTTTTTTTATAGAATTACTTTTAAACATTTCAATGTGATATGAGACACTTTGTTTCCAATATAACTTTTTTAACTATTGTAAATTTATTTTGGAAAATGGATAGTTTTTTAATGTATGTGGTGACATTGAATTCTCTTACACCTCCACAGCTTTTTAAAGTTTTTATTCCACTTCCATATTTAATGTTTTCTAAAAAAATAAATACCATATATCCTTTTCGTTTATTTTTTTATTGAAAATAGATTTGATAAATAATTCATTATGTCAATATCAAGAAATTATCTCTGGTTATTGTAATGTGGAATGGTTATTTCTCTCTTATACTTGTTTTATGTGATATGATTATCAAATAGTTCATGGGAATTGATTATATATCTGGGTGGTTATGTGATAAACTGTTGGTGGGTAAGCCCATGATACCTCTCCGATGCATTGGGTACCGTGATAATGGTTAATGGTAGGATTCTCTTAAGAGATTTTGGGAATATACTATGATGGGTATTCGAAACGTATCTTAGAAGGTTACTCCCTATGTTGTTTTCAAAGATATAATCTATGTATGATATGTATACCACTAGATAACATTATTTTTTATGATTTCTATGATGTTTTGTATGAATCATATTATTACATGATGTAAGATAAATAGTTCATGTTTTATGGGTGAAATTTATGATTTTGTGAAAATGTTTTCATTGGTTTTAAATATTAATTGACAAAATGTTTTATTCCTTATATTATATTTCATACTAATAATTTAAATTCTCATCCCATGTTTCAAAATCTTTTCTGCATGGTATAAGGATGGGTTAGATAAATGAAGAATTCATGATGATTTTTAACTAGAAAAATAAATCATGTTTTGTTTACTGTGTTTCCATTGGTGGAAAAGTGCATATTAAGTGTAAATATCTTAGTGTAATGAATGGTTATATTATATAATTATTTTGGGCTCATTCAGTAAAACACTAAATTTTAAAATATCCTCAATGTTAAAAAGGTCAAATTATTTACATAGCTATTTATTATGCAATGTTTAAGGTTGGGGACTTATATTTTGTTGAATATGATGGTTTATGAATCGTTGGAGATTATGATGTTTTCTTAAGAGTAAAGGATATCACCATAGGTTTATAATTTTTTGGTTGGTCCTAATTTATATGTCTTAAAAACAACATTTTGAGACTTATGTTATGAATTTTAATGGAAATTAATGGTATTTTTTGAGACATTTATTTTTATGGTAGTTAGGTATTAGTATTTTGGTTGATGAAAAATGAATGGTATAAAATAACATTTGCATGTAAATCATGTTCTGGATATTTTTTTTGTATTTTATTTCATTTTTTTAATGTTATAATAATTATATTGTTTTCGAAAAAGCACAACATGCAAACAGATTGACAACCCGTCATTACAGAGAAGGATTTGGGAATAGAAACCACAACTGGAGTTTAATGGGTCGTTATCACCTACCAGTTGCCTACATGAAGTCCCTAGTTATTATGAATTATTCGTTTAAGTGAAATTATTTTATGGATTATGAATATGTTCATTTGGGAGACATATATGTTATTGAATTAATATACGTAATATTCGTGAATGATTTGGGGATTAAGAAATAAATCATATTTCAGATGACAATCATTATTTTAAAAACATTTTATGAGTAAGGTAAAAAGAAGAATATTCCATACTAATATAATAATGTTTAAATTATATATTGGAAGAATCAATGAATTTAGTTCTGGAATTATAGGAATTAGTCTATTTTTAGAAATAAATAATTTATCATGGATTATATGTGATTAGGTTAGTTAAATTTCAATATGTGACATTTAGAGTGATTTATTTCATTTGACGATACATGTTAAAATTTATATTGGAATACAATGTTATCAAATTCTTTTATGTTTTTGGTTTCAATATTATTGGGATTATTTTGAATTTTTTCAAGCAAATTTACCTTCTAAATGGTCAATATTGAACTTTGGGTATTGTTATTAATCATTAGAGATTAAATGTAGACCTTCTATTTATAAAAGATTATTCTATTGGGGGGTTATCAGATCATCTAATAAACATTTATTGGTTTGGCTTATTGATTCAACATATGAGAAATACATACATAATATTTTTTAGATTAATAAGTTGATTCATCCTAAATACTCATTATTTGTCAAAAAAGATGATTTTGTGTTGGAATCAGAATGAGGGATAAAAATATACATTTTATGTATGTAAATTACCATTTGTTGTTATTCTTAGTAGAAAAATAATTCTTCAAAATTATGAGGAGGGCCTTAATAATATAATTTATTTCGTTACAGATTTCTTATTGGGAAATAAAAGAGCATATAACAAATCTCATGATTGTGGATTTCATATTTTTAAAATTCTCTTGATCATGTTTTCTATCTATCTTCATCAGAACAAGATGGTTTATTTTTCTTCCATAACCATGTTTTTAAACATGGAATACTAGTATGTGTTATATAGGGTTTCATTTGTACCACTCTTTCTCTTTTTTAATGTTATATTATTATTGACACTTTTTTCAATGTTGTATTTTCAATGAAGTTTCAAAGTATAATTTTAAAATTATGAGGACACAATTTCCAAAAGGGGGGAAAGATATAACATCACCGTTAATTATAGAATAACACATTTTCATATCTATTAAAATTTATGAAAATAATTTTAACATTACCTTAAAGGGATTCCTTTTATGATCGCATAGTAGACATGAAACTATGGGTTTCTCCGATATGTTATGTTTCACACACCAATGTGTTATATCGAAAAACAATACAATAATAATGTCACGAGCCGCCTTCACCAAAAGGAGGAAAGGGTCATCATATTTCCAGGCCCTTCCTTCTTTTAAGTTGAAGGATAGATAATGAATCCCGAAACCCGTCTTCAATAGGTCCCAGAGTGGCGACCAACACCAAGGGTATAAAATCACACACTAAATTGAAGATATTACTCTTTTTCTTTTAATAGAATCGGGAGATAATATAGTAAATCCCACACCCCCAAAACTAAAAGTGAAAATACAATTGAAAATAAACCACTCCCATATGCACGTTCAAAGGTAAAAGATACACGTCACAAAACTCCAAAGGTTAAAGAACCAAGAAAAGGAAAACGCCAATAGACACTGACCCAAGGTCCGAGCTAGTACAGTCCTACACGATACCTGATGTCTTCCTGGAAACCTGAAAATAGTTTTATTTATGTAGGTTGAGAATACTAGAACACTCTGTAGGGAAAACAAAAGATTCTCATGAAAAAGTGGAGAGGCATACTAATGCCCTATAAGAAAAGAGATAACCAAGCACCTAGCAAGGAAACTAACCACCCAATCCTCACTAAGGAACACTCCCCAAATATCTAAATTCATGTAACATATAGTAATAGCACATCGATATTTGAGTACCCCGCGCCGCTTTCCCACTGGTTATTGAAGACATCCTACATATCGAACCAATCCCTCCATTCTCATCACAGTCCCACTGACATACCCCTCTCACACACACCTGGGACATAACCACATATCCCGCCCGCAAACACCTGGACCACAAGCACTAACCCGCCCACAGACATCTGGACCACAACTATCACACATAACCACGCCTGCAAACACCTAGGCTAGAATAACCACTGCCATGCCCGAAGAAACTTGGGCTAGAAGAACAACTACCACGCCCGAAGACACCTGGGTCTCATCCAAAAGATTATTGGGAAACCACCTACCTGCACACACCTGGGCCAACCACCACACTACCCTGCCCATAGATTCTGGGGATAATAATTTACCTCAGGCCATCACAGCCTGCCTAAAGATACTTGTGCTATTCAGGAAAGGGAGTAGAAAGGAGCTAATAACCAGCCACTAACAGAAGTGTTGGGAGAAACACCCACCCCCATGAAATGGGGTAGTTCGACACTATGTTCTCAACATGGATGGGGCACAAATAATAAATCCAATAACTAAAAGTATATGTATAGGTAACAAGCACTCACCCAATCTTGGTTTTTCTTCAGCCAGCCTAAAGAACACTATCCTTACTATTCATTCATAAGAGAAAAGAACAGTACACATGCCCATGTAACTACTCACATCAAACAAAATCTTAATCTGTCTCATCCTTTCTTTCATGTTCATTAATAATGCTTAAATATGTTCTTGTACTGCTGGGCAACTAACAACATAAGCACAAACCAAGGGAAAAAGTTACAGCCAACAACAATTTAAGAATTCACACTTGGTTATACTGCAAAGTCACAACAACAATGGGATAAGGGAGATCCCTTGTAGTACTAGAACCAAAGAAAACCCCAAGACACAACCACATGTCCTCGAAATTCTAGGAGCCAAAGGTTTCTCAATAATAGAGGAACCCACCCCAATTTGTGATATAAGCAGAGTAATCACACTGCATCAAAGTATAACAACAGGGGACCCATCCCCACCTGCATCACCCCAGAAATCGGCCCGTGAAAGAAAAAACCATAATAATACCACCAACACAAGGCAGGCCCATGCAGGTATTTTCAGATTTAAAAGATTTAACACACTCCATGGTTTTAATTCTACTATGCTTTAACAGATATTATCACAAAAAAGGGCTGATTCTGGTGCTTTAAATTTATTTAACTGAGTATTAGTAATTAACCAATTCCATGTTACAGTTATTTAATCACCCAGGAGCACCTAGGTTCAATAGTGCATAAAGATAGGCCACCAACAACCATGATTTTCAGTGAGCATAGGCTCGTACAGTTCGCAACACATAACAACATAAAGAGTAAAATAGAACATCGATCACACCCCCCCCTTCATTCTTTAATGTTCATTCGTTTTCTTCATAAAGTTTAGTTTCATCAGTTTCCACAAAGGCAAAAGCATGCCGACCCTGCATGATACACCGAAAAGAGAGACGAAGGAGAAAATACCTACCTGATTGATAAAGGATCGACATTTTTCTCCACGTTCCAAGAACCGGGGATGCGCGATTTGCAGGGGAGGGATGTCGGGAACTCTAAGGATGAGCATACGACTTCAGGCTAGGCACACCACAAGTCTCAGGATGGAGGGACATCAAGCACACCAGGGAGAACAGAGAAGTCGTCCAAAATGGAAGAGGTTTGGAGAAGAACTTCTTTTGCGATATATAGATAAAATCTCATTGTTACAGGATAGGAAATTTGAATGCCTTTGATGCCAGATCGTGGTTCTTCCACGCGGTTGGTTGGTTACACACGATTGGATTAATTGTTATTTAGTTAAGAGGTTTATTTGATTTTTAGATATCAATTATGGGATAAAAAATGGCCTTGAAATGCATAAAAAAGTTAAAAAGGCCTAAAAGTGGGGTTACCGGGGAGGCTGTAGAAGAAAAGCCCACCTAGGCTGGGTGACACCGATCAGTCCCACCGATCGATCATGCCGAGTGGTCGCGCCAATCGGTCTCGCCGAACGGTCCTACCGATCAGTCACGCCGATTAGTCCCACCGATCGATCGTGACGATTAGTCCCACCGATCAGTCCCGCCGATCGATCACGCCGATCTATACCACCATTTTGTCCCGCCGTTCGGTCATGCCGATCGGTCACGCCAATCGGCCCCACCGATCGGTCCCACCGATCAGCCTCGCCGATTAGTCGCGCCGATCGGTCGCACCATAATTTGGAAAAGGGAGGGGTCATGAGGGTCTGGTCCATTACATCAGATACCTCTCAAACTATTGTCACACTCAAGAAGCCAGAACCAGACCCGGAGAAAAGAGGGGGGGGGGTCCAAACAACCACCCCAGAAGATACCTCTCAAGGGTGAATCTCTATGACATAGAAAAACCTTATCCCCTGCACAACCAAAGACTCCCTTCCGCACCTTTCCCCGTGATACCACGCAAAACAAAAGACTAAACTATCCAGCGAGGTGGGAGAGGGGTTTCCCTTCCTCCGTGTTAAGAAACTATCCACCATGGGTGGCACTGACTCTCCCACACGGGTTTAAGTGCATCCACTTTAATGCATCCTAACTAGGAATCAGGTCCTCCCCTCTCATCCATTAGGAAACTTCACACACATTCACAGAAAAGGAAAATGCACATCCCATAGTCAACAAGGTAAAGCATTACATAGTAATAATATACTGACAAAACAAGATAAAACTCGAAACAACTCTAAGTACTGAGAACACATTTGTGCATCCCTTTCCCATGTACTCTCCTCAAGCCCACCATGCCTCTATAACACGCAAACAAATGGGATGCTTCTTCTACGAAGCACCTTCTCCTCCCAACCCTCGATAATCATTGGTCGTTCATTCAAGGTTGAATCATCTTCAATATCTAACACTCTGCAATCGATGACGTGGGATTCGTCGTGTAGATATTGACAAATCTCGGACACATGGAATACATCATGCACCCTTTGTAGGTTTGGTGGAAACACCAGCTGACAAGCCACCTTGCCAACCTGGTGCAACACCTCGAAGGGTCCAACGAACCTGGGAGAGAGCATACTTCCCCTTCCAAACCTCTACTACCCATGCTGAGGGGATAACTTCAAGAACACATGGTCCCCGACCTCGAACTCCAAGGGCCTTCTCCTATCATCCACATATGAATTCTTCTAGTCCTTAGCCGCCTTCATCCATTCTTGTATAAGATGAACCTTCTCTGTCGTGCTCTCCACCACCTCTAGGCCATGAACACCTGCCTCCCTGACTACTGTCTAGCACACGGGCGAGTGACACGACCTCCCGTATGAAGCTTCGAACGGTGTTATACTAATGGTAGAGTGGTATCTATTATTGTAGGCGAACTCTACTAGAGGCAAGTGTAGCACCCAGGATCCCCCAAATTCTAGGGTGCATGCTCGTAGCATATCATACATGGTTGGGATAGTGTGCTCTGTCTACCCATCTATATGGGGGTGGAAGGTTGTTCGTAGGTGTAGCTGGTTGCCAAAAGCATGCTGCAAACTCCTCCAGACTCATGAGGTAAATCAGTCTTCCCTATCTGAGACTACAGACCTCGGAACTCCATGAAACCGCACCTCCTCATCCATGTACCTTTGTGCTAAAGCATCTACAACACTCGACTCCTTGATTTCCAGAAAGTGAGCCGATTTAATCAACAGGTCCACTACTACCCAGATGGTGTCACACCCTATTTGAACCTTGGGTCGCCCCATGACGAAATCCATCGAGATTTCATCCCACTTAGACTGGGAGAAATATAAAGGTTGCAACAAACCACATGGAACACAGTGTTCTTCCATCACATGATGACACACAAGGAACATGGCCACAAACTCTGCCACTGAACGCTTTACTTCGGGAAACCAAAACTGTCTCTTCAGACCCAATTACATTTTTGAAACTCCCACGTTCACTGCTAGGGGTGAGTTGTTGAACTAACTAAGAACCTGGCCACACATTTCCTCTGGAACAAGAAATTTTCCTCAGAAAAGCATCTGGTTCTAACCATCCCCTGTCCAACCTTCCAGAGCATTGCCCTGGTCAACTCAGTCATGCATCACTTCACACTCTGGTTCTCCACACTCAGACTCCTCCACCTAACCTAACAGAGAAGAATATACTATAATCTGATATAGAAAACCCCTTCTATTATCCATCCTCGCATCATGGTGTAGGGCAGCCAACTCCTCAATCTCCCTCCAAGCATCCGCTGACTCTCAGAACACATCCCTCTGTGACTACCAGCTCACGGAATCAACCACCATGTTTCCATTCCTTGAGGTGTAGGAAATCTCGATATCAAAATCCTGGAGGAATTCCATCCACCTACGATATCGTAGGTTCATGTCCCGCTGCGAGAATATATACATCAAGATTTTGTGGTCTGTGAAGACTACAAAGTGTTGTCCGATGAGGTAATCTCGCCACAACTTTATTGTAAAAATGACCGTTGAAAGCTCCAGATCATGGGTTGCATAATTATGCTCACGGGGACGTAATTTCCATGACCGATAAGAGATTACCCCTTTCCACTGTATCAACACACACCCGAGGCCTTGTCCCGAAGCATCATAGAATACTTCATATGCTTCCCCTCCTTCTAGAAACCTCATCACTTGGGCACAAACCAACATCTCCATCCGATAGTCGAAGAACACCTCGCACTGCTCACTCCACACAAAAGTATGGTCCTTTTTGGTTAGGGCTGTCAAAGGTGCTACAACTCCGGGGAAGTTGGGTACGAACCTCTGATAGTAACCTACCATCCCGAGGAAACTACGAACCTTTGCCACGTTCTTGGGTGCTGCCCAAGAAAAAACCACCTCAACCTCTGATGGGTCCACCGCTACCCAGTTTTTGGACACTATGTTCCTATGGAAGTCTACTTATCACATACAGAACTTGAATTTCGACAAAATCCCATAGAGCTGGTTCTATCAGAGGACCTCTAATACCGCCCTCTGATGCTCTGAGTGGTCCTCCTCTGATCTTGAATAGATCATAATGTCATTGATGAAAACAAATACGAACCGATCCAGGTACTCCATGAAGATGGAGTTCATAAGACCCATGAACACAGCTGGGGTGTTCGAAACATCGAAAGGCATGACTACAAAATCAAAGTGCCCATATTTGCACCTGAAGGCCATCTTCGATATGTCTCCCTCATTCACCCTCAAATGGTGATATCCAGACTGTAGGTCGATCCTCGAGAACCATCCTTCCCCTTTTAGCTGGTCAAAGAGATCGTCTATCCTCAGAAGAGGGAAGAGATTCTTGATCGTTACCTGATTAAGTCTCCTATAGTCTATGCACATCCTGAGACCACCATCTTACTTCTTTTCGAACATGACTGGAGCACCCCGCGGTGATGTACTCGGTCGAACAAAACCCTTCTTCATCAAATTTTCGATCAGATTACACAAATCCCATAGCTCTGACGGTGCCATATGGTAGGGAGCCATCGAAATCGGACGAGCACCAGGATGCAAGTCTATCTCAAACTTGATATCACGTCGAGGGGGTAGAGTCGTCACCTCCTCAGTGAAGACGTCCATAAACTCACTGACGATCCCTGGTACATCCACCATATCAGCATCCACTAACTCTACTGACAGCTCGACTAACAAGGAGGGGAGGGGTTCCTCTCGCCAGCTGCCATTCTGTCCACTCCGCTCGCCGGTGAATGTAACACGTCGGCCACCCATGTCTGAGAACACAAACATTCCTCGGAAGTAGTCGATGATGGAACACACAGAGAATAACCATAAAATGCCTTGGATGACTTCATATGGTTGTATCTATAGAATTAGTATATCCCTGACTGCCTGATGTGGCCCTATCATCAATCTGCATCCTCAACAAACATATAACAATTCGTTCTGACCACCCACTGGTTTGCTCAACACCAGGGGAAATGGAAGTCTCTCGGCATTCAGAACCATATCACGTGCCAGACCGGGTGCAACAAAGGAGTGTGAATCTCCGGCATCGAAAAAGGTGTAAGAAAGGGTACTGAACAAACTGATCGTACCTCGAACAACCTCAGGTCCTGCTGGAACTGATGCCTCTGCGGCGTAAAAATGTCGACACACAGCTCCTCTGCCCCTTGGATGCCGGATGCCTCCCCTACCATGCCCTGGTCTAGGTCCTTGAAGAGAGCCCTAAGGTCAGCCTCACCCTGCAACATCTTCCATCGGAGGAGCTGGAGCTCGCTGACCCAGCTGCTGATGGAAATGAATTGGTGGAAACTGCTGCTGCTGAGGTGGGTGCTGCACCTTCCCACCGACGCCATATTGTACTCAGTCCTGGCACTGATTCTGGAGATGTCCATGGCTCCCATAGACAAAGCACCTCGGTCTTGGGCCCGAAGGGAAAGAACGAGGACTGAGGGATCAGAAATGGAACTGTTGCGGCCTTCTCCCAACTGGTCGGAACCTAGAGGGTCAAGATGCTGGAGGTCTGGTGCTGGTGGCCTTTCCCATTGATGAGCCTCGCTGAATCCCCTCTTGTGACACACCGCCAAACATGTGAATCCTCTCCTCCACCTCTGCCTTCTTCTGGACCTCCAAGTATGTCGGCACATTGAATGGGGTAAGAAAGTACTGGAGGGAGGGTCAGAGAGCCTCCTCTAAACATCTTGCCCGATACTCCTCATCTGGAAAGAGGTCCGGAGCATAGCAGAGGAGGTCTTTGAACATGTTTCCCAGCTCCCGTACCAATATAATCCCCTACTGGAGGGAGAGTAGCTCTAGCCACTTCTCTTCCTACATCGTAGAAGAGTAGAATTCCGCCCGGAACTCCTTCTCGAAATCAGCCCATGCCACCTAAGCCTCTCTCCTCTAACCCAGGTAGAGCATCCACCACTGACGCGCTCCTCCCCGCATCTAGTCGGGTGCCAGTGGAACCCAGTACCCAGTCAGAGCCCATATAAAGATGAATTATATCACCAACTACTCTTGCTAGCCCTCCGTCTTCATGATAGAGGTGATGCCCATGTACTTCTCGAGGGTCTGTCGCTAGATGGATCGAAGTGTCTTCTGCCACTGGTCATCCTCCTCCTCTCGATCAGTCCTCAACTGATCGGCCAATTCAACCTCCTGGGCCTCGATCACCCGTACCACTCATGGTCATCTCCCCGGTGCGATAGCTGCAAGGTAAACAAAGAATGTATAATCCAAAGTAGTGAAAAATATTGTTCTTACATTTTATTTGAAATCATTATTTATTTTTGAATCCCAAAAACAAACAGAAACATGATAACACGTGTCATTATGATGCATGTACCTTTCCTAGGGTCTCAACCCTGCAATCAGTGTGGCCTCACTTGGTCGTTCAGTAGGTCTAGAGTCCTTGCATCGGATCACGGAGGGCCCTAAAATCCTATGTCCTAGCTGGTCTTCCATGGCCTAATTCGTGCACCAAGGTCACCCAACACTGTTGCCCTACCATCCAATGCAATCCTCACTGCACTTAACTCTAGAATCCATCTTATCTCTCATCCTACCACCTATGATACCATTATGTCATGACCCACCTTCCAGAAAAGGAGGAAAGGGTCAGTAGATTGCCATGCCCTTCCTTCTTTAAGTTGTAGGAGAGATAAAGACCCCCCAAAACCTGCCTTCAAAAGGTTCCAGAGTGGTGACCATCCCAATGTGTAAAAAATCACACACTAACATGAAGGCATTAACCTTTTTATTTTAATAGGATCAGGAGATAAGATAGTAATTCCCACAACACCAAAACTGAAAGTGTAAATACAGCTGAAAATAAACCATTCCCATATTCATCTTCAAATGTAAAAGATACACCTCACAAAACTCAGAAGGGTAAAGTACCAAGCAAAGGGAAACCACAACAGCAACTTCCCCATGGTCCGAGCTAGTACGGTCCCACACGATCCTTGATGTCCTACTGGAAACCTGAAAATAGTTTTATATAAATAGGGTGACCATACAAGTGCACTCCGTATGGAAAATAAAAGACTCTCATGCACAAGTGGAGAGGAAAACTAATTCCCTGTAAGAAAAGAGACAAACAAGCACATAACAAGGAATCTAACCACCCAAGCCTCACCAAGGCACGCTCCCCAAATAACAAAAGTCAAGTATCATATAGTAATAGCACATCGATATTTTGGTACCTCGTGCCGCTTTCCCACTGGTTATTGAAAACATACTACGCATCGAACCAATACCTCCATTCTCATCGCAGTCCCACTGCCATACCCCATCCGTAGACACCTGGGCCACAACTGTCACATGTAACCCTACCTGCAAATACCTAGGCCAGAACAACCACTGCCACGTCCAAAGACACCTGGGCTAGAAGAACTACTCCCATGCACGAAGACACCTAGGTCTCATCCCGAATATACATGGGAAACCCCCTACCCGCACACACCTGGGCCAACCACCACACTACCCTGCCTGAAGATTCTTGGGCTAATAATGGACCCCAGGCCATCACAACCTGCACGAAGATTCTTGTGCTATCTGGGAAAGGGAGCAGAAAGGAGCGAATAACCAGCCACTAATAGAAGTGTTGGGAAAAACACCCTCCCCCATGAAATGGGGGTGTTCGGCACTAAGTTCTACACTTGGGTGGGGCGCGAATAAGAAACAAAAAAACTACAAGTATTTGTATAGGTAAAAATCACTCACCGAATCAAGGTTTTTCTTCAGCCAGCCTAAATAAAACTATCCATAATATTCATTAATAAGAGAAAAGAACAACCCCCATTCCCAGGTCACTACTCACATCAAACTAAATCCCCATTTCTCCCATCCTTCCTTTCATGTTCAGTAATAATGTTGAAATAAGTTTCTGCACTATTGGGTAACTAACAGCAGAAGCACAAACCAAGGGAAAACGTTATGGCCAACATCAATTTAAGTATTCACACCCAGTTCTACTGCAATGTCACAACAACAAAGGGATAAGGGAGATCCCTCGAAGTACTAAAACTAAATAAAACCCCACCATACAACCCCATGTCCACAAAATTCTAGGAGCCAATGGTTTCTCAACAATAGAGGATCCCACCCCAATTCATGATATAAGCAGTGTAATCACACAACCTCAAAGTATAACAATATGGGATCCCATACCCAACCACATCACCCCAGAAATCGGCCCGTGAAAGAATCAACCAAACCGCTTCCACCAACCCAAGGCAGGCCCATGAAGGTGTTTTTATATTTAAAAGATTTAACACACTCCATGGTTTCAATTCCTAAGTGCTTTAACCGAGGTTATCATAGAAAAGTGTTGATCCTAGTGCTTTCAATTTATTTAACTGAGTATACATAATTAACCAATTCCATGTTACGGTTATTTAAACATCCAGGAGCACCGAGGTTCAATAGTGCACAAAGAAATACCACCAACGACCATGATTTTCCGTGAGAAAAGGCCCGAACAGTTCACAACACATAACAATATAAAGAGTACAATATAACATCGATCACCCCCCATCATTCTTCAACTTCCATACATTATCATCATTAAGATCAGTTTCATCAGATTCCCCAAAGGAAAAAGCATTCCCACAGCGCATGGTACACAGAAAGGAGAGACAAAGGAGAAAATACCTACCTGATTTATCAAGGATCCAAGTTTTTCTCAACGTTCCAAGAACAGGGGATGCACGATTTGTAGGGGAGGGACGTCGGGAACTCCAAGGATGAGAAGAAGACTTCAGCCTAGGCACACCATAAGTATCAAGAAGGAGGGACTTCAAGCGTACCAGGGAGAATAGAGAAGTCAGCCAAAAATAAAGAAGGGGGAGAAGAACTTCTTCTGCGATATATAAATAAAATCACGTTGTTATGGGATAAGAAATTTGAACGCCTTGGAAGTTGGAAAGTGGTTCTTCCACACGTTTGGGTGGATACAAATGACCGGATTAATTGTTATTTATTAGGGAGGTTTCTTTGATTTTTAGATATTAATTATGGGATAAAAAAACGGCCTAGAAATGATTCAAAAAGTTAAAAATGCCTAAAATTGGGGTTACGGGGGAGGCTGTAGAAGAACAACCTTCCAAGGCAAGGTGACACAGATTGGTCGCACCGATTGGTCCTGCCGATCGGTCTCGCAGATCGGTCCCACCGATCGGTCATGTCGATCAGTCCTGCCGATCTGTCACAATGATCAGTCGCGCCAGAATTTGGCAAAGGGAGCGGTCATAAGGGTCTTGGCCAATACAAATAATATTATTATTTTCGATTACAGATAAATAATATCCATTGTATTGGAGATAATGAATAGTCATAACTAAATTATGATAAAAAATGTTTTCTAAATGTTTTTACATTTATCCAATAAAGTTTAGAGGATTAAAATGATAATTAATCAAATTTCCGACATAAAATACATTATTTTTTAAATGGTCGTTTTACCACCTATTGATAGAGACCCCCTTTTTAAATATTGTTTTTGTAAATATTATATGTTATAAGTGAAAAAATAAATTTATTACTTAGAAAAAGAACATAAATTTTTTACATTGGTATAGTTTTGATATTCTCATGATAAAATTAATTTTTAATGAATATTAAAAAATACTGCATTTTAAATCAAAACTAACATTCATATCATTTATTTATATATTTAAATTATCTTTTTAATTTATTTTAATTTGTTATTGTATCAATGTTTTTATTATTTAATCATTATTTTGATAGTTTTTACTTCTTAAAAACATGCTTCTTGGTTTTCCCAACAAGAATTAATTTTCAACTAATTAAGAATATTACGTGTTTAGAATTTGTAAAAATAGATTTCATATTTGGAATTAGAAGGTCAAAATTATATAAATAGATACCATTTATTTTTTTACATTATGAATAGTAATGTTAGTAATTAATATTATTTAACACAATTAAAGGTTAAATTAGGTTAAAAAGGATAAAAAGAATAATATAGTAATATAAATCTACCCGAACGTGTTTCCTAATATTATTATATATGTCATGGGTGACCAGAAAAAACCCTTCATATAGGAGCCAATTTGGTGTGATAATGACAAGTTAAAATAATAAATTAAAAATAAAGTGAAATAGTACATAAATTTATATATTTTTTAAAAAACAATTTTAATTTGGGGATTTTTAATTGATATCATTGACTATAAATAGTAATTATAGAATTAAAAATATTTCATATAACATTTTTATTTTATTTTATAGTATTATACATTATATAAATATATATAATTATGACTCAATGATAGGGCAATTATTTCCTTATGAATGAATTAATAAATTAAATGATTATATATATTAATATAAATGTTATTTGAAAAAATTGATTCCATACAAGAATTTTATGGATTATTATGACTTTTTTTATTATAGTTAATATATATATATATTAATAAATCGAGTTATTTTGACTTAAAAAAATAAAATACTAAATATTGTCAAAATTGACATAAAATTGTTTTTTTAAATAATATATTAATAATTTATATATTATTCAAAAAAATCTAAGATTAGTCCAACTGAAATAGATAATGTGAAAAATATCTACAATTATCTACATTAGATTCTCTACAGAAAAAATATTAACCCTATAGTGTAAAAATAAAAGAAAAATGGTAAGCGTTAATTTATTAAACTAAGGGTTAATGCCAAAAGATATGATTGACCTTATGACCAAAACGTGCATAAAACCAATATAATGAAATAATTCTGAGACATACACATATTATCCTTCGAATATATCAAATTTGATAAGTAATAATTAGAAAATAAGTTTATAATAACAAAATATTTAAAAACATTCCTAATGTGCCTCTCCAATATCTCATAAAAGGCCACCACCTCTACCTATATAATCACTCATCTCAATCCCCTTGCCTCATTTGTAGTATGATCAAATAAGCTACAAAAATCCATCCATTTTTTTTAGAAACCATAACTGGGGCAGAAGGAAATTCAAGAAATCCATTTGGTACAAAGTAAAAGGGTCTATCAGATTTAGAGGTAACACCTTCTATCAAGTTCTTTTCATTTGTTTTTATTTCTCTACACCCTATTAAATTTATATTATATTATTACATGACATAAAAATTATCATAAATATTTTTGGAACGATGATTGTTCAATTTTTTCATAACACCCCCATGGTTTCTATAATTATAGATACATATTTATATATCATTTATATTATATTTATATTTTATCAATGGTTCTATAATTTTTATTTAAAACATTCAATTTTCCTTTCAATAATGTGAAAATACGATATTTCATTTGAAGAACTGTGGACTATCGCCCCCTCAAATTGACATGACTCATTAATAAGACACACATAATGAATACATGATGGATTTAATGAACATGTGAAACAAATATAACATATATATTATACTTAAGATAAAATATACCTATGTTTCATTATATTTTTATTCCATCAATACGAAAAAATGAATGTAGCGTTCATACAAATATACTGCCTACCCTCTCCATGAACTACGCATTTTATTTCTTATCTCCAAATATTTGTGATTGTTATATATAAAATTATAATTGATATATATGATATGTAAATCTAGAATACTATTATGTATATATTTAATTTTTGACCACATGAATATTTTTAATTATAACAAGATCATTTTTGACTCTTGTATTGAACATCAAGCAAATTTCTAATATGGACTGAAATTATTAACTAATTGATATAACATGCTAATATGTAGCATAAAAAAATTAACATAAATAAGGTTTTGATTAATTTATAAATTAACCATTTTCTATTATTCATGAATATAATGAATTAACATGATATGTCATACTCGAGGTAAGGGAAATCATAACTCAAACTCCATTAATAGAGTTAAATATCCATGTCATTGGTTTTTTCCAAGAGTATTAGTGAATGGCCAATGATTATTTTACAATAAATATAAAATTATATTGGGGGTATATATATCTTCCACACGCAATTAATAAATTTATTTTTCCTTAATCTAATGTTTTGATCTTTGTAAGAGACTACGTCTCTATGTACATTAATTGAGGCATGTCTTGATATTATGATCCTTTTGTTACACTATACAAAATGTATACATCCCTTTTCACATTTTATATCAAAAATTTATATATTATCGTGATATGTAATGTTTCATTTTATTTTAAAATTTAATTATTTTTATTCATGTATTTCTTAAGTGATATAAGACTCTTTAACTAAAAAATGTTTTTAAATGTTTTAATGACATATTATTCTAAATCATTCTTATTGACCTCCTTCTTTTCAAAATGGTTTTATGGATTTATTAATACAGACTATAATTTTTTTAAATAATTATTTTTAGATATAATTTCAAATGTCGAAAATTGGATTGGGATATATTGATTCAAAAATAAATTCATTTAAAGCATTGAATTGTTTTTTAAAAATGGATTGTTTTGAACATTTAAGGTGACAATGAGTTCTCAGCAACAAAAAAAATTATTTTATATTTAGATTCTTCTACAAGATTCTACGTTTTTTAAAACAAATTAAATACTATATTCCATTTTCATTTATTTTGGATTTGAAAATTGTTTGGATAAATGATTCATTATTTCAATATCATGCAATGATCTCTTATGATTGTAATGTGGAAATGTTATGTTTCTATTGTGTTATTTATATTATATGATTATGTTATGGTTCTTAGGAATTGTTTTTGTATACTGGTGGGTCCTTGAAAAACTATGTACGGGTGATCCCATGATATCTGTTTAGTTTATTGGCTTAAATGACGGAGTTGATCATTAATGTTTCACCTATGAGATTTTTGGAATATATAGTGAGGGGTATTCAAAAGGAATCCTTGATGGTTACTCCGTATGTAGCTATAAAATATACAATGTATGTATGATAAGGAATCCATATTTAACCATTATGGTTTATTATTTCATTGAATATTTGTAGGAATCTTATGATTACATGATGTATTTTAAATAGTTTATGTTTTATGGTTGAAAAGTATAATTTTATAAAAATCATTTCTTCAGAATTAAATATTTATGGGATAATAGTTTCAATCATTATTTTATATTCCTTAGTGACAATTAAATTAGCGCTCCATGATTTTGAAATGTATACCATGGGGCATGTTTCTTGGTAAGAGAAAGAAAAAATTCAATATTATTTATAACATAAAAAAGAAATAATATTTTGTATTAAGGGTTTCCTTTGGTGAAAAAAGTGGGTATTAACTGTAACTATCCACATGTAATGTATGTTTCTATAATATAATATTTATGGCATTACTATATTGAAATTAAAAATAGGAAATATCATCAATGTGAAATAAGGTCAAATTTTTGACTTAACTCACGATTATGTAACGTTTAAGGGAAGGGCCTTATATTTCCTCACACTTGCGGTGGCTGTTTCTGATCAATTTCAATAATTTCTTGAACAACATGTAGTTTTATTGATTTTTAAATATTTCAATGTCATATAATGTGTCTTAATTTTTAAGGGAATGTGTTTGTGTTTAAAATGGGTAGTTTCCATGAAAATTTAATTGACATTATTTGAAATAAAAAATTTATTTTTCAAACACAATAAAAAATGTATTGGCTATGAAATGGTTTTATAATTAATACTTTTTGGATTAGGAAAAATATTTTGAGTAATGTTTCACAGTAAGATCATTGGGGGCATTATGAAAGAGACTTGGACGACTTTAGTCTATGTGACACCATTGGGAGGTAAAGAATTGTATGTTGATGAAATTCAGTTGAAATATATATTTGATGGATCCAGTATTATGACTTCTTAGGCTCCTATGTGTCTTGAACATATTGTCCAGTAGGCTAGTGCATATCCAAAAAGATCATTATTTTCTCTTATTGTTTATTATATGATTCATTTTTTCATGGAGGTTTCATCACAAGTATGTCTATATATTGGAATATTTACCTACATTGTTTTTAATTTAGGAATATTAAAATAAACTTCTAAGAAACTAAAAGATTTTTTGAAAATGTTTTCCAAATATTTTCATTTATAGATATTATTGTAAATTGGTTTTTCATTATATTGAGATGTTCCTCATTCTTTTTATAAGAACTTATATATTTAACTTGATATTATCCTACATAGTTCTATTTATCACAATTAAAATATTCTATTTTGTGGTATTAGACTTTTTCTATAGGATATATTAAATTAATGAGAATATTTTAGCATGTAGTCATCCACTTACATTATTTTTTATGATTTTGTTAGCTTTTAGGTGATGAATGGTTACATGTAGAGTTGTTTTCTTGATTTTACTGACATATAATTATAGAAAAATTTCTATTTTTTTACCTCCATTTGATTCATCATTTTTATAATGGTGTTATGTATTATTTCCCTTATATATGAGAGTGGTTATTTATTATATTTATACTCCAACCCATAATGGGATGACTTGGGTGAATAAATTGGTTGGACCAGGATGGTATGCTAAAATTTAGTATCATACGGGTTACATATCTTGAATTGTGACTTAACTACCTGAGTTGGTTCAGTTCCCTAGGTAGATAGTAGTATTATCATCAAGATTTTGATTTAGGTAAGAAAAAGTGTCTCGAAAATATCACTATTTTGACTAAATCCATGTTTCATGGGTGGTAAAAGAAAACATATTATGTCAAAGAAAGCATATTAATATTTATTTGCATTAATTGGATAAGATGATCATTTAAAATATTCAATATACAATGTTTGGGGACTTTTATTGTGTATGATCATTTTAATATACATTGTGTGATTTCTCTTTTCAAATATCTATTTCATTGAAATATTGAAGTCTTTTTATGATTGAATTCATAATTTCATTATATTTTTATAATATTATTCATTATTTAGGATTCTAGAAGTTGGTTCAATATATTTTTAAGTTTATTACGGTTGATATGTTATTGTATTCTGTATAATATATTATAATTCATATAATTGATATTCTAAATATGAGTGGTGAATTAATGAGGATCATTCCATTGGTGAATCCTCCAGTGGATGTTTCTTTGGATAAACAAGTGATCTGTACAATTAATACTCTTGTTTCATTGGGGTCATAGAACCTATGATGAGTAGTGGATCATTTATCGTTGTTTACAATGTATAATCCACCAATATCATGTGGTGATAGTGAGACCCTTGTAGAGACCCGAAGCATAACATACATGGACATTACATTACTTTTGTGGAATACTTATTACATAGAAAAAACACACACACAAGGACCGTAATAGTTTAGTGTCTTTAGAAACCCGGAATATAATCTTCTAATCGTGGTGAAATATCTTCAACATCTCCCATAAAGATCTTCTTTTTTTACAACCTAAATCCTTTCTTTATGTCCTGGGGAAAAGAAAACATAAAAGGGTGAGCTCAAATGCTCAGTAAGGGTAAACAAAAGAAATACCAATCACGTCATATTCATAAGAACATATCTTTTGGAAATCTTAACTAGCAAAAGAGATCATAATTTCATAACATGGGATAAATCATAGTAGTGAAATGTAATCCCAATAATCATAAATTAAAACATGAAACATTGTGGCATACACACACAATCATATATAATCATTTCTTATTAGTCAAGACTCATTTCTAAGACTATCTTAGAGGACAAAGTCCCTTTCTGAACCGAGTTCACTCCTCGTTTCAGTCCTGTTTCACTGAACCGGTATAACCTACCGTTCCAGCCATGTCTATCTCATGAGATATAAAATATTTACCCAATTAATTGGAGGGAGATATAGGTCCATCCCATCTCATAATTAATCAATTCTTATGTGTGACTCAAAAATCATAAATCATACATCATTGCATAACCCATGTAATAAAAATGGGAATCTTAAACATCATGACATCATAAAACAATTCATATAAGATAATGGAATTCATAAAAATATTTCCATCACAACATAATCAAGTAAATTTAATAATAGGGATAGAAAAATAACACTATATTATCTTAGATGGAATATAATTTTGATAAAAGACTTGAACTCCATTCTTGAGGAAAATATCCTTTCTACTCCAAAAACACTTTTCCTTTCTTACAATGTCATAACGTTTTAAACTAAAAGAAGTTGATTAAAAATAAAATTGAAAACTTTTAACTGAAGCTTCTTGGAAATAATGTTATAAAAATCCATTCATGCCGTATAAGTTAAAAAAAACATTCTTCTCGTACTTTTGTCGGAAAAGTCAAAAAGTACCTCGTTTGAAAAATGACAAAAGATTCCTTTCATATCTTTTACTAAAAACTCAAAGAAGGGTAAAATTGGATATAAACAATTGTATAAGGATATAAATATTACGTATTGAGGAAACATGGATGTGGATGATAAAATACACCCCAGTAAATACCAAAGTATAAACAGTATCGGATAAAAATAAGATTGTGATATTTCCCTTACCTTAGGTCTGATTTGCTTCATATGTGTCCGAACCTCCTGTATAATGATTTAAATAATGTCATTGACTTATTCCAGAATCATACTCATTGTTATGATATCATATATGGTTCACTTATAGCTTTATATTACCTGTTCTTTTGTAAATTCCATGTTAAAGAGTGTTTTGGGTAAAATCGTTTCATTTGTCGTCCGTGTTTTGACTTGTAATTATTCATATGAATACTTAGATCACGATTACATAATTCCATAATATAAAACATTATTTATATATATAATATATATTCAGAATATACATATATATAATAGATCGATAAATGGAAAGAAATACACCGTTCATAGAGACGGTATGCCGTACGTACGGATGAACGCTGTTTTCATTTCCTTATTGAGTTGAATGGAATTAAGTAGATGAAATACATATATACATAAATCCAGTAGCTTTATAATGTCATATATTTCATTATTATTTATTATATAAACTTTATAATAATTTTTAAATGGTTAACATGGAGAATGAATCTCATCGCGTCATGGAGAACATAGTCCGTACGTACGCACGAGCGATGATATCGTTTCCATAATTACTGAATTGAATTGGAGTTGATGATACAATATATCAGAATTAGTATGATGTTATAATAACTATGTATAGTTATTATTTACACAATTATACCCATCCGTGTAAGGTGTTGGTGGAAAAACAGATTACACCACGGCGTGGAGACGGTATTCCGTACGTACGCACGCATGGTGATTTTGTTTTCCGTAGGATGGATAGAATGTGAAATGGGGTTGTTACATATTTATAATAACAAATAAGTATATTAGTGATACTTATGTTATTACTTTATAATGAAACAACTAATGAACAAGAAGTTGAAGAAGAAAGAAGCTTGAAATAATCGGGAGAAGAAATTACCTCTTCTTCGATACGCCTCTTTGAAACCTCCTATGAGGGCACAATGATTGGTATTCAAAGTAGAAACTAATCTCTAAGATGTTTCTAGGGAAGTGGAGAAGATAATTTGGTAGTGTTTGGCCGAGCATGAAGGCTCAAATTGGTGTGAGGAGGAGAGGGAGGAGGTGCCCTTTTATAAGGGAGGAGAGGGGCACCTTTGGAATAACTAAAAATATTATTTTCTTATAAATATAAATTTGGTTTTAAATAGCTCAAAATTGATTTATTTAGAAGCTAAGGTGGGGATGGGTCGATATCCTCTCATAAAATAGAATTTAGACAAGTTTAGGTTCCTATTTTAACCTTATCATTTAGATTTAACATTAAATTAAATAATTTTACTTTTACCATGTCTTCTTGTGTTCTTATACTATAAGGTTAATAATAATACTATAAGCAGCCAAAAAAACCCGAAGTTGTTTATTATAAATATATATAACCTTATATAAGTCATTTGGCCGAACCATAGATTTTTAGGAATAAAATAACAATTACTAATATAATATTTTTTTAAAAAATATTTTATGTCAATTTTGACACAATTTAGTAATTGATTTTTGTAAAAATCATAACAGAATTATTAGTTCAAACAATGTTAATTAAATAAATACTAACATGTAATATTAACCTAGAAAATTAGTTAAATCATAAAAAGTCTCAAATTACATTTATTTTGGTGTTTATAACATCAATTATGTCAATATTTCATTAATAAGATAATTACTGCATCATCTTTGTGTCATAAATAAATTAAATTATTTAAAGTATAAAAATTACAAATAAAATATAATTATGTATGAAATCTTTTTAGCTTTCTAATTAATATTTATATCCGACTTTATCTTATGTATAACCCCATATTAAAAATTATTTACTTATTAAACTTTGATTTTAACTATTTTAACCCTTCATTAAATAAATTAATAATAAATGTCCTAATCTAATCCAAGTGGGCCTAAATGGTCATATTTTATTCCTAAGGTTTTTTTGTTAGAATTAAATTTTTCTAATAGAATTAGGACATGTGTTAGGGTAATAATATTATCATTTTTACCCTTAATTACCCTATTTACTTTTAACCGTGGTAAAAAAAAGTATAAAGTTGCTATTCACCAAAAATTATTTTCATCTCATTGAACCACATTTTAGTCATTTATATTAACCGTGTCTCTCGGATATTTGAAATTTCACTTACAGAAGCAATAAAATTATGTTTTATGAAAAAATCAGTTTTTTTAACTACCACTTAGTGGTTTCACTATTCATCAAAAATTGAAATTTTTCAGAAAAATACCAAAAATTAGGCCTAATCTATATTTGATATTATGAATTAAAAAATGATGTCTATTTTACCAAATTGAAAACATATCATTTGCATTAATTAATTTAAATATTAAATCTCGCCGTCAAAACAAATAGCGTGTTCTTAAGAGATAATAACTATCAAAAGATTGACAGTTGTTTATGTCTGGTTTAAATGTGAAATTACATCCAATAACCAATATTTTTTTAAATTGTAAAAATATATTCTAAATATAATTTTAAAACAATAAAATTAATAATTTATCAATATTAATTATTTCTATTAAAAAGGCTGTTTTTAATTAAAATTTAGTAATTTTCACTATTCATCATAAAATGAAAGTTATCCGAAAAGTACCAAAATTTCACCCTAAGCTAATTTAGATATTATGAATCAAGAAATGAAGTCCATTTTGAAAAATAAAAATTAAAAATTTTCAGAAAGTGGTTATTACTATTCATAACGGCAAGTTTTAATAATATTTTAATAGCATATAATTGTTTAGTGAAACTCGGTATTGCATATTACACACGCTATCGAGGAAGGTCGTGATTGTGTGTAATGCAAGCTAAGTCAAGGATGCGTTTTTGCAACCTCCATTTGGTGTAGCGTACAACACAAGACATTAATGATATTAAAAAAAATATTTTTCATAAAATCTCGGGGTGTTACATTCTACCCCCCTTAAAATGAATTTCACCCTTGAAATTCGTCTGGGTTATAAATGGTTTACTATTCGAATGTTTCTTTAATATAAACCCACATCGTAAAAAGGAATACCAAAACCAATCTTTAAAAAACAAAAGTATGAAACGTAACGGTTACCCAAATAAACTAATCACTGGGTTTCAACATAGGTGAAAATATGGATATGGAAGAGAAATGTAACCATCATGTTCTGATGGAGAGTGGTAGAGAACATGGCTATGGAAAATCCAGCAATCACAAAGCCATAAATTTGTGATGATCTAAGGTACCATCTAATTCATCAGATATAATAGCACTAGGACAACATTTTGGTTTTCAAGATCGTTTCTCTAAAGTTGATGAAATTGGAATTAGAAGAAATAATTTCATGATTTTGGTATAGTCTCGCCATTTTTTGTTCTTTGGGAAATTTCCACTTCATCTATTAATGAAATGATGTTGAATTTCTCATTCGTGATGTGTTAGCAGATCATGTGATAGAATGATGGGTCATTCCATCTGTCTCAAACAAAAGGTTAGAAAAGATATAAAAAAATACATAAGTCCATCTATAGTGAGATTAATCATATATGGTTCCTAAAATGGACTTATACTTCATATATCATACTGCATAATATAATAAAACTAGTTTCTACTAAATAGGGACTTCCTGAAGGCCAGTGGAAGGCGATAAAGGCCAGTCGCACTTCGGTTGTGGGTTCGATTCCCACAGCCTTGTCCGAAGCGCTTGGCTGTCTCCCATCCCGCATGTTGTCCTTTTTCTAAAGATATATTACTATAATATCCCATCAACAATATCAAAAATGTTTTATCCTTAAACAATACTATCTTATGTCCAACATAATCCATTCCAATCATTTGGCTTATCTAAACTACATTGGTCCATGCTCATAGTATAAAGAAAATAATCACGTGAATGCCATCATTTATCCCCCATATATCATAAGATATATCTTGTTGGTCAAATTAAAAACATGTGAATACCTTAATCTTGTATTCTCTTGAAGAATGAATATCCATTGAACCTTATTGAAAACATGAATGCAGTTAAAAGTTAACACTTTCCACATACCAAAATCCTCAAAATTCTATATCCTCAAACCATGATATCACTTAGTCCTTATATCAATCCTGAGCTCATGAATACTATCAAACATATTAGATTCTCTTTATCCCTTCATTATGTGAATATCATCTGCTTTCCAAAAATATTTCAATCACTTTTAATGGTTACCGATGCTATAAAATTATTGAAAACCATAATAGACCAAAACATAAATATTCCAATATTCCTCGATACTATATACATCATTATTCTGGAATCCCATTACATAATCACTTAATCAATCCACCACATAGTTTTCATATTCAACATCGCTAATAATGATCGCATGTGACTTCCCTTTGTCCTTTTCCTTAAGTGGTTGCTCATGTCGATCATCACTAACCCTTGGATTAGGGCATTTATTAGCATAATTCCCCATTTCCTTGCACTTGAAGCATTGAAGTGTAGTAGGATCATTCTATGTATCCCTTCCTTTGTTTGCATCATTAGGCATCTTCTTCCCATCATTGCGGCATTCAAATTCCCGATGACCTTCCTTTCCACATTTGAAACATTTACTTGTCCCTTTAAGAAAATCTCCACCATGCTTCATTCCACACATTGATCATAAGGAAACATTCATCTTCTTTTCACCATTATTCTGAGATTTCTCCTGGAACTCCATCATTAATTTCTTGTCAAAACTATGAGATTGATAAGTAACACCAACTTCCATTTCTACCTTGATAGCACAACGCACAATTTCTTCATAGCTACTGAAGTCTCTTATAGCTAATGCCCTTCGATGATTTGGTTTTAAGCCACGGAAGAATCGATCAACTTTACATTCAGGTTGGATGATAAATCCAGATGCATACCTTGCAAGCCTTGTAAAATTCACTTCATATATACCAACAGATTCATCATCCTTTTTCTTTAGTTCAAGAAACTCCTTCTCCATCTTTGTTCGAATAATACAAGGGAAGTACTTATTGAAAAATAAGTTCTTGAACTCATCCCATTCCATGGACTCAATTTCATCTATTGGACTCGTATTCTTGATAAGATTCCACCATTGATCAGCATCACCTTCCAAATGATACACTGCTAAGATGACTTTATCATGTTCAGAACATTTGAAGAACTGAAAATATCTTTTCAGTAGTACTAATCCATTGTTCAGCAACAATTGGATCAGAAGACCCACTGAAAGAAAGTGGACGTTGCCTCATGAAGGACTCAATAGAATATTGTTCCCTTATCTACTCATTTGGATGTCCAGAATGATTCATATCTTGTTTAAGTATAGCAATAATATTTTTCACTCCATCTCCCATAACATTTGTTTGTTCAGGAGGACAATCATTGCATTTTCCATTGCATTGATCAACATGGTTCCTTCGGGTTCCAGCCATCATCTAAAACCCAAAAAGAATAGTGTGAGAGGAAAAAATCATAATAAAGGGGGAGTAACTTCAATATCTAACATCTTTGGTTTAATCTAATATCGTTACCATAGTTTTAGGACTATATCCTATACGTATACTTATCCTTAGGGACATCCCTAGACATACCTTAGAAATATCTCTAGGGATCTCACTAACGTTTTCGCATCCTAGTTTCCAAAGGTTGACTAAACCTTTCCTCTGATACCAACTGTAGAAACCCGAAGATTAACGTACATGGACATTACATTAATTTTGCGGAATACATAGTACATAGCAAAAACACACACAAAAGGACCGTAATAGTTTAGTGTCTTTGGAAACTCGAAATATAATTTTCTAATCGTGGTGAATGATCTTCAACATCTCCCATAAAGATCTTCTTTTTTTTAAACCTAAATCATTTCATTATGTCCTGGGGAAAAAACATAAACGGGTTAGCTCAAATTCTCCGTAAGGGTAAACAAAAGAAATATCAATCACGTCATATTCATAAGAACATATCTTTTGGAAATCTTAACCTGCAAAAAAGATCATAATTTCATAACATGGGATAAATCATAGTAGTGAAATGTAATCCCAATAATCATAACTTAAAACATGAAACTTTGTGTAATACACACATAATCATAGATAATCATTACTTATTAGTCAAGACTCATTTCTAAGACTATCTTAGTGGACAAAGTCCCTTTCTGAACTGAGTTCACTCCTCGTTTCAGTCCTGTTTCACTGAACCGGCATAACCTACCGTCCAAGCCATGTCTATCTCATGAGATATAAAATCTTTACCCAATGCATTGGAGGGAGATATAGTTCCCACCCATCTCATAATGAGACCATTCTTATGTGTGCCACAAAAATCATAAATCATACATCATTGCATAACCCATGTGATAAAAATGGGAATCATAAACATCATGACATCACAAAACAATTCATATAAGATAAAGGAATTCATAAAAATATTTCCATCACAAAATAATCAAGTAAATGTAATAATAGGGATAGAAACATAACCCTATATTATCTTAGATGGAAAATAATTTTGATAAAACACTTGAACTCCATTCTTGAGGAAAATATCCTTTCTACTTCAAAAATACTTTTCCATTCTTAACATGTCATACCGTTTTAAACTAAAAGAATTTGACTAAAAACAAACATGAAAACTTGTAAAGGAATCCTCTTGGAAATAATTTTTTAAAAATACATTCATGCCGTATAAGTTAAAAAAACATTCTTCTCGTACCTTTTTCGGAAAAGTCAAAAAGTACCTCGTATGAAAAACGACAAAAGATTCCTTTCATATATTTTACTAAAAACTCAATGAAGGGTAAAACTAGATATAAACCATTGTATAAGGATATAAATATTACATATTTAGGAAACATGGATGTGGATGATAAAATACTCCCCAGTAAATACCAAAGTATAAAAAATCTCGGATAAAAATGGGATTGTGATATTTCCCTTACCTTAGGTCCGATTTTCTTCGTATGTGTCCGAACCTCCTGTATAATTATTTAAATAATGTAATTGACTTATTCCAGAATCATACTATATGTTATGATATCATATATGGTTCCCTTATGGCTTTCTATTACCCGTTCTTTTGTAAATTCCATGTTAAAGAGTGTTTGTGTAAAATCGTTTCATTTGTCGTCCGTGTTTTGACTTGTAATTATTCATATGATTACTTAGATCACGATTACATAATTCCATAATATAAAACATTATTTATATATAATATATATTCAGAATATACATATATATAATTGATCGATAAATGAAAAGAAATACACCGTTCATGGAGACGGTAGGCCGTACGTAGGCATGAACGCTGTTTTTGTTTCCTTATTGAGTTGAATGGAATTAAGTAGAAGAAATACATATATATATATAAATCCAGTATCTTTATAATGTCATATATTTCATTATTATTTATTATATATACTTTATAATCATTCTTTAATTGTTAACATGGAGAATGAATCTCATCGCGTCGTGGAGACGGTAGTCCATACGTACGCACGAGCGATGATATCGTTTCCATAATTATTGAATTGAATTGGAGTGGATGATACAATATATAAGAATCAGTATGATGTTATAATAACTATTTATAGTTATTCTTTACACCATTATAACCATCCATGTAAGGTGTTGGTGGAAAAACAGATTACACCACGGCGTGGAGACGACATTCCGTACGTACGCACGCGCTGTGATTTTGTTTTACGTAGGATGGATTGAAGGAGAAATGGGGTTGTTTCATATTTATAATAACAAATCAGTATATTAGTGATACTTATTTTATTAATTTATAATGAAACAACTAAAGAATAAGAAGTTGAAGAAGAAAGAAGCTTGAACGAATCGGGAGAAGAAATTACCTCTTCTTCGATACGTCTCTTTGAAACCTCCACTTAGGGCAATAAGATTGCTCTTCAAAGTGGACTAGAATCTCTAAGATGTTTATAGGGAAGTGGAGAAGAAAAATTTTCAGGGGTTGGCCGAGCTCGAAGGCTCAAATTGGTTTGAGGAGGAGAGGGAGGAGGTGCCCTTTTATAAGGGAGGAGAGGGACACCTTTGGAATAACAAAATATATTATTTTATTATAAATCCAAATTCGTTTTTAAAAAGATTAAAATTGATTTATTTCGAAGATAAGGTGGAAATGGGTCGAAGTCCTCTCATCCAATAAAATTTATACAAGTTTAGGTTTATATTTTAACCTTATCATTTAGATTTATCATTAAATTAAATAATTTACTTTTACCGTGTCTTCTTGTGTTCTTATAATATAAGGTTAATAAAAATACTATAAGCAGCCAAACTAACACAATGTTGTATATTATTAATATATATAACCTTATCTAAGTAATTTGGCTGAACCATAGATTTTTAGGAATAAAATAACAATTACTAATATAATATTTGTTTTAAAAACTATTTTATGTCAATTTTGACACTATTTAGTAATTGCTTTTTGTGAAAATCATAACAGAAGGATTAGTTCTAAAAAAGTTAATTAAATCAATACTAACATGTCATTTTAAACTATAAATTAGTGTAATTTATAAAAAGTCTCAAATTACATTTATTTTGGTGTTTATAACATCAATTATGTCAACATTTCATTAATAAGATAATTAATGTATCATCTTTGTGTCATAAATAAATTAAATTATTTAAAGTCTAAAAATTACAAATAAAATATAATTATTTAGGAAATCTTTTTATATTTCTAATTAATATTTATAGCCGAATTTATCTTATGTATAACCCCATATTAAAAATGATTTACTTATTAAACTTTGATTTTAACTATTTTAACCCTTCTTTAAATAAATTAATAATAAATGTCCTAATCTAATCCAAGTGGGCCTAAATGGTCATATTTTATTCCTAAAGTTGTTTTTGTTCGAATTAAACTTTTCTAATAGAATTAGGACATGTGTTAGGGTAATAATAATATCATTTTTACCCTTAATTACCCTATTTACTTTTAACCGTGGTAAAAAAAAGTAAAAAGTTAATATTCACCAAAAATTATTTTCATCTCATTGAACCACATTTTAGACCTTGATATTAACCGTGTCTCTCAGATTTTTGAAATTCCACTCACAGAGGAGGTAAAATTATGTTTTATGAAAAATTCAGTTTTTTTAACAACCACTTAGTGGTTTCACTATTCATCAAAAATTGAAAGTTTTCAGAAAAATACAAAAAATTAGGCGTAAGCTATATTTGATATTATGAATTCAAAAATGATGTCTACTTAACCAAATTCAAAACATATTAGTTGCATTAATTAATTTAAAAATTAATTCTCTTCATGAAAACAAATAGCATGTTCTTAAGAGATAATAACTATCAAAAGATTGACAGTTGTTTATGTCTGGTTTAAATGTGAAATTACAACCAATAACCAATATTGTATTAAATTGTAAAAATATATTCTAAATATAATTTAAAACCAATCAAATTAATAATTTATCACTATTAATTATTTCTATTAAAAAGGTTTTTTTAATTAAAATTTAGTAATTTTCACTATTCATCAGAAAATGAATGTTTTCCGAAAAGTACCAAAATTTAACCCTAAGAGAATTTCAATATTTCGAATCCAGAAATGAAGTCCATTTTGAAAAATAAAAATTAAAAAATTTCAAAAAGTGTTTATTACTATTCATAACGGCTAGTTTTAATAATATTTTAATAGCATATCGTTGTTTAGTGAAACACAGTATTGCGTACTACACATGCTATCGAGGAAGGTCGTGATTTCGTGTAATGCAAGTCAAGTCAAGGATGAATGTTTTGCAAGCTCCTTTTGGTGTAGCGTACCCCACAAGAAATTAATGAAATTAAAAAGAATATTTTTCATAAAATCTCGGGGTGTTACAACCCAGGACTAATAGGAGTATCTTGAATAAATTGAATTGGTTTTAAGCTTATAAAATGAATTTTAAATATTCTCAAGTGGGTTTTCCAATGTATATGCTCGATGAGACATGATGGAGATTGTGGGACTTAATAGTTCTAACTATGTTTCTTGAATTTTTAACCTAGATTTAAATTAAAATTATTCTTAACAGTAATTATATCCTGATAATTTACATGAAGCAATGACCAAATATTTTATAACCTTGTAGAAACCTAATCCTTCTATTCTAGAGTACTCCACCTATTTTTATATGAGTTGTTGTGTTTGACAAAATATCATATCACCTACAATTTCTGATGTCTTGATGGTTCACGATGGGGATGGGCTTAATAATAAGTCATCAATTGTTATTTTGCGCCTTCTGACCATTGTGTAAGTAGTATATAAAGGAAAATTGATCGAGGAATACTTGGTTTGGAGAACAGTTTTGAAAATAGCTCAGTTATATTGATCCATTTTCCTTGGTGCTTATTCTTGTTTAAAAGGGAGCTCCATAATGGATAGTTCTTTTTACAAAAATTATAAAGGGATTCATAAGGGTTGAAATTAGTGTATTTATACCTGTGTGAGAGTTGTGATCAGGATAATCCTTATTGTACGAAGTTTCATATGAATTTTCTTCATTTTGGGTTATCTTTCCATCTGAAATTTTGTTGTTAGAAATGTCCCAATGTTTTATGGTAGGATCCACATTCACCATGAGGTCGCAAGTTCACGTTGAAGCTACCATGGATAGGGTGTCTCAATTTCATGCCATTGAGGATATCCAGGTGGGTGTTGTTGGAGAAATATTTGTGGAATCTTTTTCATCTTTGGAATTTCAACCAAGGACAATTATTTTTAGATGTATAATGTTTATTTTCTATTCTATGGTGCTAGCTTTTATTGATGATAGTAGTACATATTATTTAATATAACAATTTTTGGAAGGTTTTTGGGTGTGGAATTCATATATTATTATATTCTTTTTTATTTTTCAAACCTTTGGTAAATAGTTCAAAGAATGTTTTCATGTGCACCACATGTTAGAAAGTGAAAGCCGACATTCAAGTGTTTTGGGATTTCATAATCCTTGATCACGACATCATTGTCTTCATTATCAAAATGGATTGGATTATCCACTTGAAGTAGTGAATATGTTTTCATAATAATCATGTATTGTACATATCTTTTGATGGAGTGAATAATGTTTTCTACGGTGTATGGGATTACAGATTAGGAGGGGGGTCATGTTGTTTCTTTTTCTCGTATAATTCCATTCTAGTTGTCATAAATGTTTCATGATGTTTTTTAACCTTGTTTGAGAAGTCACATACCAATTATTGTGTGTTTTGATGAACCCTCAGGGCGTTCTAGATTAATTTATTGTTTTACCATCATAGATAGTGGTCGAGAAATCAACTTAACCATTCCCTAGAATGATGTTAATTTATTTGAAATCCTATCAAATGGAACCATTTTATTTTCATAATTTTTATGTCTGTAATGAGGACATGGTTACATGAATGTTCTTTCTTCTATTTACGTTACTGTAGTCTTAGTCTGAAATAATTACTAAGAAGGATGATGTGAGCCTTATTATTTGTAATAACTATCAAAAGTTGAATCTAGTGTCTTTTAGGAAGAAGCATATTTTTTCTAGAATTAATGGTATATATGATCATCACAGAGGATCATGATATTTTTCTATGATTTAATTATGATCTCGGTACAATAAATTCAGTGGTTGACTGAATGGCCTAAAGGCCTTTTTTACTATATTTGATAATCCACCCATCAAGGGGTGAGGTATAACCCTTAAAAGACACAACGACTTAGATACAATTACATGACTCATTGGTCTTAGAGGAAATCACCCAGACAAGAAAACATAGAACATCTCCTCCCCAACACATGCCATGATATCAGTACTCCTCCTTCGCAAGGCTAGTCTTATAGTTGTCTTTCGCAGATCTACATAGATTCAGTAACGATGGAAATTCCATAACCTCTCATTCCTCCAATTCTGGTTAGCTCTGCTCTGGTGAATGTGCCTGCTCTGATCCTTATCTGGAGCTTTGTCCCTTGTAGTCGGACTTGAACATCTTCATCTTCATGTGGCCTGAAGGCCTTGGGGTGTCCCGAGGGCCTTATGGTGGCCCAATGTCCATGAGAGACTACATGCCCAAAGGCCTTGGATGGCCCGAAAGAATTATATGACCCAAAGACTAATCTGGTTGCCCAAAGGCCCAGATGGATGAATAGTTCAGGCTACTATTGTACCAAAAATGGCCTTCCACAGTTCCCGCAACAGTACTGCTATAGTGTCTGCTACAGTACTGCTATAGTGCCCACTATAGTACTTCTACATTTCTTTATATTGGGCCTACTACAGTCCTACTTTAGTTTCTATGAAGATAGAATACAGAAGATAGTATTTCAAGGTAAATATTTGAATTTTATGTTTTTTGCCATTCAACTCACTGACACTATTGTAGTATTTATGGATCATATGAAATGAATCATTCATAATTTCATAGAATCATCTATTATTGTGTTTATAAATGATTTCATGAATTACCCCTTTCTAGAGAAGGATCACATAGGCAATTAAGATGTCATTATTTGAACCTTGAAAGAACATTTTCTTAACGAATGCCTTCGAAGTGGGTGTTCTGGATCTAGGAGGTAATTATTTGGAGTCATGTGATATCTGAGGGGGTATCATTTTATATCTTTAAATGGTATATGAATTTAATTCCTCGGAGAATCAATGAATCTTTTTTGAGATCTAGATATTCTAGGGTTTGGTAGGTTACCATTGAGGGTTTCTTAGACATAACTCCAATTTTTCATCTACAATGAAATATTTATCTCATAAGGGTGTAAATATTTAATTGAATTAAAATTTTGATAGATATAATGAGGAGCTGAATATGAAGTTCAATACAACAATAGTTTTGATTCATCCAAAATTTTGGTCATGTTATGATGTTTTCTATGATTGTTCAGCTAGGGTTTGGGATGAGTCTTGATACAGAGGAATCATGTTGTGGTTATAGATCATACAAATTTTTCCATAAAAATAATAACTTCCCTAAATATGTTTTTGAATTGGAATCTATTTTTTACTCTCTCAAAATGTGTCTTCATGATCACTAATGAGATATTTTTATGGTTTATTATTATAATTAGGGTCAATTATATATTTTTACTCATAAATATTTGATCATGTGATTGGTACCCTAGGATCAGTGACATAATAACTTTTATTTTGATAATTTATAATACCCACTTAATTGATATGTGGTTGAAGAGGTGTGGAGTATAGAATTATTGACAAAAGACTAGACGGAATAAGTGGAGAACTGTGAGATGAATACATTGATTGATGAGATGATCATGGGAGTTGAAAAGGTTGTTGGAAAGGTGTTCATGGTTTTGATAAAGGTTGACTATTCTTTTTTTTTTGATAACTTCTAACTTTTGTAGAGGATAGAAACCAAAACAAATTTTTTAGTATAAATCATTAATTGTGAGGAGACCTCAGGCCAGTTGACTCACTCTCTTATTTGAGATTTTTTTCTTTTATAAAAGATTGGTCATTTTAAATCCTTGATATATGATTTTTTAGATAGTGGACCAAGCTCGTATTGGTTCATTCAACAAGAGGATAAAATTTAATTCCATGATTTTAGACATCAATATTTATTATTGTGGATGAGGTTGTTTGTTATTGATTTTGTATCAAAATGTCTCACATATCCATGAGTTATGGTGGAACACCAATGTACTAAAGGTTTTTTTAGCATTAACCATTCCAATAATGATGTGGGTGATATTTAAATTTATTTAGTTATTTTTTTACCATGTAATCCTTGTGGAAATGGAGGTATTTGTGTTATTAGTGAATTAATCACTATTTGGACACAGTTATTACTAATAACAGAAATCATTAAAGTTGTGAAACATGGAGAAATATATTCCTATGTGATTTTGAGATCTCAAGAGTATTTATCTGTAGTTGTTTTTATTTGAAATTGATGTTCACATCCCAATTATTTATATTATTATAGAAATAAATATTTTACCAGTTTATGTTGATCGCATCTTATCATCCAAATAAGGATGGATAGAAATATAATAATGTTTTTTAGTATATGATCTAGCAGAATTCCATTGCTTTTTTTACATATTATTACATGTATTTTTCTTTACCAGAGTAATTTGAAAAATTTAGATATTAGTATTTTATAGGGATGGTGATATTTTAGGATTTTTATTGGTTTCTATGTCAACTTACGTTATGATTGGTATAGTTGGGAGAGTGGTACTTAGTTTGGAAATGATTTGTTCAGTAGTTAACAGAGATGGTGTAGTTGATCCAAAGGTACTTGATCATGTTAAAGATTATTCAGATATAATATGTTGCCCATATTAATTGGCCTTCTTAGATTGATGTTGGTGATCAAGTCTTTTTCAGAGTTTCATCATGGATGGGATATCAAGAGTTGGGTATATATCTTAAATTGGAACTAAAGATTGAGGGTACTATTGGGAACTCTGATTAACTAGGAAGGGTGGTGTATTAATTGGATTTATCATTTGGATTGACTACTATACATGATGTGTTTCTTGTATAATAGAATTGTAGTTACATACTAGATCATTCCCATATGACTAAAATGAATGATATTGATCTTGATCCTAATACCACTGTGGTTGAGCATCCAGTTCAACATATGTACTTCACGGATAAGGTACTACTCGAAAAAATAACCCCCCCAAATAGGTACTATTGGAGGATATATACGATATCTTTGAGATGTGGGAGCTTGAGTCAATGATGAGGAGACGATGGCCCTCTATATTTTTGTATCCATGATCATGATCAAATTTTGGGGATAAAATTATTTATATAGTGAGATTGTAACACCGTGTTACCATTCTTAACGGTATATCATAATTTCTAATTTTGATTTCCTTCTATATTGGGTGAGTATTTCTAACCTTTAATTTATATGATTCCTATAATGGTGAAGTTAGTGATTTGTTCAAACATTTATCCTAAACCTATATTTTTTTCTTGTTTGATACTTATGAAACATGCAATGGGATTTCAAAAAATTAAATTCCTTCTAAATAGATCCCATAAACGGATATCACAATATGTGAATTTTACTTGTAATGTATATGTTACACTTCATATAATGTGAACATAAAATTTTAATTTCAAATAAGAAGTGTTTTTATTGTAACATAAAGTGAATATCTTTCATGAAAAGTAAAATATTACATTCCATTTATTCCCCTGGAGTTACAAATTTTTGGTGTTCATAAGTGTCATTGATGCCTTATTAGTTTTTGCAACCTTCTCATATCAACCAGAGCACTTAAAATAATCATTTTTGGTGATTAATTAAAATCCTAATCACTTATTTCATTTATTTATCATTATGGATGTCGTATTTCTCCTATAAAGAAAAAATAATAATTTTTTCTTCTTTATATTTGGATCTGGTTGTGGTTTGGCCATGGTTTTTTAAAACTAGTTTTTTTTTCTATAAATCAATTTCAGACTTAGGTCATAGGTATTTTTACAAAGGAATATCTTGAGTTTCTTAATCCTCGTAGTCAATGGCAACTTGGTTTTCTATGACCTTGAGATAGGTAGACTAGTTAAATTATTCTTATTTCATGAATTTCAAGTAGTTATTTTTGGTTTCTTGATATTTGAAATGGGATTGAATGTGATTAAAATTATAGGGGAGTGGGTTCATGTTTTAATGGGTATATTTCTTAGAAAAATAAATTTCATTATTTGATATGGAAAATAAATTTTCAAACCTAAAGTAGTTTTGATTTTAATCAAATTGATTTTATTAACATTTATGATTTGTTTTTCTAAAAGAAATTGAATAAAATCTCACATTTGGACTATTTGGTTAATTGATAAAGAGACAAGGTTGGGCTTAGTGTTTTGACCACCCTATGATGTAAAATCATGTATATCATTGGAATCTGGTATGACATGATTCTAATTACATGAAACCTTATACAATTTTGGCAGGTGAGTGTCTAGTATGTATTGTAACATAAGATAATATCTGACTAGAAGAATCATTTTTTTGACGATTTTATTGTATAATACAATATTTCATGATTGTTTCCTTACATGAATTTTTATATTTTGTAATATTTTAATACTCTATTCTGGATTTCACATATATGCGATGAAATTTTTGAGAAACAGAAGGATTATTTGAAAATTGTTTTCAAAATGATTCATTAATAAATTTATTGTAAAATTAGTTTTTCGTAAATATAAAAATTGTAAATTCTAGTGATTATAACATATTTTGATGTATTGGTGGTATATTAGTAGTCTCTATTTATCAAATCATAATTATTCAAGAGCTAGTTCTCAGCCATTTACTATATGATTCATGTACAAGGAAGATAATACATTAGAATATGTGATTGTCATTACATTTGTGTTTTGGTATATGATGGTTTTGAGATGATGGTTGGTCACATAGAGACTTCTTCTCTAGAGTTTTTATATTTCAAGGTTTATATAGTTTACTATTGTTGTATATTATTTTGTTTATGCTATATAATTTACTTGTATGTCTTGTATTTGTTATATATGAGTTATATTATTTTATACTTATTATACCTCACTAAGTATTAGGTTGACTTCAGTGACTTGTCTGGTTAGCCTAGGTTTGTCTTTTATAATTAATATGTGAATTTATAATCTTATAAGTAATTTTTATTATAATTAATATATTCAATCTTTTTAACACTGAAAAATTAAAATCTCAGTGCTAATGTTTTTTATAAATTATTAACTTTTTGGCATCATCAAAATTCATTGAAATGGTTCATTAATTATATTAATTTATCATTTTTTAAAATTTAACCATGTATATAATATCATCAGTTAAATATCCAATAATAAATTATAAATAATGAAAATAATTATTTTTGATTAGATGGAAAATAATTAAAATTATGAATTCTTTAATAACATAAAATTTGTTAGCATATTATGTACTATTTCATATGATTTATAACAAGAATAAACTATTATTTTATAGAATTAAAATTCTATAAATCCAAAAGAAATCTCACATTTCTCTTAGAAATTACATTATACTTTGGATATCATTATAATAGAAAAAATACATATTGTTATCAAATATATCATATTTTCTATAATTAGAGATAATAAATAAAATAAAATATTCAGTCAGTATCATATATTAAATTATTAATATAAATAGAAATTCTAATAAATTAATATTACTCATTAAAATATTTCACTACGATTGGGTGTATTATAAATTAAATATTATTTAATAAATATTTAGTTAATCTTAATTATCATAAATAAAATATTTTTATTCGTATCTACATCTAAATTTTTTTATTAACACTAATGAATGATCATATATATGTATCTTCATCATATCACATTTATCCTAAATACTATTCTAATAATGAAATTCAATTTTCACATATGATAAATTATACAACTACAAACAATGATTACATATATATAAATATATATGATAATGACAGATTCTTCATCATTTAAATATTTGATATAAAAACTATGTAGCTTCATCATTTCAAGGAAAAATATATATTACCTATCTACACATTTTTATTGAACACTATTATATTTAAAACACATCTACACCATTTATTGTGCTTCAAATATTCAACAAAATTATAAAACATCCGTCAATAAGACTAGTACCTTACATATAAATTCCAACGATATTCTATCAAACACATTCATGTATTATAAATTGTTCTATCCTATATAATCAAGAATCATTCTAAATCATAATTTTTTATCAATAAATATATTTTAATAAAGACTAATGTAAATATTTTTAGACATTTAATCTAATATTTTATATTATAGATTGATTTTTCAATAGTTTCACTACATGTATAACATCCAAATTAATATATCATATGTAATTTATTATATTCACAAAATACAGTGAATTATATGATAATAATATTATAAACTCTATAATTTTATCATAAAAATTAATTCCATTAAATTATTAGTAATAATATAGGTATATAATGCATTTTTTGAAATATCTACAACCATAAAGACATTAAGATATCCAATCTTCTAGATTTTATTAGTGGAAATGAAAAATAAAAATTTCAATTTTTCATTTAATAACATAGAGAACATATTTTAATGATTTTTTAAATTCAAAATAGTTTATATTTTTACAAATTATACACTTGGTCAAACATTAAAGGTTATCTAAATCACAACTAATAGTATATAATTAAAGAAACGTTTATATGTTACTTATCAATGAAGACATTTCCATTAATATTATGAATTCAAAAATAAATCTCAAATATAGTTTGTTTATTTTTAAGATATGAAAATAAAATATATGATGTTAAAATATAACAATCAAGTTTTACATTAATTTTTCTATTTTATTGAATAAATGGTCTTCACAAAAATAATTACCCTTTTTAGACTCATGATACCCATTAGTGGGAATATTTCTATATTAAACTATAAAATGCAACATAATGGTTTATTATATGACTAATTAGTCATTTAGGATAGAATTAATCCTATACATATTGTATTTTTGTAAGACCCCAATCATCTACGGTACACTTATTCTAAATAATTGGACAGCATGTGAGGTACGCAACACTGAGTTCAAACTCACCATGTCTTATCAATCTTTCCATTTAGAAAGTTGTTCTGAATAGTATTAATCTTTTTTAATTTTATATATATATCCCATATAATATTAACAATAATAATTTGTGTTTATTGAACATAATATAAAGAATAATTCATTTTTTTGGATAATAGAATTATTTTTCAAAAATATATTTTTTCGACTATTTAATGGAAAACTGATTTTAAAGAAAACATATGACATTTTAATAAATAAATTTTGATGAAATTATATTATTGTTTATAATATTGACATAAAAATTTAGTTTGGATAATTTTTTCGTAATTTTATGACATTATTAATTTTTAATGAATTGTTAAAAATACTACATTTAATTCAAAAATAACTTTTAATATAATATTTTATATAATTATATTGTAAATTTAATTTTTTAACTATAATTAGATTATATTTTTATTAATTAATAAAAATTTTGTCATTGGATGTAATTTTAGTTTTAAATTTGACATAATCACATGTCAATATTTTGAGAGTAATTACTTCTTAAAACCTCTCTTATTGGTTTGACAAAGAGATTTAATTTTAAATTAATTACTAAAAATTATTTGTTTTTAATTTTTTTAAATGGATTCCATATTTTAAATCAGGAGGTGGAAATTTTTTAAATTGGTACCTAATAGTTTTAGACATTTTTAATAGTAATTTTAGAAAATATTTTATTTAACTTGGTTAAAGGGTAAATAAGGTAAATAAGGGTAAAAAAAATATTATAATAATATTAAACTACCATAACACGTGTACTAATATTATCTGATATGATATTCCCAATTATGTTCATATTTGGGACTATTTTCGAACCCCAAGGAGCCACTTGAATGTTAAATTGACATTTTAACAGAATTAATTTAAAGTATAGAAAAATATATCATAAACAAGTGTATTTTACTAAAATAATTTTAATATGGTGTTATAAAGTTGATCTATTCGATTATAAATAGTCATTATAAATCTTAAATTTTTTAATTCATGATGGTGATTTATTATAAATTTTTATACATTAGATAAATATATTTATTTATGACACAATAATGATATATTATTTTTTGTATTAAGAAATAATCAAATAAATAAAATTATAAATATATAAATAACAATATTTTTAATGTTTTGATGACATCCATGAATTATCTTAGTTAATATGACATGTTAGGGTAGATTAAATATATTTTTTTTGGAATTAATCCCATTATTATAACTTTCACAAAAACCAAATACTAAATAGTGTCCAAATTGAAAAAAATTCTGTTTAAAAAAATACTTATTTATTAAATTATATTATATTAATAGAAATATAATATTCTGAAAAATTCTATATATAATGTTAGATATGTAATTGATGAACCATTTTAGGTTTTATTGGAATTTTATAGTATCTATAGTAACCTTATAATATAAAAATATAGAAGACATGATAAATTTTAAACTATTTAACTATGAGTTAAATCTAAAATATAAGGTTAATATGGTGACATAAACATGTTTAAAACCTATTGTTTTATTTTATTTCTCCCCATACCTACCTTATCCTCTATATAAATTCATTTTGAGCTATTATAATCCTAAAATGATTTTATAATAATTAATATTTCACTCTCTTCCTAAAGTGCCCCTCACCACTCTTATTAAATAGTACTCCACCTTCCCTCAAATTCACATGGACAAAGCCAACTAGATTAGACAATCCATGATAAAATATCCTCCCCAAAACCTAAAATTAAACTAATAGGCATTACATTTATCATAAATCCACCACATAGATCCATGTTGATCAAATGAAAAGGAAGCACCCGAAGAAGAGACAATTATTTTATCGCCTTTTCCAATGTTCTTTTCTTCTTCTACATTCTTTTTCATTGTGGTTTTGATATAAAAATAACTCTAGTACCATATAAATACTGATATATTATTATAAATATGGTACAAATGTATTCATTCTTCTACATTTTCTATGAATTACAAAGTAATCATACGTGTGTGCGTAGGGCTTACCGTCTCCACGTCCTGGTGTAGTTTCTTATTCACTACATTATTTAATGGATGGATATATTAATGATTATAATTGATGTAAATATTAAATAATTTTTTTTTAATTATTTTATATATATAATATAATATAAAATTCCATTTTATTATTTACATCATTATAATTATATTATCGCTGATGCTTACATACAGTTTACCATCTCCACTATGCAAAAAGATTCATTATCCACTTTAACAATTCAAGAATGATTATAAAAAATATATTATTAATTAATATAAAATAAATGACATTATAATTCTACTTGAATGAAATATATATATATATATATATATTTGTTTGTGTGTGTGTTTGCGTGTGTTTGCGTGTGTACTTATATGTCATTCACTTCCATTCAATACAATTAGCAAATAGAAACAACGTTCGGGCATACGTACGACCTACTGTCTCCATGAAAGGTGTATTGAATTATATATAAATATTAAATATATTTATATTATGAATATATAATATATATATATATATAACATATTATACATTTTCTAAGTAATTTAGTAATGATCTGTGTAATATGATCCAGAATAACGAGTCCAAACACCTACAATAAACAAAGTGATATTACCCAAAATGTTGCATTAACAAGGAATTCTTCATAAATGGGTAATATAAAGTCATAAAAATCATACATGCCATCATAAATATTATTATCATTGTTATATATGTTAATAATATGTTTAAAAATTGTATATAGGTGTTTCAGAGACATTCGTAGAATATTAGACTTAATGTAATGATAAATTCATAAATCACATTATTATCCATGATTTTTTTTGTGTATGTGTGTATTGGGATAGATTTTTAATCCATGTCTATGTATCATAACAATGTTTTCAAACGGAATCTGTAATGGTTTTATGAATGAGAATATTTAACTAGATAAACAATTTAAATGTTTTAAAGATTTATTTTTCTTAATCTATTTAATTAATGACCATGATTTCAAAATGATTGTAAAAATCTATTCATATGTACATAATTGTTTTAAATTTTTTTATTATTTTCAAAAATTTTAATGTGTAATGGAACACTTTTATACAAAAAATATCTTTAAAAAAAATTCCATTATAAATTGTGTGACATTTAAATGATTTCATGAAAAAAGGATCTTTATCTCAATGACTATTACAAATGAATTTCTACTATGTCAACATCCTTTATTGGGTATTATTCTTGACTAAGGGTGATTTATTATTATACCATATTCCATATTGTATTGAATGAGTTATGATTTTTTTGACTGTGGATGTGTAATTTTTATACCATTCATGGATTATGGTTTGTGTGTTAACATGTTGTATGACAGTTTAAATACGATTGTTTATGTTATGATTCACCATTTTCATATGAGGAATGCATTGGAAATAGTAAGTTATGGGTGGGTCCTGCGATAGCCCCTTGATAAATTGATAGGTCTCATTAGACATACTAGTGTCTTTGAAAAAGGCTTTGACAGAATATTGGTCAATTGTCTTGGCACAAGGCCTTGATTTAGTAGATATTATGTATGAAAATATGCATTCTCTAGTTATAAAATTAGTTGTTAAAAGTGATTATTTGACTAGAAGAATATCAAAGTGAATGTTTATATGTTAATGTTTGATTTATTTTATCCACATTATGTTAAATTTTATGTTAGAAAGGTAGGTTTTTTATTATACTTATTGCCTCAAAAGTTTATATCTTACAATGAATTATTTTCCCTTACTGATCATCTGAGATATTGAGCTCACCCATTTCTTATTTTTCATTTCCCTGGATTCCAAATAATTTTATTATGATTGATATTTAAGATTAATATTGGGGAATAATGGAAATATTATAATATTATCAATGAAGTATTTTATGTTATAAATTGTAATTTTATGTTCTTTTATGTAATCTATATTCTAAGAACTCTAAATTGATCGGTTTTTCTAGATAATATTCCTTGTAATATTGAAAATGTATTAAAATAATACATTGGAACTAGGTAAATGGGGTTGAGGAATTGAATTTGGTATCATAGAAATGTTAATAACAAACATGAAAATTGATTTAGAAAACAGAGATTCAAGATCTTAATCCTAAGATAGATTTTGAGGATAAGTACATTAGAACTCCCCTAGAATTTTGTTAAAGTAGGGATTATAAGTGTATTCCAAGAAGTACATCCCAATCTAGATTCTACATGTGGACTTAGTTCTGGAAAAGATGTTCCATGGGGTGAAAATTCTAACACGGTGTTCTAGGAATGAGTTAGGGTAACCTGGTACATGACTATAAGACTTACTACATACCTAGTTTGACGCTCTCAACTGATATTCATAGGATAATTTATATTTTATTTAAAAAACATTTTTTTTATGATTTTTGAGTAAATATGTCCTCAAAGGAACTGTATTTATATTTAAGGGTTAGAGAAACATAAGTATTCCTTTTTATGTAAATTATTTTTCTAAAATAGTAATATTTATTATGAATAATAACATAATATTGTGTATGAAATTGATTAGAAATTTCTCCCAGTTGTAGAAATGTAAATCATATCAATGCACAAAATAATTTAAAGGATTTACCTTATATGAAAGACAATGATAGTGGAGATTGTAACACAACTGGTACTAAACAAATTGTAACCATATTAGGACAGTAAACAATGGTTATGAATAATAACCTTACCCATATGGAGCATCCTAATCCACAACATGGAGGATCAATGTTAGACCACATCATGTGAACAAAACCTCCAACAATAAATGGGACAAAAAAATTGTATCTAAGCAGTAGATATGTTATTTAGAGATAAAATTTATTTATTTGAGAAGTATAAAAAGTGAAATGGTTGTCATGGTAGTTTATTGTCTCTTAGGATATGTAGATCAATGGTGATCATTAATTGAATAAAAAATCAGGAGGAAGACGAAGTGGAAAATATAGAATGGAGGATTCTTAAATAGATTTTTCTATAGAAATACTTTCCACATGATCAACGAGCTGATATGGAAAGATAATTTCTGAGCCTGAGGCAAAAAGAGGATGGGAATTTTTCAAAGTATGAGGCTAACTTAACAATGTTATAATGGAATGTTAAAGAATACATACATAACCTAAGAAATAAGATTGGTTGATTCAATGATTAGTTAAACACCTTCCTCCAACAGACATAAGTCTCACAAACATACTTATCATACGAATATATAATATAGTTTTCTTTAAAGAAAAAAAGTAATTATCTTGGTCGTATGAAATTAATGTAAAGTAAGATAAGAAGAGAACAGTTGATCATGAGATAGATAAACTAAAAACCGGAAAAGATTATTTTTGTTATGTTATAATTGATGGATAAAACACCCTAGCACATGCCTTAAAGGAATGCGAATTTTTTACGAATGTGGAGAAAAGGTAAATCAGGGTCATGCTTATAAAGGAAAGAAATAAGTTGTGCAATGTAATCATTATAATGATATTGGACATTATGAAAATGAATTTACAAAGAATCATGAAAATATAGATCAAAAAAGTAAATGGATCATGGTCAAGCATATGGTGTTATTGTAGTTGAAGTGGAATAATTAACGCATTTGTGTTTTTCAATTCAAGAATTATATTCTGGTTATTAGAAGAATGTGATATATATAAGGATTATACTGAAGAACAATTTGATTTCATATAGGTTTTAATATAATTAATATAATCATATTTTTTGTATATAAGTGAAACATTACGCTGTTTTGGCGATTTGATGTTACAATACATTTTGGAAAATTATAAAATTTTTATAGAGTGTTTGTAATTATGTATATTGGATAACACTAGTGGTTTTAATGGATTATGTTGATCATTAGATAGTATTGTTTATGGTTAAAACATTTCTAAGGATTTTTATGGAATGTTATAATACTATAGTTTTTGTAGAAGGACATCCTACATGTTGGGCGATAAATCATCGCGCTGGAAAAAGCTGTGGGAATAGAACAACCAACCGAAGTGTGCTAAGGATTTATCACCCACCACTAGCCAACAGTATGCCCCCGTTTATTATAAAATAGTTTTATTCATTTAAATGGTAAAATTTTATATTATGAACCTTATATGACTTAGATAAATTGAATATTATTGAGTTTTGTCTTTTGAAGTGAAAGATGAATTTTTGGTAGAGAAAGAAACTCTGTATATGATTCCTAGTGTTCTTAGTCTACGAATAAAATAAATTCTATTACTTTATATAAATAATCATAAAACCAAAAATGTTTTCATAGTTTTTTATTTTGTGATGAATGAAATGGTACCATAGATTATCCTAGATTTATAGATTTATTGTTGTTTACTTTCCCCAAATAATATTCTTTATCACTCTCCATCCAAACATGAGGGTTATTTTTCTCTTCCATATCCATGTTCTCCTACATGGAAACATGTTATGTATTATTTCTGATAACCTTCATTGCTACATTTCCTTATTTTAAAAAAAAGGACTCACTTTTCAATTTTATAATGTGGGATTTCAACTATGATATTTTGAAATATCAATCCCCTAGTTTCTGAAGTACGAGATAATGTAAAACCCAAAACATCAATGGAATGTTTCCTCTTAATAATTCAATAGCCCGCGATGTACGCAACACCGAGTTCCAATGCACCACAAACTATCAAAATAGTTGTTTAAAAAGTGGTTATGAATAGTATTAACCACATTTTTAATTATATACCTATATATATCCTATATAATTTTGAAATTTATCTTTCGTGTTACATAGAAATAATATATGGAAAAATTCAAAATTTCTGATAAAAGAATGATTTTTAAAAAATGTAGTTTTTCAAAATGTTAATGGAAAACCCATTATAAAGACAATATTTGATAGTTTTATATATTTAGTTTGATTAAATTAAATTACTATTTTTTAGAGATACATATTAAAATTATTTTGGATAAATGTTTGGTACTTTTCTGATAACTTTCATTTTTTAATGAATAGTGCAAAATACTGCATTTAAATTCTAAACGACCTTTTAATCTAATTTATTTATATAGTTAGATTTTTCTTTTAATTGTTTTTAAATTATAACGGGATTATATTTTTATCAATTAATACAATTTTTGGAATTGGATGTAATTTCAATTTTAAATATGATATATGCATATGTATATATTTTGATAGTTATTACTTCTTAAAAACCCATTTTCTTGGTTTGACAATATTAATTAATAGTAAATTGATTACCGATATATCTATGTTTTGAATTTGGAAAAATTTATAACATATTTGGAATCCAATGTTCCAAATTTATAGAAAAGGTACCTTTTATTTTTTGATATTTTGATTAGTAACATTATTATATATCTTATTTACCATGGTTAAAGGGTAAATCTAGTAAATAAAGATGAAAAAATATTATAATGAAATTAAACTACCCTACCAAATGTCATAATCATAATAGATGAGATATGTACAACCATGGGTTTCATTGAGTAGATTTTGGGACCCTATGGGGCCAATTGAATTTGAAAAGGACATACCATAAGAATTAATGTAATGTATTGAAAAATATAACATAAACATGTATCTTTTCTTCAAAATGTTTTTCTATAGGGTTATATAATTTATCACTTAGACTATGAAAATTAATTATAAATAATAAAATATTTTATACATCATGTTAATATATTCATAATTTTTATACATTTGATATATATGTATATATATTAATGAAATAATAATGATGCATTATTTTCATTATTAATTAACAAATCAAATAAATGAAATTAGAAAAATAAAAAAAAATTGAATTTTTTATACCATTCATGAATTTTAAGGATTAATATGGAATTTTATGGAGTATATAATTATTTTTTGAGGTAATAAATTTGATATGAATTTCAAAAAAACAAAATACTAAATAGGGTCAAAATTTACATAAATGAATTTTTAGAACAAATATTAATTTATTAAATGATATAATATTCCTAAATATATGTTATTAGGACAAAGGGATTATATAATGGTAGATATTTAATTAATAAAAAACATGAGGTTTTCATGAAATTTAACAATAACTTTATGTTCCATGTAGTATAAAAATACAATAAGACATGGTAAAAGTTACACTATTTAACTAGGAGGTATGTTTAAAAGATAAGGTTAATATAGTTACCTAAGATTGTTTAAAACCTTTTGGATGTTAGTATTTAAACACATATCCACCATAAACTCGAAATAAATTAATTTTGAGATATTATAAACCTAAAATGGTTTTATAATAATATAATATTTCTAGCACTTCAGAAATTTCATCTCATATCTCTTATAATTGGGTACTTCCAAATCTATCAAATTCACACCTCTAAAGCCATTTGGATCTGCCAAAACCTGATAAAATATCCTCCCATTTACATTAAATTTATCCTAGAGGCCATAATTTGATCCAAAATCCATCCAAGGTAGCCATTGTGTTCAAATCAATATCATGCACCCAGAGAAGAGATAACTATTTTATCACCTTATTCAATGTTTTTTTATCTTCCACATCCTATTTCATTGTTTTTATGATTTTAAAATAATAAATAAAGTACCATATAAATAATGAGATCTTATTATAAATATGGTACATCCATATTCCTTATTCTGTCCATCCAATGAATGAAAAAGTCACCATATGTGCGTACGTACTGTTTACCGTCTCCAGGTCATGGTGTAGTTTTTTTAAAAGGATGCTGCCAACGACTCAATTATTATTAAAGGAAAGAAAATACATATTTAACTAGGTAGAGGGAGACCCATTACATAACACGAAGGCCCAGTGGTTATTTATCCCTTTACAGGGCCCGTAGCCCAATTTTTTTGGCCCAAAGCCCATTATGTGAACAGTACTTCTACAGTACCCACACTGCTACAGCACGCACAGTACCCGCCACTACTACAATACCCTACCGCCATAAAAATTCCCTACCGCCGCTATAGTTCCCTCAATTTTTACATTTTCACCACTACTATAATACTGCTAAAGTACCTACACCGAATGGGTTTTTAACCCCCATTTTTCATGTTGCATTAAGGGGTTCTTACCACTTAGCCAAAACCCATCTTCAATACTTCATTATTTGAATTGATATAATAATGAGTATAATTGATGTAAATAATAAATATAATATTTTATTGATTATTTATATATAAATATATATAAACTATTTCATAGTATATCATCATCAATAAAATGATATTGTAGCTCATCCGTACGTACAACTTACCGTATCCATGACACGATAAGATTTATTCTCAACATTAACCATCCAAGAATAATTATGAAAAATATATTTTCGAAAATTATGAAATACATGACATAATATGTAAATTGTAATTATATATATGTGTGTGTGTGTGTACATATATTGTATTCCCGTACTTCAATTCAATATTATAAGATAACTGAAATAGCGTTCACGCATACATACGACATACCATCTCCATGAATTGTGAATTACAATATATATATATATATATCTATTACATATATTTATATTATATATATATGATATATAAATCACATTATACATTCTGTAAATATGTAAATCATGATCTACGTAATTTGATAAAATATAATGAGTCAAAACACATACGATAAACAAAGCGATATTACCCTAAATGTTTCATTATCTAAGAATTGTTATTAAATGGGTAATATTGGGTCATAAAAGAATAATATATGATATCATAAATATTATTATAAATCTGATATAAGTTAATAATATTATTAATAACATTATATATGAGTCTCATAGTCATACAGAGAATATCAGTCTTAAAGTAAGGGTTAATTCCTCAATCTCATTATAATAAGCGATTATTTATGTGTATGTATATACTAGAAAACACTTATCATCCATGTCAATGTATAATAAAAATGTTTTTAAAAGGAGTATTTTAATGTTTTATTAAGGGGAATCTGTAACAAGATGTTCATTTTAAATATTTTAACAATTTATTTTTCTAAATCAATTGAATTAATGTCCATGTTTTCAAAAGGATTTATTCATATGGAAATAATTTTTTTAAAATGATAATTAAATTCAATAATTTCAATGTGGAATTTGAAATTTTATATATAAAATATAATTTAAACTACTTCTATTATAAATTGTGAGACATTTAAATGATTTCATGGAAAGGATATATCTATCACAAAGAGTTTTACTAATTAATTTCAACTATATCAATATATTTTATTTGATATTATTCTTTATTAAGGATGCTTTATTATAATAAAATCTTCTAAATTTTATTGAATTAGTTATGGTATTTTTTTTGTAGATGTTCTATTTTTGTACCATTGATGGTTTATGGTTAAAGTACTAAAATTTTGTATGCTAGATTCAATACGAATGTTTATGTTATGTTACACCCTGTTCATTTGAAGAATGCCTATGAATTAGTAAGTTACTTTTGGGGCCTTCTATTTCCCCTCAAAGAATCAATAGATCCCATGAGACAAACCAATGTCTTGGAATAAGGCCTTGACAATTTGTTTTTGTAAATTTTCATGGTACAAGGTCATGACATAGTAGTTATTATGTCCAGAAAATATTCATTCCATTGTTATAAAATTAGTTATTACATGTGTTTAATCAACTATAAGAAGGTCTATTTTCATGTTTGTATAGTAATATTTGATTTATTTTATTTTCATATTGCTTTCATTTTTTATTTTAAAGGCTAATGATTTTATTATACAACATTCCATAAATGTTTATAACTTTCACTGAATTATTTTCCCTTACTATGAATTTGAACATTTGTGCTCACCCATGTCTTATGTTTTGTTTTACCAACATGCCAAAAAGTATATTATGATTGATATGTAGGGTTATTCTAGGGGAATAATGAAATTTTAAAAAGATTATCTATGTTGTATTTTGTGTTATAAATTTGATTTCTTTGTTCTTGCAAGAATAATATGTTAAAATACTGCAAAACTGATCCGTTTTTTGGGACTTGATTGCTTGTAATCATGTCATTGTTTTAAAATAAGTCACCAACTATAGATAGCTAGGGTTGGGGAGTTAAAATTAGACTTTTCTAAAATTGAGTAATTAACTCTTCTCAAAATATATTGTATGGAAAAACACAAATCACTTCCTCTATTAAAATATAATTTTATTTTCAAGGGACATGTTAATTAAAATGATATTGAAAATATTAAACACCTCACTATACTGTCATCATGCATGATTTTATTTCCTTATATAGGATTAGCGTGGGGAACCAAAAGTATCCATGAACATTTGAGTTAGATAAGTGTTGTCTTAAGAAGATCAACATTTGGAAGAATCTAATAGTTTCTCATTTTAAGGTTAATTGACCTCGTCATTATTTATTTAGTAATTTCCATTTTTTATGAATGACACTACTGATTTTTAGTCATATTCCATAAATATCGTACTGGTTTCGGAAGCCTCCTAGAGGTACCCCATTCCCGGTTGGTCACATGGCCTCAAACGCATTTTCTCGAATGCCAGAGGCTGCATACTACCAGCGAGTGCCTTTTGTGTGACAATGAAGAAACCATACCCTCATTAGCATAGTATGACAGTGGAAGAAAGCAATAGAAATAGAAGAAGCAGGAAAAATCCATACAAAAGTAAACAGCGGAAGACTAGAAATAATAAACTAGAGAACATACATATATATAAATATGAATGATTCATGATACATACATCAATGAAACAGAAGAACAAATCAAAATTATGGAATAAAATAGTACTAAACCAAAGTACAGAAGAAAATAGTTAAAGAACTCCTTTTAATCGCAAGCTATTTCTTGGTCTCATTCTCTCCAGCTTCACAACAAATCATGTACCTGAAGAAGAAGGGTGCTTGCCCTAATCTATACCTGCAACAATATAGTCTGTATGGGCCCAAAATCATGGACCAAATAGGTTGTGAGACTAAATCCCAGTCGGGAACCACCACATGGTCTGTGCCTAACAATCAGTGATATTATGACAGGTAAAAGTACAGAAAGCAGTAAAAAATGAAGAACTCAATAGTAAATAATCCACAGTTTAAATGAATTTCACAAGAGCTAATCAAAGTAGGTATACACAAACTGGTAACCCTATGAGATTTACTCACATCCTATCCCCTCTAGTCGTACCTGGAAACACAAGAAAGTAGCTAAACACACAAGTTAACCCTCTGGAAGTACCTACATCTTATCCCATATAGTCTTACATAGAAAAAAAAAAAAAATATAACACAACAGGTAACCCTCTGGGAAGTACTCATAGCCTATACCCTCTGGTTCTACCTATCATGTACAAGCAACCCTCTGGGCAGTAAACTCAGCATAGCCCCTCTGGTTCAGCTTAGGCATTGACTCTCTGAAAAAGCACACACTGTCAAGTCATCCTATAGACTTGTATCAATAAATAAAGGTTCTTTAGGGATGGACTTACGTCACATTCCATTTATATCCCACGTTGAGGTACTACAAACTCTCTGAGGAATCACTGACATTAATTCCCCCTATGGTCTTGCATCGTATGTAACCAGACTCTCTAGAGAAACCCTTCCTTATATTATCCCTATGGTCTACTACACCAGGTTCTCACGGCCCTATGTAAGTCAATAAAGCATAACAGTGCATATCAGCTAGGGAAAAAATCATGAAGTAATTGGATTGCAGTCTACAATATATCTTCATGTCAGAACAATATTCACAACATCCTACAATAATAATTATGGAAGGTAAACATCATCCTAACATGAAAACTAGATCTAATGGTAAAAACATGAAATCACCCATTGGAAAACACCTCCAAAGCATAGAAACTCACCCTATTAATATTAAAAAACCTCTACTCAATCATACAAGAAAAGAAGGAACATAATAAGGATAAAACGGTAAACGCGTAATACCCCGTTCATTGTTATTGGTGCTTTTTTCACATATTACTCATAAAAATTCATCAGAAAGGCAGAAACCACCTACCTCAGTGTTGGGAGATCACTATACGTGAACCTAAATCCTTGAATCGCCCAATAACACCATAGTTCTAAAAAAATGATCAAAAAGTTCAACAGATTATAAATTGAGAAAGAGGAGGTATCATAAAACAAGGATCTAGTAGAAGGAAGAGCTTACCAAGGAGACCCAAAAGCAATCAACGATGGTTGAATCGGATATCAGATGCTCAATCTGGGGATCAGAGGAAGATTGTGGCAGTATAAGAGCTCTCGGAAAAAATAGGTCAAGAATAAGGTCTTTCTGGCGATTAGACGCGTCCCCAATACGTTTAATGAAAAAAAAAGAAAATACATGGTGTGTACTTTTGAAGTACACAACACATACATTTTATGTACATGAAATGTACTTGTCGTTTCTGTACTCCACTTTAGGTGGACTCTAGGTCACCCCCACCTGGTCGTGTGTGTGGCCATTACATGGCTGCCTACGACAATCATGTACATGATGTGTAGACATTATATACACGTCATGTACATCAGAAATTTCTTCAAATTACCCTTTTTGCGCAAAAATGACCAGAAGAATGAAACATACCTGAAAAGAAGATCCAGGTTCATAATAAATTCAAACCTTAAAGAAATTTTTCCCCGAATTTCTCTAGGAAGGCGGCGTAGAAGAAGAAACCCGGAACAAATCTGGCCATTGTGCTTGTACATCTGCCTCCCTCTCCCATGTCTCATCCTGTAATCTCTCGTGCTTCTATCACACTCATACAAGAGGAACAGACATTCCACGGAGAACCGTTGTACTGGGATCTATAATCCGGATATCGTGCTTCTCAAATGATGGATCCAATTTTTTCTCAACCTCTTTAGGTTGTAAAACATGAGACCAGTTAGAGAAGTAATGTCGAAGCTGAGAAAGATCGAATAAATCAAGCATAGACCTATACCTCTGAGGTAACTACAACTGATAGGAATCCATACTAACTCTCTCTATCACCTCAAATAGCCCGATGTACCTTGGAGAAAGCTTACCTTGTCTCTTAATCCTCTTCTGTCCCTCCTCGGTGTGTCATGCATGAAAACCTGATCCTAGACCTCGAACTCCATAGGTCTTCTTCGCTGATTTGCATGACACTTCTGTCAAGAATTTGCAGTCACGATCCTCTTCAAAATCATATATATCTACTCTATGGTCCCCTGAACAAGACATGGTCCTAGCAATGTTTCCTCTCATACCTCCTTCCAACATACGGGTGATCAACATGGCTTACTATACAAAGACTCATAAGGTGCCATCTGAATAGTTTCTTGAAGACTATTGTTGTGGTCAAACTCAACCAGAGGTATTTGATTTTTCCAAAATCCTACAAAATTTAGGACGCATTCTCAGAACATGTCTTCAAGCACCATAATTGTACGCTCACACTGTAAATCTCTCTGGGGGTTGTCAGCTATACTCAAAATTACCTTTTCACCCAACACCTTCTGTAGCCCCTACTATACATGAGAAGAAAAACGTGCATCTCTTTCTGAAATAATGTAGATTGAGACTCCATTTAGATGAACAATCTCATATATGTAAAACCACCCCGACTCATTAAACTGAAAGTCTCCTTGATCGAAAAGAATTGAGAAACCATCATTAGTCCGTAAATCACAACCCAAACTGTATCATTCCCTCGAGGTGACCTCGAAATTCCTATCAATAAATATATCATGACATCATTCCACTTCCACTTGGGAATGGGTAACTACTGTAAAATCCCTATTGATCGCTGATTCTCTTCCTTCACCTTGTGATAAGTGGAACACCTCCTAACGAAACCAGTTGCATCCCTCTTCATATATGGAAATCAATATTGATAGTGTAGATCACAGTACATCTTAGAGGCACTTGGATGAACTGCCCAAACTGAGGAATGAATGTCCTGTATCAGCTCCTCGTATATGTCTGCTGGCACCCATAAGTACCCCTAGAAACGTAATATCTCATCCTCGCCTATGGTCCATCTATGAATAATGACCTCTCTTGAAATTCTCTCAGGTTGGACTAGGCCTTCTGAAACTGATTTGTCGCCTCATTCTCTCTTGATTAAGATAACTAGAGTTAAAAAACTATAGAATAAAGAAATGTCTTCCCCTGACTATCGCACACCTCTATATGCATCTCAAAGAACAGAGACATAAGTTTCCACTCATTACTAACCATCTAAAATTCATGTATCTGAGTCCTTCTACATAGTGCATCAGCAACTGTGTTGCCGTTCCTCAACGTATAAAAGAGCTCAGAATCAAAATACTAAAAATAATCCACCCCCTTGGCTGTCTCAAATTAAGATAATACTAAATGAATATGAACTTGATACTTTTGTGGTAGGTGAAAACAAAGAAATTCTCCCCCATAAGATAATGTCTCTAAATGCATAAAGCATGAACAACTACCGCCAACTCGAGATCTTGCATCAGGTAATTCCTTACATGTGGTCACAATAGCCGAAACCTGTATGAAATGAATCCTTCTCCCTAAAAAAGCACAGCTCCTAGCACGATACCTGAAGATTCAAAGTACATTATATAGGTCTTGTCTGGATCGTAAATGACTAGTATTGGTGCCAAAGTCAACCCCACTTTTAGCTCTTGAAAGGCTAACTCACAAGAATCTAACCGGAATAACTTTTCACAATTCTTAGTTAGACCCATCAGTGTTGTTTCAAAGCATGAAAATTATTATATGAAACAAATGTTGTATCTAGGCATCCCTAGAAAATTGTGTACCTATAAGATGTTCTTTGGATACAATCAGGAAACTACTACTCTCATTTTCTCTAGGTATACTGACACTCATGTCTCTGAGATAACATGACCCATGAAGTGAATCTGGACAATCCAAAAGTGGAATTTTGAGAGCATAGTATATTACTAATTATCTTTCAGTGTTCTCAAAATGATATCCATATGGGTATCATGGTCGTGTCGAGTGTTAGAGTACCCCAACATATCATCCACGAATACCACCATGGAAGAATCCATGTATAGATGGAACACTCGGTTAATTAGAGGCCTGAAAACCGCAAGCGCGGTTGTGAGATTGAACGACATAACCATATACTCGTATAGACCATACCTTCCACTGATGTCTATAAGAGGTATATCATATGGTCCAACGAGCAACAAATGGTAACCAAACATCATGTCAATCATCGAGAACACCTGGCCTCCTCGAAGAATATCAAATAGACCATCAATCCTAGGAAAGTGATATATTTTCTTGACCATAATTAGGTTTAACATCCAATAATCCACATTAAGTCTAAGGGTACCATCCACCTTCTTTGTAAATAGGATAGGGAAACACCAAGGAGAAGTATCGGGTCTGATGAAACCCTTTTCCTGCATCCCTCCAAAAGCTTAATGAGATCCTGCAACTCTGGTGTAGCCATCCTATTAGGAGGAATGGATACTAGTGCTGCTCTTAGAACATGTTAAATATAAAATAACACCTCTATCTTTAGAGGTAAACCTGATAATTCCTCTGGAAAGAAGTCCCGGAAATGATCCACCACCAGAGGAAAGTCTAACTGTTAAGTCCCTTAGGCATCCAGATATATACTAGCAATCTGGGTTGTAAATCCTCCCATCCCATGATGCTCTGGTCCTTCTTCTATTCCCTAGACATCTCAATCGCCCTTATAAAGAAAAGATATTCCCTCTGGTGATGTGAAACTCACCCTAATGCGATAGAAATCAATGACTTCTTGGAAGGAAACTAACTTGTCCATTCCGAGAAAGACATCATAGCATGTCATTTCATGGACATAGAGGTCCCATAAAATGTGACACCCGGTAAACTCTAGAGGGAACTCCTTGCACTGAAATTCTGTAGTTGTTTTATTACACAATGGAGTTTCAGGCTTCAAGATATCGGGAGAAGAAAAGATGCAGAGACCAAGGCTCTTATCAATAGAAACAGGTATAATGATATGGAAATTACCTGTATCGAAACTACTAAAAGATAAAATTGAGGCAACTAAGATCGTACCTCAAACTGTAGTGGGTCTGAGATCCTGCTATTGTTTTTTTTCTCCTCTAAAAAAGTCTAACCACCATAAGTTGATCCACCCTATTGACATAGAAAACTGGGTAACTAGATACCACGTCGACAACCTCCACCTCGGCCCGAACTGCTGGAAGAACTCATGTTCCCAGACCGGTGAGAAACTGGTGGTGTTTCTCCTGAACGAGGAGTCATAGAAGAACCCTTGTAACCAGTTTCCGGTAAGATGATTAGAATGAAATTATAGAGGTGACCCATCTAGCCTCAATATCGGCACTCCACTGGGTATCTCGGTAATGTGTCCTTGTATGGCCGCTCATTCAGTACTGGTAGCACAACACCTTGATATTAGAAGATGACTCCCGCCTCCTCGGATCTCCGCATGTATACTCCCTACGATGCTTCCTGTTGTCAGTAGGAGGAATAATAGCTCCAGATGTCGAGCGTCCCTAGTTCCCAACTCTATAATCCCTCATATTGTGCTTTGTGATCACCTCTTGGTTTACAATAGAAGTGATATAAGTCAACTAGATGATGTTCTCCTACGATCAAATGGCATGCCTCATACCATCCTCAAACATCCATGCCAGGAATAACTTATCACCTCCTAGAATAAGCGTGGACCACATTAGTTCTTTCTAGTGAGAGGAATACTCCATGAAATAAAGAGTTACCTACTACAAACACATAAAATCTTAGGATCTATTGGCCCCCAAGGTCTATGGATAGATGTAGTCAAAGAATATGTGTTGAAAATAATCCTACAGCATAACATGTTGGTGTCCAGCCTGTGAGATCACATCCCACCATCTCTTGGAGGAGTCTTGATGCATGTAAGTAGTGATCTTGACTCTCCTCTCTGGAGGAATCTCCATATACTCGAAGATAGAAAGAATTTATTCTAACCATGAATCTGTAGTATAAAGTCCTATTTCCACTATAAAGGTATCATGATGATGCTACTAAAAGACCCCATCAATTCTCCCATCGACGGGGCAGGAGGCGCTACTCCTTGAAAGGTATGCATCATCCTCTTAAAGCCTTCCCTGAACTGTGAATTAGCACCTGTGTCCAGTATGACTAATGGTTCCAAGACCTACAGAAAATTGGGATCTACATGTAGTCCCTAATCTACCATATCTGGGGTCCGATCACTACCCTACAACTGGAATACAACCAAAGGATGTTTTGGCGGCATAACTCTGCAAGGTAAATTGCACACCTTAGATCAACATTATCCATAACTAAAACTGAAAGCATAGTAAGGGAACAAGAAGAAGAAAAAATTCATGTTCTCCAAGACATTACTACACTGCATGTATAACCCTTATATGATGAGTTCCCTTCAGCCAATCACATGGTCATGTACTTCTGCCAAAACTTGTTATGTGACACCCCAAACACACGACATGTTCACCTAACACGCGACGTGTAATTGAATCCTCTTCCCATGCATGATTCCTTCTACACAGCTAAGATGCATGGTTCTTATAACCAAAGACTACAAAGCATGTTTGTTACAGACACGACATGTACAATATGAGCTTCTCTAACACGTGTTTTAGTGACAGGGTCGGACACACGAGTCACACTACAAAGCCTGTTCCAGGTGGACATGACATGTACGAGAAAGGATAACAATGACCCGGGTTGGTAGTGACACGTCTGGGTACCTGTTTTATACTACACGGCGTGTTCAATACTAACACGGCATGTATATCTTATGCTATTATCCCTCAATGTTGTTAGTCACATGGGTGGACACAGGGTCAACCCAACATTGTGTGCACAACCAGTACATGACGTGTTCCCCTAAATATTTCCCTATCCTGTGTCTCTGCCCACATGATATATGACATGGTTAGAGACTACACAACATGTATATATGGTACACAGCGTGTACTTAAGAAAAATAGTTTCCTCTAGAACTGATGAACACATCGCGTGTAATCAAAACTACACGATGTGTATTCTGGTATTTTCCGGACAGTATGCCTCAGAAAATACTCCGGTTCCAAGAAAAACACTAATGAAAATGTCATAGTGCCAAATTCTGATCCTTGAGGGCCCATTCTCCCTACGAATCCAGGCTTGGTATCTAATACATGTTACAAACAAGGTAAAAAAGGCAATTATACAAAATGTTCCTGTCGACGAGGGCACATAACACCTCATGAACCAAAATATGGCATCCATTACAACTAACCTTACACAAATTAAATACCTTATCAAGCAGTTGGGATTCTATCAAGCCATATATCACAACCATGCATCACAAGCATAACATCTATCACGACAACATGCAATTGATAATTCACCCAATATGTCATGGTAAGAATGCATGACATATGATAACTAGGAGGTGCTTAAATGATGCATGAGATGGAATACCATCATCTAATTGGGTTGTAGATGAAAAATAACCTGAATAACATCAACAGTAATAGCACAATACATGTGAGTAATTCAATTGTGAAAATCTGATCAACCGTAATATTGAAAAAACAGTAAAATTATAATTAACGAGGTAGATTAGTTTTTCCTTATACACTGTTTAGCTGATCCTGTGAATGACTTATTTAAAAGTACTTATTCTATCCAATCCCTGAATATAGCCACCAAATAGTAAGTCAATGATAAAATAATCTTCTCTAATACAACATAATAATGTTCCGGTTCGGGAAGCCACCCAGAGGTGCCCCGTACCCGGTTGGTCACATGGCCTAAAGCACATTTCCCTGAATGCTGGAGGCTGTCGACTAGTAGTGAGGGCCTTGGGTGTGATAATTGGGAAACAATGCCTTTTTGGATGAGTAACACAGTAGAAGAAATTAAAAAAAATAGACAAAGTAGGAATAATCCATAAAAAGTAAATAGTGCAAGGCTGGAAATATTAAATTGTAGCACACACACACATATATATATATATAAATTATGCATGATACAAATATTTATAAACAACCGAACAAATCACTATGTTGGAATACAATAGTACTAAACCAAATTACAAAAGAAAACATGTAAACAACTCCTCAGCATCTCGAGATATAGCTTGGTCTCATGCTCTCCATCTCTACAACAAATAAAGTACCTGAAGTTGAAGGGCACATTCCATTATATATAACAGCAACAATATAGTCTTTTTGATCCCAAAAGTGTGGCTCAAATAGGGTGTGATACAAAATACTAGTAGGCAACCACCAGATGATATCTACCAAATAGTCAGTGACTATATGGAAGGTAAATGTACAGAAAGCAGTAAACAAAGAAGTACTCAGTAGTAAACAATCCACAGTTTCAAAGCATTCAGCAATGGATAATCAAAATAGGTAAACACAAACTGGTAATCCTCTTGGAAGTACTGACAGCCTATCTCTTCTTGTAGAGACCCGAAGCCTAACGTACATGAACATTACATTACTTTTGCGGAATACTTAGTACATAAAAAAAACACACACAAGGATCGTAATAGTTTAGTGTCTTTGGAAACTCGGAACGTAATCTTCTAATCGTTGTGAAAGATCCTCAAAATCTCCCATAAAGATATTTTTTTTTTACCAAAAACCATTCTTTATATCCTAGGGAAAATAAAACATAAAAGGGTGAGCTCAAATGCTCAGTAAGGGTAAACAAAAGAAATATCGATCACATCATTTACATAAGCACATAACTTTTGGAAATATTAACCTGCAAAAGAGATCATAATTTCATAACATGGGGTAAATCTTGGCAGTGAAATGTAATCATGATAATCATAACTTAAAACATGAAACTTTGTGGCATTCACACATAATCACAGAGAATCATTTCTTGTTAGTCAAGACTCATTGCCAAGACTATCTTAGTGGACAAAGTTCCTTTTCTGAATCGAGTGACCCTCGTTTCAGTCCTGTTTCACTGAACCGGTATAACCTACCATTCCAGCCATGTCTATCTCATGTGACATAAAATCTTTACCCAATTCATTGGAGGGAGATATAGGTCCCACCCATATCATAATGATACCATTCTTATGTGTGCCACAAAATCATAAAACATACATCATAGCATAACCCATGTAATAAAAATGGGATTCTTAAACAACATGACATCATAAAACAATTCATATAAGATAAAGGAATTCATAAAAATATTTCCATCACAACATAATCAAATCCATGTAATAATAGGGATAGAAACAGAACCCTTTATTATCTTAGATGGAAAATAATTTTGATAAAACACTTGAAATCCATTCTTGAGGAAAATATCCTTTCTACTTCAAAAACATTTTCCATTCTTAACATGTCTTACAATTTAAAACTAAAAGAAGTTGATTAAAAATAATCTTGAAAACTTGTAAAGGAAGCTTCTTGGAAATAATGTTTTAAAAATCCATTCATTCCGTATAAGTTAAAAAAAACATTCTTCTCGTACTTTTGTCCGAAAAGTTAAAAAGTTCCTCGTATGAAAAATGACAAAAGATTCCTTTCATATCTTTTACTAAAAACTCACCGAAGGGTAAAATTGGAGTTAAACAATTGTAGGTGGATGTAAATAACATTAAATATTGAGGAAACATGAATGTGGATGATAAAATATAACCCAGTAAATTTCAAAGTACAAAAAATCTCGGATAAAATTGAGATTGTGATATTTCCCTTACCTTAAGTCCGATTTGCTTCGTAAGTGTCCGAACCTCCTCTTTTTGACGCGTCTTTTCTTAGCCTCCACTTAAAGAACTAAGGATGGTATTTGAAGAAGAACAGGACCTCTATGATGATACTAGGGAAGTGGAGAAGGGATTTTGGTAGGGGTTGGCCGAGCTTGAGTGCTCAAATTGGTGTGAGGAGGAGGGGGAGGAGGTGCCCTTTTATAAGGGAGGAGAGGGGCACCTTAGGAATATCTCAAAATGTTATTTTATATTAAAGTCAAAATCGGTTTATAATGGTTCCAAAGGGTCTTATTTCGAATCTAAAGTGTGGATGGGTCGAAATCCTATCACCCAATAGTATTTAGACATGTTTAGGGTATTATTTTAACCTTATCAATTAGATTTAACTCTAAGTTAAATAATTTAACTTTTACCGTGTCTTTTTGTTTTCTTACACTATATGGTTAATACACTTACTATAAAATGACAAACGAACCCCAAATTGTTTATTATTAATATATATAACCTTATCTAAGTCATTTGGACGAACCTGAGATTTTTAGGAATAAAATAACAATTAGTAATATAATATTTGATTTAAAAACTATTTTCTGTCAATTTTGACACTATTTGATATATGATTTTTTTGAAAGTCAAAACAGAATTATATGTTCGAACAAAGTTGATTAAATAAACACTAATATATCATATTAACCTAGAAAATTAGTGGAATTCATAAAAAAGCTCAAATTACATTTATTTTGGTGTTTATAACATCAATTATGACAATATTTCATTAATAAGATAATTACTGCATCATCATTGTGTCATAAATAAATTTAATTATTTAATGTCTAAAAATTACAAATAAAATACCATTATATAGGAAATCGTTTTAGCTTTATAATGAATATTTATAGTCGAATTTATCTTATGTATAACCCCATATTAAAAATGATTTACTTATTAATCTTTGATTTTAACTATTTTAACCCTTCTTTAAATAAATTAATAATAAATGTCCTAATCTAACCCAAGTGGGCCAAAATGATAATATTTTACACTTAAGTTTGTTTTTGGTCGAGATACACTTGTCCAATAGGATTAGGACATGTGTTAGGGTAATATTAATATCATTTTTACCCTTAATTACCCTATTTATTTTTAACCGTGGTAAAAAAGTAAAAAGGTACTATTCACCAAAAATTATTTTCATCTCATTGAACCACATTTTACTTACTGACATCAACCGTGTCTCTCGGATTTTTGAAATTCCATTCACAGAAGCGGTAAAATTACGTTTTATGAAAAATTCAGTTTTTTTAACTACCACTTAGTAGTTTCACTATTCATCAAAAATTGATGTTTTTCAGAAAAATGCCAAAATTTCATCCTAAGCTATATTTCATATTCCGAATTCAAAAATGAAGTCTATTTTACCAAATTCATAACATATATGTTGCATTAATTAATTTTATAATTAAATCCCACTGTTAAAACAAATAGCGTGTTTTTAAGAAACAATATCTATCAAAAGATTGACACTTGATTATGTCTGGTTTAAATGTAAAATTACATTAAATGACCAACATTGTATTAAATTGTAAAAATATATTCTAAATATACTTTAAAACCACTCAAATTAATAATTTATCACTATTAATTATTTCGATTAAAAAGTAGTTTTTAATTATAATTTAGTAATTTTCACTATTCATCAGAATATGATAGTTATCCGAAAAGTACCAAAATTTCACCTTAGGCTAAATTCGATACTCCGAATCCAAAAATGAAGTCCATTTTGAGAGCTAAAATTTCTAAAATTTAAGAAGTGGTTATTACTATTCATAACAGCTAGTTTTAATAATATTTTAATAGCATAATGTTGTTTCGTGAAACTCACTATTGCGTACTACACACGCTATCGAGGAAGGTTGCGATTGCGTGTAATGCAAGGCAAGTAAAATATGCGTGTTGTGCAAGCTCCTTTTGGTGTAGCGTACAACACAAGACATTAAAAAGAATATTTTTCATAAAATCTCGGGCTGTTACATTCTACCCCCCTTAAATTGAATTTCGCCCTCGAAATTCGTCGGGGTTATAAATGGTTTACTATTAGAAAGTTTATTTAATAGAAACCCACATCGTAAAAAGGAATATCAAAACCAATCTTTAAAAACAAAAGTATGAAACGTAACGGTTACCCAAATAAACTAATCATTGGGTTTCCACATAGGTGAAAATATGGATATGGAAGAGAAATCTAACCATCATGTTCTGATGGAGAGTGGTAGAGAACATGGCTATGGGAAATCCAAAAATCACAAAGCCATAAATTTGTGACGATCTAAGGTACCATCTGATTCATCAGATATAAGATCACTAGGACAACATTTTTGGTTTTCAAGATCGTTTCCCTAAAGTTAAAGAAGTTGAATTAGAATAAATACTTAATTTATGTTGGTACAACCTCACTGTTTTTCGTGCCTTTAACAATTTCCACTTCATCTCTTAAATAAATGAAGTTGAATTTGTTATTCGTGATGTGTTAGCAGATCATGTGATAGAATGACGGGTCATTCCATCTGTCTCAAAAGGTTAGAAAAATTTATATACATAAGTTGATCTATAGTGAGATTAATCATATATAGTTCCTAAAATGGACTTATAATTTATATATCATACTGATTAATATAATAAAACTAGTTTCTACTAAACAAGGACTTCTTGTAGGTCAGTGGTAGGCGATAAAGGCCAGTCTCACTTCGGTTGTGGGTTTGATTCCTACAGCCTTGTCCGACGCGATGGGTTGTCTCCCGTCCTGCAGGTTGTCCTTTTTCTAAAACTACATTACTATAACATCCCATAAATAATATCAAAAACCTTCTATCCTTAAACAATACTAACTTATGTCCAACATAATCCATTCTAATCTTTAGGCTTATCCATAATACTGCAGTCCACTCTCACAACATAGTGAAAACGATTACCAGAGATTTAACACCATCTTCGATCCCCATATATCATAAGATATGTTTTGTTGGTCACATTCCAAACATTCAAAGTCCTTAATCATGTATTATCTTGAATACCATAGTAAAAACATGAATGCAGTTAAAATTTAACACTTTCCACATACCAAAATCCTCAAAATTCTATACACTCAAACCATGATATCACTTAGTCCTTATATCAATCATGAGATCATGAATACTGTTAAACATTTCATTTTCTCGTTTTCCCTTTATTATGTGCATATCATCTTATTTCCAAAAATATTTGAATCACTTTGAATACCACATTAGACCAATACATACATATTCCAATACAGTATGATACAACATTATTTTGGAAATCCCATTACATAAACACTTAATCATTCCCCCACATCGTTATCATATTCAACATCGCCAATGGTGATCGTATGTGACTTCCCTTTGTCCTTTTCCTTAAGCGGTTGCTCATGTCGATCATCACTGACCCTTGGATTAGGGCATTTATTAGCATAATGCCCCATTTCCTTGCACTTGAAGCATTGAAGTGTTGGTGGTGCGTTCACTGCAGTGTTTTCTTTATTCACATCATTAGAATCCCTTTTTCCATTACTTTGACACTCACCTACTCAATGACCTTCTTTTCCACACTTAAAACATTTTCTAGTCCCTTTATGACAATCTCCACCATGCTTCTTTCCAGACTTTGTGCATAAGGAAACATTCATCTTCTTTTCACCATTATTCTGAGATTTCTCCTTGAACTCCATCTTTCTTTTCTTGTCAAAACCATGAGATTGATATGTAACACCAACATCCATTTCTACCTTGATAGCACAACGCACAATTTCTTCATAGCTACTGAAGTCTCTTATAGCTAATTCCCTTCGAAGACTTGGTTTTAATCCACTGAAAAATCGATCAGCTTTACTTTCAGGTTGGATGATAATGCCAGATGTATAACTTGTAAGTCTTGTAAAATTTGCTTCGTATATACCAACAGATTCATCATCCTTCTGCTTCAGCTCAAGAAACTCCTTTTCCATCTTTGTTCGAAGAATACGAGGGAAGTACTTACTGAAAAACAAGTTCTTGAACTCATCCCATTCCATGGACTCAATTTCATCTCTTTGCCTCGTATTCTTGATAAGATTCCAACATTGATCAGCTTCACCTTCCAAACGATATACTGCTAAGATGACTTTATCATGCTCAGAACATTGAAGAACTGAAAATATCTTTTCAGTGGTACTGATCCATTGTTCAGCAACAAGTGGATCAGAAGACCCACTGAAATAATGTGGACGTTGCCTCATGAAGGACTCAATATAATATTGTTCCCTTCTGTGCTCCTTTGGATGTCCAGAATGATTCATATCTTGCGTAAGTATATAAATAAGATTTTGCACTCCATCTCCCATAACATTTGTTTGTTCAGGAGGGCAATCATTGCATTGTCCATTGCATTGATCAACACAGTTCTTTCGGGTTCCAGCCATCGTCTAAAACCCAAAAAGAATAGTGTGAGAGGCAAAAATCATGCTAGGGAAAACAACATAATAAAGGGGAAGTACCTTCAATATCTAACATCATAGGTTTAATTATATGATCGTTAGCGTAATTCTAGTACTATAACCTATACGTATACTTAACCTTAGGGACTTCCCTAGACATACCTTAGAAATATCTCTAGGGATCTCACTAAAGTTCTCGAATCCTAGTTTCCAAAGGTTGACTAAACCTTTCCTCTGATACCAACTGTAGAGACCCGAAGCCTAACGTACATGAAAATTACATTACTTTTGTGGAATACATATTACATAAAAAAACACACACAAGGATCGTAACAGTTTAGTGTCTTTGGATACTCCGAACGTAATCTTCTAATCTTTGTGAAAGATCCTCAATATCTCCCATAAAGATATTCCCTTTTTTTACCTAAAACCATTATTTATATCATGGGGAAAAGAAAATATAAAAGGGTGAGCTCAAATTCTCAATAAGGGTAAACAAAAGAAATATCGATCACATCATATACATAAGCACATAACTTTTGGGAATCTTAACCTGCAAAAGAGATCATAATTTCATAACATGGGGTAAATCATGGCAGTGAAATGTAATCAAGATAATCATAACTTAAAACATGAAACTTTGTGGAATTCACACATAATCATAAGGAATCATTTATTTCTAGTCAAGACTCATTGCCAAGACTATCTTAGTGGACAAAGTTCCTTTTCTGAATCGATTGACCCTCGTTTCAGTCCTGTTTCACTGAACCGGTATAACTTACCATTCCAGCCATGTCTATCTCATGAGATATAAAATCTTTACCCAATGCATTGGAGGGAGATATAGGTCCCACCCATCTCATAATGATACCATTCTTATGTGTGCCACAAAATCATAAAACATACATCATAGCATAACGCATGTAATAAAAAAGGGATTCTTAAACAACATGACATCATAAAACAATTCATATAAGATAAAGGAATTCATAAAAATATTTCCATCACAACATAATCAAATCCATGTAATAATATGGATAGAAACAGAACCCTTTATTATCTTAGATGGAAAATAATTTTGATAAAACACTTGAAATCCATTCTTGAGGAAAATATCCTTTCTACTTCAAAAACATTTTCCTTTCTTAACATGTCTTACAATTTAAAACTAAAAGAAGTTGATTAAAAATAAACTTGAAAACTTGTAAAGGAAGCTTCTTGGAAATAATGTTTTAAAAATCTATTCATGCCGTATAAGTTAAAAAAACATTCGTCTCATACTTTTGTCGGAAATGTCAAAAAGTTCCTCGTATGAAAAACGACAAAAGATTCCTTTCATATCTTTTACTAAAAACTCACCGAAGGGTAAAATTGGATATAAACAATTTTAGGTGGATGTAAATAACATTAAATATTGTGGAAAAATGGATGTGGATGATAAAATATAACCCAGTAAATTTTCAAAGTACAAAAAATCTCGGATAAAAATGAGATTGTGATATTTCCCTTACCTTAAGTCCGATTTGCTTCGTAAGTGTCCGAACCTCCTCTTTTTGACGCGCCTTTTCTTAGCCTCCACATTAAGAACTAAGGATGGTCTTTGAAGAAGACCAGGACCTCTATGATGATACTAGGGAAGTGGAGAAGGGATTTTGGTAGGGGTTGGCCGAGCTTGAGTGCTCAAATTGGTGTGAGGAGGAGGGGGAGGAGGTGCCCTTTTATAAGGGAGGAGAGGGGCACCTTAGGAATATCTCAAAATATTATTTTATATTAAAGTCAAAATCGGTTTATAATGGTTCCAAGGGATATTATTTCGAAGATAAAGTGGGGATGGGTCGAAATCCTATCATCCAATAAGATTTAGACAAGTTTAGGGTATTATTTTAACCTTATCAATTAGATTTAACTCTAAGTTAAATAATTTAACTTTTACCGTGTCTTTTTGTTTTCTTACACTATATGGTTAATACACATACTATAACATGCCAAACGAACCCCAAATTGTTTATTATTAATATATATATCCTTATCTAAGTCATTTTTCCGAACCATAGATTTTTAGGAATAAAATAACAATTAGTAATATAATATTTGATTTAAAAACTATTTTGTGTCAATTTTGACACTATTTGATATATGATTTTTGTGAAAGTCAAAACAGAATTATATGTTCAAACCAAGTTTATTAAAGAAACACTAATATATCATAGTAACCTATAAAATTAGTGGAATTCATAAAAAGTCTCAAATTACATTTATTTTGGTGTTTATTACATCAATTATGTCAATATTTCATTAATAAGATAATTACTGCATCATCATTGTGTCATAAATAAATTAAATTATTTAATGTCTAAAAATTACAAATAAAATACCATTATATAGGAAATATTTTTAGATTTCTAATGAATATTTATAGTCTAATTTATCTTATGTATAACCCCTTATTAAAAATGATTTACTTATTAAACTTTGATTTTACCTATTTTAACCCTTCTTTAAATAAATTAATAATAAATGTCCTAATCTAACCCAAGTGGGCCTAAATGATAATATTTTACACTTAAGGTTGTTTATGGTCGAGATACACTTCTCCAATAGGATTAGGACATGTGTTAGGGTAATATTAATATCATTTTTACCCTTAATTACCCTATTTATTTTTAACCGTGGTTAAAAAAAAGTAAAAAGTTATTATTCACCAAAAATTATTTTCATCTCATTGAACCACATTTTACTTAATGACATCAACCGTGTCTCTCGGATTTTTGAAATTTCATTCACAGAAGCGGTAAAATTAAGTTTTATGAAAAATTCAATTTTTTTAACTACCACTTAGTAGTTTCACTATTCATCAAAAATTGATGATTTTCAGAAAAATGACAAAATTTCATCCTAATCTATATTTCATATTCCGAATTCAAAAATGAAGTCTATTTTACCAAATTCATAACATAGAAGTTGCATTAATTAATTTTATAATTAAATCCCGCTGTTAAAACAAATAGCGTGTTTTTAAGAAACAATATCTATCAAAAGATTAACACTTGATTATGTCTGGTTTAAATGTGAAATTACATTCAATGACCAACATTGTATTAAATTGTAAAAATATATTCTAAATATACTTTAAAACCACTCAAATTAATAATTTATCACTATTAACTATTTCGATTAAAAAAGTTGTTTTTAATTATAATTTAGTAATTTTCACTATTCATCAGAATATGAAAGTTATCCGAAAAGTACCAAAATTTCACCTTAGGCTAAATTCGATACTCCGAATCCAAAAATGAAGTCCATTTTGAGAGCTAAAATTTCTAAAATTTAAAAAGTGGTTATTACTATTCATAACGGCTAGTTTTAATAATATTTTAATAGCATATCGTTGTTTTGTGAAACTCAGTATTGCGTACTACACACGCTATCGAGGAAGGTTGCGATTGCGTGTAATGCAAGGCAAGTCAAAGATGCGTGTTGTGAAAGCTCCTTTAGATGTAGCGTACAACACAAGACATTAAAAAGAATATTTTTCATAAAATCTCGGGCTGTTACACTTCTGGTCCAACCTAGAAACACAAGCAAGTAGCTAAACAAAAAAGGTAACCCTCTGGGAAGTAATCACAGCCCAACCCCTATTGTCCTTCCTAGCAACACAATCAAACAGATTACACGATAGGTAACCCTCTGGGAAGTACTCATTGACAATCCCCTCTAGTCCTACCTAAAATGTACAACAAACTCTTTGAACGTACACTCAGTATAACCCCTATGGTTTAACATATGTATAGATTCTCTGTGTAATCACCACTATCAATTCTTCATATAGTCTCATATCGGTAACTAAAGGCACTATAGGGATTGACATGCATTACAATCCCTCGGTGGCCCGCATCGAGGAACTACAGACACTCTCGGGAAGCACTTACATCAATTCCCCCCATGGCCTCGCATCGTAAGTAAAAAAGACAATATGGATAGGCCCTTCCATCCATTATTCATATGGTATACTACCGCAGTTTCTCACGACCCTGTATAAGTCAAGAAAATATAGGATCACATTTCGACCAATGTCAACCTCAAGAACTACTTGGCTAGCAGTCTACAACATATCAACATGTCAGAACAACAGTCACACTATCCTACAATACTAGGCATGGAAGGTAAACAACATTGTAACATGAAAACTAGACCCAACGGCCACGAAAGGCAATCATAAATGGGAAAATGCTTCCCAAGAATAGAAATTCCCCTATTCACAATAAAAAACCTCTACTCAAGTATACAAGAAAAGAAGAAAGAGTATAGGGCTAGGACGAGAAAAACACAATACAACGTTAATTTGTATTGGATATTTTTGAACATATAACTCAAAGACTATCATCATAGAGGCCCAAACCACCTACCTCCATGTTGGTAGATCGCTATCTGTTATCTTCAACCCTTGAATCACCCAATAACATTGTATATCTACAAAAAAAATCATAAAGTTTAATAGAGTATAAATATTGAAATAGCAGGAATCAAGAAACGAGACTCTAGAAGAAGAAAGAGCATACTGACGCAATCCAAACGCAATCAAGAAACATTCATATCAGAGATCAGATTCTCGGTCGGGGGCTTAGAGGAAGATTTCAACCGCACGGGAGCTCTCAGATGACCTAACTTGAGAAGAATGCCATTATGGTGATTAGATGTAACCCATGTACTTTTAATGATAAAAAGAAAATACAAGGAATGTACTTTTGAAGTACATGACATGTACTTGATGTTTCTGTACTCCACTTTAGGTGTCCTTCAGGTCACCTCCGCATGGCCTTGTGTGTGGCCATTACACCGCCAGCACATGGGCTCCTGCAACAACCTAGTATATGGCGTGTACTCATAAAATACATGGTGTGTACTTCAGAAATTATCATTAATTCCCATTTTTCACAAAAATGACCAGAAAAATGAAACGTAACTGAAAAATGATATGTGTTCTTACATCTTCCCTGAAATAAATATTATCAAATCATTTTGATTTATAAATAATCTCCTAACACATATCTTTTGTAAATAAATCATATCAAAATAAAACTGTAATCAGTCATATCCAAATTAATTTTAGGAACAATGTACATGAAACCTTTTCAATTTAATTATTATAATTGTATGATAGAAATAATCATAAAATGAGTAACCATGGAGCCACAAATCATGATCCTCCACATTTATAAAAAATTAAACAATCCTCTAGGATAAAGTAAAGTAAATCATAATGTATCTCAATTACAGAAAAATTGATGAAGTGAAATCACAAAAACATCAACATTTTAACACCTAATATTTTTTAATACTAATTAAATATTTAATGAATGTCCAAAACTAAATACATTTCACTAATAAGAAAATTATGTCTAAATCCTTAATCAAACTATGAAATGTACCCCATTGATTCATTTATATTCATATATAGAAAGAGGAAAATAAATTCAACTAAATCATAAATTAATTTATAAAATAAAATTCAATACTATTAATAAATTAGGGGTATGATTCCAATAAAATGAAATTTTTATGTATTTATCCATGAGATAAAAATTTATGAATAAAGTATAAATAAATGGTAATTAAAAACACCTTATATATTTAATATTTTTTAGGGACACTCCATAATAATTAATGTAAACTATTTATATAAATTACTGAATATAAATTAATTAATATTATTTTTATATAGAAATTATATTAATTATATTATATTTTATAAAATATAAATATTTTATATTTCAATTTCTTTTATTTAAGAATTATACATTGTCGAAATACCACATACATAAACATATTTGAAACATGACGAAATGAATATCCAAAACTATTTTTGATGTAATAAAAATAACATACCAAATAAAGAATAAAATTTTAATAATTGAAATTAATAATTATGAAAAATTAATAATATTAGTGCAATATCTATTATATATTTTTTTATTTAATAATTTTAAAAAATATTGTAAAAAACATTATAAATTCTGAGAAAAATTTTTATTTATAAATTATAATGAACTTTTTATAATTTGGAAACATATTTTTAATATAATTATTAAATATTTTATTATTATCATTATTAAATTCTTATCAATCATTAAATATGTTAATCTATGTTTCATTTCAACAATGAATAATTCTTAAATAATTGAAAATGAAATATGAAATATTTAAATTTTATAATATATAATATAATTAATATAAATTCTATATAAAAAATAATATGAATAAATTTATATTCAATAAATTGAATAATAATTATTATTATTTATTAAAGAACATTTATTAATAAAAAATAATAAAAATCATTATTTATAAATAACTGAATGATTTATTATAGAAATCATCATTTAATTTTAAAAACACAATTTATCTTGAAATCACATTTAATGATATAAATTCAATCACAATATATGAATGATAATATATGGTTACTAAAATAGTTGTGATATAAGTCAAATTTATGGGATGATATTTATATCTATACTTCTGTTAAGTAGTGGAATTACCAATACATATCCGTAATCCAACACTTACTTACCAATTTTTTTATTGACTGAAATGAACATAATTTTCACTAATGAATGTGTCTTATGATTATGTAACATTATCCACATACATGGATTTTAATCTCATCTATTTCTTTTTTATATGATCTTGATATATTCAATGATTTGATAGAAATATGAAAACATCTTATAGAAAAATATAAATAATGTACTAAATTATTCCATACATCATTTTAAAAAAATTTACACTACACAGAATTTTCAAATGAAATTAAACACATTTTTTTATTATTGTGTATTATATCAATTTATTTGATAAATCTTTTAAAATATTGTGTTTGTGAGCTGTGGTTTAATTTATATTATAATTTTTTCATATTCACCAAACTATAAAATAATCAGTATTTTGCTAATTCATAATATTTTAATTAAAAAATAATAAAATATAAAAACTAAAAATTATGACAATAATAAATTATAACCAAAATATCAGTAATAATAAAATCACAACACATCATACTATTTGAAAATAAACATTAAATGTATAACAAATCAGACTGGAAAAAATGAGATTTTCGACTACTATTTTCAAGGCACAAGATTGAAACTTTTCTAAATCGAATACATAGTTTGGGAGTAAAATATGATTTAATTTATAGAAACTAGAATTTGTAATGTTACCATATTAATGGTAATTAATCTATAAAATCTTCTTAAATGTAATAACATATTCAAAATTATAAATATTATCATTTTTTTAACATTGAGGATAAAATTCTAATTCCCATTAATGTATCTATAGAAAAAAATTAATAAATTATTTAGTATAAAATAATTTTTAAAAATTTCATATTATAATATTATTATTTAATATGTAATCTATAGATAAAAATTTATTTCTCAAAATTTATTCATAATATTTTACACTTCCATAGTAAAAAATAAATGTTTGGTAACAATTTTTTAGAATTATTTCATTAGATCATTAAAATAAACTTACACTATGATTTAATATAACATATATCTTTTTACAATTGATAGTTGACATTATACACCTAATCTATAGTAATTATTAATTATAATTAAAAAAAATTCATAATTATTTGATAACCAAATGGTTAAAATTTATTTTCTAAAGGTCCTTCTAAAATTGACCTAAATTTACCCCATGTGATTTAATTATTCCTCTCCTCTATCACATTAACAATTATATTACTCTAAAATCTTATTAAATAATTTGAAACTGAACAATAATTTATAAAAATAATTTCATTGATGTTATCCCACATCAGAAGCAATCTAATTTTAATCATAAGGGTCATACATAGCACCATCAGTCTGTCTTCAATCATCACAACCTGCTATAAACCCATACAACCCCTTACATTACTACAATTGTTGTAAACATTACATCCACATTTATACTATATTATTTTTATATATATATTTTCATTTAATTAAATATATTAAAATAATTGTTATTAATTATTTCTAAATTCTATTATATTAGTGGTTTTTATTTCTGATTATTTAATAATATTTTTCATAATTTTTAAAATATATGCTTATTAATCCATAATGTAAAAAATATAAATTTATTTACTCACATCCAATAGTATGCATAGGATCATATAAGAATATTTTATACAAATAGGTCATCGGAGGAGAAATATTTTTAATGTGAACCAGTGTGAGGACCTCACATTAAATGTTACATATTCTAGTGATTTATAAATAGATTTCCCATTTTTAAACTCCCTACAATCATTTATATATAGAGGTTTGTGAAATTATGACTCGATTATAAATATTTAACCCATATATTAAATGTTTAATCATAATCCCAGAGTCCATGTTTTCCATAAAAATAATATTTTTAAAAATAATCATGGATTATTTTTTGGATGAATATTGACAATTTTCCCCTTATTCTCATCTAATTAAAAATTTTCCCGTAATAATAATGATATAAATTTTAAAAAACATTATGAGAATATAATATTAGTAAGTGTCGTAAAATACAGAAAAACTCATGTCTAGTGAAAACCCATAAAATCATTTGCATTGAATCATAACATTTTCCCCGAAAAAAGAATCATATTTTAAAAAAATCCATTATAATACCTATATAAAATCAACCATATGATAGGAAAACTGATCATAAATTATATAATATGTTAGTAGAAATATTGGAAAATCATTTAACAAGTCCATATTTCAAATGGAGTTACCAATATGGAAAACCACCAAATCTACTGATCCCATAGAAATGGAGGTTATAATGTGACCACACATTATTGGATAATCATGAAACAACCATTCATTCTTTAATAGCGTAACCAACCACCCATAGATTATCATGGAACCAGCTATCATTAATTAATAATGGAACAACCCATCATCATAAAAATATTATTACAAAAATAATATATTTATAAATGATTAATTTTTGGAACATAAAAAATTAATTCATTTAAAAAATAAACATTTTATTTTGAAAGAAGTTATTTTATATAATTGAAAAAATATAATAGAAAACATTTTCCCTACATGTAACCGTGCATACATGAAATATAAGATTCAAAATATTAATGCAAAATTAGGATTATAATCTTTACCAATGAAATATATGTTTGAAACATTTGTTTTGTATTTTTAAAATGGATATTTATGAGAATATTTTTTAACCAACAATCATAAATTGATGAAATTTTCTAAACATTAGTTAAAAATTTGATAGTATATTTATTCAAATAAAAATTATATATATATATATACAATTTTAAAATCATTTTAAAAACATGGATATGTAACATAATTATTTAGTGGATAAGTCATTATAACATTTAAAATGCATTAATTTAGTTAAGGTGACCCCTACAAATATCATATCATTGGATTAAGTGTTAATAAATGGGTAAACATTGTTTATCCACTATAAATACTTATAAATAATGTTGATATAATAAAAAATTTATATATAAAATTTTACAACATAATCTTTGGATTACATAATTAATGAAGTATAAGTATAAACCAAATATTGGAAAATAGTTTAAGAAATACCATTATCATAGGTTCTACATATTTAAAAAATGTTCAAAACTAATTTATAATTATTTAAATAAAGTTATTAGTATATTGAAAACAATATTAATTTTTATGAGATCTTACATGAAACTTTTATAACATATTTCAACAACTTATTTATTAATATTTCGTTATTTTCATTTTTTTGGGTGTGGACATCCCATGGTTTCTTGGTTGGTTAATTTCTCAATAATTTTTTAATTTTTTATAAGATAATAGAGTACTATAGAATTGGAATTAAACTATATTAACTCACTTTAATAAGTATAAATGTTTCCAATTTTTTAAATTAGAATACGATTAATTAGATAAAATGTTATTGATAAATGTGGATTTTATTTTTGGGTTTTTCTTAACATCACAAACAAGATAATTATTTTATTATGTCAAGAAAATATGTATAAAACATTTAATAAGATATTTTATATTATTTAAATCTAATTTATCAATAAGAACAGTTTTAGGACCATCCATTAATTTGTTAATAGAAAATTAGTATTCATTGTACACGTAGTCGGTTCACCAACATTATTTTGGAAAATGCATCATTTCATTGAAAATGATTTCATATGAAAAGTAATTTATAATATAAAAAATTACAAACAAAAAAAATTAGTATATAAATGATTTATTTTTTTTTATTCTTGGATTTATGTATTATGTTAGGAGAGTGTACTAGATGAAATAAAATTCGTAGTGGTGGTTTTTTAATGATACCTCTTAAACATAACCTCCTTCAAGGATATAATAATGAACATATAATTGTTATCTATTTAATAATATATGATCATATACCTGGGTAATGTTCTTATGAGTGGGTTTAAAATATATATCATGAGATTGATGGATTATGAGTATAGTGGGGGTGGTGAATAGTGGTATTTATACATGATGAAGGGATATTTTAGTTAATTAATAATAATTTGATTATATTTAAATCCATAAACATCATGGTGGAATTAATTCCATTCAATGTTATTGATTTTGCTGAATAATTATTGGTTAGGGTTGAAGAAAAAACAACAACCCATTTGATGTTGTATTCTTTATGTAATTTGTAAAAGATAGATTTTTTAGGGAACATTTTTTTGAAAAAATAAATTATAATTAATATAATGAAATAAACTAATAAAACATTAATTTCACACAAATCTGACTCATTGTATGTTATATTGAAAAGTGTCTTGGCCTTTGTTAGAAACAGAAAAAACCTAGCTTACATTACACACAACAATGACATTTCTACGAAACATAATATTATTGATATAAATATTAAAATTAGTTAATTATAATCTGTAAATTGAACATAGTAATATTAATATTAATAAATAAATTTAAAATATGGTTGGTGATGGTTAAATATAAATAAGACATTTTTATACCTATACAAATAATTTTTTATAATGTCTATATATATTTAAAAATATTGTTTTCTCAAATGATCTACATTTAAAGTCCTTTTGGGAGAAGTAATACTATTAATTTCTAAAAAATATTAAACGTTACTTTGATAAAATAATCTTCATTTATAAATTTTTAACTTTTTACTTATATAAGGGTTACTATTTGATATTATTTTTCCAGAAACAACATTTTGTGAATTAATAGTTAAAAATTTCGGTTTTTAATTCATACGTGAATTTTACAATAATTTATTTATAAGGATAAATTATTTTTAAATTTAGTTTCTAATTTTAATTAGATATTATTTATATAAATTAATACAATTAAAATTGGTAGAAATAATTTCACAATGAAATTTGAATAAAAAATATAGAAATATTTTCATCCACTTTTATTTAATAACTCACATTGTTATCCCGCCAATTGGATTATTATTAAATTAATTTCAACAACTTTGGTTATTAGAATTTGGATAAATTTAATCCATATTTTTAATCAGGATAATTTTTTATGTTGATTATTTTCAAATTATATTTTCACTAATAGAATAATGGAAGTAATGAAAATTAATTAAATTGATTAATGTAAAATTATGTTTAACTATGTACTAATAATTGAATTTAAGAACCACAATGAACTAGAAAACTATAGAATAGAAATTTTAAGTCCATATTTAAGCAAAATAAACCCATTTATTTAATTTGGATACACATTAATCATTTAAAACAAGTGTGAGTTTTAACTTCAAATATTTAATAGAGTGTCACTCCTCCTCCACGATGAATTTGTTTCGACTCCTCCAACTTCCCCACACATTTGGAAATGTAGAAGTTCTAGAAGGATCATCCAAATAGATATAAAATGTCCCTACCTTCCTCCTATAATATTTCAATTGTGATTAAATTAATCAATGTAAGCCTTTAGGAACAAATAACATGGATTTAGCTAATTAAGAGGTAATGAACTCTCATTAGATCCTTTCATTTATTTTCATTCTCTACACATACACTGTATTTATTCCTAACTTGAATTGAAAATATAATATATTCAATAACATATTATGTTTTTTTCCTTTTTTTTCATACTCATATACGAACCTCCATCTAATGGATTACGAAAATAATGTTTGGGTGTTTGACGAACTACGACCTCACAAAATGATGATTGTTCATTTTTTCTTTACTGCCACTCATGGTGGATATTATTAAAGACTCTATATTTAATTATGGAATATATTATTGTTATTACATATTTATTCATATATAATAATTTTATGAAACATAACTTTCTAACATTCAATTTTGTTAAAATGTTATAAGTTTATTTGAGGATTTGTAAACAACTGCCCCCTCAAAGCGACGTAATTTGTTCACTCACTAAATTTTTTGTATTATGTATGGGTTCATGGAACATATATGATATGAATTATGTAATAAATAAACATTAATAATGATATATAAGTATTTAAAAAAATCATTAACTTCTTTCATTCAAATGACAATGAAAACAGAATCAATATTAATGTGTACGTATGACTTACACCCCCATGAATGGTGTATTCCATCTCATTCATATATATTTTATGGGTTTTTATAACACATATATAATGAATATATGTAATAATTATGTCATTATTAATACTTGGGAAATAATTATATAAGTATAATGGAAACAATATTAAAAATTGTTACACATGTAAAGAACAAAGAAAATATTACCTGAAGTGAAACATTAACATAGAATTTTAACCATGAACATAATATTAGGTAATAATAAAACAATATAAGTAATTATAATTTATAATATGGCTCTATAATAGATTTATAATGAACTCTTATTTATTATACTAGATGTTTGAATATGTATGATGAGAGTCACAAAACAAGGTAAAATAATTTCATCTCACTTTTATTTCCATGAGATACAAGCCTAATATAAAACTCAATTATTTTGATTGGTTTATGCACTACCAATAAATTAAATATATGTATATTATAATTTTTTCATTTTTAATTACATATAGTTTTTTTTATCTTTCATATTTTATGTTTTAAGAGATACCAAATCGGTAAAATTACTATGTCTCATTTTTCCTTCATTGATACGCATGTTCTGTTATGCTCATAAATTAATTTTCAAGGAGTAAATACATCTATTTTATTGGATATAATATGAATTTAATTATTATCATTATATTTTATAGTTTACTTAATTTAGATTTCTTATATAGATATTTTGATCAAATGTTACTATGTGATAAGTGTTTATAGTAAAATTCGCATTTCTTTTCGAGATTGTCAATGATTATGCTTCATAAATTAAATTTTATGATCAATATCTCAAGAACTCTAATTATTTTCCAAAATTTGTATTTATTGAAAAAATATCCAATTATTAATATGATTTTTCATCCATAATAAATTTATATAAATAAGAATATTTTTTTAATAAAATATTTTCGTATTTCTTTCTTCGGTCGAAAATATATTTTATTTCAAAAAACCTTGTTTTTAAAAAAATATTAAAAATGTTTTCAAATGATCTTTAAATATAATTTTTTAGGAAATATAATTTTAAATATGTTTTATTATTTTCAATGGTTCTTCATAATAAAAAAGACAATTTTCAATGAAAAATATATTTAAAACATTTTAATTTAAAAACAAACATTTTTCTAACAAGAAAAGATATTTCACTTGAGAAATGACTTGAAAAGACCATTAAAAATTATTTTCTATATATTATAATATTTTTTCTGTTACGAATTCCTTTATTGGGAAATTAGTCAATTTTTCCATTCATATTCATTCTCTAAATGTGTTCTATTTTTATGACATGGTATTTTTTAATATAATTTCACTTTTTGAGGTTATATTTTTTAGAAACTTGGTCATTTTACTCAGTATGATTATGATGAAATGATTATGAAGCATATATTTTTATATATGTTACGATATGACGACATGTTTGTAATACACATATCATTTCATGGGAAATGATCTGATTATTTTTGATATTATGTTAAATTTATGTATCATTTAAATTTGAGAAGTGTGTGACTAATATCTCACATAAATGAATTAGATAATTATTTTTATCTCATGAGATAGACACTGATGGGACAAGAAATTAACATTGTATTGTATTGTAGGACTGGAATAATAAATAAAATATATTGAGCATTATAGGGAATGAATGTGGAGTGAACTCTGTTCAGTAATAAAAATATTAATCTCGGGATGAACTGAGTTTAGTAATTGAATTTTTCCCCTGTGATAGTCTGCAAAATAAATTTATGACTATGGTAGAGTTAATTATATATTATAATGTATATTTTCGTTCACATTTAAATGTTTTATTTGTTTTGTTATTGTTTAATGTATTATTTTATTTATTTACTTATGATTCAAATCAAATGATATTCTAGGATTTATGACATACTTTAGGTTTATGATCATTCATATGCTGGGTATGATCTTATATTTTCATCATCATGTTCTCAAACCATTATTTTCATGATAATTAATTTTCATCTCCATTTTTTTACAAATACTTATCCCCTGAACATTCAAATTTTTATGTTTCATTCCCCTATGTTAATAAAATATGTATTATATTTTATTTGTCCGAGAGGGTTGATAGTTATAAAGTACCTAGTGGGATATGATGTAGCTCATTTATAAACCAGTTTTTGTGTTTCTATGTTTCCATGACAAGAGAATAATATTTTCTTTCAATTTTAGTTTGTAAAATGTTTTATTTATTCCAAAAATGTTATATAATGTAAATGTATAAAAATTTGGGGATTCAATAGTCGGTAGAAGAGTAAATTCTTGTTAAAATATAGAATATATGATTTAGAAAGTTCAGTGAAAATGCTAGTGATAGGTCTATGAATAAGTATATGGATAAAAAAATCAATGGAAAATGAACTAGAATTTTGTTAATAGATATAGTATGTGTTTTCCTATGAATATGTCAATATCTTGATAAATCAAGTTGATGTGGGTCTAGAAAATATATGCTTAGTTGTATAATCTATGACATGATGTTCCATGTTTTACTTAGGTTAATCCAGTAAAAGAGATCATTCCTTATTCCTAATTTAAATATCCTGGGGGAAATACTATAAATATTAAAAAACATATCAAAAACCATCAAAAAAGAATTAAATATATTTTTCCTAGTTTTAACCATAGATAAACCATAGGTGTCATATATTAATGAAGGTTTCATAATTTAGATATCTTATTTGTGGAATTTCCAAAATATTTTGTTCACTAATATGTTAAATATTTCATACACTCTTCTTTAGGCTTTATTCAATTGATGGAACTAGAATGAACCCCATTAATAGTTAATATGGTGGATAATGAAATGATTTTCCTCCTTATCAACCAATTTCAATGTCAGATGGAATGGAATGACATGTGGCTATGCTGACAAAACATTCTCAATCTATTAATCATGGTGGAAATTAAATGATAAAATGAGGGAATAATATTATGTTGACTCATTAATTATGAAAAAACCTAATTTAAACAGAGGGAATTCTAAAACAAATGTTGGGGAATTTTTTTTACTAAAACTGAAAATATATTCTTCATTTTCTAATGTTTATAGTAAGAGAAAGATATTTTGTCTTTTTATGAATTAGAAGTTTAATCAGACCAGTGGTGCACTCTAATCATTAATAGGAGGAATCAAGATAAGATTAAATCTGTTTATTGGGATGAGTTCAATAACATATTTTTCAATATGTACATTCCTTAGATTATTCATACCCTTATGGGTAATTAGATCCGGGAGTCTAAACAAATAGTCGATGAATCATTTGGTAACTATGAGGAAAATTTACCAAGACATGCGAGTTATGATAAAACAATTATCATTCAATAGGAATCTAATGTTGATAGGTTCTTTAGTAGATTGTAGACATATCACATAAGGTATATATCCACAAGATACTTTAGTACCTACAAATAAATCGTGCATTGTGTGATGATGGTTAAAATTGAGGTTGGGGTAACATATCATCCATGAGGTTTTGAATATAAATGGAAGATAGGGATCAATAGAAACATTAGAATCCTTAATTAAAAAATATGAGTTTTCTTTAGTGTTATATATATTAGAAGAATTGTGGTTGAATTTTTCTCAAGGGTTCAAGTAAATGATTTATGTATGTATAGTAAGGTCACAATGAAATTCATTATATAAATGTTAGAAAGATGTTCACTAAAAAATTTTATGGAGAAAAATCCACACAGAATGCACCTCCCATGATTCTGGGATTCAAGTGTAAGGAGAATGTGAATTTTTATAACCACTAACCTAACCCATGGAATGGTGTTGATGATAATTTTCTATAACCTTTTTAGTCTAGTTACATGTGTAAATCCCATGAAATCACTATTTTTGAGGAGGGGTGTGATAATGTCATGTTGAAAGGTATTTCTACCATCTAATTGATAAAAACTAATCTCATATTTGATTAGGGTTCTCCCCACTCATTCATATATATGGAATTTACTAAGGGTTTTATGATTACACCAAAATAAATATATGTGTAATTAGATATTTAAACCACTAATGGTGTGATTATTGGACCCCAAGTGTACGATTACTCCCTAGTTTATTTTTTATGGGAATGTTCTTCCTTTAAACCAGTTTATTATTTAGTTAGTTGAATTGTATATTATCTTAGGCATAGATTTTATTTTATTTTAGACATACCACATCAATTGTTATCTAATTGATTTAATTTTAAATATTTCTAACTCTCTAATAATCATCATTTCATGTGAAAATATGTATGAACTTCATGTAGAGATTACATAAATTTTATAAGACATAATTTTTTTAAAAAGGGTTGTTTATCTCAAATGATTTGTGAGAAAATTTACTTTGATGATATGCCTTTGGATATAAAATTTGTTTTTTTAGTTCGAAAGAGTTATATAAAATTCCTCTAAAATGTGATGTTCAGTTCTCCAATGAACACATACCTGGAATGATTTTATTTTTAAAGACTCTATATATAAAGAAATCGATTAAGTTTTAAGAATTAAATGAAAAACTCTAAAAAACACTACATATGATATTCAATCAGAAATGTGTGTCAAAATGGGGTTCACCAATTATTCTTTTTGAAAATGAATTATGGATTAACATGAATCTACATTGATTTTAGGAAGTTTAATACCAACTCAATTAAGAATAAGTTTCATACCCCTCATATTAATGACTTGTTTGATCAAATATGAGGAGTTGAATACTTTACCATGGTTGACGTTCATTCTATATATGACTAATTGTGGGTAAATAATGAGTATATAAAAAAGATTTCATTCCATAAATTGTATGGAAACAATGAATATATAGTGATTCATTTTGGTATTACAAATTCTACTTCTATATTAATTGTTTTTTTTGAATAATTTCATTAGGTATAAGCATGAACTGGTTGTTGTAATCCATATAGAATATATTATTTTTATTAAAAAAATAAATTAATATCATTGATATCACTTAATAAGTGTAGAAAATACCATAAATAAGGATTGAAATATATGAAAAATTAACAATTCATTAATTTTGGATGAAAGAGGTATTATTTTTTGGGTAACATAATTATTAGAGATTGTATAGTACTAGATTCATCAAAGACATATGACATTGAATGTTGACCTAGAACAAACATAGTGGCAGAGATCCATATCTTTCTTAGTTTAGCTGGATATTATCGACTGTCTATGGGTAATTTCTGATGACTTCCAATTACACTAGCCATGTTTACTCAAAATGGGTTTATGTACCTCTATACAGATTAATGTGTGGAATATTTCAAGAAACCAAAGAGTAAGTGTATAACATATATGGTCTTGGTGATAACCAAAGTTTCCCCGAACACGGTTGGTCACATGACCTCAAGGGGATTTCCCTAAATGCAAGAATCTACTGACTAGCATTAATGGTCAAGGTATGATAATTTGGAAACTATTCCCTCCTTGACAGAGTATACACAGTGGAATAACAAACAATAAACAGTATCAAAATCAATAATACCATGCAACAAGAGTAAACATTGATAGGCTACTAATAAAGAACCAAATGGAGAACACATATAAATGATGCATGTCACATTTAGGTTGGAAATTATAAAAACAAGTAAAAATGTTTTAAAAATATTACTGAAGGCAAAATATAGAAAAAATTAAACTCCAATAGTATTGCAAGCCTATGATTTGTCCCATGCTCTCCATCTCCAAAAAAAATAATGTTCCTGGTGATGAATGACTCTTTTCATTATCTATACCAGCAACTTTATAATATATTTGGGTCTAAAAGCATGACCCAAATAAAGACTGAGATGAAACCTAGTAGTAAACCACCCAAAGATCAGTTCCTAAAAGTCAGTGAATATTTATAAAAGAAAATATGTAGAAATGATTTTATAAACTAGGATGAAGTAAAATGTTTACAATAGTAAAATTTTCTATTATATTCATTTTCTTTTATAAATTATTTAAATATTTGAATAATATAACATTGGGATGTAGTCTAATCTCAATATCCCATGAATAATATATCAAAGAGACCTCTCAAAAGACCATCAAAAAATCAAATAAGAATGAGACCAAGCTTTAGCATTGGTTTGGTAGACTCATCACAATCATTCATTAATTTAAAAGAAAAACCCTATGAAATATCTTACAGTATGACCCCTCTTGGTCAATAAATCATGAACTCAATAAATAATCACCCTCTAAGAAGTCTCACACTATCTAACCCCTTTGGTTCCATATTGCACTAATTATTTTCAAATGACCGCCATGGTAGCTCTTATAGTAAATACCATCTCAGTCTATATAGAAACAATAAATTATAATGAACACCTGTTTTTTCTCATATTCAATTCCCTAAGGTCCATCATTCATTTAATAATTACCCTATGGGTAGCTCTCACATCTAACCCATTTGGTAAATAAACATCATGATGCTCTTTTAGCCAGTACCTCTAGGTTACCAAAACAAAAAATTATACATAAATGAACATACCTTGTAAAGATATCATAGTAAATTCACATTGGCCATACAATCACAATATGAATGAAATGCATCTCAAATAAATAGTGACACTATACTAACAACATGATGCTTGGAAAACACAGTTATCCTAAAAATAATTCAATATCAAATGGCCATAATCAATCAAACCTGGGAAAAAATCCAATAAAAATGGTATTAAGCCGTACACATAATCAATAACCCTTTGTCAAACAAGCACACCATATAAGGTCTTAAATATGGTTAAATTACAAAACATACAAAACCCTAAACAAGGGTATTTTTCAATTTTTTCATATAAAATTAAAACACTATAAAAGAAAGGCACAAACCACCTACATTGTTGTTGCACGAAGGAAAATCTTTTACATCCGCAATTGAAGCATCCTAGAGCATCATAGATATAAAAAAAGGTTAGCAAATATCAACCTTGAATAATCCATTATAGAAGAGGAATTATGAAAAGTGGCTATAGTTAAATAGTGATCTCACTGGTAGGAATCCAATGCACATAATAATATCTCAATCATAGCATGGATGGAAGAATTGTAAGAGCTCAAAGATTTTCGATCATATGTCACTCTACTATATGAGACACAGGAAGAAGAAGACTGATCAGTAAATGAGACGTTACCCCATTCCAATATATAAATTAAAATGAAAAGTAACCAACATGTTCATTTAATGTAAATGTAGTGTACTAGATATAACATTCTACCACATTAGGTAGTCTTCCAAGGTACCTAAACTTCCATTTACTCAGCTATTACACTGCAAGTACACAACTACTCGCAGAAACTGGGTACACGACCTATACTCAAGAGTACATGGAGTGTACATTTCCCAAATCTACCATTTTCATAAAAATAAACTTGTAATTAAAATCCATCTTTGAGAAGAAGATATGGGTTAATACCTACTTCCACACTTAATTCAATTCATCCCTGAATTTCCATTCCAAGGGTAGAAAAGTAGAAACTTCAAACTACTCTGGCCACAATAATCGTACGTCAACATCCCTCTCCCAATTCTTGTCATGTAATATCTTATTCTTCAATAGATCCCATATAAGTGGAACATAGTTTCCATATAGAACTTTCATGCAACAATATTCAATATGAATAGGGTTCTCTTGGAAGGATGCATCCAGATCAAACCCAACCTCATTGGGTTGAAATATATGAGATGGGTCAGAAAAGTAATATTGTTGTTGGGAAACAAGAAATATTTCATGTGTTTCAATATACCTCTAAGGTAACTACAACTGATAGGCAACCGACTCGACTATCTCAAAAACCACCAATGGAACAACATATCTCAGTGAAAGATTCACTTATCTTCCAAACATCTAGTGTCCCTACATTGGTGTGTCATGTAAGAAAACCTGATCTCCAACCTTGAACACCAGAGGTCATAATCATTGATTAGTATACTGTTTCTAGAGAGACTGTGTTGTATTAATCCTCTCTTGAATTAACTCCACCTGCTCAGTGGTATCATGTACAAGATGAGGTCCCAATATAGCTACCTCTCTTTCCACCAGAAAACAAAGGGGAAATAGGCATGACCTACAGTACAAAGCCTCATACAGTTCCATATGAATCATATCCTGATAACATTATTTGTTGGAAAACAACACTATAGGAATGTGTCTCTCCCAAAAGACCCCAAAATCTCATATTATTTCACATACCATGTCCTCCAAAACATAAATCATGTTCTTAGAGTGCCCATCTATCTAGTGATGATAAGCTATAATCAGAAGTATTTTGTACCCAAATATCTTTGTCATCCTTGTCAGATACGAGAAGTAAAACAGATGTCCCTATCTGAAATTATAGAGTGTGGAACCCCATGAAAATGTATAATCTCTCGGATGATCATCCTTTCAAGATAATCATAACTGAAGGTCTCCATTATCAGCAAGAAATGTTCATCCTTCATGAGTCAATCAACAACCACCAAAACTATATCATTCCCTCAAGGCGACCTTGATAAAAAATAATGAAATCCATTGTGAAAAAATTCCACTTCCACACAAGAATGTGTAACTACTATAAAACCCATGATGGTCATTGATGCTCCACCTTCACTGGCTAACAGGTCGAATATATCATAACAAAATCATTTATATCCCTCTTCATATCTTGCCACCAATACTGTCAGTGTATATCTCGATACATCTTTGTGACACTAGGATGAACTGCCAAAACCTACAAATAAAGATCTCACATAAACTCTTAAATTATTTCTACTAACACCCATACACACCAATGGAAATTCAAAACATCATCCTCACCAATTATCTACTTAGTAGTAGGTTCCTCTCATAATATACTCTACCGTAGGAAAAGGCCATTGGTATATGATAGCTTCTTAATTTGCACTCGACCCAGATGAGTATACAATAAAACTATAGATGAAATATTTTCCCGCCTTTGCTTATCGTGCACCACTAAATGATTCTCATAGAATAGAGAAATAAGCTTCCCCTCAATACTAGACTCCTAAACTTCTTGTATCTGATTCCTCCTACTCATTGCATCATCCAATGTGTTTCCATTCTCTAGTGTATAGGAAATATCGAAGTCAAAATACTAATGGTACTCAACACACCATCAATAATTCAAATTTAGATCACATTATGTAAAGAAAGAATCGAGACATTTTTTTCCAGTGTATACCAAAAAATGCTCTCCCAAAAGAGAAGGTATCCAACAGCGTAAAGCATGAAAAAATATAGCTAAATCGAGACTGTGCATTGGATAATTTCTCTAATGTTTCCTCAAATTCCTAGACCTTTATGCATTGACTTCATACCCATTAATAAGCACTACTCTGAGCCTGATAATAGATAAATAAATGTAAAATGTGTAACTCTTTCCTGGATCTGAGAAAATCAGTATCGGTGTTGAAGTCAATATCCATTTCACCTTCTAAAAGGATGAATCATTATAATTTGACCATAAGTAAAACACAAACTAATTAGTCAGACTTTTCAGTGGCACTTCTATGCATGAGAATTCATGAATAAAGTTCCTATAGTAACAAGTCGACCCTAGAAAACATTGTACCTCAAAATGTTCTTCAGCTGCTCCAAGGAAAAAACATCTCCCACTTTCTCTAGCTCTACTAGTAATGCTAAATTTGATATAACATTACCTAATAATTGCATCATGTACCTCTAAATGTGGCATTTTGAGAGGTTATCATATAACAGATTCCCTCTCAGTGTACTCAAAATGACCTTAATATGTGGGTCATGGTTGTGTCAAATGTGATAGTACACCAAGATATCATCCATGAAAACCACCACAAAATAATACAAGTATGTTTGGAACACTCGTTTCATTAATGCCATGAAACCTTTCAGGCTGTTCATGAGATCGAATGACATAACCAAATACCTGTACAGACCATACCTGCTCGATAATGTTGTAAGAGGTGTATCTAGTGGTCAAATGTGAAACAGGTGATAACCAAATCTCAATTCAATCTTTAAGAACACTCGGGCACCACAAATATTATCAAAGAGATCATCAATACTCAGCAAAGGATATTGATGTGTGACCGTCATCTTTTTCATCTTCTGATAATACAAACGTTGTCTGAGGGTAATATCTGCATTCATCGTTAAAGGACTAGTGAACCCCAAGGAGAAGTATTGATTCATATGAAACCTCTTTCCTTCAACTGCTATAACTATTTCTTTATCCCCTATAACATAGGTGTATCCATACTATAAGGATGAATCGACATCATTGCCACTCCTGTAATAAGATCAATAGAGAAATATACCAATATCTCTAGTGGTAAACATGAAAAGTAATCAAGAAATACATCTCTGAAAATATCGACCACTAGAGAAAAGACGATATGTGATGTCCCATGGTCATCCAGATATAAACTATCAACATGGGCTATAATTCATCTAAAACATTTATACTTGTGTCCAGATTTGCTCACATTGACATCCCATTTTATCTTTTGTAGAAAATATCTTCCCTCTGTAATTGTGAAACTCCCCCTACGGAAATAGAATTCAAAAAAGGGATGAAAGGAGGCTAATAAATCCTTTCTGAGAATGACCTCAAAGCCTGCCATATCTATGACATAGAGGTCCCATATGAATTGATACCCACCCATCTCAAGAGGCCAATCCATACACTTACTTACACTAGTAATCATAATCCACAACGTCATGTATAGAATCATAAAATCCTCAAATCTGAATATATGGGGCCTAATGATCTCCACAACTACAAAATATATAAAAATCCGAGAATACAATGTATCAAAAATAGAAAAATCTAAAATTGAGGAAACTAGAATCGTACCTCTAACTATAGAGGTTATGAGCTCGTAAACTTATTGGGTCTGTTCCACTATAAAAGTATGACATGTAATACATCTTGAAGACCCTACATGAGCACCCTAAGCTGATCTACCCTACAGTTGTTGAACGCATGCCATCGTTATACCACGACCATGAACAAAGCATATGCTTGAGTAGCCTAAAAAAGTCCAGTACCATAACAAATGAGAAAATAGTGATCCTCCACATGAACGAGGAGTACTAATTGATCCCCTCTCAGTAGATTCTATTGGGGTCCTCCAGAAAAAACACTGAATATGAACTATCATGGCACAAGATAAACAATCGATAGGGTCCTTCGAGCAATGTGGTCGTGTATGCCCGCTCTTCCCACACTAGTATAATACCACCTTATTATGGAAGTGACATTATATATAAGCTACCTATGGTACATTCTCTCATCTTCTGAAAGAGTACATTCATGGGATGCTGAACTGCAATGGCCCACATCTCCCAACACCATAGTATTGAGCTCGATAATCATCCCATGGTTAATTATAGCTGTCAGCGTAGTCATCTTGAAGGCATTCACATGTGATCAGATTTCATACCTAAGACCATCCTCAAACCACCTAGACAATGATAACTCATCACCTTGTAAGACATGTGTGAAGTGCTGATGCTCAGTAAAAAAATATGAGTAATCAATCAATCATAAAGCACCTTACTCAAAATGCTTGGACCCTCTGGCTCAATCATCCCTAAACATCTCAGGATATAAATAATCATAGAAGGTCTGCTGAAAATATTCTCAATACATATCCTAATGACATCCCACCAGTGATATTACATCCCACCATCTCTTTGTGTAATCACATAATATGTACATCAAAATCTCCACCCAACTTTATATAGCATCAAGAGGTGATCAATGATAGAAATTGTGGCCTCCAACCATTACTCTACAACCAATTTTCCTTAATCAGTTGAGAATTCTGACAGATGCTACTGAGGGAACTCACTCATTAACTCTGTAATAGATGGGCCTGGATGTGGGGCTATTGGAAATTTATGTAACATTATTTAAAAGCTTTCCTAGAACTGTGCATCATCAACTGCATCTAGTATAATAGCTGGTGAAAAGATGAGCATAACAGGAGGATCTAAAAGTAGTCCATGATCTACAATTTCTGATGTCTGGTCATCACCCTGCACCTAGCGTACAACCAGAGGAGGTCTTGGAGGCATGGATCTTTAAGGTCATGCTCACACCTCAGGACATGATTATCGTGGACAACATCTTAGAAGTGAATCTATGGAACATGGGAAGAAAAAATCATGTTTTACAAAATAGGGTTACATGGTGTGTATAAACTCTACATGACATGATCTCTTACGATTTTTTCATGATGTGTTCTTCTACATGTCATGGTCGTGTAACACCCATACATAAGGTGTGTTCCTTCTGAGATATGGTGTGTACTTGAATTTTATTTCCTTCCTAGGTTACTCTACATGGCTAGAACTACACGGTTCCCTCCTAGGTAATGCTACATGGCTCGTTGACTATAGAAAAGAATTGTAATACTTATGTTCGAACCACCCATGTCATTAGTCACACAGTCAGACAGACGGTCGACTCTACATGGTGAGCATCAATGGAACATAGTGTGTACAACATATGTTTCTTCCACAATTTTCATTGGACACATGGACGGATACATATTTCTTTACAAAATTGTGCTTAAAAGTTAGACAAAATATGTTGTACCAAAATATTCCCAAACCCATTTTTTTTCATACAAAATTAGACACATGTTCATGCACTACACACTCTGTACTCACAATACATGACTTGTACATGGGAAAAGTTGATTCATCCAGAACAAAAGAACATATAACATCTAATTATAATTCCATATGTTGTGTTGTCGTGGTTTTTTGATAGTAAGCCCCTTAATCATTATTAGAACCCTTAAAAATGTAAAATGTAGTCTATGAATAAATTCAAACTCATGATAACCCATTCTCTAGTCAATAAATGTTTGGAATCCTTATTCATATCATAAATTAACAAGATTTAATATAAAGTTTATACACGATCCACTAAATTTTGATCAAAGAGGTCCCATAACAACATAGAAAGAAATTTTTGGTTTCCACCTAAATGAAAAATTACATATTCCAATACCCTTTCAAAATAAAAGGTATTCTATCAATGTATCTATCAAAACAACATGCATAACTTGCACCACATCTATCACTGCAGTATCGAATAAGAAATGCACACCAAATGTCATGATAAGAATACATTACATGTGATTTCCAGAATGTTCCTATATTATGTATTAGTGCATACCCTCATTTCATCAGGTTTATATATAAATTGAACCACTATAATATAAATTATAACAGAACAAACCAAGTAAATCACCCATGGGTGAAATCAAATCAATAGTAACAATGGTAAAAACCAGAAAATTTACAATTTTTGAGGTAAAATGTCTATTCTCTACAAAAATATTCGGTACTCCTAGCTACAACTTATTTCCAACTACCCATTATTTCTTATCTCAATATAAATTCACTAAATAGTATGAAAAAACAGAAAATAAACTCTTATGATACCTCATTGTAAGGTCCCAGATCTTGGTGCCTACTAAAGGTTCACCAATCCCAATTGGTTACAAGACCTCAAAAACATTTTCCCAAACACCATAGGCTGCTGACTATAAGTGTGGGATAAGGTCTGATAATGGAGAACCAATTACCTCCTAGGATGAGTATACAAAGAAGAATAACAAATAACCAATAGTAGTGGATGAAATAATTCCTTGCAATAAGAGTAAAAAATGGCATAGTAATTTTAATTAATCAACTAGAGAATATATATAAATGATGAATGTAACCTATATCATGGAAATAAGAAAAATAATTCAAAATGTAGAAAATATAATACTAAATCCAATGTATTGATAATAGTAAACTCCAACAGCCTCAAAAGCCTCGACATGGTGCCATTATTTCCAGCTCATACAGTAATCAAGTACACGATGAAGAAGGGTGCTTTAACTTATCTATACTTCAAACCATGATATCGATTTGGGTCCAAAAGAATTATCCAATAATTGTTTGAGACAAATCCTAGTAGCCTATCACCAAAATATATATAGCCGATTGTCAATGGATATATATATATATTAATAAATATGCAATAATGATTTAATAAACATGGAAGTAATCAAATGTAAAAAATACATCAATTTTCAATTAATTTCATTTTCCTTCATAAATTATTCAAACCATAGAATTATGAAAGCTTAGGATATAGCCTATGCTATGTATCCTATATATTATTTTACAAATAGAAATCTCAAAATTAAATAAAACAATCATGTAAGCCCAAGTCCAATATTATTATTTTTCTTGGCAGACTCGTCATAATCATTCATTCATTTGAAATATACAATCTGGGAATGTTCTCATAGTATAACCCATCTAGTTCCACTTATAATCAATTAAATAAATAATGACTATATATGAATGCGGAAATTGTCTATCCCTCGTGGCCCCACATAGAACTAATCATTTACAAGCGTTCTCTTCTTTAGCTCTCCCAGACCATACCCCTTGGTCTGTATATAATCAGTAAATTATAATGGCCAACTGGATGCTCTCACAGTCAATTCCCTTAAGGTCTAGCATTCATTTAATAACGACCATATGGGTATCCCTCGTAGTCTAACCCCTTAGGTAAATGACATCCAGATAGATACCTCGGTCAATAAATCTAGGACAACATAACAGAAATTTATACATAAATGACCATGCCTAAGAAAGATCTCACAGTAAATTCCCCTAGGTCATACATTCACAATATAAATCACATGCATCTCATATAAACAGTATCTCCGTCATATCAACATGAGTAATGGGAAACAAGGCTATGATAACATAAATTATAGGTCAAATGGACATAATCAATCAAATATGGAAACACACCCATAATCAAGGTATCAAAACTTACACATAAGAAATAAACAATTCTCAAACAATCACACCATAATTGGTCTTAAACGGGGTTAAATACCAATACACCCAATACCCTAAACATGGGTATCGTCACTTTTTTCATATATAATCCAAATAAAATCATAGAGAAGAAGAAACCACCTACCATGGCATTTTTCATAGAACACTCTTGAACATCAGACCTTGAATCGCCCTTGAACATCATAGATATACAAAAATGATAAAATAGTTCAACCATGAGTATCCATTGCGATAAGAATAATCAAGATGAGATGCTCTAGAGAACGAGATAATTCACTGGTGGGAATCTAAAGAACCTAGCTGCATCTCACTATGATCTTATATAATGGAACTAGAGGAGCTCTATGATCATCAGTCACATGTCATTGTCCTATATGAGACACATGAATAACAAAAAATTATCTATAAATGAGACAAAAATCCACTCCATTATATCTATTAAAAAGAGAATTAAACAAATTTTTCATTTAATGTACATGTTGTGTACTAGCAGAACCAGCTCTAACTTTAGTTTGTATTCTATGTCACTTACACTTCCATGTACATAGTCGTTACGTGGCCATTACACGACTATACACAACAACCTGGTACACTTCTTGTACTTAGGATTACATGACATGTACATTGAAAATTTCTCAAATCTCACTTTTTTGCCCAAAACTATATGAAATAATAATCTATAACTGAAAAAAATATCATGGTACCTAAAAAGTTAGTATGTGAACCTCTTCATATATTACACTATTGTGTAGAAGGGTTTGTAATATATTATAATGAATCCAAAAAGTGACTGAGATATTAACTTATGAAAAATAACATCAATATCACTTATTCGTCATTGATGTGGATGATTCATGGTAAAAATTACCCAATGCATGATTTGGACGTAGAAATGTTAATTTATGGCATTAATTATATAGAGTAATAATATTTTTGGAGAAAATTGTATTTTATATTCAAATCATAAAATTATGAAATATATAATGTAATAGAAGTATTTAAACATGATCCCTAGATTAGGTATAGAGATGTTAAAGTATTATGATCGATCAATACATTAACACCCTAGTAATGTGAAGAAAGTGGTAGATGCTTTGATTCAGATAGATCAGGTCACCTTATCCATGAAGAGTATCACAAAAGAGCCAATATTTCATGATTTGGAAAGGATGTATCTATAAATCGTGATGGATAAAGAAAATATTATATTTCTCAAATTAATGTTTGACCCTATATCCATTGTAAGAGTACGATGGTTCATCAAAATGTTGTAGTGATACAATGTAATGTTTGAAATTTTCTTGAGTATAACGTTGAACTAAATGGAATGAAAAGATTATTGAATAGTGTATGTGTTCCATCTATACCTTATTTGAATAAGAATATATTAGAATATGCTCATAGTTCATAATTCGATATTCATCATGGACGTATGAAGATGTATAGGGTATAGAATGAATAATTTTTGGGGGTAGATATGAAGAGCGATGTCACATTATATTCATCTCAATGCTTGGTATGATAACTAGTAAAGGATTAAAAAAAACCAAAGGGTATGTCAAATCCATTTCCCATACCATATTGGAAATGGGAGAACATCGCTATGTAATTTTTCATCGAGGAGCCCAAACCCATTAAAGGGTTTAATTATATATGGGTGATATCCTATCACTTAACTATGATGGGATATTGCATCTCTATTCCAGATGACTTCTCACAAGACCAAAATTCCATGATATACATTAATAAAGTTATAAGGATACATGGAGTAACATATTCCATTGTATCAGATTAGGATCAATGATTCTCCTCAATGTTTTAGATAAGTCTTCATCAATAAAATTACAATGAAATCAGTTTTAGAACTGCTTATCATCTATTTATATATGGTAAATTTAAAAGAACAATTCAAACCCCAAAGTATATGTAGAGATATTATTTTGTATATTTCAAATATGGTTTGGATCAACACCTTAATCTACAAGTGTTTTCCTACATCAATTTATTTTACACAAAAATTCATATGGTTTCTTATGAATACTTTTATTGGATGAAATGTAGATCCCTAATATTATAGGATGATGTTGTATAAAGAACGCTATAACTACCTGATGTCATTGAAGTAATGGTCGAGAAGGTTAGAACCATTCAAAAACATATGAAGGAATCTCATTGTTAGTAGATAATTTATGTTGATAACCAATGGTGTGGTCTAGAATTTGATGTTGGTCAAATGGTGTTTCTTTGAATCTCGCCTTAGATAGAAGTTATGTGGTTCCAAAACAAAGGGAAACTATTCCCAAGTTATATTAGTCCCTTTAATATTCTTGATCACATCGAGATGGTATCCTATCATTTGGATCATCACCTAATCTATATAATGTCCATGATTTGTTTCATACATCTATCCTAATAATGTATATACCTAACCCTCAACTTGTACAGAAATTAGAAGTTATATTGCTAGATGGGGATGTTTTTTATAAGGATCAACTTACTGAAATTATGGATCGATTAGAGAATAGTTCAAATAATAAGGCCACACACCTGGTCAATGTTTTGTGGGAAAATATTGTTTTTAGAAGCTATGTTGGGACATGGGGTTATGGTGAAGTAGATTTATCTTCATTTTTACCGACGCGGTGATTTTTTGGGGACAAAATCATCTAATGCGGGAATAATTTAACCCCCTAAATTATATAAAGAACTTATTTCTACTAAATTAAATTTTCATTTATATATTATAATTAAATAAGTCAAGCATTTATTTCAAAGGAAACTTAATTTGAAATCATTACACCAAAAATAAAATTGGCATATGATTCACACTGCACCATCATGGATTACGTTACAAATAACAATGATGTTTCTAAGAAACATCAATTCAATATTATAATTAATTCAATTAAATATATAAAACTTATCATTATAATTATATATACGAAAAATAAAAAGTAATTTGAGAATATTTTTTATAATTTTTTTATATAAAAATTCATATTCATAATAAAATATTTAATTATTTCTAATGTCCATAAATGTTTGAAAATGTTTTTTGTCAAATGAACTGATTAAGTGTCTTTATATGAAATGTAATAAAAATAATTTTAAAATAACATATAAATTTAATTTTAAAGAAAAAATAATATTCTAACATATAATGTTGAAATTATATTATGGTTTATTTTTGTAAATTTTCTGAGAAACATTAATTTTGGATGAATAGAGAAAATTGTTGAATATTATATCCAAAAATAATTTTCATCAAATATATTTATGCTAATAATTTATATTATAATTTTCTTAAATGTTTAATTATATATTATTTATGTTATGTAATCCAATTTATTGTGATCGAAATATGTTGATAAGAAAATTAGCTAAAAAACTATGTAAACTTCTAAGAATCATTTACATTAAAAACTCGTAGATCATCACGTTAGTAGGCTTAAAATTAAAATAAAAATTTTCCCATATATTATTGGATTTTTGAATAATGAATTTTAAATTTGGAATAATTATTGTTTTCACTGACTAATAATAAAATTTTTTTTTCAAAATTAATTTGTGAATCTTATTAAAATTTATTACATCAATTATGGTTAAATAAATATTAACTATGAACTAATCCTCAAATTGAAGATCCAAAATGGATTATAAACATTTTGGGTGTCCCTTTAATGGATTTATTTTGAGAGTATACTCTCGTGGACCATATTTGGATCCACATTTATCCAGAAAAATGTGGTATTATTTCTCTCTTCAAATATTTAAAAGAGAAACACTCTTTTCCACTAAAAAAATGCCTCCTCTACCCCTACTTCCCCAAACCATTAAAACCAATTAGGTTCGTCCATACAGTACCCAATAAATTTTTCAAAATCCATCACTTCATCCTATAAGAATAATATTTTTGTCACATAATAGAAATAGTAACATGATTATGGTGTATTGACTTCGCACAAGATCATTTTTTTATTTTCATTCTCCTCACCCTCTAGTTTATTTATTCATTGAATTTATGACAACACCACATTCAAAAATATACTAGTATGTTTTTATTATAATTATTTTTCTTACACTCATATACACCACTATATAATGGGTATTGAAGTTATAATTTATGTGTTTCGTGAATTACCACGTTACAAAACAATGAAAATTCATTTTTTTTCACAGCCACCTCTCATGGTGGGCATTAATATTGAAGTTATGTTTGTATATTTTATATATTATATTTATTATTACTTTTTTATTATTTAATCCTTTTAAAAAACATATAATTATACTATCTATTTGTGGTTCCATGAATTTTTTTAGAGGATGTATGGAGTACAACCGCCTCAAAGAGATATGAATTGTTCAAAGACTACATAGAATAGATTATGTATGTGATTAGTTAAATTAAATGAAATAAATGAAAAAATAATTCTATTGGGAGAATTATATATATTTATATAACTATATACAAATATTTAATTTTTCATCTTTCTTTCAATATGAAAAAAAATGGAAACAATGTTCATGTTTATGTATGTCTTATCGTCTCCATAAATTGTCTATTCCAATTAATACATTTATTATATATAAATTATTATAAAATTAATATACTTTATAAAAATGATATTAATATAATGATTTACATGATTTAAATAATTTTATGTTTATATGGTCCAATGATATATCAAATTATGACACATACAAAGAACAAAAAAATTATTAGCCGAAGTGAATCCTTAACATTGGATTATTAACAAGCGCATAGTATGATGTCATAATGAAACCATATAAGTTATTATATATATTAATATGGTAATTTTATATATTTTAAATATAAATATATTTATTATACATGAATTATTAATGAGTATGATGAATTATAAGACACATGTCATTGGAATTATTTGTTACGGTTATTTATGTGAGTTACTGGCCTTACTCTAAAAAACTTCTTTTTTCCAATGTATATAACCACATTAATCTAATATATATATATACTATAATTATGTTTATAGGGATTTACATATCCATTTTATGATATATATTTCATTTGATTTATGTTTCAAATTTTACCACATCATTAAAATAGTTTTTTCTCAATTAGCATTCATTGAGACTCAGGTTTAGTTATGCACCAAACTTCTTTTTTATGGAGTATATATTTCCATTTTACATAATATATTATTAAAATATGTAATTTTAATATATTTTATTTTCTATTTAAAATCTATTTATTTCATTTGGAGTATGATACCTATTTAACTAGTGATAATAGTTTATTGAAAGAATCATATCGCTTTCTGAGATTCTCACTGATTAGGCATCATTGAATAAATTTTATGATTAATATATACTGATAATTCATGATATTAATTATACTCTATTTATTCAATACATATCCATGTTTTCATACCAATTGTTTTCACATATTTTGATAAAAAAAATTTTATGATGATATGAATGTATTTTAGATTTCAGTTCGAAATATATTGTATTTCAAACACCATGTTTTTAAAAAAATAAAAAATGTTATCAAATGCTCCTTGAATATAATATTCAATGAAAATTTATTTTTAAAAATTTGTTATTACAATTTTTCCTTTATAATTATCAAATATATATTCAATGTAAAGAAATTCCAATGGTTTTTATATTAAAAAAATTATTTTCCCAAAGAAGAAATGATGTATCCATAATGTTAGGTTTTTGAAATAACTATAAAAATTATTTTCTATCTAATATAACATCTTTTTGGGGTAATATATGCATTTCTCATGATGTTATTCAATGTTTTCATTGATATTATTTTCTTAAATGAGTTATATTTTTGTTGAATGATGTATATTAATTTGATTTCTCTTTGATTGAATATATAATTTTTACACCCACCCCTAATCCCTTGTAATGTTTATAATGATATGATTATGAAACCCATATTTATTTATTGTTTATGATATTTTTACACATTTATAATAACAATTTAATTTCATGGGTTATGATATGATTATTCATGATCATGTGGCACATGTATGGATGTCAACACTATATGATGGGTGGGATATATTTCTCTTTCCAATTCATAGGGTAAAAAATTTATATATCATGAGAAATACATGGATACAATGAAAATGAAATTAGATCATTTTTTATGGAAGGAATGAGAAATGAAATGGATTTTCTATTTTAGGGATGGAACTATGAGTTAAATTCGTACAGTAATACAGGGTGAAATGGGGTGTAAACCTGGTTTAGTAATGGAATTTATCCAAAAAATATGGTCTCGACCACAAATACTTGACAAGAATTGAAATCATTATATATTCTTATCAGTATTAATACAATGTCATCCTTTCTTGTCTTATGTTCATTATTTCTATATGATTCATATCATATAATCATCCATGTTGAGTGCAATGATTCATTTTTATGATCACTGATATGAATGGTATGATCTTATATTTTCATGACCTTGATCTCACACCTATATGCTCAAGATTATGCTTAAGTATATCGCTTTTTTACAATTAATCATCATCTTTTATAACCACATTATATGTATCATCCTCTTGTTATGAAGATATGTACTATGTTTGATGTGTTTATGAAGGGTTTTTGTCAAGAATAACCCTATGGGAGATGATTTTTATAATTTATGTACCTGTGTTTATGTTTCCATCTGTTCAAAAATCACTACACTAATATATTATTTGGGCATATTTTTGTATAATGTTTTAGGTGTTCGACATATGATATTTAATGTTAATATATGAAAATATCTGGCTGGTATATATATTAACAATTAAATGGTATAGTTATTATTTAGAAGATACGATTAGAAAAATATAATGAGAACACTGAGTAAGTGTCAAATTGTAATTCTAAGGAAAAGGAAATTCATAAAAAAATGTCTTTAATTTTTTTAAAGGATATAGTAAGTGTTTTGTTAGAAATAAATCTTTATATAGATACTAAAACATGATGTTGATCTATAATAGATGTACATTGGGGTAACAGCTCCGATATGATGATTCAGGCATGACTCGGTGTAATCTGGTACACGACTACAGGCCCCGCTCCACACCTAGTTTGAAACTCCCATGGGATGATTTGAAAATAAAAAACTATTCACAAAAAATCATAAATGATTTAAATACTTGTTGATAGTAAATAAACTAAGACAAACCTAATGTTTCATAGATTTAGTATGGGGTCATAATTTAAACATCTTATATATTACATTTCATGATTATGTGGTTCTTCAATATGATAATTATTTATTGATCTATGATTTTTGTTATAGGTAATTGATGAATAGTGAAGGAACCACATTAATAATGATTTTGGTGATAAAATATACCATTTCAATTTTTAGAAACAAAATACATTGGCAGATGGAATTAAAATCCCAGTTTCTATGATGAGATAGCGTGCACAAGAAATGAATCATGGGGTAAATATAAATAATAAAATGAGGGATCAATATTCTAATGATTCTTTCATTGGGGAATGATATTCTCCATTCATAGGGTGTTCATATACAATTGTTTCAAAACAATGTGTCAATACTAATGAAAATATTTTCTCTGACCTCTAGTTTTAAGATCATGAGAAACTCATTCTTGATATTTGTCGACTTGGGGGTGAATCCGAAAAATGTGGACTCCCATATAGAATATGAGTAATGAAGATGAGATTGAATTAATTGATTGGGATATGTTTAAGAACACATGTTTTAATATGTACATTCAATTTATTTTTCATACCAAAATGGATAAGGAGTTCCTCATGATGAAGCAAAGTGATGATGAATATGTCAGCTCCTATGAGGATAGTTTCATAATACATACATGTTATGCTATAAGAATTATCATATAACCCAATATTAAATTCTATAGGCTCTTCATTGGATTAAGGAAAATCTATTGAAGGGTGACGTCTAAAAGTGACTTTATTAGTGACGAGTAGATTCTGTGTTGTGCAATCAAGGTTGAAAATTTAGGTTGGTCTCATATATCAACCAATTTATTTGGAAAAGAAAAGGATAATGGGGTCCGATTGAATCTATAAAAACCATTGATAAAAGAAGATATGTTTTATTATTATTCTCACAATGTAGGAATACACTTGTAGTAATTATTCTTAAGGGTTCTATTAAATGTATTAAGTGTTAAAATTATTGTCACCAAAAATTTATTTTCAAAATTATCAGAATAAGTTATCTAAAAATATTAATGGGGAAACACACATAAACAATGCACCTCTCTATATTCATTAATACATGTGTGAGGAGAATATGAATTATTTATAGCACTACCCAAACCCAAGAGATGGTAATTATGATTGACGTTAGTATCCTATTAAGATGATAGGAAAGGGGATACCTCATACAAGTAGAATTTATAACAAGGTGTGTTTTAATAATGTGATGAAAAGTATGTTTAGCATTCATTATAAAACATATACTGATATATTTTATAATGTATCTACAAAATATTTCATATCTAAACTATTTTATAAGGGTTTTGTGATTCTAAAAGAACAAATTTGTGTTTATATTTTATTTAAAGCCCATAATTTTACAATTATTACATCCCTAGTGTATGATTCCACTGTAGATTATGTTTTTTGGAATGTGATTCCTGTAAATATTTTCATTATTCTATTACATTAATTTGATTTTATCTTACGCATGGATTAACAACCTCTGCATAAATCCCACATCAATTTTCAAGGATAAGAAGTTAAATTGAATATTTCAAACAATCCTATGATCATCCATCCATGTGATGATTATAATGAACTTCATATAAAGATTCCATTGAGTTTATGGTTATTAATTTATATTCGTAATTTTTTATTATCTCAAATAGTTGGGAAAAATGGATATCGACGACATGCATTTTTTCATTCTTTTTGGATTTTATTCCAAAGGAGCTTCCTAGACATCCCTGGAAACGTTATGTTTACTTCTAAATAGAACTTGTTCTTTGTTAAACACCAATATAAATGAATTCTTATAGAATGGAACTGATTGATTTGTTGGAAATGAAGAAGAGACTCCTACCAAACCCTCATAAGTGGTTCATTAATCCAATTGTATCACCATTGAGTGTATTAGTTATTTTTATGAAAAGGAGATATGGAAGAATGAAACCATGAACTGATTATTGATAGTTGGAAAAGACCAAAATCCAAAACAAGTATGATATAACCCTTATTGATGACTTCTTGGATCAACTACACATAGCTCAATAATTTTCCAATATTGACCTACCTTATGGATATCACTAATTGACGTTCATGAAGGATAATATATAAAATATTGTATTCTGTGGAAGGTATGGACCCTATGAATATATATTTATGCCTTTTTGTTATTATTATTTCTCTGACTTTCATCATTTATTATTGAATAAAGTCTTAATGTTTTACTACAAACTAGTTTTGGTAGTCATTATATATGATATTATAATTTATTCAAATTGTTAGTAAGGGAATGTAAATAACATAATAATTGTAGTAATGTCTAATGGGAAGGAAAAAAATATAGAATATTAACATAGTGTTAATTTTGGTTAAAAATGTTTTCATTTTTGGGTCACATAATCAAAAGAGATGGTATAGTAGTAGATACATCAAAGACAAATCCTATTGTATGATTACCTAGACCATCCAAAAAGTTTGATATCATTCAAATTCATTGATTAGTTTGATATTATAGAAGTTTTGTGGAAAATTCTTTGTGAATATTTAATCATCTAGCCCTATTAACTCATAAGGGTGTCAACATCCTCTAGAAAGAGGAATGTGAGGAAAATTTCAATGAACTAAGGAGAAGGATAGTCATTGTAGCTATTATTACATGACCTATATAAGAGGAGGAGTAGAAATATATAAAAATGAATCTAATAAGGGATATGGATGTGTTCTTATTTAAAATAACATAGTTATCAACTGTGTGTCATGGATGTTTAATATTCATTAGAAAAATTACCCAATTCTTGATATGATGTTAGAAGATGAAATTTTTCATTAATGATATGGATGAATTATCATTATATAGAATATTTCCACATAAATACTGATCAGTGATGTTAGAAATATATATTTTCATATAATGAGTTGAACATTCACAAGAAAAGATAGTTATAGTTGTTGAAGGATTATAATTGCTGAATACATTACCACCCTTTTAAAGAAAACATATTGGTTGGTGATTTTATTCAAAAGGATCATGATAGAATTTTCACGATGACAGTTGAAAATGGTCTAATATTTATCAAATAATGTTTTATCTAGTAATCGTGAATGAAGGTGACAATATTATATTTCTCAAATGAATGATCAACTATATATCCTAGGGATGATTAATGATGATAAAAGGAAGATGTAGAGATAATAAAAAATGTTATTAAGGTTTTTTAATTTAACATCAATATAGAAAAATTATAAAGTTTAAGAAATGTGTATATGTTCCATCAATACCATATTTTAATGAGGACTCATTAGAGGAATATCATAGTTATTTGATATCTATTCATCATTTAATTACAAAGATGTAGATGGACATGAATGAATACTTTCGGGGGGTTTGTTTAAAGAGGGATATCGTAGAGTTTATATCAAAATCCTTGGTATGCCAAAAAGTTAAGGGTGAAAGATAAAATTCAAAGGGGATTTTGCATCCACTAACCATACCAGAATGTAAATTGGTGAACATCATTATAATTGTTTATTCAAATATGCCAGACCTATAAATTGTTTAATGATATATGGGTGATAGTCAATCGTCTTACAAAGTCAGCAGACATTATCCCAACTAGATAAGACTTCTCTCTGGATAAGATTTCTATGATATTCACTATGGAAGTGGTCAGGATACATTGAATACCACATTCCTTTCTATCAACTCTTGATTTTATGATCACCTTAATGTTTTAGTGAAGAATTAACAAATAAATATATAATGAATTGATTTTTATAATTTCTTATCATATTCAAACCGATGGGAAATCTGAATGAACAATAAAAACTATAGTAGATGTGTTTAGATATTGTTCCATGGATTTAAAAAGATTTTGGGATCAACAAATTTCCCTATTATTACTTTATTACAACAAAAGATTTCACTCTAGTGTTCATATATATAATTATAAAGTCCTCTGTTGGAATAAATAAGTAGCCTGAAATTTTTGGGATAAGGATTTAGAAGTAAATCTATTGGGTTCATAGATCGTTGATGAAACTTTTGAGTAGGTTAAAACCAATCTGCCACATATTTACGTAGCTCACAGTTAGGATAAATTTTATGTTGATAACTGACTACGTGATCTAGAATTTGATGTTCGTGAAAATGGGTTTATATAAGTCTCACCCTATAAGAATTTAATAAGTTTGGAAAAGAATGGGACACTAAAACCTTGGTTAATCGGTCCCTTTTAATTTCATGATCATATCAGGATAGTTTCCTATTTCTTAGTACTTTATCCAATTCCCTATAATGTCTATGATGTGTCACATTTAGCTCTTTTAAGGATGTATATAAAAGACCATTTACATCTTCTGAACACAATGTTTTTTCCACTAGGTCATGATATTTATTATGAGGAACATCCTGTTGAAATTATGGATTGATCATAGAATGCTCTATAAAGAAAGACAACTATCCCAGTCAATGTTTTTTTTGTAGTGATAACTACATAAAGGACTTTACATGGAAATTTTTGTATATGATGAAGCATAATAAGCCTCATTTTTTTTAACATAGTGATGTAATTAAATGGAGAAATCAATGAGATAATTTTCTTGGAATAAGTTACCCACATCATTGATATGGATTATGTTATACACAACATAGTTGCTTCAACGAATCATAATTTTACTATAATCATTTTTTTAATGTGATATTTATAACCTATATTTTTAAAATAATAATATTAATAGTAATTAACACTTTTAAAAATTATTTTATAATTATTTTATGTTAATAAAATATATCTATAAGAAATGATATAATATATGGTGAAGTCCATATATGTTTAAAAATATTATTTTCTTAAATAAACTACATTAAATGGCCATCCGTGAATGTGATAAAATTAATTTCAGACTCATTTAAAAAACTAATTTATAATAATAATCATCATTAGTGAACATATATTCTCCAAGTTACATTAGGTTTCATTTTTGTTATTTTTCAAAGAAGCATCCTTTTTGTATGAATAGTGAAAAATACTATATTTTCAATCAAAACTAACATTTCATATATATTTTCTAATTCTAAATTAGATTTTAATTTTATTTTTGAGAAAAATTAAATATTATATTTATAAATTAATATAATATCTATCTTTTTTTAAAAAATTACATTGAAATTAAATTAAAAAATTAAACAACTATTGATCATTTTTTATATTAAAAACATGCAGTGTCACCATATTCAAGGTATTCATTTTAAAATTATTTATAAAATTTATATTAGAGAAATTTTTTAATTTTTTTCCATAATGTGAATTATCCTAATTTATAAAGAATAATATTTTCATCATAGGTTTTGGACAAAATATTTTTTAACACTAATTGAATTATTTGCATCGAATAAGGTGAAATTTAGCTTATCTAAAGGACAAACCATAAATATAAGTCCCAAAAAATAGACACTTCTAAAAGATCCATTTTTAGGATATATATTGACCATGTAATACCTTGTATCTAATTTGGATACACATTTGACATGAAAAACGTGTGTGTAATTGATTCTTCAAATATTTACCAAAGTACCACTCCTAATCCATTATAAAAAGGCTTCATCTCCTCCCACATTTCAAACAATTCAAACCAGTTAGGATCTCCCATGATCATCCAGATCCACATAAAAAAATACCACTATTTCTCCAATAACCCCCCAATGGTTATAAATCTATCCTTGTATGACTTTTAGAGAAAAATAATTTTTACCCGACTAAGAACTAATGAGTTCTTTCAAGCTCATTTATTTTATTTTGTTTCTCCACCTCTCCACTCTTGTTTTCCAATTAATTTAAAAAAACACATGTATCATTAAAATAATATGATAATTTTTATTGCTATTGTTTGACATACACTTATACACTCATCCATTTAATGTTTAATTAAAATACTCTTTATCTTTATAGTGAACTACCTCTCACAAAACAATGATTGTTCATTATTTCATAATGCTTCTCATGGTGTACATTAAGATTGACACTATGTTTATATGTGTTATATTTATTATTTATTATTTATTTACTATTCAGTTCTAATTTGACTACACATATCATCATACATTTAATATTTTGTAAATATGATAATTTCGTAAGATTATGTGTGTACTAACAGCCCTAAAGGTGATTTTATTCATTAACAGGATACATATATTGTATTAATGATGAGTTTAGTGAAATTATATGTTATATATTATAAATTAATACTATAATAATAATTATTATACATATATATATATATATATATACACACACATATATGTATTTTACCTTCCTTCTTTCAATATGATAAAAAAAAATTGAAACATTGTTCTTGCACACATACAACATACTGTCTCTATGAATTATGAATTCCAAATCAAACATCTATTTTCTATAGATTATTATAACAAAAATATTCTGAATAGAAATGATATATATATTGTTTTTTACTGTTTTGGAAGTCATGATATAAGTATAAAGATAAAATATATAAGAAATAAAAACACATGGAAAGAACAAAGTGACTATTACCAAATGTGAATCCTTAAAATTAGTTTCCTAACAATATGATAATATATTTTCATAAAACAATAAGGTATTATTTTTAATAATATTTCTCAGTGATATATTTATAATAAGCTTATTTTTTTATATAGTTTTTTTAATGAGTTCTTTGAGAGTGAATACACAATGTATGGGAATTTCATCTCATATTAATTTTAGTATGATAAATTCCTTATTAACAACTCAAATCATTGGTGTTTTGTATGTACACACTAATAATGAATTATATTTAACATATAATTATCTTTATGGATATTTACACATTCCTTTCATGATATTCTTGTCATAGAATTAATGTTTCAAAAGATACCAAATCAGTTAAATGGATTTGTCTTAATTAGCCTTGTTTACGACTTAGGATTGGTTATGCTCATAAATTCATTTTCATGAAGTATATAATACCTATTACAATATATATCATGAATATAATTCTTATAATTATATTTTATGTGTAATGTAATTTCAATTTCTTAAATTGATAGTATGACCCCTTGTTAGAAAGTGATAATAGATTATTTAAAAATTCTCTTCTATTTTTCACATTGACATTGATTATGCTTTTTCGATGAAATCTTATTATCCATATATAATGAAAATTCATGTGCATACTAATCAGGTATTTATTCATGATAAGTCAATGTATTTGTACCATTTTTTCTACCATTATTACATAAAAAAATTATGAAAACGTTTTTAAGAAAATATGATTGTATTTTTCTCCTGAGACTGAAATCTATTTTATTTCTAGAACAATTTTCTCAAAAATATTATCATTTTTCACTAACGATCATCTTATAAAAAATTAATTTAGATTGCTTCATTTTTTAAAATTTTCCTTTAAAATGTTCTGTCTATTTTCGATTAAAAACAATTTCTTAAGGTGTTATGTAAGAAATTAATTTAATTTTTAACGAAAATTTTTTATTTTCCTCAAAATATTTTTTTAAAAGATCATTCAATATTATTTACCATATAATATAACATACATTCGTGTTAGTATTTCATTTCTTTGGAAATTATTCAATGTTTACATTGATATATTTTTATATGGATGAATTTTATTATGATGGAATGATATTTATGAAACTCGTTTCACTTTCATGGGTTATATTATTTTGAAAGCTGCTCTTTTCCAAATTCTATGTTTATGACGAAATGATTATGAAACCTATATATTTCCATTGATTAGAAAATGAATAATTTTTTATAATACCAATTTCATTCAGCATGTAATGATACGATTACATAAGTCCTTGTGGAACTTTTATATATGATTACCCAATGAGATTAGTGGGTCATATGTCTCCCTCTGATGCATTGGGTAAATATATATATCTCATTAGATATACATGGATTGAATGATAAATTAACTCATTTTAGTATAACAAGGTTATAATAATATTTTAAATTAGTTCATTTTTAATTCTCTGGAATAAGGAGTGAACTTGTTTCATTAATATTGGGTTGAACCACGGTGTGAACCTGGTCCGTTAAATAACTTTTTCTATTATGTTGTTCTCACTACAGTGCCAAGACTACTATAGAAATCAATATATATTATTATCTGTATCACAAAATTTCCTATCTATCCCTATATTATAATATCTTGGAATATTTTCAATACATCTAATGGATTATTTTCTTGTTAAATACGAAAATTTATTCCATGATTCATTTATACGATATTTGATATGCAAGGTATGATCTTCTGTTTTCATGTCCATGTAATCACACCCTTACACTCGTGATTATAATTATGAATCTACTTTATTTCCCCTTTAATAAGCATCACATATCACCCATTTTAATGTTTACCTCCCCCAATATATGAATATATCTATTATATTGTACATGTATAAGAAGGTTTCTAGTCAAGAAGAACATATTGGTTGATGATGTAGAACATTTATTTACTAGTGTTTATGTTTCCATGATTAAAAGGAAGAAGACCAATACAAAATTTGGGAGTATATTTTTATAACGTTTTAGTTATTTCAAGAATGTTATTTAATGTAAATATATGAAAATCAAGTGTCTATATATAATTTATTCTTTTACATTTTAACATTATATTGTTTCATTATTTTTTATACTCTATAGTAAAATATATATTTTAACATGGTAAATTTTTTGTACCAAAAAATTAAAATGAACATACTAACTAAAATGGACCTTTATTTTATGAATATATAGTAATTTTTTTAGATAAATTCAAATAATTTTAATGAATAATTTAAAACAAAACATCTAAACGTGATTAAAAATTGTGTTTTCAAAAACAATATGTTTCATGAAGCAAATGATTTTAAATTAACTCTAATACTTATTATAACGATTGTATGAAACTAAATTAACATTTATTAAAATTTAAAAAGTAAATTTAATTTAAACCACTCCCTATTAGGCAATAATTTAATTTCATAAAATTAATAAATAATAAGTATTTTAAACTAGTTCTGTTAAAAAAACCATTTTGAAATAAAAATATAAACATATTATAAAAATTATAAGTAGTTAATTAAAAATAATTTAATTAGATAAATAAAACTAAATTAAACATATGTTTCATTACATATAATAAATAATATATTAGTAATTCTTACTTGTATAATTTTTTGAAAATAAATGATATTTCAAAGAAATAGTTATTTTTCACTATTCACTAAAAACAAAAAATTTTCAAAATAATACAAAAAATCCCGTCAATGTAAATCCTTATATTATAATTTTAAAAAAAATAATTTATTTTATGTGATAATATTTCTATATATTCATAAAATAAATTATATCATTCAGTCATAAAATTAATTAAATCATATATTTTGAGTAAAATGTATTTTGGAAGAATAAATTGACATTTAAATAAATTACTGTGATTACATTTAAATATTTTATTTTATTATTTATATATTATTATTAATATTATATATATATCACAATTCAGATATTAATTTTCCCCCTAAATTAATTCCTTTGTTATAGTGGTCACATTTAAATAATATGAATCTATTTTTTACATTTAATATATATTTTATGCATATTATATTGTATTTAACATTGTATTTACATCTAAAATACTATTTTATACATTCACTAACCCTATATTAAAATTCATCCAAAAATTTTTGAATTGGGACTGAATACTTGGGTTTTTAATTTTTTAAAATAACATTATTTAAATTCCACATCAGAAAAATGATGAATAAATATTCCTCAAAAATATTATGAATATAAAATATAAAGGGCACCAAAAAACATGAATTGTGATTAATTAAATACTACAAATGGGTATTGAAGATAACTAAAAATATTATATTCATATTGAGAGTGATATATAAAATTGCTATTATAAAGTTAATTGTCATAAAAGGAAAAATATGTGAATCTATAATTTCTTCTATATGAAATGTAAATGGATAATGATTTTTGGGAAAATTGTTTTGATAATGTTTTGGAATTATTTTACTACCATGAGTAAGAACATAAGAATTTATACATACTTTTAATTATAACTTTATTCCATAATTTCTCCAATTGTTGAATATTCAACATGGATTTTTCATATAGGATGCTTCCAAATCAACTTATACAGATCAAATAAAAAAAGGGTAATTATATATTAATCATATCATCATGAATTATCTAAAACAATAATTGTTAATATAAGATTATGCAATTCTCTAAAATGAGTAAACATTCATAAGATGATAAACTATATTAATCTCTGTAATTTATATTTAATAATCAATTTTCAAAATAGATCATTCAAATTTTTTTAAAAAATATCATAAACTACAATTTAAATTAATAAATATGAAATATATAATCACATATAATTAAAAGAAAAATTTATTAATTATCTATTAATATTATAAATCTCATATAATGTTTCTCAAAAAATATAATTTATTTATTCCGATAATCATCATGGTATAATAATAATTTATATAAAACACCTAAATAAACATAATTATACTTTATGATACATTTATTATTTATATAATAATACAATCCTGTTCACTCAAAAATAAATTCAATAAAATTCTTTTAAAATTAACTATAAATGGTTCCCAAAATATTGAACATCTTTTTATGTAACATTTAACACTAAATACAAAAATTAATATCCATCATCATTTTATCTCTATGATAAAACAAATAATCCAAAAATTATCATACAATTTATCAATTTGATATTTTTAATAATGAAAATATATTTTATACTAATGGGGACATCAGGTGGGCTAGTTGTATGTGAATCATCTTTGTCGACATTGGAAAGTGTCTTGATCCCACATCTATTCCATATGTTTATGGTTGTCACATGGTCAACTAGATTTCGATTTCAAAAACTATAGTAATATAAATCTTATTAATTAAAATTAGTTTTAATAAAGAAAATTAATATTTTTAATTATGGTTTATTTAATTTCATTTAATATTAAACCCACAAATTTAAGAACTCATAAGTACCTTAATATAAAAGATTATATAATCCAATGATACTACATATATATTAAAACTGATGTCCAAAAAAAAGAAAAGGAATTTTTCCTCAAAAAACAATATTCATTTCATGAATTTAGGGGTTAAATATACCTCAAAAATAAATGTATCCCAAAATTTATCTCATTTACAGATATTATAAATGGAATAGATTTTATCTATCATTTTATTAAAATTTTATGAAAGAAAAAATTTGGTTAGTAAAAAATCCATATATGGTCAATTCTTTGAATAACATTTTTATAATTACACTATATCATAACTTTGATAAATCAATACAGAAATACCACCTTCATTGAATGTTATTTCTATACCATTAACCATGATTAATCAGATCACTCAGTAATATTTTATTCCTATAATTAGTTATTTGAATTATGTCATTATGATTCACCAATATTAGACCAATATAATTTCATACAAAGAAAATATGAATATAACTCACATCTAAAAATCATACATCGTGATTTCGTTGACATAATGTTTTTATTCAACTCTATAAAAGTAATAGTCATTTATTAAATTGAATTCTCTATTTTGAGGGTGTTGGTAAAGTTAAAAATTTTAAATAATATGAAGAAAATGAACAATAATTTTCGTTAATATATGAAAATGTTATAGATTAGTCAAATAGTTTCTTGTAGGTTATATTATTAATAATAATTATTTCAAAAACATTTGAACAAGTTTTTGGAATAATAGTGAAAATAAAATCATTATAAAGGGAAAAAGGTCGTGAAATAATTTTTTTAAATAATCATGTTATATGACCATTAATGTGCGGAAAAAATATAATAAAACATGAGATGGATAAATACATTTTAAAATGAATATGGTACACGAACGAAAAATACACATAGAAACTCCATGATATGATACTCTTCCAATATTTTATACATAAATAGAATTTCCATATAAACACAATTTTTAGAAATAAAATTTATTTCTTAAAAATACATCAGTTTAAAAAAAAGAGGTGTCTAAAAAGGAATCATATAATCATCCCTAAAATTTTAAACTCATGATTATATCAATTAATAATAATATAACCCAACATAAAAAACATCACAATATCAAAACAATTTCTGAAACCTACTCTAACACCAACTATACAGACCAAGACATAATCTATACATATTATAGTGATTATGAACTATAACTAAATTTATTAAAATTTATATAATATTTTCTGATTATATTTTTAGTGAATTAGTAAAAAATCTAATATATTAAACACATAAATTAAAAGTTTACACAATTACTTAATATAATTTTTTCATCCAAAAATATTTTCAAAATAATCGTTTACTCTATTATACTTTAAATTCAAAGAAATAATATTCAAACATCAGATGATCTAAATATATTATAATGTAACAATAATAAAATAATAATTTTATTCTAGGTAAATCCCATGAAACGATTTTCCTAAGAAAAAATAAATTTTTACCCTGAAAATTAAATCATATATTTAGAATTATCATTATCGTAAATTTAATAAATCATGATATCTTTATTAAAAATAAAAAAATTCATATAATATAATAGAATGTAACATCAGAAATCGTTAACTATAAAACCCTAACCAATGGGGTATTAAATATGGAAATCCTCCAACTCCGGAGTACCCAATTCATTAGAGGATTTAACATAACCACATGTCCATGGTTTATTATGGAACCTCCATTAATAATTTAATAACGTAACCACACATCCTTGGTTAATATCAGAACCAAAAGTTATTTTTAATAATAAAAACAACCCTTATCATAAAAAATGAACATGAATCAAAACATATTCATAAATCATTATATCTTGCTACATTATAATTTTCTTTGATCATAATAATCTTTTCATTTTGAAATCTCTCATATTGAAAAACTATTCACATTCAATTGAAAAAAGAATCATTGAATCTAACCACTCATACCATTAAATCAATCATTAAAATTTATTGTGAAATTATTATAGGAAAATACATTCATTTCATACATGTAAAAAATTATTCCTTTTTTACTTTGGTGAAAAGAAACCATAAAAGATGTTATTTATTTATTGTCCCATCCATAAAACAGTAAACTTATTTTCATTTTGAAATTATTGGAGAGAAGTTGGAAAAATATATTTTTATAAAGAAACAATTTTAAATATATATACATTCATTATATTACATCTAAAAACATTTTCTTACGATTTAAGGATTTAGAATACAAATACTCATACCCTTTAAAACATTTTTTGTTTGAGTCCCTTATAAATATAATATCATTGAAGTGGTCACTAATAAATGTATTAATTATGTGTATCAAATGAAAATAAAAAAAATTAAATAATATATAACATAACAAAATATCATTTCACCTATAATCATAGAACTTCATGAACAATTAATAATAAGGTTAAACAAATGAATGGAAATTCGGTAAGGAAATCCATCAATTAAATTTCAACTTGTATAAAATATGGTTGAAAGTCATGATTAATGGCTAAAAAATTATTCTATATATATATATTATACAAACACATTAACATTATTAATATAGTATATGATCATCCTATAACATATTTCCCCCCATTAATTAATTATTTTTCATTGTCTTCATTATTTTTTGTGTGATTTTTAGTGGTTTCATGGTCGGATAATTTGCGTATAATTTTGGGTATTCCATTAATGTGCAAATAATAAAAAATAATTTAATGGAAATGATATTAATGAAATTAATTAATGATTAATGATCCCGTAATACAATTTTATAACAATAGAATAATTCATTTGATTAATTGAAAAAGATAAATGACCTGTATATTTTTTCATTTTTTCAAACCGTCATGAACTACATTGATTTTATATAATATTTTCTCTACATATTAGGTATATAACATTATATTTGTTATGTTACACTTATTAAATTTTTTTGTTATAATATCAATAGTTTCGTTACCATTCTTAATGGAGGTAATGGAAAATGAATAGTCATTGTTTAAAGATATAGTTACCCGGTATAATTTGACAATAGTACAATTTCATTGAAAACTTGTATATGTGAAAACAAATGGATATATGATATTCCAAAATAAAAATAATATTCAATTTTATAAATGAAAATAGACTAATTAGGTTTTTATTGAATAATGAGGTTATGAGAAGGTACATGAAGAATGGATTTTTGGATAAGTCATATGAGGAAAATACCTCTTGAATTTTACCTTCATTAAGGATTCAATAATAAACAAATAATTTCTATTTGGGAGAGGCAACAATGATATAGAAATTGGATGAGTTTTAAAGATATATTTTCAATATATTTTATCATCTTATTGTATTGTGAGGGGAAAGGGGGTGGTGATGATTTGAATTGACACATTTGGAGGGATGATATCATTTTATTAATTATTTATTATATTATATTAAAATCTATCCAAATAGTTGTGGAATTAATTATAATTAATATCATTTACATTTATGGTTTTATAGGATTTTTAGGGTATATAAAAAAATTTAATAACCATTAAATGTTGCGGTTTTTAGTTATTAAATGATTTTATCATTGAACTTAAACATGATATACTACATTGCCTATACTATGGTTAATATTTTGACCATTATATTTTTTAATAAAAAAAATGAAATAAATAAATAATTTTTTAATTTTCGTTCAAAAAATTTGATCCTTTTTCCAAAAATAAAATAATGTAATTTTAAAAATTCAATATTAAACAAATAAGTAGATGTGGTGATAAAAAATATTTTTAAAGAAATGTATTTTTTTAAGTATACGGTGATATGATTTTACATCTATGACAAATAAAAATCATAATATGAAGATAAATTATAATTTAATGATATATAATATTTGAATTTTATTTGTAGCATCCCCCATTAGGATTATATTAATTAATTTTAAAGGGGATTCATTATTTAATTTAAAAATGATTTCAGAAAATTATTATTTTTAATCCCAAAAATTAATTTATGTAAAAATAAAACATGAAAATGTATAAAAATAATTTAAATGGATGTAATATGAATATATATTACGTATGTTAATTTAAATATATTTAAAATTTTAAATGGAAATTTATGTTGTTTAATTTATTGATAGGAAATGATATTATTAAAAAAAATTATTAATTTTATACTTTCATAGAAAAAAGAATGTTTTCTAAGTAATACAATAATTTACTGAAATTAAAACATGATATTTTTATTTATATAGTGAAGTATATTGTATAAAAATCATTTTTTGTTTGTTACTAATATTATTTATAATATCTACTCATAAAATGCATAAAAAAATTTCATAGAATAAAATATAATTTTGATAAAAAAAATACTTTTCTAAATGTATTACTGATAATTTAAGAATAATTAATTTTATAATTTATAAGTGAGTAATGAAAAAATATATTTGATAATTTTATTAATATAGTTTAATTCAAAAAACTCATTTCTGAGCTATAAGGGTAACATTTAAATAATAATATTTTGTTGTACATTTAAGGTTGGTGTTATGTATACGACACACTTTTTAACATAGATATTACTTTTAAATTCATAGGATTTTAAAACATTTTAATGTCCAATTTTTTTAATTATATAAGAATTGTAGGAAATTTTTGTTTTAGAGATCTACATAATGTCCTAGGAGAAATAAGAATTATTATATGAGATTTCTGTATGATGAAAATTTTAAATTTATTTATTAGTGTTAATATATAAGCAGAGATTATAAATGAGTCAATAATATTTTATAGGTTGATAGTGTGTTACAATAATGCTATAAAATATCAATTCCCATCGAAAATGATTTCTAGATTCAGATTCTGTTTGATTTAAAAAATGAGGTTTTATATGAAAAAAAAATTATGTAAGGAAATATATAAATGATTAACATTTTCTTATCATCTAAATTTATTTAATTATATAAATAAATTATTTTAAATTATTTTTATAAACATTACCATTTTGATTAGTATGACTTGATTTTTCATAATTTGAAATTAAAAATTTGTGGAAAATATGGAAGGATATTTTCAAAAGGTTCAAAAAATTGATCAAAATAACTGCTTTGCCAATTTTTCATATTTATAAAATGAAACATGAGGGGTAAATATTAAAAAATATTGATGAATTTATTTATTATAAATCATATTTATTAACATATGATAAATTATAATGTATTGATTAAAAATGATTTATTAATGATATTTTATAATTTATTATCACAAATTTTTTCTATAATGGAATCATTAAAAAAATACATTAATTTAGGGGACATATTGAATTCCTTATAGTTAAATATCAATTTTTTGACTATAAGTAATGGTGATATTTATAATAATATAAAAAATTTATATTTATAATAATTAATTACATAAAATTTTATTTTCTTACATATATGATATAGTTAAAAGGGATCTGTGTTGATTTTGTCAATTTGATATATGATTCAATCACTGTAATAATGAATAAATAATTTTCAGAACAAAACTACAAAATTTTGGGTGTTAAATATATTCTATATTTATTTAATTTATTATTGTTTCAAAAAAATATGTTTTATTTTAAAATGGATATTAATGTTCCTTGGTAATAAATACTTATTTATCATCGCCAGTTACAATGGGTGATGTAATTTCTCATGATTTTCCTATGGTGCATATTAGTATTTTTTAGTGGTTAATTTTTAAACAATTCCCCTAAATAGACATTAGGGTATTCAAATCATTCCTTACTACACAACTACAAATCACATGTCCATTCACTTTTATTATTTGATATTTTGATTCACCATGAGGAATTATAGTGCTAGATAAAATAATACATGAGTGTTATTTAATATATAAATCAAATTATTTCTTGGTCTAATTAATGTATAGTGATGAATATAATATATTTCAGAAATTAATGTGATAATTCCAGATAAAACTATATTATTGATATATCATACTCTATTAGTTTATAATTAATTACTTTTATTAGACTATATTATCATTTTTATAATGAGTTCTTCTTATATATTTTTTAATAAAAATATAAAAATAATATGAATTTTTATTATATAATCTATATAATTTAATAATCTACTACTTTGAAATTATGGGAAGATAGGCAGTAAGATAATATTGAGTGTGCATCCCCTATGAGAGATTTTATGACATATTGATGTAGGGGTGATGTCATTTCAAGAAATACTATTTCATGAGACACTTATATATTTTATCTAAATTGGTTTAAAACATAAACATAAGTATATATACTATAATTTAAGTGGTGGTGGTTCCCATTAATTTTATATCTATAATACCTCTATAATAGTATGATGATATTTTTGAACATTTTACTTATATATTTAAATGACTATTTAATGTAATTTTTCCTCTTTCTAGGTGTCGATAATAATTATTAGTAGTTTTAACCATACTTTTATAAATAAAATTGACTCCAATTTCATGTAGGATACTTACTAATAAATATCATTTATTTCACACATCATTAATTTTCAAATAATTTTAATTTAAAATACACAAGTATAAAATGTGATATTAGAAATTAGAAAATATTAAATAAATAACAAATAATAGTAAAACCTCACTAAATAAATAGTGGATATTACTAAATAACCAATAATTTTTTATTCTCAGTAGTTTTTCATTAAATGAATGATTTATTAAAATCATCATTAATTAATAGATTAATTATAAATAAATTTATTATTATAAAAAACCTCTAGTTATTTTGTAGTAGTTAGAACAACCATGTATTTAAAATAACCTTTATGAATATGGGTTTTCATTATAGTTTTTAATTATTTATTGCATAGATTGATAAATTAATTGAAATTTTAGTGAATTTATTTATAATTTTATTTTTGTAATAATTAATACAAATGTCAATTTAATATGTGAAAAATTCATAATGTTGTTGTTTTTTATTTTTATATAGAATATTTTGATGGTAAATAGAATAATATTGTTTATATTACTATTTTTGTTAACAATAATACAAATAATTCATTAGTTTTTGAAAAATGATGAGGATAATATACCATCTAACACAAATATTCACTAATCAAATAATTATTTATAATTATATATGATATTATGAATCAAGGATATAAATTTCATTTAATTATTGAAATTTAATTTTTTTTATTGAATTATGTATTTAATGACCTAAATAAAAATCACATATATATATTCTATTATTTACCTAGTTACCAATAACTATTTCCTTGTTATATCATTAAATTGAATCATATTTTATTATGAAATATGTTAACTATTCAATTATTATTTTTTATGATATGAACCTAAAACCTAAACCATTTACATTATGTTCATTTTTCTTCTAACTCTAATATTATATACTTGATTAAATAATAACTATAGTTTTTATATTATAATTATCAAAAAAATACATGTCATAAAGAAAATTTTTGACTTTATAAATTAACAATACATTATAGTTTTCTATTTTAATATAATTAGGAAAAATTAAAACATGATAAATACATTGACTTTGTTAATAAACTAATTTATAAAAAATAAATATATAAACCACATAATCTAAAATTCCTCTTTAACATCTCCCAAAAAATCTCTACCCAATATATCATATTAAACATATAATGTGTTATATTATTCTTGAGAATATGGGGAATATGAAACATAATAAGGTGTGACACCAAAGTATATGTATCATATAACATATGTGATATTAATATATGATCACATGTTAGAGTAAAATTAGTTTATATAATATGTTGGAAGTTTATATTCCATTTTTATGCATAATAAAACAAAATATAGGGCCAAATAAACCCATTAATAATGATGGTATACATACACCAATATATCTCACACATTAACCCACATAAATACAAGAAAATATAACATATGTTGACATCAATAATTTATTAATAAATATGAAATGAATAATGTAGGATGGCTAATTCCCTTTCATATTCCACGAACTCGTGAAATTTTACCTCTTGATATTATTATGAAGTCCTAGTGTCTAAGAAATATATTTTTTTGTTAGACATACTGCAAATTAACAACCATTTGATTTACCATGACATATAAATGACTATAGTTACATTCAATAAGTGATCCTTACTATCACTAATTATGTCCAATGCATTAATAATATATGAAAATTGATAAAAAATAATTAAACATCGAAAACCACTTATATAATGAAAATATTATTATTTAATATAATTGTTATTCCATATCTATGTGAATGTATGGTAAGAATTATAATGAAAAAATTATTAAATTATTTTGTTTCTACTAGTATATATAATGAATTATTTCATAACCAATTATTTAAAAATTGAAAACAAGGAATATTTTTGAATATAAAGGAAATCCCTTTTTGAGAAACTATTATTAAGAAATTTGATTTATTTTTACTCAATAAAATAAAATGGAAAAAAAATTATGGTGATTAATTTAAATTTAATTTATAGAGAATATATTTATTAAAATAATAAATATTATTCAAATTTATTTTCAAGATATGATATATGATAAAATTCAATTAATATTAACTAATTCAAATTATCTTATGGTTTTTTATAATAATTTTTTAAAATGAATATTTTTTTTATGAATAATGAGAAATACTAAATTTTAATTAAAAACAGCCTTTTAGTATAATTTTTTTATGAAAATTATATTTTATATTATTTAAAAATTAATACTTTTTCCTTTATATATATACTAATCAAAAGTTTTTCATTATATTCATTTTTATATATAATTTGTTACAAAAAAACAATAAATTTATAAATATTTTCTCTCTGAAAACCTTCTTTCTCATTTTGTTTGTGGGATTAATTTTCAATTTTATTTCTCAACAGAAATAAATTTAATTCAAAAATTTAAAATATATATTAACAAATCACAAAATATATTATATAAAAATCAAAAATAAATTTTTTCATAATTAATAGTAAAAAAAGTAACAACATTAATGTTGTAAAGGTTAATATATATTTAAATAGGGATAAATATAAAAATAAGGGCTAAAATAACATATAGCCTTCTCTATAATATATTTAATAAAATTATTTCAACCATAGGATGTTATAGTATTTATAATACTAATTTTTTTAACACTTTGAAATTTTTTTAATTGTGATACTCTTTTTTTATTTTCAAAATTATAATTCTTCCACTCACATCACTAATAAAATTACACCTAATGTATTCAACACATCACAAATTATACCCCATTTTAACATCCAATTAAATCAAAATATTATAAATTAACCATCCATCTAATATTATATTTCTTATATTGGTCTTAAATATATCCAAATATGGATTTTGGTGCAATAATTTAGAGGCTAAAATATGAATATGTAAAATTTTTAAATGACTGATATTTTTTTTCCATACTCAACATCCATCAATTTGTATTAAAACATATGGATATTGTTACCCAAATATCATTTATATTATGAGATATTATTCAATTAATTTTATTACCTATAAATTTACCCACATTAGTCAAATGATGTATGAAATCATCATTCATGTGTAAGACAGACTACCAAATTAAGAACCAATGTCATTCATTATTATATTACCACCTCTCATGGATAGTCAGAATTATGGATATAAAGTATATATATATATATATATTAGTTAAATTATTGTGCCTATGGGGTAATTATATGATATACACCGTTGAATTCAAATTTTGTAAGGGTTACAATAATGTTTCCCCAGTGTACAGTAGAATATATGCTCACAAAGGGATGTGTATTTTTTCACTAATTCTTTACATGGAATATAATAAGGAAAATTATATTAATATATGTGATATTTATGACCAAGATATGAAATAAATTATTTATTTATTATTCCTCAAAACTAATATATTATATCCATTATTACCTTTTAACTCATTTGATGATTATAATATCATTCATGTATGTGTAGAGAAATGCCCCCATAAAGAAATGTGAATCATTATTTTCAAAAAATTAATACAAGGATGATAACTCTATGTAAATTTTATATTATAGTATGATATTATTATATATCTAGAAACATAAAATATTACATACCTATTTACCATAATGACTATTGAAAATTGTCAACGTTACTCACGTGTACATATGGCTTAAAATCTCTATGATGATAACTTAATTGATTTTAAAAATCCCTAATTCATAAATTATATTAATATTATAAGAGACATTAAAAATAATAATTTTTCCATGATTATTCTTTAGGATATTATGAATTCATGATTAATGTAAGGGGGTCAAAAAAAATAATCATATACGAAAAACAAATCGGGTTATGCTAAAAACGTGACATTAACATTGAATTTGTAATAAGTGGGTAAAAAAGGTTCATATGTAAATAATATATGGTTTTTTATATGTATATATTTTTAATATTTGAATATATTTATAGAATACATATATTTATTGTATAGGATATTCGAGTGTAGTCAAAGATGTGAAGATTTATGTAATGGATTTCTAGTATATGATTTATTTCATGGTGTTAAAGGAATATTTACAACACAGTTATTTTATATGGGGTATATAATTCTCATGAAAATTTTCATATAATAACTATACCTTTTCATTAAATTTAACTTTTGTAATGTTATACTTTCATGGGGATTTTTATTAAATGTTACCAATGCGAAAATAGTATTTTTATAGAATATCCATATTTTTTATAGATTGGTTATGATTATTATTATTGAAATGATAAATTATTATGATCGATATATCAATAAAATAATTAATTTTATTGACCTATTTTTTTTAAAGAGATTACATATTTTCCCTTCCTATTTATTCATTTATGTACTTAAGAGTACAAAAGATTATTTTTTGTGAAAAACATGATTTCTTTCTCTCTTAGGTAAAATAATCATTTTAATTCTAAAACGTATTTAATAAAATTGATATAATTTATTTAATGTAATTAAAATGATTTAAATAAAATATGTATGCATGATAATTTTTTTGAACAATTTTCTGAATAGAGATATCACGTATTCTTGTATACAATTATGGTATTGATTTTATGGATTATGTGAAAGGAATAGTTCATTTAATGTCTATAACATAAAAGGAATATGTTTTATTCATTAAAATAATTTTATATAATAATTATTTTCTATATTTTCATATTTAATTTAAATTTATTTATTTTCCAAAACATTTTTTTAATTCTATTTTAATAAAATTATTTTCATATAAAATTTATATTCCTCGAAAAATGGTTCATAAATCCTTTACAAATAATTTTCATTATAATATATCATTCATTGATGATACTTATTCTTTACTATAGATATGATGAATGAAACCATTAATATTACTTATATAAATCACTTATCATTGTAATTAATTAATTATTATGAAATCTGGTTATCATCCAGGGGTTATACCATTATGTCATTCTTATGAACCTTAGTTCATTTCTGTAGGTTATTATATAAGGAAATGATGAAATTATTTTTAAACCTTTATCTTTCCCATATATTACGATATGATGATATAATAGTAAAATCAATTTAATTTTTTGGGATACGATAATATGAATGTTTTATGATATTATTGAAAATATATGTATCATTTTAACTGTGTGATTGGTGGGACCGATATCTCCCTATAATGCATTGGTCAATTATGGATTACTTGTGAGTAAATTTTTTATGGATGTTCCTAATTACATGTACACAATGTTATACATGATCTTGATTACTTGTTCAAAATTTTATATATAAAACTAATTAAATATTAACATTATTATGTGTGTACCTGATACTATAATATATTTTTATTCATGGACTTAACATTTATGTCCATGATATTTTTCATTGACCATGATTGATGTCAATTATTTTTGCGAGGGCCTGATTTCATGTCCTGAACATAATAAGTTACCCTATTTCTATTTAAACTTGTTCACACTATTATATTTCTATTTGTATACCAAATATCTATTATATATACCAATTTTAAGCTCTAATGACTAATGTTATTTGATTTCATTATAATTCATATAATATGAACTCATAATTATTGGTTCCATGGAGAATGTTTATGTTCCACCATATGTAGGGTATGATTAAAAAATCATATTCTCATGATCCCATACAGATATTATAATATTATTATTATGTATCTAAATTGTTTACCCTTTATGTACATTTGAGTGATCCCTTCATATTTTCCATTACATAGGTTTTAAATAATGGATTTCTGTTTGGTTCATCAATATAGAGTACTTTGTGGGTATATCTATATGGGTGATTTTGAAGATCATTCACCAAATTAGTATATTGTGTGTTCCTAGTCACCAAATACACAAAAATATTACATTCTTCAAGTATATTATTTTTTAATGTATTTAATAGTCATCTAAAAATAAGAAATATCTGTTTATGTGAAGTCTCGTGAACTATATTATGTATAAGATGATTTTATTAGTTAAACATTGGAATAATGGATTATAAATAAAATTATATTCTTGTTCAAAATTTATAAGGATATGTCTAGGGATATTTATATAGATAACTAAAATGATAAGTGAATTTATTTTAAAAATTCTTAAAATTAGGGTAAAGGACAATGTTAATGGTTTCTGAGAAATCACAACCCAATTTGGATAATAAATGGAAATGTGGCTCTAGAAAAGAGATACCTATTGGTAAAAACTGTGAATTTAGTCAGCTAAGATGTACTCAATAATATCATAGTGAACATTAATTATCCCATGTTCACACCTAGAATTACAATCCCATGGTATATAATTTTCTAAAATTCCAAAAAAAATTATGCACCACCTATTTAGATATAAGTAGATTATGATCATTTATTAGATAGATTAAACATAAGATATAATATATTTAAAATAATGGTTATTGCTTTATACAACATATAAATTCTTTTTTAGGACAATGTGGATTTATATAATGATATTAATTTCTTAACAATATTCTATTTGGTTCTTGTGAATGGTAAAAACAAGATTGTATTAAATTAACGTGGAATGTGATATATAATCTGCTGATGATCACAAAAATTGGAAGATAACAAGCATGAAGGATATTTTTGTTATTCCTCATTTGATATCATGATTTATTAATAATAGAGAAAACCTGAAACAACTCTCAGTCTCACTAAAGAAATGATTGATAGATTTTATAATGATTTTTAGTAGTTTAAAACATTGAGGGAATCAATTTTGTTTCACATATTTTCAGAATGTTGGAAAATCACATAAGGTAACGTATAAATGAAATGATAGTAAATTTAATGTATGGAATATAAGGACAGATATAATTTTATTATAAAGAAAAAAATTTGATACTATCAGTAGACATAATGGATTCAAATAATTTTATCTATAATGTTTCATCAATTACAGATTACTTATCAAATTGAATGTTTGGAAATTATGAAAATCGATTTGTTATGGGGAATTAAGATGATGTGAACATTAGAGGTTGTATGAGTGATGATTTTTCTATTGATGATGAAGAGGCAAAAAATTACATATAAAAATAAAGAGTCATTATTATATTAGATGATGAATCCTAATTAATTTCTAAAGGAATATGTATTGTAATTAATATTATTTTGAATTGGTATTCTGGATTTCTGAATACATTTGTATTTTTTAATAAATTTTTTTCATTAAGTATTTTCAAGAATATGATGAATGGTACTAATTACCAATATAATTGATTTAATGTAATATTAATTTTTGTATGAAACACATTGTTATTGGAAGGTGACCATTATTATGTTAATGATTTTATAAAAATGGTAGTTATATTGGTCAACGAGATGATAGATATTTTAATGTAAATTGTATAGGATTGATGACATTAAAAATGATTAATTATTTTTTTAACAATTTTTCTTATGATATCATTGTAGGAGTATAAATATATTGGATTTATGGAATTTATTTTATTATATATATTGTTATTCAAGGAATTCAGATATATTATTGTTATAATTAATTTATCATATTAATTTGGGTAATTACCATGTTTCAAGAGAATACTTGTTCAAGGTATAGTAATGATTGATTTGTGAAAATTAAGAGAGGATTTATATTTATTGGGAGAATAATGATATGTTTATTGATTAGATATTTTAATTATTATTTTAATGTTTTTTATTTTATCTTTTTGGAGGATTTATTGGGATAACTATTTTATCAATAGTTTAATTTTAACATTAGATGATCCGTTATATATTATTGTATTATTTCACATTATGATGATTTAAACATAATGGATAACTATTTTTAACCATTTTTTAACAATGAGAGAGATGGAATGTCTTATCATATTATTATAGATTTTGTGATCTATTACTACATCCTACATAAAAATGAGTTTTAATTTCTAGGAGTAAGAGATGATGTTGAAATTGATCGAATAACAATGAAAGGTTAAAAATTTTCTTATGATATGAAGTAAATATAATCTATAGGTATATCATGCACATTCAAATTCACGATTATATCGTCGACTGTAGCATATTGATATGATCTTCCACCAAACCTTTATTATATTAATGATTTTCTCAATGTATGTATTTTGAGTATGTACATTCCTTATCAATCACAAATACGGATCTTAGAGGCCATACCAATGGGATATGATAATTTTTTTAGAACAAATAGCATATATGTAAATCAAAAAGAAAATGTTCTACTAAACAATATGAATCCCTAGTAATTTGTTTCGGTGATACAACCATCTTAAGGTAGAAATGTTTTAACTTGGGGATTTGATGTTGTAGATGAGTCATTATATTTTCATACCAATGTGATGAATTTCTAGAGAGAAATTCATTATAAAGGGGTAGTGTAGAATATAACACCATGATATTTTTTGAAAAAATATTTTTTAATAATTTTAAAATTTTCTATGTTTTTTATACTATCTACATAGATTTTAGATTATTTTACATGCAACACATAATTTAAATGAACCGAGACATTTTAATAAAATAATATTATTTAATATGATATTTCTCATGTAACCATTAGAATGGTGAGTAAAAATATTATTAACTAAATTATTAAAATATATTGTTTATAAATCTATATAAAATAAATAATTTATTATCTATTTTATTTAATATTAAAACATAAAAATTATTTTAAAATTAATGAAGTATTTTTTAGGACAACTCTTATAATAAAATAAAAGATGTATTACACAAATAAATTAAATAAAATAATTTGACTGAATTATTTAATTAAAGTTAGTTTGTATATATTAAATCAATATTTTCAATTCAAATTTTGTGTTTTTCAGTGAAGTGACAATAATTAATGCAATTTTACAGATAAAGGTGTATCTTATAAAAAGTTGTTGTGTTACCTTTTTGTGTACATATTTCAACAATGGATTAGGAAAATCTTCAAAAAAATATTTGAAAAAATAATTTCATTTTATAAATTACGATGTCAATATTATCATTGGATGAATATTTAGTATTTTTCAAAAAAAATAATTTCTTAATAATTTGATAAAAGTATTTACATTAATTGATAAATTTTTGTTCTTTTTAATTATATCTAATAATAAATTATATATTACATTATTTTAAATTAAAATTAGCAAATTGATATATCTATTAAAAAACATATGACATTGAAGCATTTTTTAAAATAATTTTGAAATAAAAACATTGTAATCATTTAAACAATTTCATTTTCATGAGATTACTTCCCATGAGATCTATGTAATTAAATTTAAAATTATATTTTCAAAATATCTGAATATAAATTGGAAATATGTATTCCATGTTTTTAATAATAATAATTAATATTATCTAATAAGTCAAACATAATATTATATATTAACTAATATAAAATTAATAAAAATTATTTTTCATGGTTAACGTTAAAATGGGTTTATTGGGGATAAAATTAAAAAAATTTGGGTTAATAAGAATTATAATCGTGTTTAATGTATATTTTATACAGATATTTGATCCCTTTAATTTTTAAGTATTTATAATACTCCATTTGGATTTTTTTAATCTAAAAAATGCGGGTAAAATATTTTTATTTAAAAAAATTGAATTATGTGACTCACCTATATTCAGAATTGAATCCCATTATCCTCTCTAATTAAAATTATAACAAACATATTATTCATCCATTACCTGACCATATAACATTGAAAATTCCCACCTCTCAACTATGAAGACGTGTTTTTAGTTGGAATCCATCCTATGATGGTTTTTTGTTCAATCATAAAGATGCTACCTGAAGAATATGTAATGTTTTCAAAGAGTTTTTTTCTTATTTGTTCCTCCACCAACCGATATTTTTATTAAATCAAGACTATATAATTATATAAGTAAATTCAACATATTATGTTGTTTTCATTCAATTATAAGGAAAAAAATAATTCTATTCATCCATAAAATGGATTATCAAATCATCGTATGTGTGTATAAATGACTACCACCTCGTGAACCTTTGAAATAAATTTTCTCATTATCTGTAATCTATGATGGTTATGATAATTGATATAAATTATATATATATATATACATGATATCTATAAAATTATTATAACAATGGATGTGGTAAATTGTATTTGTTTTTTTTACATTCCTCTATATAGGGAATAAGATAAAATTTCTCATGGGTACGGAAGACTACCGCCTCATGAAGCGATGTAATTTTTTTCTCTAACATATTAGATGGATGATAATAAGGATAAATTTAATTAATATATTTAATATTTATGAAATAATTATTACACTCATGACATTTTAATAATTATTTAAATTCAATTTATACTTTTATTTTTTCTGTTTTCACTCACAGAGTTATTATGACAATGTACAAGTATTTGAGAACTATTGCCTTCACGAAGTGATATAACTCTCCCATATAATCACATTACCAAATGGATTATTTAAGTTGTTATATTATGGAAATAATTTCATATTGTTTTATATTCTTAATGTTAAAATATTATGAACCTCATTTCAATAATGATTGTTGAACATTGGATAGCATAATCATGTATATGAATGGCCTGCTATCTCAAAGAATTTAACATACAACATTTCTCATTAAGATCATTCAAGATTTTCCTAATATTATATTTTATATATAAATAAGATATTTATTTAATAATTTTTATTATAGATATTATTTTACCATTATTAATAAAATAAAATGAAAAATAACATATCAAAATATATATGAAAAACAGTGATTTTATTTTATGAATCATGAATTTAACATGGAATTATTAATAAATGTATAATTAATGGTCATAAGTAAATAATATATACTATTATATAGAAACATATATACTTATGGTTCAGTAAAAAATGGAAAATAAAAACTTATATATCATTGATTGGGTATGAATGGGTACTATGGATGTGGAGACAAACAAGAAGGTATTTATAGTCACTCTAGTATTTCTTCAAGACATATTATAATTTACAACCCGTTTTTTTTATGTGGTGTATATACAAGCCAATGAAAATTTTTATAGTTATTACAATCAATTTCATGGAATTTATAAATTCATATAATTTTATTTTTAATGGGGATTATTGTAACCCCTGTTATTTTATTAAAAAAATTTAAAATTTAATTAATATTTCTAATATTATTTATTGCATGAAACACTAAAATGGGGTTTTCATATAAAACCATATTGTTTTTTTAATTATATATAATTACAAGTTATATTTTATCTAAATGAAACATATATATTTATGTCAATACATAAAACACATTGTTTTTCTTTTATTATAAGTAGTACAGATTCACATAGATAACTTGTGTTACAAGCAAGGTAGAGTTTTTTTGAACTACGATATACTATAAAAATGATTATTAGAATACTATTATATGTACCACCCACACTTTAAATGAAATTTATGAATAATAAAAAATAAATTTTAAAAATAATATATATATATATATGGGTGTGTATATAAATGAATACGTTGGTTAACAATTTGTAGAAGTGAATGAATGAACAGTTTGAGAATAATGAAATTACTATTTCAAGAGAATTATTTTTATATGTAGAATTATTTCTTATCTCAATAAATTAAAAAAACCACTATTTTTAAGGTTTTCAAGAAATTATATATACTCTATATGCAATCAATATTTTTTATAATCATGTAATCTAATTTATTAGCATAATAGATCAATTAATCCGATTTTATAAATCCAATGATGTATTTTTTTAATAGGTAATTACACATACTTTTAATAGGAAATCCATTTAAATATAATTATTGAAATTTTTTAATTTTTATATCAAAAAATAAACATTATTTTTGAAATCAATATATCAAAATTTAATTTGGGGTAATTATTTTTATTTTTCTAAAAAGCTTTATTTTTTTCCTGAGTAGTGAAGAACACTGAATTTTAATTCAAAAAAAAATTTCATCTAATTTGTTGATATTGTTCTACAATTATTTAATTTTGATTTAATTTATAATTAAATCAATAATAATTAATTTAATATAATTTATGTCATGAAATTCAATTTCACAATACAAATATATATAAAAACATTTCAAACTGTTGGACATTTCTGCATTAAAATATTATATATTCGTCTCATATATGGAATTAAATTTTAAATAATTTATGCAACATATTTGATTATAAATTGAAATATAGTATTACATATAAAGAATCATTATAATTTATAATGATTATCATGTTCAACATAGTTTTTTACCATAAATATCTGTACAAAGTGATTAATATTAATTAGTGAATGTTTTCCTAGTTCATTACTAGATGAGGCTCATTATAAAATGGGTTCTTGGGATGTGTGTCTCATTTTATTTTGATATGATCGAAGCTTCACAATTTTTGAAATTATATTATTTTGTTTTTTTATCATTTTTTTTCTATATATGTGTAGTAGTATTCCTTTGATATGTCCTCCATGGGGTTCTCATGAAGGTGGTGCTAATGATCCTCTATTTAAACCACCCATCCATCCAATGGCCCGAATGCCTTCATTTTTTATTGATTTTTGTTAATCCACCTTTCAAGGTGTGAGGTGGAACCCTTACAAGGCCCGTAGGTGTAAGTATTACATGGCCCGTAGGACTTGGAGTAATTCGTTTCCCATAGGCTTCAAACATTATATACAGCCCAGACGAACTACTTGGAACTTTTCCTCCCTAGCATCATCATCGTGAAATCATCTCTCCACCTTCGCATGTTTGTTTGGGAAGGCTATCCCATGCATGCACAGGCTTCTCTCGATGGCATGTGCCAAACCCTCTAATTCTTGCAATCCTTGTAGCAACTGATATGGTGAAAGCTCTGTGCTCCTCCTCTTATAGAGCTTGTTCCTTATAGGTTTTTTGGTTTGAATCTACACTTAAGGTGGTTTAATGGCCTTGAGGTGGCCAAAAGGCCTTACTGGCCTAAAGGTTTGGGTGGCCCAAAGGCCTTAAAGGACTCGAGGACCAAATCAGTAGCCCAAAGGCCCAAATGGGGAAAAATTACCTTTTGTTACATTGCCAATTAGTGCATGCTACATTTCCCACTACATTACCTGCTATAGTACTAGGAAAATGGGACTCCACCTGTATTTGATCCTAGCTCGCATAAATTCACATAAGAGTCCTCCCCAACTGGGCTGAGGCTCATGTGCATAGAAACCACCCTTGAACTACAACATTAATTATGAAATCTTATGACTAGTTCATGTAAGATACATGAATGTACATCATGATAAAAAATAATTTTTTTAATTTTTACAATGATTTCTGTGATACATTGATATGTTATGTGATTTCATTTAGGACAATACACATTCAATCAACGTTATGAATAATCCTCAAGAGGTATTGGAATTGCTTAAAATAAATGATTATATATTCAACTTCAATGATACACATGATAGTATTAAGGTGAAGTGTACAACGTTTATACTTGAGGGTACTAATATGTTATGGTGTGATTCCATGGTACATGATATATGGTATGTGTGATTGGACCTGAAGAGTTTCATGAATCTATAATTTTTGGAAGACTAGATTTCATAAATAATGTACAACTAAAAGATTAGAAATACCTCAGGGGTGTGACTGATTATCATATCATATGTATTGATGAGGAATTTGTGATCTACGAATCAGTTTTAGATAATTGTATGATAGATAAAATTAAGTCAATTGTGATTTTTGGATATTTAGACCATTCTATTCAACCCAATGGTAGTATTAGTAGCTCCAAGATAAAGAATATGAAGTGGAACGATCATCACTTGAGTGGTGGAAGTGGTTCTTAGTGATATGCCTCCTCGAAACCATCAGTTATGAAAATTTGAGTGACTCTATCTTACAATAACCTATAAATCCTTTGGAACACCAGTATTTCATTTCATAATGATATGAATATGTAGAAAAACATTTTATGTTGTTGATATATATGGTATTTGTGTGAGGATACATATACAACCCGATATGGATATGTATTTTCATATTTAAATAACCTATTCATATTAAGATGAATTAATGACTATAGGGATACATCCATAAGACAAATTAGTGAATAAAATTCATACAATATATTAGTTTCAAATAGACATATATATTGACCCAATGATAGTAAGTGGTACCTTCTTTAATTAATATTTATTAAGAGGTTATTTATATATTACAACTTCTGACCACTCATTTTTATATGACCATTTTTCTATTATTATTAAAAATAAAACATATTACATTATATTTTTTTTGGATTTTTTAACACCGCCTGAGAAGATTATAGGGCATGTGATTTAGTCTTATTCTAGTTTACTATTTATAGTCGATACAGAGTTACATTGTGATTTTCTTTTGATCGATCTTGATAGATGAGATTTAATCATCTTGATGAACTAGTTTTTTTGTCATCGTGTTGAGGTAAATTTTTAACATCAATTTGTATAAAATTATCAGTTTACAGTAGCTTATTGGTGTTTTAGTGAGTGATGAATCCAATTTCGAGATGTGTAGGACACTCTCTACCAATTCATGAAAGTTTAATATGATGTATGACTTGAGAATAGTTATATTTCCAATATTTTTTCTCTTCCAGATCTTGTTCATGATTATCTAGAAATAACATAAAATAAATTATCATGTATTACTCCAAAGATAGAGGCCACATTTATTACTAACCTACAACCATATATGTAGGAAATTTATATAACATTATATTATATGAAACCAATGGAGTTGAAAGTTCCCAATATTCAATTGGAGGACAATATAGGAAATTATTTACTTCATAGTTGTGTTTCTGCATGGGTTACCCATATTCCCTTTTCCAATAATGTTTATGGTTAACACCCATTTTTTGTGTAATATCAAAAATTGAACATGGTAAATGTTATGAATATGTATCATTTGAAACTTGGAAATGATTTCATTGATCTGTTAAATGGAGAATGTGGGCTTCAGTGATCGATTAATGGTTGGGTAATTATCATCTCTATGGATGGGAGATAGATACTGTAAGGATATTTATTTAGAGTTTGTAGGGCCATTATAAATATTATTTCACTCTTTTTGTATTGAATAATGCTCTGGTAGATTTTATGGAATTTGTGAAAAGTTATTTCTTTAGTATCTCAACAACATCCTTGTTGTGTTCTCTCATGATAATTTTGTTTATTCGTGACCCGAGCACCTGCACGAGGACCATTTGTGATTTTTTCTAGAAATCCTTATGAGTTGGTATTTTTAATGAAAAATTTGAAAATTAAATTTATGGGTTAATGAATTTATGTTCATAGGGAACATGACCTATGTGAATGGATTATAAAATTATCACTAGATGGTGAATGCTCTTTTGTCATGGGTTATCCAAGTATCATCTTTGAGTTGTAGTCAGTCCTTGGTATTTGTAGCAAATAAAGATGACATTTAAATGATTTATCTATGTTGTCACGTATGATTTAACTTAAAAGGAAAAGGTAAAATTCATATGGGATGCACAATAACAGAGTAGTTTTTATGAACTAAAGAGACTTCTTACATTGGATCCTATAAAAATAATCCATGATCCCAATATTTGAATGTATTATCCATATTTGATTTAGGAATTGGTTTAGGTTGTGTGAATATGAATTATAATCATGTGGTGTCTTATAAAACTCACAATCTTTGACCACATGAGAAGAATTACTAGATTCATGATTTAGATAAATTGGTGGTTATGTATTCGAATAAGTGTTGGTGGAACTATCATTTTTGAGATAGAGTCAATGTTTTTTATGATAATAATAGTTTGAGATAAAGATTTTCATAAAAATAATATAATTTATTAATAGATATAATGGGTTTACCACATTCATATGATTTAATTTGACATCCCCAATACCTTGGACAAGGGGAATATTATTGTATATAGTCTAACTAATAATGTACAACCACAAATTATTTTGTATATGAAGGATTTGATCATTGTGGGGATCAATTATTATTCGTGGATGAATTCTCAGAAAGGTATTTTAATTATGGATATAACTAGTGTTTAGTTATCATCATCTCTCCATAAGACTCTTCTATAGATTCAACTTCGCGATGAGAAGTTTAGTTGTATTAAAGAGACCATATGTTGTGGGGAGTTCATTTTTTGTTGCTCTCTCTATTCAGCTAATTTTATTATCTTTGGGGATCATTTTTTCATCCCATAATCTGTGGGGACACCAATTTATTTAAATTTTTATTCATTAAATGGGAAATTTATCCCATCGATATTAAGATAAATTATAACCTAAGACATAAATTCTGGTGGATGGGTATGAAGAGTGACATTGAAGATTATGTGAACTACTGCTACAGCTTCTAATTGGTAATGGATTACTAAATGAAACATTATATATTTCTTTAACTATTATATTAGAAAAGGATCCTAGTTTTACACTTATATTCTACTGGACTCTCCATAAGGCGATGGGGAATTTTTAAAATTATGTGAAACATACCCCCAAAATACAAATGTCTATATATAGAAAGCCATTAGGATCCTAGAGAATATTATTTATGCCAAAGTTTGGGATTTTGGGTGATTGTGTGATAGAAAACATGGAATGAATTTTATATCAAATAAATATATTTATTTTCCATATTTTAGAATGTATACATTAGAGGTGTTGTATGTTCTCCCATGTAGATAACTTTATTGGTGGGATTAGGTGAGTGATGCTTCTTTGGTGGGACTGAGTTTGGCTCCACTGACCTCACTGAGATATCACTATATTTGTTGGTTTATGGTCACATCTTCAATTTGATAGAAATATTAGGTGGAGAAGTGGTATATTCATCTTGTTTTTTATATGATATTGAGTTTTCTTTAATATTTCTCCTCATTTGGGCCTAATTTGAATAGGAAAATACTGAATGATAGCTATGATATTTGATATATTGTTTGAGATCAATGACCATCATGGGATGGTTTTTTATCAGTTGTTAATTTGGGTTCCATTTAACAGACATCATGATGTTTCCCACATATCAAATGTAAGGAAATACCTCCCTTATCCCTATTAAATTCTTTGTTAGTAAGAGGCTTTGGTAGATCTAGATATTTCTCTTATGGTGGAGCTAGTAGAGATCATTGAAACTCAAATAATTGTCTTCTGGGGATCTTAGTTCCATTTTTCATATTAGTATAGAGATATATATTACCTTCTCATGAGTCATAGTAGCATAATATGTTGATATGGAATTAGTGTCCACAATAGTTTAAAGGACTTCATATATTCACATGACATCCCATGGATGATAAGTTGTATGGTGTAAAGTTCACACATCTTGTTACCATCATTCGGGTATTTTTCCTTCCTATATATATTTTAAAATTTTTTTGTTTATTGTGGGACTCTCTAGAGTGGAAATCATTTAGTAATGAAAGTCAAATTATTTTTATGGATGTCTGTTTATTTTATTTAATTGGGTCTAGTTATGAATATATAATGTATTTTTGGGGTTCTCACTATGTTCATAGAAATCCATAATAGTATTGTTGATTTTTTATAATAACCTGGTGTTTCTACTATAAAAATGAGAAATACATGGTGGTTAGTAAATAAATGATGTTTTTTGGTTCATATCATGGGTTTGGGTCATATCATGAATGGATTACACACAATGCAGTGGTTACATGATATGTAATGTTACAAATAATTTTTTTCTATAAAGATGGAACGTTTTTATTGAATACCAGTCATGTGGATTAAATTACATGTAAATTAGTTACATAATGTGTAAATGTCATGAGATGAGGATTTTAGGAACTACACAGATGATGTATCATTTTTATTCCACAACTATCATCTCGCTTAACATAGATCTCTTATTCTGTAAATTTTTGAACTTCTAACCATTCTAAATCACTTCATTTATCATTTTATCTCAATTCTGGTTTTGTTTTATCTCATTAGGTGATTATCAATTCTTCTACTTCATTTCTTGTTGACTGTAGTAGTATCGTTTTTTTGGATGGTGTTAACCTTTATCATATGAAGTTCATTCCTCTATATTTTATATTATCTCTATGGTGTGATCTAATTATGGGGGTCTATTATATGTTTGTTATTGTGTAAAAAGTGTTTGTTATTCATGGTTGGTTGTAACCTATGCATTCCACCATTCATTTTTGAATCTATTATAGTAAATTTGTATATTTAATTTTGGTCCTCCTCTATCATTGTTGATATCGTTCTCATTGGTGGATCCCATTGCATGTGTGTAAAACAGAAGTTTGAGTTAGGTGGTTGTGTCTCAAGAATTTGTTGGGTAAACTGTATTTATCATGATTTTATAAACTTTTGATAAAAAAATATGTAATGATTGATTCATTTGTGTAAATGGAATTTCATAAAAATGTTGGTTTTACTTAGTGTTTGATATATCGATGAAAATGAATTTTCTCAACAAAATAAATTGATTAATGAAATACAGCGCATGGGGTACAATAGGAATATGGTAAGAAGGTTTCTTTTAATTCCACCATCTATATTACCACTGGGGTTTTTCCCATGGGAGTTTCCTATTCTCTATATGCTCATTTTTCTATGGATATGATCGTGACATTGTTTGGGGGTTAATTAGGTGGTGTTCCTCTCTTACCAAGGCATGCATTCTAAGGAATTGTTTTTCACTTGTCATTTGGTGCAGTAATATTATTTATCTAGACTAACACATTGAGTTCCTTGGCGCGCTTTATCAATACATGGAATTGCACATTTTTATCAATATAAACATGGGTGGGATTTTGAAAAATCCAATGGAAGTTATTCTTCAAATTGATATACAATTTTTTTTATGTATTAAAAAAAGAGAAATATTTTAAATGATCGTGATAAAATTAAATTACTACTTCTCAAACAATTTATTATTTAAAATTATCATACATGAGTTATTTGTACATAGAATTGTAATGGATCACAATGTGTGGGATCCTAGTTATCCTATTAGAAAACTCCTTTCACACACCTTTTGATGTGTTTATACATTCTTACATATTTTGATGCAAGGAAAGGACATGAACTACATTGAGGTAGTGAGTTTCTCTATAAAAAATGTCTAAGTTTCTAGTGTAGATATGGTGGGTGTTTTTCACATTATCTTATTGAGATATTTTTAGTAGTAGTTTTTTTGTTTTCCATTGTGGTAAAACCTATTATTCGATACCTATTAGATAATTCCATATTGTATTATTTCCCCTATCATCAATTAGGTATAGACTATGATTATGTTCAATCGATTTTATTTTCTTGTTTTATATATGGCATGTTGAATAATTTTTTTTTTGGTGAAATGCATTCCTCAGGTAATTATTGAGGGTCGATTACTAGTCACCATGACATGGGGATCATGAATATAAATGGCTATAGGAAAATTTAGGTGGGGTGAATGTTTGGAAATTTTTCTAGGTTATGTACTTCCCAATGTCCCATTAACCTGCATTGATATATATTTTCCTAGAATATCAAACTCCCATTACTACATATGATACCATGGAAATTATCTTAGATTCGTATAATTTTTTTGAATCAAATAATTTTAGAAATGTAGTTTCATTTTTAGGTTGTCATGAATTCCTAATTTATTATATAAAATTTTATACTCTCTCATGAAACCATAGATCACGTATTTCATGGATATATCATTAATAATTAATCTAAATATTGAGTATATATTTTTAAATTTATGTAATGGAACAAGTATTAAGGTTGATTCTAGAATTTTTTAGCATCTTCTTCATCTTCACTATTCTTTGAGAGGTCGGTGACTTCACTCTCATCATAAATATTTTACAACATGATAGATTTTTCTATTAAAAATTATAAAAATTTTATTGATTCTTTTTTTGATTTTTCTTTAAAATTTATTATAGAAAAGACTTTTTTTGAATTTTTCATTGATTAGTGGGTTTCTGATAACCCCATTATTTATTATTTAAAAATGATGTTTTTGGAGTTGTGTGAAGGTATTGACCAGAATTTTTTTATGGTTTTCCTAAAAGAAATAATTTATCATTAGTGAATTGGTTTTTGACATGGAATTTAGGGGAAATGATTATATTGAGTTCAATAGTTTAGGAGGTTCTGAGAAAGGTGTGTGTGACAGTAGGGAACAAAGATCTTTTTTATCTGGGTATCACATGGTGGTTTGATTAGATGCCAATGATAATAATATGGAATCCCATATCATTAATAATCATTAACTAATGATTTAATACATAAAAAGAGCAGTGAAGCCATGATGATCATTAATCCATGAGTACTTAGAAAATTGTTCATTTCTAATATCAAATTGATACATGTATAAAATATTATTATTGAAATGTTCAATAAATTTACCTATAATAAATTTCCTTAAAAAGTATATGGGGTAACCTGGGGATAGAAATAACAACCGTGTGAGATATAAATCTATGAAATGGTATAAAAATTGATTTACATGATGAATATTTTAAATGCTAGACAATAGAAATTTCAATAGGTCATTAAAGAGGTGATAATCGTAATTTTGAATAATTATATATCATACAACAAGAAAACATAAATAAAACACATTATTCTCGAAACAACATTAAACATGAATCAAAGTATAAATTATCGATAACTAAAATTAATTCATAAAATTATACAAAAAGTACCTTAAGGGATTACTATTAGTATTTAATCTCACATATGTGGTCCATTGAGATTAAAAATTTACCAAATCAATTGGAGTATTATAAAATTTAAAAAACACCCATCACTTTCATATCATTTATATCCCTAAGTGTGACATTTATAACATTCAAAAGAGTATAATATTTTGTTACATTTAATATGATTATTACATTGTGTGGAATACATAAATGGATGTATTTAATAAAATAAGTTTATTAATGTATCAGGGAATACACATGATTGGAAATATAGATTGAATTCCAAATAAAAAGGTTCATCATTGAAATATAATATGATAATATTAGTAGCATAATAGGTGTACGTAATAAATAATGGTAAGGATTAATGATAGTTAAATGAGTCACTGATTATATGTACGACACAATATAATTAATATAGATGTGTGATATCATATCACTAAATGAAAAAATACATATATTTCATAACATAATAAAGATTCATGAATTTATTTGAAAATGTTATTATCCAATACCATGAGATGTTTTTTCTTAAATAATTGGGGATATTCATGAGAGATTGGTGGTACTTTGGGTGAGATCTAGAGAGTAAAATTTTGAGTATTGTCAGTATACATTGACATTAATTGAAGATGTATGGTATAATGGGTTTTTTATACTGTAAAAGATAGGAGAGTGTGATATTATTTTCAAAACATAGGTTTTTGACACTATTAAATAATCTAATAAAACCCACAAATAAATATATTTTTCATCACTTGGTAATTTACAAGGTAGATTGGAATTAATTTGTAAATACCCAGAATTTCCATGTATTTTTTTAATTTAATTTGAATTTAAAGAGTCCACAGTTTCTAACAGTGCACGATCTTGAGGCCCGAAGAGCCCAGAATGATCCGTCAATGTTTTGTTAAGCTTAAATTAGCACGCGTATTCAGTTTTCACTAAATAGTGGAATAAATCTTAAATGGTTACGTAGATTAGAAATATGAGGCCACCGTTGCGCTCAGGATGGCGGGTTTACCAAAGATTTGACTAAAGTTTAGTCGGCGTGGGCCTCCTGGGAGAAAACCTGAAAATGACATAAACTTAAATAAATTATTTAAATAAATTATTTTATTTTTCAAATGCTTATGACTCACAAATGGTATCATGGATTAAAAATCTGAGACCACCACTGAACACTTGAAGACATTCTTTATTTAAGCAGATACTAACTTTGGCTGGCACGGGCCACCTGAAAAAGATAGCTTTTGCCCGAAAAAAAAATAATTAGGAGAAAATTATTTTATTGTAAAATTCATAACATCTAAACGGTAACTCGGATTGAAAATATGAGAGTACCATTGGATTCTTTGGGATGTGTTTCACTTAGGCAGAGCCTAACCTCGACTGATGCGGGTCGATGGTGACTGATAATAATTTTCTAAAGTTTAGTTCACGTACGTTTAGTAAACGTAAAAGAGGGATTTTATATCTTTTTAACCAGTGCTTGGAATTGAAATATGAGGACACCGATGAACTCGCAGCACCAGTATTCGCATAAGGATACCTTTTCCACAGTTGCATTTTTTAGAGAGCAGAAGTTAATTTTGGGGATTCTGAATAAATTAAATAAAAATTTTGTATAATGTAATTTTATGTAGGTGGTGGTTAAATCCTCTAATGGGATGTGGGAGGTGGGTCCCACCCCTACATAACATCCCATGGGAGGATATTATGTGGTGGGGCCCACACAAGCTCAACCCCCTTAAAATCCCCTTGAACGCCCATGTAACTCTCATTTAATGGAGGAGTGTCTCTTACACATCCAACTCTACCATTTTTATTGTTGAAACACTCCACCTCCCACCATCTCTCATTAAAGTGCCTACACACATTAATTAATTAATTGTGCTGTCACAATTAATTAATTAATTTGTAGTTTTTTGAATACTTTTGAATTCATTTGAAATGCATGGAAATATTAAAATAAGAGGGAGGCTTTAGTTTTATTTTGGCATGACGTTTATTATTTGGAGATCATGGGATAACTCTTGGTGGGAAATCCTATTCCAACGAAGAATGCTCCATCGAAGAATGATGATACTGTATATGATCTTCGTCCAAGTGACAATAGATGGGGCCACCCATGGGGAACGTTGACGACGCTTCATCCTCAGATGTTTCACGACGTCAACAAAATCAACATATGCCCTCATTCCGCAACTTCAACCATGTGCATCAAAGTGAGGTAGTTGGAATTTGAATTCTTTCTACGTATGAATTATATCCTCATTCATTGACACGGGCCAATTGATATCACCAAATGCGGAGGGCCTCGGCCGGACAGACACGACCCGATGTCCCTCCATTGAGTATCGTTTGGTTGACATCAAAGGAGGAGCCAAAAGAGCGCGGTGTCGTCGCAACACACTGGAGAAGATCCACGGTGGACGGAAGTGGAACCGCGACCGGGAGGGCCCATGCAGATGAAGAAATGTGGTGTTGTCGTGCCGTGTGGAGGTCAGCAAGACCATAATGCCATCACGCCGCGGTGAAGGTGTGGAGGCGGCCGGTCGAGCGGACCGTCATGGAGCCGGACACTACGACGAACCGTCCGGTTGTCATGCTGGAAGACCACGTCGCCTGCAGGAACCACATGGAGGGAGACCATGGCCCGCAACATGGTCCGCATGCACCAGGCCAAACCGATCGGCAATGGCGGGCCGGACAGAGGAGGGGTGGTGCCGCATGGTGCCACCGGAAGAACCAGACCGGCCCGCAGCGTGGAACGAGTCTACAGGTGGGTCGTGCTCCATCTGGATGGGCCGACTCCTAGCTGGATGGGACCCTCTGAGCCGGTTCGGGCCGACCCCCAGCCAGGTCGGACCTGCAGATTCTGCAAAAGCCGACCCGCAAGACATGTGGGCTTGAAGGGCTGGGCCCGATTTAGCTTAAATGCGAATAACTTCTATACCACCTGTCCGATCGACACTCCATCTGTGGAACTGGGACCCTCGCTATGAGGCGGTCCTTTTGGGATACTCTACGTGAGTTTTGGACAAATTTATAAAATGGTCGGGTTTGGATCGAGCGTAAATGCAACCTGGGCCCTGGAACCAAAATGTCAATAACCTTCAGACCGGGTGTCCGATTGATGCGTTGTCTATCGTGTTGAGTTCCTTATGATGATATGGAACTATGTGATAAATAAACTCAAGAATTCGTGATAGATGATGTTTCGACACTTGTCTCAAGAAGCAGACCCTCCTAGATTCAATCATGCTTTGTGCAGGATCCCTAGAGCTAGCTCCGATGACTACTGAACTAAAATCTTTCATGGGTTCGACAATGATGACTACTGAACCGGAATCCTCCATGGGGTTGACAATGATGGCTACTAAACCAGAATCCTTTTTTTGTTCAATAGTGATGACTACTCTACCCGGATTCTATATGTGTCCGACATTTCTGACTTCTGTTCCTGTATCCTATGTAGGTCCGATAGAATAGATGGTCCTGTATCCTGTGTGGGTCATACAGCTTAGCTGGTCCTATATCATGTGTTGTTCTGACAACATATATGATTCCATGACAACATCTAATCATCTATATCACTCTAGAATAGATGGTCCTATATCCTGTGTGGGTCCGATAACTTACCTGGTCCTATATCCTAGGTGGGTCTGACATCTAAGATGAATTAGTGACTTCATCTGATCATCTCTATCAATCTACAAAAGATGTATACCCATGTGGGATGATTCCTCACGACCATTCAACTTTATCAAGATGATTGACTTTACATTCATTTTATAATGGGTTTTTCTTGGGATCGAGAGTTGGATCTAGGCTGTGATTGATAACTTGGGTACATGTATGGGAATATATTTATGTAGGGTTGGTTGATACATTGTGATTTTATCTTTCTTTGCGGTTTATCCCGGTTGGATATTGTGAGACCTTGAGGGTCTCGGGGTCCCTACGGAGTATCGTTATACTCACCCCTAATTGTGATATGCCCGCACCATGTTTTGTCGGTTGTAGACGATGGACATCTCTGATCGAGGTAGAGAGTTGTAGAGAAAGACATTTCCCAGAGGTGGACCACTTTGCGAGACGTACATGGAGAGGAATAACATTATTGAGGTTCTGAGGAGGCCATCTGTACCCACCCTTTAGGTGGGAATCCCAGAGGATGACTCGGTAGTTTCTGTTTTACTTTTTCAGTTGTACTAGCTTTTAAGTTGTATTTTACTTTGCTTATGGGCTTGTATTTCTGGCCCCATTAAATTCAGCACTGTCTTTTGTATATAGTTTTACTAAGTGTTTTAATTTATGTTGCATATTATGTTTTTTTATTTACTATTATAAAGGAAATTCCTCCCTAGTGTAGGTATTTATTCCATTGGTTCTTGTTGTCAGCCCTTGGCCAATGGAATACGGGCTTGGGGAAGTCCCGATACAGGCCCCGGGGGACAGGTCGTTACAAATTTGTATCAGAGAAGTCTGTTCTACAACATAACTCAAGACATTGATCCTTCATTCTATGATGAAATAGTGTTAAGGGTTCTATGTGTGGTTTTTAGTTCGGGGAATCCAGTGTTGGTGCAGCGGCTGATGTATCCATACACCAAGACCCTGAGTACTGATTTATTACTCAGTGCATGAAAAACACTGATTGCGTGTGTGTTTATTTTGAAAAGTTTTCTTTGTGATTACGTTGAGTGTTATCACCTGGTATACTTTTGGATCATGGAATACATGTTTCTTTTTAGGATGTCTTCACCTAGTTAGTCAGCGCGGGTATCGAGTGGAGATCGCGATGGTAGCCCACCGAGTAACGAAGCCACGGTGCTGGGGCCCATCACATCAGAGGCACCAGTGGTACCACTACCCTCAGGTCTACTGTTTCCACCAGCCCTAGCTGTAGAGGGTACACGCAGCATGACCATTTTGCACAGGTTTCTGTAATAGAGGCCACCGAGGTTTCGATGTTAGATAGATTATCAGACGGTCGGGTGCTGGATGGAGTTTGTAACATGAGTTTTCCACATTATTGGGACACCTGCTGACTTAATGGTGTACCTATCTGTTAGTCTCTTTCAGGGAGCATATGAAGGGTATCAGATTCTCATGCTCTAGTTTAATGTAGAGGCGAACCCCACCTAGGTAAAATTCAGGGGCCCTTTCAGGGTGGAGTTTGTGACAGAAACACCACACTCTGTGCATGTTCAAAAGCTTCTTCTCTTTCCATAGGGCTTTCCGGCAGTAGTCGAGTGATCAGTAGCAGACAGTAGGTAGATGAAATGGTGGAACAAGTGGGATTGATATATTGTTAGACGACCCCAAAGGATAATGATCTATTATTCCTATAGGGAATGGGGTCACAAAGTGCGTGACTGTCTGACTCACCACACAGTTGATCAACAAGCGTTAGAAGAGCCACCGAGACAGAGGCAGCGATAGGAGCTTGGCCATCAACCCAGCGGTGGATGAGGCAGTGGAGTAGATCCTTCAACTAATGAAGGTCAGGTTCATCAAGCACTACTACCACCACCCCTAAACGCTTTACCTCGAGCTCCGGGAGTAGGTGGATAAGATCAAGACTAGCTCCAGACATAGAGGACTTTGTTCTTAATGATTATAGCTTTGTTGATGTCGTTGTTTGTGGTTGATCTGTGTCTTTGTACATTGAGCTATGGTAATAAAAGACATTTGCCCTTGTGACATTTGTTTTCCTTCCATATTTTTATGGGTGATACTGAGAGGATCCGGTTAAAAACCATTGACATGACCCTCACATTTGAGATTTCTACTGGAGAAGACCCAGTGACCACACACTGATGCTGATAGTGTGACTCAACCCTTCGAGGTGAGGGTGATGATTGGATCTCTTGGTTGTAGCATCGAGGCCTTATGAAGTCATCCATGGCATGAAATAGTACCGGTCATGTAAGGATTGACTATGACAGGAAAATGTTGTGGTTCATCAAGGGGATGAGACCGGATTTCACTTCTCGACAAGGGAGAAATCTTGGCAGCTCTTGTAGGATGTAGGTGAAGAAGGGTGTACTCGAGTTCTTTAATTTGGGCTTGTCTCTCTCATAGTTCGTTGAGTGAACAATTTATGGTTTACTATAATCTCAATAGTCTCATGTGTGTCTTCTCATAAGAAGCACCATAAACTGAGACAACATCGATGGCTTGAGTTTCTCCAGGACTATGAAATTTAGATAGTCCATACTCCTGGTAAGTGGAACATTATAGCAGATACTCTCAGCAGGAGACCATGCATTCGGCTTCTAGGAGAGGCAATGGAGTATTTGGTTGCGTTGTAGATATCCTTTGTGGAAAGAGATGGAGCAGCCTTCATTCAGTCTCTTACAGTCACTCACCCACTTCATCAGCGAGTCAGGGAGGCGCGGTGTGGGTATGCTTATTGAAAGACACGACGTGCATAGATATCCAAAGGATATGTACCTGATGGATTTTCTGAAGTTGGGGAGGACATCAACCTCTTCATTGAACGTACTAAGGTGTCAGTGTCACCTTAAGAGGATTTTTTGTGGGATTTTCACTCATCCCCATTAGCAGTACATCCAGAAGTGGAGATGATATACTAGGACCTTCGATGATAGCACCTGTGGCTTGGTATGTAAAAGGCAGTAGTGTAATTTGTCTCTCGATGCCTCACATGTCAGCAAGTGAAGGCGGAGAATTTTGTACCAGCAGGCTTGGTACAGTCTTTAGAGGTCCCAAAGGGGAAGAGGGATGTGATATCCATGGACTTCGTGATGGGTATTCCACATACATTTATAAGACGGAGTCCTCTGGAGTTCGAGGAAAGTGACCACGTCTTTCCACGGGTCTCACCTTGACGATTTCTATGGTGTGTTCGTCATGGTGGCAAGTTATCTCAGTGATTAATCAGACCTTTTCCAGGTCCACAACAGAGAATGCGAGGTGGCATACTGCTTAGCTCGTCCACCACAGTTTCACCGGGTGCACAACCTCTTCCAAATATCCTAGTTGATGAGTAACATGCATGACCCACCACACATCAATGGCCATGGCGAGCTAGACATTGTTGATGGGACAACTTTCACGGAGGTTCTAGTAGATATTAAGGATTGACAGTAGTGGGTCCTACATGTACTGTCAATATCTCTGTGCGCGTTCGTTGGAAGCATGGGAACCACCAAGAGATTACTTGGGAGAGGGATGCTCAGATTCTTGTTTAGTACCCCCCCCCCTTGTTCCCTTTGTTGTGAGATGTGGATTACGAGGATGTAGAGCTATAAGGTGGGGAAAATTTAAAGAACTGGAATATCGATGTAAATTTTATTTTTTGTAATTAAATAGGAACTTTACAAGTCTGTAGATTCTAACGGCGCGTGATTCCGAGGCCAGGAGTGCCCAGAATAATCCGTCAAAGTTTTGTTAAGCATAAATTATAACAGGTAGGCAATTTTCCTGAAAAAGTGGAATAACTCTTAATTGTTTACTCATATGCGAAATCTGAGGCCACCGTTGCAATCAAGATGGTAGGTTTACCCTAGGTGTGACTAAATTTTAGTCGGCACGAGCCTCCAATGAGAAAACCTGAAAATGGAATAACCGTAAATAAAATAATTAGATAAATTATTTTATTTTTCATAAGCTTATACCTCACAAATGGTAACTCAGATTAAAAATATGAGACCACCGCTGAACTCGTAAGGGCATGATTTATTTAAGAAGATACTAACTATGGCCAGTGCAGGCCACCATAAAATGATAGTTTTTGCATGAAAATAAAATTATTATGTGATAATTTTTTCATTATAAAATTAGTAACATCTAAATGGTAATTAGGATTTAAAATAAGAGATTACAATTGAGTTCATTGGGACTTGTTTCACTTAGGACGATCCTAACCCCGACCAACATGGTTCGAGGTTGACAGATAATAATTTTCTGATGTTTAGTTCGGGTACATTCAGTAAACATACAAGCGGGATTTTATATCTTTTTAACCATTGCTCGGAATTGAAATATAAGGATAAAGATGAACTTGCAGTGCTGGTAATCTCTATATGAGACCTTTACGGTAGCTGTGTTTTGTCAAGAGCAGAAGTTAATTTTGGGGATTATTAATAAATTAAATAAAAATTATGTGTGACATAATTTTACGTAGGTGGTGGTTAAATCCTCCAAAGGGAAGTTGGACGTGGGTCCCACCCCCACATAACCTCCCATGGGAAGATATTATGTGGTGTGGCCCACACAAGCTCAACCCCCTTAAACTCCCATTGAACACCCCATGTAAATCTCATTTAATTGATGAGAGTCTCTTAACCTTCCAAATCTCCCATTTTTTATATTGAAACAGTCAGCCTCCCACCTTCTCTCATTAATGTTCCAACAACCATTAAATAATTAATTGAGCTCCCACAATTAATTAATTAATTTTTAGTGTTATGAAATTTTTTAAATTCATTTTAAATGCATGGAAATATTAAAATTAGAGGGAGCATTTTATTTTATTTTGGCTTGACGTTTATTCTTAGCAGAGGTTGGGAGAACTCTTGGAAGGAGGACCCATTCAAATGAAAAATTATCCTCCAAAGAACGATGATACCGTCTACAATCTTCGTCCATGACACAAGAGAAGGGTCCACCCGCGAGGAAAGTCGACTATTCTTCATCCTCGGATGTTTCCTGACGTCAACAAAATCAACAACCACCCTCTTTCTGCGAATTCTACAATGTACTTAAAATTGACTTAGTTGGAATTTGAATTCATTCTACGTATGAATTATATCCTCGTTCTTCGAAGATTTCCAATTGATATCATCAAAGGAAGAGGGCCATATCCGAACAAACACGGCCTGACGTCCCGCTGTTGAGTCTAGTTTGGATGACATTGGAGGCGGAGCCGAAAGGCCGTGGTGTCATCGCACCACGCTAGAGTGGAACCATGGAGGACGAAAGAAGAATAACAGCCGGGAGTGTCGCAACCTATAAAGAAACGTGGTGTTGTCACACCACATGGAGGTTAGTAGGACCACAACGTCATCGCGCCTTGGTGGAGGTGCGTAGGGGGCCGGCCGACTCGGTTTTCGTGGAGCCGGGCAGTGGGATGACTCGGTCGGCCATTCCGCTAAAAGACTGTGGCGCCCACCGTCACCACATGGAGGGAGAATACACCCCTCATCCGCGGGCCACTCGGCTGGAGAACCTAGCTTGAATCCAACCTACCGGGCTAGAAAAACAGTGCTCCTGTAGGCGCCTTATGAGGAGAACCGCGGCCTGCAACGAGGGTCATGTGTGCCATGCCGAACCGGCCGAGTAGAGGAGTGGCGAAGCCACTTTTCACTGCCATCCAACAGTGTGGGACGAGTCTTCATGTGTGTATTTCCCCACCAGGCTGGCCCAACCCCCAGCAGGGTCAGACCTGCTGAGCCGGCTCGGGCAGACCCGCCAGCCCACTGGGCTTGACGGGCCGGACCTAACATCGCTTAAATGCAAATAACTTCTATACATCCTGTCCGATTGACGTGTCATTTGTGGAACTGGGACCCTGTCTAAGAGGAATACCTTTTTGGATACTCTAAGTGTGTTTTGGAGAAATTTGTAAAATGGAAGTGTTTGGATCGAGTGTAAACCCAACCGGGCCCCTGAAACGGAAATGCCAATAACTCTCAAACTGGACATATGATTGACGTGTTGTCTGTCGTGTTGAGTTCCTTATAATGATACATAACTACATGATGCATAAACTCAAGAATTAGTGATAGGTGATGTATTGAAACTGAGATCAAGGAGAAGACCCCCTAGATTCGAGTGTGTTGTGTGCGGGAACCCTAGAGATAGATGCAATGACTATTGAAATGAAATCCTCCGTGGGTTTGACAACAATTACTACTGAACCAGAATCCTCCATGGGTTCGATAGAGATGACTACTAAAACAGAATCCACCATGGGATAGACGAAGATGACTACTATACCAGGATCCTCCATGGGTCTGACAGATCTGACTTTTGTTCTTGTATCCAGTGTGGGTCTAACAAAATAGCTGGTGCTGTATCCTGGGTGGGTCCAACAGCTTAGCTGGTCATGTATTTTGTGTGGGTCCAACAGCATAGATGAATCATTTACTATATCTGATCATCTATATCAGTCTAGATACCTGCTCTGATATCCTGTGTGGGTCCGAAAACTTAGATGAATTAGGGACTACATCTGATCGTCTCTATCACTCTACAAAATATGCATACCAGTGTGAGGTGAGTCTGGACATTCAGTCAATTTTATCAATATTATTGACTTCACTTCCATTGTGGAATGGTTTGTGCTTGGGCTCGAGTGTTGGAGCCAGAATGTGATTGAAATCATAGGTATATGTATTGGCATATACCTAAGTAGTCTTGGTTGATAATTCGTGATTGTATCATTCATTGTAGTTTATCTTGGTTGTGTATTGTGAGACCATGAGGGTCTCTAGGTCTCTAATGTGAATTGTTATACTCACCCATACAAGGCCATGCTTGCACCACATTGTGTTGGTTGGAGACAACAGACAATGCTGATGAAGGTAGATAGATGTAGAGCTGGACAGTACCCGGAGGTGGACCACTTGGCGAGATGTACATAGAGCGGACATAAAGACATGAGGTGCTGAGGAGGCCATCTGTAACAACCTTTGAGGTGGGAATCCAGGAGGATGACTCAGTAGTTCTTGTTTTACATCTTCCGTTTTACTAGGTTTTCAGTTGTATTGTACTTTACTATAGGGTTTATATTTCTGGCCCCATTACTTTCAGCACCATCTTTTTTATATAGTTTCACTTAGTGTTTTACTTTCCATTGCATACTTTTTTTGTTTACTGTTATAATGTCAATTCCTTCCCAGTTTAGGGACTTATGCCTTTGTTGCTAGTTTCCATCCCATGGCCTATGGAAGGCGGGTTTGGGGTAGTCATGATACAGGCCCCTGGGGATGGGTCATGACAAATTAGTATCAAAGGAGTCGGTTCTACCACAGAACTCAAGACATTGATCATTCTTTCTATAAAGAAATATTGTTAAGGGTACTAAGTGTGGTCTTCAGTTAAGGGAATCCAGTGCTGGTGCGGTGGCCGAAATATCCAAACACTAGGAGCCTGACTACTGATTTCTAACTTAGTGGATGAAAAACCCCGATTGAGTGTTTGTTTATTTTGAAATGGTTTCATTCTGATTAATTTGAAAAGACTCACCAGGAATACATTGTTAACATGGAACATCTGTTTATTTTCAAGATGTATTCACCTAGTTAGTCAGCACAGGTTCCGAGTGGAGAGTGCTATGGTGACCCACCGAGCAACGAGGCCACAGTGTAGGGCCCCGTCATAACAGAGGCACCAGCGATACCTATACCTACATGGCTACCATTTCCAGCAGCCCCAGTAGTAGAGGGTGCGTACCGATTGAGCGTGTTTCATGGGATCATGTGATAGATTCCACCAAGGTGTCGAGGTGAGACAGATTTTTAGACAGTCGTGTGCTTGATGGAGTTTGTAGCACGAGCTTGCCACACAGTTGGGACACCTGCTGACTTAAGGGAGTACCTAGCCATTAGTCGCCTTCAGGGTGAAGCTGAGAGGTGGTGGATCATGATGCTCTAGTTTCACGATGAGGTCACACTCACCTGGGGATGCTTCAAGGGTTTTTTAGGGTGGAGTTTTTACCAGAAACTCTACGCTCTTTTTGTGATTTGGAGCTGCTGATCTTGCCGCAGGGCTTTCCGACAGTAGCTGATTCATTTGTAGTAGGCAGTATGTAGTTAAAACGGGGGAACAAGCGGGTTAGATCTTCTGTTAGATGACACCAATGGATAATGGTCTATTATACCTATAGAGAATAGGGTCATAGAGTGTGTGACTGTCCGAATCTCCACACAGTTGATCAACATGCATTAGAGGAACCACTGAGATATAGGTAGGGATTGGAGGTTTACCATCAGCCAAGCGGTGGATGAGGCAGTGGAGCAGGTCATTATGCAAATGGTGTTCGAGGTCATCAAGCACTACTACCACCACCCCTAGACGGTTCACCTCATGCTCCAGGAGCAGGTGGACAGGAGTGAGACTAGCTCCAGGCATATATTCCTTTGTTGTTAATGTTTATAGATTTGTTAATGTTGTTGTTTTTGGTTTCCTTGTGTCTTTGTACATTGAGAAATGGTAACAAAAGACACTTTTCCATGTGAAGTTTGTTCTCCTCCCTTTTGTGTGTGGTTGATACTGAGAGGTTCCGGTTAAAAACCATTGACTTGACACTCAAATTCTAGATTCCTACTAGAGAAGACCCAGTGACCACAGAATAATACCGATAGTGTGACTCAACCCTTAGAGGTAAGAGTGATGGTTGGATCTCTTGGTAGTAGCATCGAGGCCCTACGACATCATCGATGGCATGAAATAGTACCATTAAAGTAAGGAATGATTGTATTAGGCAAATGCAGTGGTTCATCTAGGGGATGAGACCAGATATCTCTACTCGATAAGGGAGAAATAATGAAAGCTCTTGTAGGAAATAGGTGAGGAAAGGTGTACTCAAGTTCTTTACTTTTGGCTAGTCTCGCTCATAATTTGTTGAGTGAATAGTTTACAGTTTACTATAATGTCAATAGTATCTGGTGTGTATTCTCGTAAGAAGGACCTGAACTTGAGACAACGACGATGGATTGAGTTTCTCCAGTACTATGACTTCGAGATAGTCTATAGTCTTGGGAAGGAGAATGTTGTAGCAGATGCATTCAGTAGGAGATCAGGTATGCAGCTGGTAGGAGAGGCGATGGAGCAGTTGGCTAGGTTGCAGATATCCTTTGTGGATAGATATGGAGCAGACTTCATTCAGTCTCTTACAGTCACTCACCAACATATTCAATGAGTCAGTGAGGTGCAGCATGGGGACACTGACTGTGACACGCAATGTGATCAGATATCCATAGGACAGGCACCTAATGGATTTTCTGAAGTTTGGGTGAACGTCATCCTCTTCAGAGGATGTAATAAGGTGTCAGTGTCACTTCAGAAAGAAGTTTTGAGGGAGTTTTACACATCCCCTTTAGCGGTACATCTTGAAGTGGAGAATATATTCTAGAACCTTCGATGATAGCATTGGTGGACAGGTATGATGAAGGCAATAGCAGAATTTGTCTCTTGACGCCGCACTTGTCAGCAAGTGAAGGCAGAGCATTAGGTACCAGCATGCTTTTTTCAACCTTTATAGGTCCCAAAGTGGAAGAGGGATGTGATATCCATGGACATAGTGACAGTTCATCCACATACATCTAGGAGACAAAGACCTCTAGAGTTCGAGGATGGCGACCATGTCTTTATACGAGTCTCACTATGATGGGGTCTATGGAATTTTGGTCAATGTAGAAAGTTAACTCTGCGATTAAGCAGACCATTTCCAGGTCCACAACATAGTAGGCTAAGTGTTTTACTTCTTAGCTCTTCCACCACAGTTGCACCAGGTGCACAAAGTCTTCCACATATCACAGTTGAGGAGAAACGTGCACGACCCTTCCCACATCATCGACCATGGCGAGCTATATATTGACGACAGAACAACTTTCACGGAGGTTCCATTAGAGATTGAGGATCGATCGAAGAGGTTCCTACGTGGACATTCTATACCTCTATGCACGTCCATTTGGCAGCATAAGAACCTCCAGGAGAGCACATGGGAGTGGGAGGCTCAGATTTGTGCTCATTACCCCCCCTTGTTCCCTTAGTTGTGAGTTGTGTCTTACGGGGATGTAGAGCTCTGAGGTGGGAAAATTTAATGACACATAATTAACTTGTAACTTTTTTATAATTAAATGGGAATTTTATCAGTTCACAGTTTCTGACGACGCGTGATTCCGAGGCCCGGAGTGCCCTGAATGATCCTTTGAAGTTTTGTTAATCTTAAATTAGCACGCGTATGATGTTATCTAGAAAAAGTAGAATAGCTCTTAAATGATTACTCAGATCAGAAATTCGAGGCCACCGTTCTTCTCAAGATGGCGGGTTTACCCCTGGAATGACTTATGTTTTGTCGGCACACACCTCCTGTGAGAAAACCCAAAAATTGAATAACCGTAAATAAAATAATTATATAAATAATTTTATTTTTTAAATTCTTACCACTCACTAACGTTAAATCAGATTTAAAATCCAATACCACTGATGAAATTGTGAGGGAATGATTTATTTAAGAAGATACTAACATTGGTTGGAGTGGGCCACCAAAAAAGATAGTTTTTGCACACAAATAAAATAATAAAGTGACAATTATTTTATTTTAAAATTAGTAATATCTAGACAGTAACTCAGATTGAAAATCAGAGAGTACCGTTGGGTTCGTTGGTACGCGTTTCACTTAGGAAGAGCCTAACCTCGACTGGTGCGTGTCGAGGGTGACTGATAATACTTTTTTGATGTTTAGTTCAGGTACGTTCAGTAAACGTACGAGCATGATTTTATATCTTATGAACAGTTGCTCAAAATTGAAATCTGAGGAAACTGATGAACATACAACACCGATATTTTCTTAAGGAATCTATTAACGCAGTTGCGTTTTGTCGAGACTAGATGTTAATTTTGGGAATTCATAATATATTAAATAAAATTTATTTCTGAATTAATTTAATATAGGTGGTGGTTAATCCTCCGAAGGGAAGTTTGAGGTGGGGCCCACCCCCACATAACCTCCCATAGGTGGATATTATGTGGTGGGTCCCACACAAGCTCAACCATATTAAACTCCCCTTGAACCCCCCACGTAACTCTCATTTAACTGAGGAGAGTCTCTTAAACACCCAACTCTCCCATTTTTAATGTTGACACTCTCCACCTCCCACCTTCTATCATTAAAGTTCCAACACCCATTAATTAATTAATTGAGCTACCACAATTAATTAATTAATTTTTAGTGTTATGAATTCATTTGAATTCATTTGAAATGCATGGCAATAATAAAATAAGAGGGAGGCTTCTGTTTTATTTTGGCTTGATGGTTATTATTTCGAGAGCATGGGAGAACTCTTGGAAGGACGACCTATTCCAACGACGAATGCTCCTCCAAAGAACAACGATATCATATACGATCTTCATCCAAGAAACATGATATGGGGATGCCCGTGAGGAACATCGACGACGCTTTATTCTCAGACATTTCCCGACGCCAACGAAATCGACATCCGCCCTCATTCCGTGACTTCAACTATGTACTTCGAATTGAGGTAGAGGGAATTTGAATTCTTTCTATGTATGAATTAGATCCTTGTTCTTCGAAGGGGACAATTGATATCACCAAACGCGGAGGGCCCGAGCTGATGAAACACATCCCGACATCCCTCTATTAAGTCTTATTTGGTTGTTGACGGAGGTGGAGCAGAAAGGACACGATACAGTTGCACCATGCTGAAGAGAAACCGCGACAGAAAAACGGGGAACCACGGTCGAGAGGGCCATGACAGCCAAAGAAACGTAGCATCGTCGCGCTGTGCGGAGGCCACCAGGACCACGACGCCTTCACGCCACGGTGGAGGTGCAGAGGAGGATTGACGAGACGACCGCCATGGAGCCGGACAACGGGATGCACCAGCCGACCATCCCGCTGGAAGACCACGACGCCTGTAGGCGCTGCGTGGAGGGAGACCGCGGCCTGTGTTCGTGGGCTATTCGGCCAAAGAAACTGGCCGGCTGCCTACCTGTCGGGCTCGTGAAACTAGCTGGCCAGCCGCATGCCGGTTGGGCAGAGGAGGGGAAGCTCCGCTTGGCCCTTTGGGAAAACCAGACCAGCCCACAGCGCAGGACATGTCCATAGGTGGGCCCCTCCCCACTAGGATGGGTTGACCCCCAGCCGGGTCAGACACGCCGAGCCAGCCCAGGACGCCCCCTCCAGCCCACTGGGCTTGACGGGCCGAGCCCGAATTCTCTTATAAGAGAATAACTTCTAGACCACTCGTCTGATCGACGCGTCGTCTGCAGTAATTGGACCCTCTCTACAAGGAGGTACATTCACGATACTCTAACTAAGTTTTAGAAAAATTTAGAAAAAGGCTGGGTTTGGATCAAGCGTAAATCCAACCGGGCCATTAGAATGAAAATGCCAATAACTCTCAGAATGGACGTCTGATTGATGCGCTGTCTGTCACGTTGAGTTCCTTATGGTGAGACGGAACTACATAATACATCAACTCAGGACATCATGATAGTTAATTTATCGACACTTGGATTGTGGAGTGGAACCTCCCGGATTTGAACGTGCTGTGTGAGGGAACCCTAGAGCTGGCTGTGAGGACTACTGAACCGGAATCCTCCATGCATTCAACAACGACGACTACGGAACCAGATACCTCCATGGGTTCGACCACGATGAATACTGAACCGAAATCATCAATGGGTATGATAGTGATTAGTATTGTACCAGGTTCCTCCATGGGTCCGACAGTAATGACTTCTGTTCCTATATCCTGTCTGTGTCCGACAGAATAGCTTGTCGTGTATCCTGTGTGGGTCTGACAGCTTAGCTGGTCTTGTATCCTGTGTGGGTCTGACAGCTTAGATGGATAAGTTACTACATCTGATCATCTATATCACTCTGGAATAGCTGGTCCTATATCTTGTGTGGGTCCGACATCATAGAGGAATTAGTGACGACATCAGATCATCTCTATCACTGTACAAAATATATATACCTGTGTGAGCTTACTCTGGACTTTTAGTCGATTTTATCGAGATGATTGACTTCACTTACATTGTGGAATAGGTTATGTTTGGGATCTAGAGTTGGAGGTGGAATGTGATTGATAACTTAGGTATATGTATGGGCATATACCTATGTAGGGTTGGTTGATACTTCGTGATTTTATCTTTCATTACGGTTTATCCCGCTTGGATATTGTGAGACCTTGAGGGTCTCAGGGTCCCTACTGAGTATGGTAATAATCACCCCTATACTTTCTATGCCCGCACCACGTTGTGTTGGTTGCAGACGATGGACGACGCTGATTGAGGTAGAGAGTTGTAGAGCTGGATGGTACCCAGAGGTCGACCAGTTGGTGAGACGTACATGGAGCGGACTAATAGACTTGAGGTGTTGATGAGGCCATCTATACCCACCCTTCAGGTGTGATTCTGAACGGATGACTTAGTATTTGGTGATTTACTTCTAATTTTATACTATATTATCAGTTGTATTGTACTTTACTATTGGGCTTGTATTTCTTGCCCCATTACTTTCAACACCCCCTTTTTTATACAGTTTCACATGGTGTTTTACTTTCCATTGCATACTCTATTTTTCTACTATTAGAAAGGAAATTCCTTCCTTGTTTAAAGATTTATGCCTTTGGTGATAGTTTCCATCACTTGTTTAATGGAATGCAGGCTTGGGGTAGTCCCGATACGGGCCTTGGGGGACGGGTCATGTCTTAATTAATTTATAATTCCATCAATTCCATAAATTATAATAATTGACTTTTTGATGTGAAAGTGATTGATGTTTACCATGAATTGATTTCATAACCATAAAAAATAATATATGTTTTGGAGGATTCAAAATGTTTTAAAGAAATAAATAAAATGAAATAGAATAACATTATTTTAAAGTAAATCTTATATTTGATCATGGATATCTTTTATAGATCATTTTTCATCATTTCTATTTCATTATCATGTCATAATACCAATGAAATATTTATATATTATTTAATTTGTTCTAGAAAACCAAATTGTATTGTAAAAAAATAGAAAAATCACTATTAGAAAATTTCAATATGATAATTCCAAAGATAATATTTATTTTTTATAAATAAATATCGATAAATGGTAAATTATTGTTTTATTTTAAAATTAATATTTATTGAACAATTATATGTTTTTTACGATGATAGTTTTAAAAAACATATTAAAATTACACTTAAATATCATAAAATTATAATATCATTTATAATTATATATACTATTTAATAAAAACATTCTTAAATTTCCATTTTATTACTTAATTAATTAAATGAAATTTATTTATTTAAAATAAATATTACACCAAAATAAAATTTGTGTTTTGGCATATTACATTAAAATATTTTTCGAACACATTACATAAACGTTTACAATGTAAAAAACAATAGAATAAACATAAGAATTATTTTCTGATAGAAAGTATACATATTCATACTATTACGTATGATATTGATAAATAATTATTTAGTTGATGGATTCCCTGAGTGTATAAAGTATGTTGGTGAGATCCTTATTGGGTGGTTATGTGAATATTGTTTTAGTCAAGATATCAGGGACCCTAAAAGTGTCATATAAATGGGTTCATTAATGAATTAGCAATTGGATCATGGAATTCATTTTATAATTATAAAATAATATAGACACTATATCCCTTATAATATAAAATAATTGGGCATCATAGGGTACACGCCAATTATTCTAGGAAAATACTTTTATTATTCGTTTCAATAATAATTTATCACTACTATTAATATATACTAATAATATTATCACTGTTTAAGGTATATATTATTAAGGGTTATTCAGAATAATTGTAATTTTAATATGATTGGATATAATATTTATTGATCCAATATAGCCATAGAAGAATATTATTTATATAATTTAATTGAATAAATAAAGCATTTATTATTTTAAAAAAGTCACATAATTTATAAAAGTTTAGTTCATTACGGTATCACCCAATTATGATTTTCAATATTGAAATAATTATTTCATACACTAATAATTTGTTCGTAATTATGTGTCATCAACTCTTCCAATTCCATTATTTCTTCCTCAAACTATAGGTTCTACTAGAACACATTGTCTTGGTAAGTTGTATAATTTTGTTTATAAAATTGTCTATATGATATAAGGTCTTTGCTGACTACAGATCGCACGTAAATATTTTATAAAATGGTAAAACATATAAGATCAATACACGTGGTGGTTCTAGTGTGTACATAGTCAAGGGGGGGTACATAAAATACATCGTCTACATGAGATTGGAATTGTTGGAGTGAGATATAGTTGTCATAAATATAATGAGATCATGTATTAAAAAGGGACATATGCACCATTGATTAATCACTCCATTCATCCTAAAACTCATTTTTTAATGCATTGTAAAATAAAAAAGAAAAAAACTATCTCTAACCTAAAACACTAGATTACATAAGTGATTGAATGTATAGATTTTCTGCCAAATATTTATTGATTTCATATGTTGTTGAATGGTTTTAACATTTTTATCATATCCAGAATAAGATAATATACCATTAGGATTTTCTATCCGTATTTATCCCAAAATATTGGTCTACAAACCTTTTTACACATAGAGCATCATAAGAAGACATATGAATGTTATAATTAAATCATTTTTATATAAGGCATACAAAATTGGATGGTCTTGGTCAAAATGTTGCAACACTATAAAATTTTAAAATATGAGCATCATATGTGATAGTTTGTATGAAACAAAATATCATGCCTATAAGGTAATATAATATCATAATATTGTAAGATATATTTAATATTTCCAATAAATGTATTTGTTGATGTATCTAATAATGTATTCTGAACTAATTTTAGGTTATTGTACATGGAACACATACATTAGTTTATGTTACACACAATAACCATTTTAATCAAGATGTGAAATATTGTTATCATTTTATAATAAAATATCCTAAGTATACCTAGCGATTATGTTGATGGGTATGATAAATTTATAAATATAATATTAATATTATGGTTTTATATGTATTAGAAATGTGTTGAGATTCCGTTCTAAATAAATTCAAATGATATATGAAAATATGTAATTTTATAATTACTTGTGTAGATTTTCTATAAACACATAATTCGAAATTAATTTTTAACACTTTAATAATATACATTTGAAAACCTTAAAAACATTTTTGAATTATTAATATCAAACTAATATTTGGGGAATATTTTGTATTTATTTGAGAAATTAATTTGTTTCATGAATAAAAAAAATAAATGACAATTTCCTAACATAATACTTACCCCTTTTCCATAGTTATCATTGAAATATGTAAATTGTTTTCTAGAATGCAAATGACCTACAATCAATATGATTGTAACATGCCTCATATTTCAAAACCATCATTAATTATTAGTACTTGAAGTAAAATAGTTGTTATAAAATTCATAATATGTAATAAATATTATTCTATAGGTGAAATGATTATAAAATATGTGAATGAACTAGAACAATATTGACAAACCATGAATAAAAACATGAGAAATTAAATATTGAAACAATAAAAATAATAAATTATTATTAATGAATAGGTGAAAATTTTGTATAAAAGGATATTATGTGAACTCAAAAATATTAATGTTGTTAGGGTATAACATAAATACCTGTTAAAATTGTTGTAAATGTTGTTAAGAAATGTTAAACCAAAAAAAGCATGAGGTTGGGGTTTTCTTCTCAATTTTATTTCATCATGGAAAATCGTATTGTTATGTACCTAATATTTATTAAAATATTTCTATACTAAACATTTACATGTAATATCATGAATAAATCATTATTAACCATATTTAGGATTAAATACTAATTATACCATATAAAAATAATTTTTAAAAAATATAATATGTGGTAAATAATTTAATAACTCTATTATATTTAATTATGTTATATTACAATATCATTGTATTTTTCATTATAATAATATGTGTGTAATTAAATTGAATATATATTATTATATTTACAATTTCTTGTAGATTTTAATTTGATACACATATTATATATATTTATTATTAATCACTTCATCATTATTATAATTATAAAGGATTATTACACAGTCTCATTTCAATTTATATTGAATATGCTTCAATTTACAATAAAGGCACTAATTTTATTGTTTTATAATAAAAATTTTATTTTATAGTATTTGGGTTATTAATCATAGTTTTTAACTTATATGACCATTTACTGGAACTTTGGCACATTAAATGTTTTAGAAAAGGTTTTTGATGAATCATTTCATTTGTTCATTCTTCGGTCGAAAATATTTTTTCTTCAAGATGCATGTTTTCTAAATTTTTAAAAAATATATGTTTATAATTATCAGATATTTTTTTAAAAACATTTTTTAAATTATTTATTTCTAAAAATATTTTAAATGTAATAATATGGTCTATTTCTAAATAAGATATGTGTATAATCTTTATATCTTTCAAAAAGATTTTACTTTAATTGATGTAAAGAATTACCCAATTACATGACCCCCATTTCCCTGAAGACTTATTCACAATATTATAAGGATCTATTGAATGAAAAAAACATCATATAGATATTATTTTTATTGAAATGTATATTCAAAATGTTTTTCAACACGAAGTGGATATGTTCCTTAAAAAATATCCTGAAATTATTATTGTTTTACAATCTAGTAATGAAAAAAACCATTATTCTTACTATAATGTGTATACATTGATAATATTATTATTCACCCTTGTGATGGTTCATTATTCTTTCGAGCAAGGGTATTATTTACATTAACATCAATGTTTAGTTTTTTAGTCATCCCGATCCCTATTAAATATTCACTATCCTTTGGTAATTAATAACTAAATTTCTCATAAATATTTATATTTATTATCATGGATATTATTTTTTCATAAATAATGTCTGATTTATAGTGAATAGTATTTTTCATTAATGTTAGTTCAATTATTTGGGAAATGATAAATCTTTACCCTTCACTCGATATTGATATTTGATTTTAATTAGTATTGATTCCAAAATTATATCGGTTATCAGATATATAAATAATGAATAAGATTTCTTGTTATGGGTGGGGAATTGAATTATATATCCCCTCAATGAATCATTAGTCAAAATGGGACAAATAATTTTAATATATGATTAAATAGGTTTTAAACTATATATTAAATTTTTCTATGAAGGATATTGACTATAGTGGTATCATGTTCTAGATGTATGGCATCCAATAATTAATAATTTTCTACATTTACATTCAGTTATTATTATCCATTATATTTCCACCAAGAATAAAATCTACAGTACCATTTCATTATATGTTTATTTATTTAATGGTATGTGTTATATGATATTTAAATTTCAATGTTTATTTATTTGTATCTATTTATATAAATGTCATGTATTTTTAGTTTTTTACCTCAAAATTTTTAATATTAACCTTGAAATTTTCATATTGATATTATATTTAAATGTACATCATTATATATTTAATTATTACATGGAATGTTTAGTCATTTGATTACCTTTGAATATTAATAATTATTATTAATTATGGATAAATTTCACTACATGCTTCAATTACTAATCATTTTAGATAACCCTTATATTAGTTCATTTCCCATGGTTTACCAGAAGAGAAATCCTACTAATATGCAGGGATAATATAGACTGAATAAAATTATTGTAAAAATTAATATTGATGATTTGGTATTCAAATTTAATGTATGTCTGATGTATGTGTCTACATTAAAAATACCACTATACGGACCCTTACATTAGGATAGAAATACTATTATATTAATCAATTTTATAGGTATTTATAATCAACACAAGGTTGATAGGTTCACAGTCACTACAATTTTATTTATACTAAATATAGTACAAATATATAGAAAATGATTTTACAGAAAATGTATTAATCATATAGAAACATATGATTCAATTCGGAGATATGTATATAATAATATACAAATGTTTTCATAAATTATAGGTTATATCTTATTTATTAAAAATATACCATTTTAATCATAGAATTATTATAAATGATTATTGAATAGATATACTTAGTGGTAATAACTCTAAAAAGGAGCATCGAGATAGAAGTGGCTGTTACATGGTACATGAAAACAAACCTTACTAGCACCTAGTTTGACAATACTTGGGGAGATTCCTAGGATTAGTCAAATTTTCATTTTAAATATTTATGAGTTCCTTGAATATTGGTTAAAAATTAATAACCTAGATTAAACAAGACACTACAGAATGACATGTGATTAAATTCAATAAATTGATTTTTTAATTTATTTTCATTCAATATTTATATTTTAGAATAATTTTTTTCAATGGTGTTTTGGGTATGTAATTCATGAATAATATAAGTAATATGTTATATTGGATAAGAATATTTGTATTCATTTGATTAATAAATATTTACACATTCAATGGATATGTGTTTATGTATGGTAATTAAATCATTGTCTTAAACAACATTTTTTTTAAATTTTTGTGGTCAAATTGAAAATATAATATAAAAATTTTGGTAACAATTTATGAAATTAATATGTTTTAGTGGATGTATTTGATAAGGAATTATAAAATTAAAATTTATAGATTTAATTTTAATGGAATTAATAACATTTATGATTATTATGATAATTAACGAAATAGTAATAATAGTCGAATAATATAATAGGACTAGTGGAAAATAATTTTTAATGAATCATATAATAAAATGGTTATTTAATATTTCAATTGCATGGTTGACCACCATATTAATTTTTGGAATAATATTAATATGGTTTTAGAAAAACAGATACATATATTCAAGATAAAAATAAATCATTTTCGACTAGGTCATCGATCTTGAAAAAATGTTTGATGGATAATAAGTGTTTATCAACTACCATAGTTCTATCTGAAAACATAGATAATATGTCGTTTTTGATATAAATTGGAATAACAGAAATCACTGATTAATAATTCATGTTACCATTGATGATTATATATAATTTTTTCTATTTGAAATATTTTTTTCACAGTATTTGATATGGATAATAGGTTGAGTCAAATTGTAATATTTTTCACTCTTTTATGGATCTAGAGATCCATTAGAATTTAATTATAGTTCTTTAGGTATTAACAAATAATTTTTCAGATTTCTAATTTCCATTGGTAAATGGATAAAATTGGATATAATACAAATAAAAAACAATTTATGAAACAAAATTATTAAGAAATTGAATTATATATAGTAATTATATTTCCTTGCATTATATGACAGAAAAAGTATTACTAAATACACAGAAAACAAAACAGAAAATTTTATCTTATTAAATAAATATCAATTGAATCTAAAGTTTCTTTTTATCATTATATATATATTATTTTAAAGTCTATAATTTTTTTATTAGTCAATTTCTTATGATCAATAAATTCAACCACACTCTGTTATTATTTACATTTCTTCCCAAAAAATATAATTTTTCGTCACTAATGTTCACCAACATAGACACCTATTTATATGTTATTACATATGTTGGTTATACTTCCCTTTATCCCTTATTAAGAATGTATTTAATTTACCCATTTATGTTGTGTGATTCTCAAAAAATGTTTTTTTCAAATATCAGACCATGGAATACCATGGTCATGATTAAATTTTTTAAACACATTTTATTTAAGGTGGGAAGAAAGAAACTCCCTCAAATATGGAAATATGATCATTATATTTGATAGCATGTATGAGACACATCAAAAATATTATAATGGAATAAAATAACATGATACGTTGTTATATATTTTCTATTTTGACTAAATTTAATCTATGATATAGTTTGTAATGCACGTATCACTATGTTTCTCTTTCCCTACATGGAACACTGAATTTCTCTAGAATTACACTCAACACATATTTTAATCATAATTTGAATTATTATTAATATTTTATTATATAATTTGTTAAATATAATAATTATTATCTTTTGGTTTGATGTATCAAATCATACTAAACGATGAATGTTTCTTTATCAATGTATTTGTCATATGATAAGAATAAATTCTAAATAATGATAACTAGAAAACTATTTTTTAATTGGTTGTTTAATCATAATTTGATCACATAATTTGAATTTTTTTTCAATAATACAAAATTAATATGAATAAAATATATTATTTTTTAGAGTAATATCAATATTTATATTGAGTGAATATATGGGGTTTCAATGAAATGTTTTACTTTTGATGATGGTGGAAAATATAGAATTTTAATTGAAAAATACCTTTTTTGTTGAAATAATTTAAAATATTAAATAATAAACTAAATTGGTTTTAATGAAAATTTAGATTAGTTTGAAACTTGTAATCTACTTCAGTTGATTATAGATTTTTTTTCATCTGGTTCATGATATGAATTCATTTCAATCATATGAACATTTTCATAATAAAACCATCATTCTCATCACTTAAGGGGGGTTGATTTTAAATTTATATTATACACTAGGATTAATTATATTTAGGAAAATTGATTCGATTTTTTGGAATAATAATAGTTTATAATGTATAATAAGGCCATTTTTTGTGAATGTGATTAGTGAAAGAAGTTACAACTAATTACATCCATTAAGAAGAAATACAACTTTTGCAAGTGTCTAAATTTTAAACATAATTGGTCACATTACCTAGACACTAATCCAGCACCCAATAAATGGATATATTTTGACATTACAACTTCATGTATTTAATTTGCTTCATTATTCTAGTATTATGTATTAAAAATTATTGGAACACCTAACTTATATTACAAAATTCCATGTGTGTCATCCCCCACACATATAAAAGGCCACCCACTCTCTTCTCTTATTTATAGCTTAAAATAATTTATGATTTCAAAATTCCTTCCCAAATCACCACAAAATGTGATTTTTAATCCTATAAAATTAATTTTTTGCACAAATCCAACCATTTAAGACATTGGTGAATAAATAAGATGGATACATGATGATGTGGTGATATTTTTCGACAAAAATATTTATTTGACCTCCTCTAAAGGTTCGTTATAATGATGGATCCAATGTATAAATGTTTTATTAAAAACATTATATTAAATATGGAGTTATTATATTATATTCTAGTTTTTAAATTCCATTAATTAAGATATGTGATAACATTCTTCGCGTTCATAGTGAAGTACCCCATCGTAATGCGATGTGGTTCTTCTTCCAAAAATGCTTCACATGGATGGTGATAAAGATATTGATATTGATTATATATCATAAAAATTATATAAATAGGATATTCATAACATATAAATCATTATTTAAATATAATATAAATTACTTTTTTTTTTCATTCATGTAAATATTATGACATCGTTCGTTGACATTTGGATCACTACCTTCACGAAGTAATGTGAATATATTTCCATAACCATGAAACACTGATGATATATAATAATATATTTAAATATTTTATTTCATGAATTAAATATTTGATTAATTTTGGAATGATAGTATATTACTTTATTCCTTTCCATAACAATCATCAAAATAGGAAAATGATACTCACGTTTGAGAACGACCTACCATCTCCATGATAGTAAAAAAACCATTTTTCATAATAAGATTACATGAATGGATTTAAATGTATTTAGGTAAAATTATGATAATAATTTCATGATGATTACTATAGAGGTGATATAACTATAATATATGTGCAATTATTGGATATATAATTAGGAAAAACAAAAATGACTCTTGGAAAATTAACACTCAAAAGGATGAATGTAATGAATGAGTATAAAAAATTGACTAAAAATTTATAACAATGAGATATTATATGTTATTGTTAATGTTGTTATATTTTCATTTAGTGACATTTTTACAACCACTATATATGTTTTTAATCAAATTTCATCCAAAAGGAAGCACACAGTGTAGGATTTAATCTCAATTTCATTTTATTTGAATATAGTAATGTAATGTACATAATTTTGTATAAATGGTGTAAATAATTCCCAATAAAATATAATATTAGGAATGAATCAACTCCATTTTTTTGTTTCAAATTGAATTAATTCCCCTCTCGGTATTTTACTTAAAAATTATGAAATGGTAAAAAAATATAACAAGTCAATTTCTTTTAATTAGGTTATAATACACTTCTGTTGTCATTGAAATTATTATATTGTTTGTGTAATGAGAATTATTATCTACTTTTATATTTACTCTTGTATAATTTGGAATTAATTTTTATATAATGAATCATTTCGTTGATTAATCCTAAAATTTTCATTACGACCCCTATAAGTGTTTATTTTACAGTATCATTCTAAACTATATTATTCCAGCTTGAATTTCCATTAATGGAAATTGATAGATCAATTATTTATAAAAAATTTAATTTTCTTCTCCTCTGGTTATAATTTTTATTTTTAATTTATTGAACCATTTTTTTCATTTCATTAAAAAAATGTTTGATACATTTTTTAAGAAAATTGTACATAATTTATCAATTGAATTGGAATTTTTTCCTTCCAGAATAATAATTTTTTTAAAATAATAGAATAATTTTTTATCCTTTCTTAAAGTATTTAATATTTATTTTATTATTCAGTTTTTCCTTTTACAATACTTATCAAAATTAATTCTCATTTTTTATAGAGAAGTTAAATTTTTTCATTTCTATCAAGAAAAATCAATACATTTTACATAAATGAACGAAATTACCCTACACAACCATATATTTCAAAAACTATTTACACATTTATGAGGGTAATTTAAAATAATATTTTATATTTTAGAATTAAAGTTCAATGAAAATAACTTTCATAAAAAATTGAATCAAATATAATGGTATTTCCCTCAGAATTGTTTTTAAAGAATACTTTCATGAATTTCAGTTCATCAGTGACAAAAACATATTGTTATCAATCTAATGGGTATATGTATATACCATCATTATTTTTCCTAATTATGGTTTATGATTATATTTACCAAGTAAATTTTTTAAATTCACTTCCTTGTTTAATTTTTTAGTCATTATCTTCCCTATGAATTACTCACTTTTTGGTGATCATTAGATATCAAAATTTCTGTATATACTAATATTACTTATCATAAATATTCTTATTTCATAAAATATAAATAATTTCTATTATATTGTCTTAACTAGAATGTAATTTTTTTTGACTAAAGTGGTTTTGAAAAATATTCATCATTTATTACATAAATATATTTGATTTTTAGGCTTAATAATTCTCGTATCAAATCTATTATTTGATATTTGAGGTTGAATTTAATTTGAAGAGATGGGTGGGGCCTCATATTATTTATCCCTAGTATTTTTCTAATGTAATCACGTGACAAATAATTTTAATCTATTTTTTTTACATATAGATTAATCTATATTAGAAAATATATTGACAGTAGTGTTATCATGTGCTGAATAAATGACATCTAATTACTTAATCGTTGAATATAATTAGATTTAGTTTTTTTCATGATATTTTTACTTTGAAAATATATATGGATTCATTTACATCAAATTTTATTTATAAAATACCATGTTTTTAGTTTTTTACCTTCCTATGTTAATTATTTATCATCCATTTATTTTTCTGGCATGTATGTTCAGTTATTTACCATTCAAAATATAATATTATCCTCGATATATTCACATTTATAGTATCTATTAATGCAATTTTTTCTTAGTGTATTTATTACATTTAACTTTAATAATTTATTTACATTTTAATATTTATTATTCTTATTGATTCTTGTTATATTATGTAGTACATAACCATTACTGATCCTATGACATCATCCTTATATTCATTCCATTCCCAAACATTACATTAAAGGTATTACGACTTATATGCAGGAATACACTATATATTAAAAATTTATTATTGAAAAAATTATGTTGAAATTTTTAAATTAAAATGAAATTTAAGATTCCATTTTCTTTCAAGATTGTCAAACCAAATATATATATTAGTACTTATAGATACAAATACATGTATCATTGTGAATTTAATTTTAAGAAACATTACACATCTTTTTTATCGTTGGGTATGCAACTAGAACCCTTAGAAATCAATTAATCATGATCATATCCATATATCAGTGATACTCTATGTTGATGATCTATTATTTATTCAAATCATGATGTAGCCTTCTCAAAATGCATCAAGAAAACCTATAATATCAATTAGATAAAAATGAGAGTGGAACTCTTTGATACCTTCCCACATAAATTATGTATATCTTATGACGTTGGTAAAGAGACATATAATACTTGATAATAATGAAATTTCCACACATTGTAAGATGATCTACTACCTCCCATATAGAATAATTACAATTAGTTTCTCCATGGTGTACTATGATGAAATTTATGGTTATGTATTCCCATTTTCATACTAATATGTTAATGATTATATCATAACCATTAAATTATTTTGTTTATCGTGGGTTTAATGAAATTCCATCTATCGAGATAAATACAATTAAATATTTCTCATCTTGTTATCATTGACTATGTTTTCCTTCCAATATCTATACATCAGAGTTTTTTCTTGGTTTAATATAGAAGGATTATATATTCAAATAATGTTGAATTTATTTGTTCATTTCTAGGTTTTATTGATCATATATATGGGTATAAAATTTATTACTAAATCTTCAAAAATCATGGTCTCCCAAACACTCGCTTCTTTAATTTATTATATATTATAACTTTCATGTGCCTCCATGATCTAATAAAATATCGATTTTAGAGAATTTATTTGAGGAAGTTAGGGTTAATATACTTTTATTAATGATATATCATTCCTTTTCACATCCATGATGGTTAGACATTACAATATTCATCATGGATAATGGTTCATGAAATGTTATCCTAATAACATCTCCAACATTGATCTCCTTATATGTATTGAAATGTATAGAAAAATCATAATACATAATTACCACTAACCACATTCATTAGAGAAGAATATAAGAAGTTTCTCAATAATATATATTTGAGGCTTTTAAGGTCTGTTTATATATCACAGTTCACCATGTAGAGATTGTGTCACCAAATCATTAATACAATTATTACTATTTCCCATTCAATATCATATCATGGGTTTTACTTCTCATTGATAATTAGTTAATTGGAGGAATATGTTATCATACTATAATTTTTCATTTTTACATAACCCATGCCCTTTTTATATTGGTCACTATTGATCACACATAATTCCCTAGATGTTTGCAATGTAGGTACATGTTTAATGATTTTCATCATATAAACATATTTAAAAAAATCCTCACATAAATCATTCCGAAAAAAGTTACTATTATACATGTTAGCAATGGTCGTAGGTCGGACAATCTTAAGATTATTCATCCAAATCTAAGATAATACCCAGTAAATTTGAAGAAATTACTCATTTTTCACTTAGGGGTTTATATGGAACCCATTAATCCTTTTTTCTTCTAATTAGTCCATATATGTCAATTTTCTGGTGCAGAAATTCCATATGAATGTTAATTTTTCCAACATGAACTCATATTTATTGGATATTTCATAATTTATTTTTAGTATATGTTATTGCTTTCATATAGTTTTCTAAAAATGATCATGTTTCTCTTTGATTTTGGAGAAGATAATAATATAATTAAAAACCATCTCCAAAAATTTGTCAATATTATCCCTAAATAATCTATTTATCACATTTATTATGATTGAACAATATTTTTTAGCATAAATGGAATCAAAATGGCATTAAATTTCCCATTAATTGTGCAAATTAATTATTGCATTATCCTACATCTTCACATTTTAATGATAATATAAAATCTGAAGAACATTCTATGATAAATACATTGATCTAAACAGCCGATCAAATAAGTCATCAATATGTGTAAGATGATAATTTTTCATTATAAGAAATTTTTTGAGATCACAATAATAAATGTAGAGGTGCATTGATCAATAAATTTTCATGATAAAGAGGACTTCATAACCACAAGGAAAACCACCATATCGTATAAACCCATTATTTATATTCTCACATATTTTATTCTTTAGATCCCCGTGTCCAACAAAAACTATTTTATATAGAGTTTTAGATATTGACTAATCCCCATGTAAAAAATATATTTATAATTTCACATATCATCATGATGAAAGATAAAGAAATACTTAAGATAAAAATAAATTTATTCCCAGAAAAAGGGTATAACATTATGATGAAAATTTATTTATTGTCAATAATAAGAGATAAATATGGTATCAAATTTATTTCAATTCAATATATTTTAGTAATTAATAATATTTATCAATCTCCTTATACTTGTATATAATCGGAGGGTTATTAAATAATAGATGATATTTTAATTCTATTCAAAATATATATTTGATTCATAATGTGAAAAACATTTTATAACAAGTATGACATCTTCTTCCTTTGACGGATGATCTGTTAGGTTTTCAAAGAATATCATACTAAATATTGTTCTAATGTTATAAAATAGTCATTGATAATTTTTTATGATGATATGAAATAATTTTTGGTGGTGAATTAATGTTATTTGAAAACATAAAAGTTATAGTAACATGGAATAAAATTAAATAAAATAAGACACACACCAATCTGATGTGGAGGTTACATTGACTTCAATAATAATGATCTATATCAGTATATATCTTTTTGTATACTCTTTCTCTTGACCAATGTCTATACTCCTCAATCATGTTATCCCATGGAATAGGGAATTATGTTTAATAATTACCTTATGCACCCCATTTCACGAATAGTACTATGTATGTTACCTAAGATTGAAAATTATTCTAATCCATCCCAAAAATAAATTTTCGATGCGAATATGATACTTTATTCACTATATTTCAAAAAAAAACGTATCTCTAAGTACCTTTGATACAATTCCATTTTGTTCTATTTTCCATAATTTTTTCTCAACATATATTGGGTATTAATTCCATTTCCACCTTTACCGGATGAAAATCCTTCATACCCAATCATAATATTCTTTTATAGGTTTAGAAATTAAACTATGTTCGACTATTAAGTCATAATTTTTTAACATATTTCATAAAATCACATAATGTATTACGTCAACTTAAATCATGTTAGGCATATCCATTGGAAATTCATCTCATTTCCAATCATATTGTTTGTGGACATGGTACCACATATATAGATCGATTGGATATAATAAATTGAAAAATACTGATGGGGGTTTTTATCCTAAATAAAAAATAAAACTTAGAATATGAAGATTAAATGTTTAATTACTAAAATAATATATTTATTAACGTTTGAATTTATGGGCTACAATAAAGGTTATCTATTACTAATTTTCTAATATTAAATTGAATGAGATATTTCCCCATATTAATAGTCTGAAAACATATATTTATTAACCAACGAATTTCCCTAGATAATTTTATACAATGTGTTTATAATATTCAATTGTCATGCATCATGTGATGACAAAGTCAATATCAACATTCCCTTTGAAGTATTATTACCCCTAGGCACCTCTATTATTGAGACAGAAACTCTTGTAGACTAAATACATTCATGTATTTTAAATGTAACCACTTGTAGTATACAATAACAAAATCTACGGATGTTTCTTAATGTTTAGTCTTCTCCATGAGGCTTTACCAATTGGTTTGTTACCATAATTACAAATACAACTATTCTATTATATTATGAATTAAATAAGAACCCGAATAATTATTATACATCATTTCATGAATTATTATATAAAAAAACTTATAGAACCCAAAATCTCATCAATCATAGAGTCATTTGGAATCTCCTTATAAATCCGTCAATTTAATACATTGAGTAAAAAAATATTTTATAAATTACTTAACAACCTCTAAAATTGAATTCCTCTTAAAACATTGTGGGATATCCTGGTGGAATAAATAAAAAAGGGGAGATCAATAATGCATTATAATGGAATAATAAAATAAATAGATGACTAAATTATTATTGATTGATCAATCGAAATTTAAATGGGATAGAAAATAGATTAAAAAATAATTGTCATAATAAGGCATGATACAACATCATATCATATCAGAAACATGGGAATATGAATAAATCATTAAAAATGACTTCGTAAACAAAGGCTAAGGTTATTTACAAACTAAAAAGAACGTATTAGAATGAGTTCTATAATTTAATGGGTTAACATCCAAATAGAAAAAATGATGTATCCTAAGAGTACATGATTATTTAATGCATTGGCGCCGAATATATTTTTTGGTGCAGAGATCACTTTCACATCATGTACCTGAATAAGTGTGCCACATATACCATCCATCATAGGATCATATTTTAGGAATTTTATTCAAATTATTATGAAGTATTTAATACATATTTTGAATTAACAAATAAAATTATCATATTTTTTATAATTTTAATACCATTGAGAGTACATTGTGATTGTATTCCGAATACAATGTTTTTCGAAGGAAAAATAAAAATTATAATTTTGAAAACAAAATGGTGGTAAATAATAAAATATTGGAGGTATTAACTAGAGTTAAATAGGTCTATCATGATTTTTAAATAATAAGTATAGTAAGAATGTAATATTTGTGTTAACATACTTTAACATAATGAAATTGAAATAAATGGATAATATAAAGGTGGTTCTTTAGTAAATGGGGGTATGATTTGATCACATACCTTGGGATAGAGCTTCCAAAATCAAGGGAGAAACATCATGAGAGATTGGGTACACCATGAGAGGAATATATATAAGGATGGAAAGATAATAGTCATTATATAATGTTTTTTAGTGATGTTTAATGTGGTCTTCAGATGGTTCATATAGGAAAATGGAAGGGAGTTATTTTTTTCCAAACATTGTTTCTTTATTCTAAATTATAAATTAATAAAAACCAAAACACATTTGATGCTATTTTCTAATGATTTCTATTGTAACAATTTTTTTATTCAATATACATGTTTATGAATTAACCACATTAAAATACTATCCCTATGGATGTGGATGAGAGTTCATTTTAAAATGTACTGATTGTCAAACAGAACTTTTTTTACTGTGTTTGGAGGATTCATCGTTGATTTATAAGTTAAATAAATAATCTAAAATCAAATTATTCAAAATGGTAAACATATATATTTTTAGTGATACTTTTTATGGATTATATTATATCAATCAAGTGTCATTATGATGTAATGATAAAACCCCTATAATTATATTATATTATATTTTTTCACAAAAATTTGACTGCCTCCAAAAATTATGAAAGGATCATTATTAGATAATTTCGAAATAATGATTCAAAAAATATTAATTTATTTATTTAAATAATTAAATAATAATGATAAATAAATTTTAATATAAAATAAATGATTATTGAAATTCATTATTTTTTTATTATCATTTTTTTTAATATATATAAAAATTACATTTTCACCTCATAAATGTATATTCTAATATTTATTTAATATTTAATATTTAGTAATAATATTTTATTACAATTTCATTTTATTCCAAATTTCATTAAATGGAATGTCATAAAAGTAAATTTTACATTACCATAAAATCAATTCGATTTCTTTTATATTAAATTCATATTCTGATTAAACTAATTTCATTAAAAATTTAAATGTAAAAACAATTATAAATAAATTAAACAAAAATATTATCGAAACCAAAATAAAAAAAATACATAAAATTAGGGTTGAGATACATAACCCAGTACCACACATTAATAATCAAACTTTTAATCCTGTGATATAGTTAGATTTCTATTAGCCGGCTCAACAATCATTTTTTGTTTCATGATCTCAATATGGCTGAACCTCTACAAAAAACTATTTCACTCATACATTTATATTCGAATATCATATTATATGTTATCAGGGAGTATCAATGAGAAGATATATCCTAGGGAAACTCTTACAAATGAGATTCATAGTGTATGCATACAATAGTCGATTCCATATATAATGATTCGAGATACTTATGAAATATTTATTTCTAAATAAATTTATTTCATCATTATCCAATGTTTCATTGAATATTTTTTTGATGAAACATTAAACATTGTTAAAAAAATATGTGTATAGTATTGAATAACTATGGGTGATAAATACTAAATAGTAATTCAAATGATCTCTAAATCATGACTACTTATTTTCCATATAAAACATTTATAGATTAACATATTTCATTCAAGTTTACGTTATATTAAAATAAATCATGATAGTTCTTCAATTGTTTGTGAATATACCAAAAAATATCCCTTTGGTGTGTCAAACAATATCTGTCACTGTGCATGATTCATAGCTCAAGGGGAGAATTAAGTTCAACAAAATGTGAAATAATTAGATTAATTACCACTTGGTATCAATTTTCTACTTCCAAATCCCCATCTTTAATACAGGAATGAATTTAATTTCATGGAAACACACTTTTATATAATTCTTCAAAATTATATGATATTTTCTTATTCCTTCATATATCATTATACATATAATTATATATATCCCTATACATATCCAATGGTATGATATTAAATTCATCGAACCATATATTCAAAATTTTAAGTAAATATTTCATTGATACCAACTATTAAAACCCAAAATAATAATATATAGTTATAACATCTAAATATAGTAGTATCTATTACCTATCATAATAATTCAAATTAAATCATTTCGGGCTAGTTCAATTAGAAAAAATTGATGAACAAAAATAGTTTCATAATTTATGTGCATTATATCCTCGTAATTCATTAAAAAATATCACCATTTTTATAAATGTCATAAATAATCCCATTCATGGAAACATGGGGATGAAACTAAAGAATGGGTGTGCTAAAATACTATATAAGGGTAGAATAGAGAGATATATATGATCTCATAATAATAAAATGTGCATAAAAATATGGAAATATGAGTTATCATATGAAGAAAACCATACCCAATATATAATACATCAAAATATTGACACCTAGAATAAATCATTGAAATTCATTATCCTTGAATCATAATAGAATGAATGAACATAAGAAATCAATGAATTTCATGGGAATAATACAATGATTTCTCTCAAACACATAGTAATGGAAATATTTTACATATTATTCTAGGATACAATCATATCTCACTAGTAGAAAAAAGGTCATTAACATTGGTTTTTTATATTTTTACGTCGGTTTTTAACTGACGTTGAAGTCGCCGACATGAAAAATATGACTTTTTACGTCAGTTTTTTTTGTAAACCGACTCCACAATCGATTTTTTTGTGTCACTTTTGAATAATCTGAAGCCAAATAAACCCATCCACATCATTTTGGGCGTCAGATTCCTTAAAAACCATGCCAAAAAGTTGAAAAATTGTTTCGGTGTTAGTTCTTGAAAAAAAAGACACCATAAATGGAAAAAATTTATTTTTGGCATCGGGTTTTATGAAAAAATACAACAAATTGTAAATTTTTCATCTTTAAGGTTTTAGATCATTACTTAAACATTGATTTGACTGGTCGTGGAGCTAAAATGGAGTTACAGATCAAATGTTATGGCCATCAGAACTCCAACCTTTCAATGTATTGATTGATACAACTCGTTTTAAAGAAAATAAGATAAACATGAATTAAAATCACTTACACCAAATGATATAAAATATATATAATACATCAAACATATTTAAATTGTTTTTGGAGTTTCCATTGAAATGATATGTTATTTATCATCATATCTCTTATATTTAGTATTAAACCCATTCGATAATGAAAACGACGATCAATGATTAAATTTACCCCATGGTTGGTAAATCTCATCTAAATGTTTTACATTTTTAACTCGATAATAAAAATAAATCATCATTATATGAAATCTAATCAATTTGTTTATAAATGAATGACATTAATAATAAAGATAATAAATGAATATAGTAGGTACCATATTCAAATTAACGATTGATGTCGTGCTGAAAACATGATTGAATATAAGAGGTTGAAAATGATTAATGAAGGAGAAAAGGATTTATATATATTAAATTAAAATATTTTTGATTGAGTTGTATGAAAATGTAGTCCGGATTTTAAAAAGTTAAATGCGATTTGTGAGAAAAATTGAAATTATGAACTCGCATATTAGAAAAAACTATTTGAAGTCTATTTTGTTTGAAACTGATAAAAAAGAGGACATATATTTGCCTAATGGCGTCAGTTTGTTATGAAAACTGATTCCAAATATTTCAATCGATATCATTTTTGGGGTGTCCCGCCTTTTTATTAAACAACATTTCATTACATTTTACAAACATAGGATCTTTAAAGTCTAGTGTCTTGGAAATCAGAAACATAATAAATGAAAACAACATAAATGATTCTTGTAAACCAATTTTAAGGAATCATAAACAGTTAATCCTATGTACATTTACTGCATCTGATATCCTGGTGATAGACATCAAAGGAAAGGTTGAGAAGAAGGCCCATCAATGGTAAACAAGGGAATCAATGTACTTGTGGTGTCAATAAGAACTTTAATAAAAACATAAAGACATGAGAAATAGAAGAATATGAATATCATAAAAAAATTACATGGAACATAACATGAATATGTGGCTATAACATTTCATTTAGACATTCATGAACATATCACCAATGTCCATCCCCAAAGTGTCATAAAAATTATCAAGGTTATTCACCAAGGTATCATGAAACATGTCATCTATAGAGAATAATTCTTCACACAATGCATTGAAGTGATATCAGGGCACACCCTTAATATTTCTTTACATACATGAAAGACAAATAGATCATAATCAAATATTTCATAAATAATCCATAGATAATAAAATTAATGGGTCTCATTTCAAAAAATCATGGCGTTTAAAAAGCTCTTAAAAATAACATCATTATATAATTTATAACCCATGAAAAGGGAGTAAGGTTTATATTTATGTAAACACCAGAATAAAATTTATCTTCTTTATAAATTTATTAACATCCATTTAAATGAAATATGTATGGGTATTCACATAAATAAACATAGGTATTTCTTGAGAGAAAGAGATAAAAATTTTGAGATGAAATTTTTGCATCATAGCGGCTATATAACATGGTTTTAAAAACAATTGAAAAGAGATGGGATAAAGGTCACCCACTAATAAATAATTAATAATACAGTATGGGTACTGAATAAGATCATGGTATGGATATTCAAATGAAATAACACATGAAAAGGAAATATGAATGAAGAGAGAAGATGCAATTTCTTTTACGAGAAATTCGGCTGCCTAATGGCGTAACATAAAAATTTAGAAAAAAAATTGACAAAAGAAGAAAGAGTCTCTCATTATTTGTAAATGAAATTGGCAGTAATGAGAAAATATAATAACATACCCTCAAAATAAATAGAAGGAAAATATAAGACATAACCTAAAGGATGTCATGACTTAAAAGAGGAGGGTGAAAGAATCCCTTACCTTGAAGAGTAACATCGAAAGCTTGATGGTCGGGACCTTGGGATGCTTGAGGGAACCTTGGGAGGACCCCTTGGGAGGTAAAGTTACCAGAACATCGTTAAGGAGGATTTGGAAATGAAATTAATGAGTAAAATTATTGTTATTTATAGTAGAAGTGAGGGGACATAGCATTAATTGCCAAGGGACACCTGATCAGTGGTATTGGAAAAACCATGGGCTTTCCCATGGTATTGGCCACTTGGAAACCTCATACATTATCTTACAATTAATTAGTTGACCAAATTTATTGCTTCATTATTACATCCTTAATGATGTCTTTAAACACCAGAAACTCAAAAACTATATTTTCACTATTCACCGAAAATTTAACTTTCTTAGAAAAATCCAAAAAATTATCTTTAACCAAATATAGATGCTATGATTTATAAAATGAACTCCATTTTATCAAAATAAGTTTCAAAATATTTTTAAATTAAATTTTAAAATAAAAACACTATTCACTGAAAATTCAATTTTTTTAGAAAAATCCAAAAAATCCATTTAAACCAAATATCGATGCTCTGATTTCAAAAATGAACTCCATTTTATAAAAATAATTTTTTTAATATTTTAAATTTGATTTTAAAATAAAAAAATCTTCACCCGAAAAAACTAATACTTATCCAATAATTTTTAAAACAGTTCTTTACCAATTTTACTGAATCACATTACTTCATCAAGGCTGCTTAATAATATTAAAACTTTATTAAGTGAGTTTACATAACCCATCTGATCACATTACTAATCATAAACATAAAATTACTATTCATAATTTAATATACATAAAAAATTATGTTGATCTTATTAGACTCTAAATTTTTTACTTAACATTACTATACAAGACCATTTTTTAAAAATAATTCCACCTTATTAATTATTTTAGTTTTACATAAATATTTTTAAAATATCCTTTTTCTAAAACTCATCAATAATATTCATACTATATTTAACCGAACATTTCAAAATTCACAAACTTCACCACAAGAAGAAATCACGAATTTTATTTAAATAAAAGGATTTCACAAGGCAGTTACAGTCTCCTAATATATCCCCTTATAACAACAGCATAAGACCTAAGCGTAAGGTGTCCTAGGTTGATAAAATCTTGGGATGGACTGGCCAGCATTGCTCATGTAGTGATTTCTATCATCTTGAACTTCTCATGAAGGTGATTCCGTTCCATCTTCAAACAATGATGTTCGGCTTGGTTTTCATCCAGAGCAAAGACCAAAGGTGCTGCCTTCTTCCCGAGTTCTGTCAGATGGGATTCGATCGGCCCGAGACTACTATATGGGGAAATCAAATCCTTTTTATATAATAATTAATCTAGATCACTTGTATTTATGGAGAATAATCACAACATTTAGTTTCCAATGGTCATATTGACCAACAGTCATATAATAGTTGAAACCAAATGGTCTTATTTTCATAATAATCATTTTATTAAATGAAATAGTTTTGTTGAGTATAAAATAAAATAACACACAAAGTTATGGAAAAAAATTTATTCAAAATTTCGGGTCATTACAATCTTCCCCCCTTAAGAAATTTCATCCTCGCAATTTTAAAATTGGTCTTTTAAATTTTGTTGAAAGTCTCACATCGGAAAAAGTGTCAATAAAACTATTACTTTTAAATAATGAAAGGGAAGTAAAAAAGTTCACTATAGTTAACCCATAATAGGATTCCATGTTGGAAAACTGCGATATGGAAGAGATAACAAAGGGTCAAGTTCAAATGGAGTGTGATAGGAAATATTATTATGAGAAAATTAACCACAAAATGATCAGAAAATTAGGACATGTCAAATGGTCTTTGATTACCTTGTAAGAAACGTAAACCAACAATGTTTTTGTTTTACGTTCCTTTTTATAATATTGAGGAAATCATTTACTAAATAGAATAAAAACATAAGGAAATATACGTACCTTCATGTACAGTTTCATCCCTTAAAAAGTTTCCACCAAGAATTATCTTTTCTCCATGCAATGAGCATTCAAAAATAATTTTTCTCATCAATAGCACAGGAATCATCTTCTAGAGAATCAAATAATCCACAAACGTATAACTATATTTTTTCCTTACCTTTATTAATCAACTAAAACTAAAATGGTTAGTACGAGATCATATAATCCTCAAAAAGGATAATCCTTTATAAAAAGAAATATGACTATTAATCTCCAAAATTCAAAAAATGTAACCAATGTTCCAGAAAGACCATTCGATACACATTCATCCTTAAAATTCATCGGAATAATCCAAACTAAGATTGGAACCCAAAACTCAAAATGATTTAATTGCATAGTCTTCCCAAAAAAACATAACATTTATCTCATAAGAAGATCGACTACTACTAAAGTCTCATACTAATGTGTAATGAACCTATTCACATGTTTTCTATGCTAGGTTCATCATTTTCTATAAATGAACCAAATCACCATATGTCCACAATAAATACATAAATTCTTACAAAAAAAATTATACCCTTCCTCCTCAATTTAAATCATGTTGTTTTTTATTTACATTAGGCATATAGTACTCCAAAATAGAAAACATCATCCAAAATAACCATTATCATTTAATAACCAAATCATATTCATATATAAAAGATATCCATATGATAAAACATAAGTTTCCAAAAATAAACTTATTCTCGATCCATAAAAATAGTAGGTGCAGTAGACAGTTCGTAGGGCATAACAACAAACTCATAATTCCCATATATTGATTGGAAGGTAGTTTTTTGGAATATCATTGTTCTTCAACCACAATTGAGGATAACCAGAATAAATATCAATATTAGATAAGAATCGATCCCCATGATGTTGGTCAAAAATCCATCAATTCTTGGAAGAGAGTTTTTTTTCTTCATTATGATCCCATTCAGTTCTCTATAATCAATGCATAGCTGCATTGATCTATCATTCTTCATCACAAATAGAACCGGTGATTCCCAAGGAGAAATACTAGTTTGGATAAACCCATTCTACAAAAGATCTTGGAGTTGTTTCTTTAATTCATCTACCTCCATATTTTCCATCCTATAGGGGTTCTTTGACATCTTATGAGATCCAGGTACGATTTCAATAGTGAACTCTACCTCTCTTTCTAGGGGAGGTCTGAGTAACTACTCTGGGAATATGTCAACGTATTCATAGAGGATGGGGAAATTCATTAAAAGAATAAATCATTCGTGAGGATCTTATTTCATTTTCAAATGTTTTAACTAAAAAGGAATTTATGTCTTAAAACTTTTGGCTTAGATAATTACATTTCTTCTAAAATTCCTTCATAATGATTCATAAAAAGATTGCGATTAACCAAACATATCCTCTAAGAGTGTCGTTGTAAAGTCCCGAAGCTTGAAGTACATAGATATTACATTACTTTGGCAGAATAAATAATTCATAACAAAAACAGACACACATGGACCGTAATAGTTTAGTGTCTTTGGAAACTTGGAACATAATCTTCTAATCGTGGTGAATGATCTTCAACATCTCCAATAAAGATCTTCCACTTCTTGTTTCCTTACCTAAAACCATTATTTTAATCCTAGGGGAAAATAAAACATAAAAAAGGGTGAGCTCATATGCTCAGTAAGGGTAAGCATGGATAAAATAAAACATACTATATACATTTGAACATAAAAACATGAACATAATGTTTAAACATCAAAGTTTTGAGCAACGACTTAAAACATGGAAGTACATAATGCATAGATCATAATGGAACATAAATCATGATAGCATAGAATGGGAATAAAACATGTAATTATGGCATCCATTAATCACATGTAATGATTTCCATAGTAGCCAAGGCATTGCTATCATGACCATCTTAGTGGACAAAGTCTCATTCTGAATCGAGTTCACTCCTCGTTTCAGTCCTGTAACACTGAACCGGATTAACTTACCATTCCATCCATGTCTATATCATGAGATATAAAATCTTCACCCAATGCATTAGAGGTAGATATAGGTCCCACCCATCTCATAATTAAATCATTCTTACTTGTACCACAAAATAAACATACATCATTCATAATAACCCAACAAGTAAAATGGGTTTCATAAAAATCATCTCATCATCACATAATCCATATAAAATAAATGGATATCATTTCATAATGAGAAAAGTGAAACCATGTAAATCATAGAGACTTTATACATGAAACATACACATTTGAAATAATTTCATCTTAGATGGAAAATGGTTTTGATAAAACACTTGAAATGAATTCTTGAGGAAAATATCCTTTCTTTTTCAAAATCAATTTTTTGTTACAAAAAGTCATGAAATTTTAAAAGAAAAACAATTTTTTTAAATAGTCATGTAATATTTTGGGAGGATGCTTCATGAAAATATGGATTTATATAATCGTAGAAATCCTTTCATGCCGCATACGTTAAAAAACATTCTTCTCATACTTTTGTCGGAAAAGTCAAAACGTACCTCATTACATAAAAGAAAGAAAGATTCCTTACATACTATGTAGTAAAATTCAAAATGGGTAAAAATTATTTTAAAAATACATGAATATACTTTTATAAATCATGGACATGGATGATAGCAATAACCCCAGTAAATACATACGAATAAGAAATCTCGTATAAAAAATGAGATTTGCACAATTATCCCTTATCTTAGGTCTGATATGCTTCATATGGATCCGAACCTCCTGTATAATGATTTAAATAGTGTCATTGAATTATTAAAGAATCATATTCATTGTTATGATATCATATATGGTTTAATTATGACTTTATATTACCCATTCTTTTGTAAATTAATTTTAAAGTAGCTTTTTGGGTAAAATCGTTTCATTTCTCATTCGTGTTTTAACTTGTAATTATTCATATGATTACATAGATCATGGTTACAAACATCCAAAATGTAAAACATGATTTATATATAATTTATATTCCGAATATACTTATATATAATAGATTGATAAATGGAAATAAATACACCATTCATGGAGACGGTAGGCCGTACGTACGCATAAACGTTGTTTTCGTTTCGTTATTGAATTGAATGGAATTAAGTAGATGACATACATATATATATACATAAATCTAGTATCATTATTATATCATATATTTCATGATTACATATTATATATAATTTATAATCATTCATGAATGGTTAATCATTGAGAATGAATCTCATCGCGTCGTGGAGACGGTAGTCCATACGTACGCACGAGCGATTATATCATTCCCATGATCGTGGAATTGTATTTAAGTGTATGTATAATATTTAAGAATCAATATAACTTTACAATAATCATATATAGTCATTTTTTACACCATTATACTCATCCAAGTAAGGTGGTGGTGGAAAATAGATTACACCACGGTGTGGAGATGGTATTCCGTACGTACGCACGCGCGGTGATTTCGTTTTCCGTAGGGTGGATAAATGGAGAAATAAGGTTGTTTCAAACTTATAATAACTTATCCGTATATGAGTGATACTGATGTTATTACTTAATAATGAAACAACTAAAGAAGAAGAAGTGGAAGAAGAAATAAAGTTTAAATAATCGGTAACGAACATTACCTCTTCTTTGAAGCGGCTCTTTGAGACCGCCTCTTAGTGAACTACAATTGGTCTTTGAAGAAGACCAGGAAATCTAGGATGTTTCTAGGGAAGTGTATAAAAGAATTTTTCAGGGGTTGGCCGAGATTGAAGGCTCAAATTGGTGTGAGGAGGATAGGGAGGAGGTGCCCTTTTATAAGGGAGGAGAGGGGCACCTTTGGAATTCTTAAAAATATTAATTTATAATAAATCTAACCCCACTTAGAAACCTCCAAAAATGAATCATATCAAAATCTTAGATGAGATAGGGTTGTAATCTAATCAACCAATCAAATTTATAAATGTTAGGAATTTATTTTAAACATTATCAACTTAATTTATCCAAATTTAATCAATTTAAATTTTTTTTGTGGTAATAACATTATAAAATTTAAATTATTACAAATAATTAATTATTTGTTTTGAATTGTCCTTAATTGGATACTTTATAAAATTTTATACCATATAAATTAAAAAATTTAAATTTTAAATGTATTTGTGATTTTTAAACAATTTTATAATATATAATATTTATAAAATAACAAGTGTCAATTTTGACACTATTCATTTATTTGAATTTAAATAAATTATATACAGAAGATTCGTTCAAAATAAAAGAATTAATAGAATCATAAAAGGTCATATGTATCCAGAATATTAGTGTAGCACAAAAAATAGTTCATATAATATTTATTTTATTATTTTTAAAACCATTTATTTGGTTTATCTCTTAATAAAATAATTACTAAAACATTTTTGTATAATTATTTAATATACATATTTGTTTCATAAAAATTAAAAATAAAATCCTATGATTAAGATAAATCTATAACCGTATATAATAATACTTTTACTCGAATTAATCATCTTAAAATCATAATATTTAAATTTTTATATTTATTAAATTATGAAGGTGACAACTTTGGCATCATTTAATATAAAATAATATAAATGTCATAATCACTTTTATAAGGCTCCAAATGGTCAAATATTATACCATTGGATGATTATGGTTTAAATGTACATGACCAATAAGTTTTTGTCAGGGTTTTGGGAATTATATGGTTACTATTATTTTAATAAAAACTATATTCTTGATTTTTTACTAGATAAACAATTTCTGCATCACTATTGTGTTACAATTAATGATAATTATTTAATCAATAAAAATTATAAATAAATTCATCTGATGGACATAAATTCATTATATTTCTGGAGACTTTTCATGTTTGAAGTTTCATGACGTTTATCACTAAATTAAAATTAATATACTTATAAGATTTAAGAGAGTGACATGTTGTCACTTTCTTTGGTTTTCATAATAATTTAGTTATTTGCAGGGAAAAATGTCCATTAAATTATTCTAATCCGGACCTTAGGTGATATGGGTTGACATTTAGTCATCTAATAGGATTTTGGCAGCTGTTAGGGTAATTTTTTAATCTTATATTTACCCTTAATTACCCGATTTACCTTTAACTATTGTAAATAAAATTTACGGTAGTTACTATTCATAATTCCCAAAAATATAATGTATTCTATTAATATAATTTGGACCCACTAATTCCAAATATGGAATCCATTTTTCCAAATTCAATACAAATAAGTTGCAGAAATTAAATTAAAATTAATCCTGTTGTCGAAAGAAAACGAGTTTTTGTTTAAATCATTACAAAAGATGGAATTGATTTAACCTACGAATTCAAAGTAAAATCAATTCTAATGACAAAAATTATATTAAATGGTAAAAATATATTCTATTTATACCTTAAGACCATTCAATATTTTAATTTAACGACATTAATTATTATGATGAAAAAAGTTTTTTTTAATTAAAATATAGCGTGTTTTTACTATTCTTTAAAATATGAAAGTTATCAGAATAACATGAAATTTTTATCCATGGTAAAATCGTATATCCTTATTCCAACGAATAATTTTATTTTGTAAAATTGAACTTATAAACTTGTCAAAACTAGATTTAAATTGGGTGCGCCATCAGAGGTGGACAAACTGCATTTTTTGAAAAATACTTATTTTACCTTAAAAATTTATTTTGTTCATATAAAATGTTTTAGAAAATTTATAAGATGAATAATAATGTTATAATATTAAAAATTTAGTTAATACTATTCATAACGGCTAGTTCATAATATATCGTTGTTTAGTAAAACTCGATATTGCGTACACCACACGCTATCGAGGAAGGTAGTGATTGCGTGTAATGCAAGCCAAGTCAGGGTTCCGTGTTATGCAAGAATCCTTTGACGTTTCGTATAACAGAATCCAACCATATTTAATTGATATATTGAATATATATATATATAAACACTCAATGTCGCGTAGAATGACTATTATAAAACGAACATGAAATTGTGTGTAACACGATCCAAGAATAGCGTTGTGTATACTGCAAGATAATACGGTGTTGTGTATAGTACAAGATAAACTTGGTGTGATGTATAATAGAATAAATCAATGAAATTAAAATAATATTTTTCATAAAATCTCGAGGTGTTACATTCTACCCCCCTTAAAATGAATTTCTCCCTCAAAATTCGTCGGGGTTATAAATGGTTTGCTACTTGAATATTTATTTAATAGAAACCCACATCGTAAAAAGGAATACGAAAACATGACTTTAAAAACTAATGTATGAAACGTAATGGTTACCCAAATTAACTAATCACCGGGTTTCTACATAGGAGAACATAGTTGAAAATATGGATATGGATGAGAAATCTCACCATCATGGTCTGATGGAGAGTGGTAGAGAAAATGGCTATGAAAAAGCCATAAATCAAAAATCCATAGATTTGTGATGATCTAAGATACCATCTGATTCATCAAATATAAGAGCAATAGGACAAGAGTTTTGGTTTTCAATATCATTTCACTAAAGTTGAAAATTTTGAATTAGAAGAAATATTTGCTTGATTTTGGTAAAATCTCACTGTTTTTCATGCTCTGAACAATTTACACTTCATCTCTTAAAGAAATGAAGTTGAATTTGTTATTAGTGAAGAGTTAGCAGATCATGTGATAGAATGATGGGTCATTCCATCTGTTTCAGGAAAAGTTATCAATTATATATAAGCCCATCTATGGTGAGGTTAATCATATACGATTCCAAAAATTAACTTATATTTAATATATCATACCTCTTAATAAAATAAAACTAGTTTCTACTAACCAGGGACTACCTGCAGGCCAGTGGTAGGCGATAAAGCCCAGTCACACTTTTTTTGTGGGTTCGATTCCCACAACTGTGTCTGATGTGATGGGCTGTCACCCGTCTTGCAGGGTGTCCTTTTTCTAAACTAAATTACTATAAAATCCAATAAATAATATCGAAAAAAACTTCTACCCTTAAACAATACTAAATTATGTCCAACATAATCCATTCAATCTTTAGGCCTATCCCTCATACTGCAGTCCACTCTCATATTATAGTGAAAACGATTACCAGAGATTTCATATAACAAGCATGTCAATTCAATCGTTGATCCCCATATATCATAAGATATGTCTTGTTGGTCACATTCCAAACATTTGAATGCCTTAATCATGTATTCTATTGAAAAATGAATACACATGGAATCTTAGTGAAAACATGGTTGCTATCAAAAGTTAACTCTTTCCACATACCAAAACCCCAAAATTCTATATACTCAAACCATGATATAACTATTTCCTAATATCAGTCATGAGCTGAAGAATACTATCAAACATTTAATTTTCTCCTTATCCCTTCATTATGTGCATATCATCTACATTCCAAAAATATCTAAATATCCTTTCATGGTTAATGGTACCATTAATCATACACTTTCAAAACTTAAGGAAAGACAATAGTGTAACAATCCTTATATGTCTCTTTATTACATAGTACCATGAGATTACTTATACAACATTGCACTTTATAAACATGTAATCATTCCACTACCTTCTTAAACCATTGACTGAGCTTCAACAATTCTTTCAACTCACATATCATTTGTAGTCTCATCATCATTATCAACATAAATACTACCCATACGACCGTACTGATTCTCTTCATGAGACTTTCCCTTAGGGAATTGGTTTGCATAATGCTCGTACATTCCACATTTAAAACATTTAACCATTGTTGATGTCGTAGAAATACCACTATCTTCATCCATGGTGTTAACTGAACCATTTACTTTGCACTTACTGGCTTTGTTTCCTTCTTTTCCACACCCAACGCATCTTTCTGTTCCTTTGAAACATTCTCCGTAATGCCTCTTCCCACATGATTTACATAGGGGAAATTGAACTTTCTTTCCTCTATGACCATCATGAAACTCCATCTTTATCTTATTATCTGAGTCGGGAAAGGTACCAAAGCTGAGATTATTGATCATATGATGAGATTGCTGATTAGGCATAATAACGATGTTTGGACTTCCAAATCCCATTAAATTTGGTTTCTCATGATGAATATCATTCCATTGTCTATCATATCATCCATTATCAAGAATCTTTCTGTTTCCAGCCATTTTCTAAAATACAAATATAATAGTGTGAGAGGCATAAATCATGCTAGGGAAAAAAACATAGTAAAGGGGGAGCTCCCTAAATATCTAACATCTTAGGTTAAATTATAATATTGTTACCATAGTTCTAGGACTATATCCTATACGTACACTTATCCCTAGAGACATCCCTATACATACCTATGAAATATCTCTACGGATCTCACTAGCGTTTTCGCATCCTAGTTTCCAAAGGTTGACTAAACCTTTCCTCTGATACCAACTGTAAAGACCCGAAGCTTGACGTACATAGATATTACATTACTTTTTCAAAATACATAATACATAACAAAAACAGACACACAAGGACCGTAATAGTTTAGTGTCTTTGGAAACATGGAACGCAATCTTCTAATCGTGGTGAAAGATCTTCATAATCTCACATAAAGACCTTCCACTTTTTGTTTCCTTACCTAAAACCTTTCTTTTAATCCTGGTGGAAAAGAAAACATAAAAAAAGGATGATCTCAAATTCTCAGTAAGGGTAAGTATGGATAAAATAAAACATACCATATACATTTGAACTTAAAAACATTAACATAGTGTTTAAACATCAAAATCATCAGCAACGACTTAAAACATGGAAGTACATAAGGCATAGATCATAATGGAACATAAATCATGATAACATAGCATGGGAATAAAACATGTAATTGTGGCATCCATTATGAACATGTAATGATTTCCATAGTAGCCAAGTCATTACTGCCAACATCATCTTAGTGGACAAAGTCCCATTCTGAATCGAGTTCACTCCTCATTTCAGTCCTGTAACACTGAACCTGATTAACTTACTGTTCCAGCCATGTATATCTCATGAGATATAAAATCTATACCCAAAGCATTGGAGGGAGATATAGGTCCCACCCATCTTATAATGAAATAATTCTTACTTGTGCCACAAAATAAACATACATCATTCATAATAACCCAACAAGTAAAATGGGTTTCATAAGCATCATCCCATCATCACATAATCCATATAAAAGAAATGGATATCATTTCATAATGAGAAAAGTGAAACCATGTAAATCATAGAGACTTTATACTTGAAAATACACATATGAAATAGTGTCATCTTAGATGGAAAATGGTTTTGATAAAACACATGAAATTAATTCTTGAGGAAAATATCCTTTCTTTTTCAAAATCAATTTCTTTTCACAAAACGTCATGAAAATTTAAAAGAAAATGATTTTGTTTAAAATAGTCATGAAATATTTTGGGAGGAAGCTTAATAAAAATATGGCTTTATAAAACCGTAAAAATCCTTTTATGTCATATACGTTAAAAAACATTCTTCTCATACTTTTTTTGGAGAAGTCAAAAAGTACCTCGTAACGTAAACAATAGAATGATTCCATACATAACATGTAGTAAAAGTCAAAAATGGGTAAAAATGATTTTAAACATACATGAATACACTTTTATAAAACATAGACATGGATGATAGAAATAACCCTAGTAAATACTTACGAATAAGAAATCTCGTAAAAAAATGAGATTTGCACAATTATCCCATACCTTAGGTTTGATATGCTTAGTATGGATCCAAACCTCCTATACAATGATTTAAATAATGTCATTGACTTATTACAGAATCATATTCATTGTTATGATATCATATATGGTTCACTTATGACTTTATATTACCCATTATTTTCTAAATTAATGTTAAAGTAGCGTTTTGGGTAAAATCACTTCATTTGTCCTTCGTGTTTTAACTTGTAATTATTCATATGATTACATAGATCATGGTTACTTACATCCATAATGTAAAACATGATTTATATATAATATATATTCAGAATATACATATATATAATAGATCGATAAATGGAAATAAATACACCGTTCATAGAGACAGTGGGTCGTACGTACGCATGAACGTTGTTTTCGTTTCTTTATTGAATTTAATGGGATTAAGTAGATGTCATACATATATATATACATAAATACAGTATCATTATTATTTCATATATTTCATTATTAATTATTATATATATTTTATTATCATTCATGAATGGATAATCATTGATAATGAATCTCATCGTGTCGTGGAGACGATAGTCCGTACGTACGCACGAGTGATGATATCATTCCCATGATCGTGGAATTATAATTAAGTGTATGTATAATATTTTAGAATCAATATAACTTTAAAATAATAATATATAGACATTATTCACACCATTATACTCATCCAAGTAAGGTGGTGGTGGAAAATTGATTACACCACGGCGTGGAGACCGTATTCCGTACGTACGCATGCGCGGTTATTTCGTTTTCCGTAGGGTGGATAAATTGTGAAATAAGGTTGTTTCGTACTTATAATAATATATTAGTATATGAGTGATACTGATGTTATTACTTAATAATGAAACAACTAAAGAATAATTAGTGAAAGAAGAAATAAAGATGAAAGAATCGGTAACGAACATTACCTTTTCTTTGAATCGCCTCTTTGAGACCTCCTCTTAGGGCATACAATTGATCTTTTGAGAAGACCAGGACCTCTAGGATGTTTCTATGGAAGTGGAGAAGATAATTTTTCAGGGTTAGGACGAGATTGAAGGCTCAAATTGGTGTGAGGAGGAGAGGGAGGAGGTTCCCTTTTATAAGGTAGGAGAGGGGCACCATTGGAATTCTTAAAAATATTTATTTATAATAAATCTAACCCCACTTAAAAACGTCCAAAAATGACTCATATCAGAATATTCAATGATATAGAGTTGTAATATCATCAACCAATCAAATTAAGACAAGTTAGGAATTTATTTTAAACATTATCAATCTGATTTATCCTTATTTAATCAATTTAATTTAATTTGTGGTAATAATATTCTAAAATTTAAATTATGACAAATAATTAATTATTTGTTGGTAATTGTCCATAATTGGATAGTTTATAAAATTTTATACCATATAAATTTAAAATTATAATTTTTAAATGTATTTCTTATTTTTGAAAAAATTTATAATATATTATTTATATAAAATAACAATACTGTCAATTTTGACACTATTCATTTATTTGAATTTAAAAAAATATATATACAGAATATATGTTCGAAATAACATCTTTAATAGAATAATAAAAGGTCATATGTATCTATATTATTAGTGTATCACATTAAATAGTTCATATAATATTAATTTTATTATTTTTAAAACCATTTATTTGGTTTATCTCATAATAAAATAATTACTACAACATTTTTGTATAATTATTTAATATACTTATTTGTTGCATAAAAAATTAAAAAAAATCCTATGATGAATATAAATCTATTAAATTTTATAATAATACATTAACTAGAATTTATCATCTTAAAATCACAATATTTCAATTGTTATATTTATTATATTACGAAGGTGACAACTTTGGAATCATTTAAAATAAAATAATATAAGTGTCATAATCGCTTTTATAAGGCTCCAAATGGTCAAATATTCTACCATTGGATGATTATGGTTTAAATGTACATGACCAATATGTTTTGGTCAGGGGTTTGGGAATTTTATGGTTACAATTAGTTTAATAAAAACTATATTCTTGATTTTCTCACTAGATAACAATTTCTACATCACTATTGTGTTACAATTAATGATAATTATTTAGTACCTAAAAATTATAAATAAATTCATATGATGTATATAATTTCATTATATTTATGGAGACTATTAATGTTCGATGTTTCATGAAGTATATCACAAAATTAAAATTAATATACTTATAAGATTTAAGGGAGTGACATGTTGTCACTTTCTTTGGTTTTAATAATAATTAAGTTATTTTCATGGAAAAAAGTCTATTAAATGATTCTAATCCGACCCTTATGTGATATGGGTCGACTTTTAGTCATCCAATAGGATTTTGGTAGGTTTTAGGGTAATTTTATAATCATATATTTACCCTTAATTACCCGATTTACCTTTAACTATGGTAAATAAAATTTACCGTAGTTACTATTCATAATGCCCAAAAATAAAATGTACTCAATTAATATAATTTGGACACACTAATTCCAAATATGGAATAAATTTTTCTTAATTCAATACATAGAAGTTGCAAAAGTTAAATTAAAATTAATCTTGTTGTCGAAACAAAACGGGTTTTTGCTTAAAACATTACAAAAGATTGAATTGATTTAACCTACGAATTCAATGTAAAATCAATGCTAATGACATACATTATATTAAATGGTAAAAATATATTCTATTTATACTTTAATACAATTAAATATTATAATTTAACCACATAAATTATTATGATGAAAAAAGTTGTTTTTAATTAAAATATATCGTGTTTCTACTATTCATTAAAATATGAAAGTTATCAGAATAACATGAAAATTTTATCCAAGGTAAAATTTTATATCCTTATTCCAAAAAATAATTTTATTTTGTGATATTGAATTTATAAACTTTTCAAAAAATAGATTTAATGTGTGTGCGCCATCAAAAGTTGTCAAAACTTCATTTTTTGGAAAATACTTATTTTACCCGAAAAAATTATTTTGTTCATATAAAATGTTTTAGAAAATTTATAAGATGAATAATATTGATATAAAATTCAAAATTTAGTAAATACTATTCATAAAAAGTAGTTCATAATAATATTATAATAATATATCGTTGTTTAGTAAAACTCGGTATTTGCGTACAACACACGCTATCGAGGATGGTTGCGATTGCGTGTAATGCAAGACAAGTCAGGGTTTCGTGTTGTCCAAGAATCCATTGTTGTTTCGTATAAAATAATCCAAGCATATTTTATTTATACATTGAATATATATATATATATATAAACACACTCAATTTTGTGTAGAATGACTATTATAAAATGAACTTGAAATTGTGTGTAACATGATCCAAGAATAGCGTTGCGTATACTGCAAGCTAATACGGTGTTGCATATAGTACAAGCTAAACTTGGTGTGGTGTATAATAGAAGACATTAATGAAATTAAAATAATATTTTTCATAAAATCTTGGGGTGTTACAGTCGTAACCAAGAGTGGAACATGTCCTGTTTTTGTGTACTAGTTCCCGTTCGAGTCTAGTTCAATGTTTTTTTTTTCAGGTTTTACCCCTATGTGCATCTATGATAGAGCCACCTCTTCCTGATCGTATCCAGATAGGGATGTATTTGCATGATAAACCACTTACTCAATACTCACTAAATTACCAGGAATATATCCTACATTTAAACTTTTCTATATGGATCTTCCTAATGTTTTCATATCATAATTTCCATAAATAACTAAACTATCCTATTATACAAACAGTGGCATCCTGCCTTTTTTACATAACATTTCATTACATTTTACAAATAGAGGATATTTAATGTCTAGTGTCTTGGAAATTAGGAACACAAAACATGAAAAAAACCTAAAAAATTATTCTAATAAAATTGTAAGGCTTCACCAAAAGTTCATCCTATGTACATTTAGTGCATCTCATATCCTGGAGATAGAAATCAAAGGAAAGGGTGTGCAGAAGGCCCAGTAAGGGTAAACAAGGGAATTTATGTACTCATGGTATGAAAAAGGACATGAATAAAAACATAATGATATGAGAAATGGAAGAATATGCATATCATAAAGAAAATAACTTGGAAGATAACATGAATATGTGGATACAACATTTCATTTAGACATTCATGATCATATCTCCAAGGTCTGTCCCAAAGGTGTCATAAAAATTACCAAGGTAATTCACCAAGGTATCATGAAACTTGTCATCTCTAGAGATTAATTCATTACCCAATGCATTGGAGCGCTATCAGGGCGCAACCTTAATAATTCATTACTTACATGTGAGACACATATATCATAATAAATCATTTCATAAATAACCCATAAAGAATAAAAATAATGGGTGTCATTTCAAAAAATCGTGACGATTTAGAAGCTCTTAAAAATAAGATCATTATATCATTTATAACTCTTGGAAGGGTAGTGAGGCTTATATGTATGTCAATTAAATAATAAAATATACCATCTTAATATATTTACAATCACCCATAGAATTGAAATAGGTCGGGGGTATTCACATTAAAAAACATGGGGATTTCATGAGAGAAGGAGATAGAAAATTTGAAACAAAATTTCTACAACATAATGACTATGTAACATGGTTTTAGAAAACATTGAAAAAGATAGGACAAGGGTCACCCACTCATAAATAATTCATAATACAGTATGGGTACTAAAAAAGATCATGGTATGGATATTTGAATGACATACCACATTAAAAGGATACATGAATGAAAAGAGAAGATTCAATTTCTTTTTTGAGAAATTCAGCATCCTAACGGTGTCACATAAAAATTCAGAAAACAAATTGATGAGAGATGAAAGTGTATCTCATAATATGGAAATGAAATGGGAAGTAATAAGATCATATAAGAACATACCCTCAATATAAAGAGATGGAAAATATAGGACACAACAAAAAATAAATCATTACTTAAAAGAGGAGGGTGAAAGAATCCCTTTCCTTGAAGAGTAACATTAAAATCATGAAGGTCAGGACCTGGGGAGGCTTGAGGGCACCTTGGTAGGACTCCTTGGGAGGTAAAAAGTCTAGAACTTAATTGGGGAGTATTTGGAAATGAAATGAATGTGGTAATGTCTTTGTTTTTTTAAGAGAAGTGAGGGGACAAAGAATTAATTTCTAAGGGACACATCATCGATGGTATTGAGGAAACCCTGGGCTGGCCCATGGTATTTTCCAATGGAATTGGACACTTGGGACACCTAATACATTATATTACAATTAATAAGAATGCCAGAATTATTGCATAATTATTACATCCGTAATGATGTCATTAAACACCTGAAACTCAAAAACCATATTTTCAATATTCACCGAGAATTCTACTTTCTCATAAAAATCCTAAAATATCACCTTAATCAAATATCGATGCTCTAATTTGAATAATTAACTCTATTTTATGAAAATATTTTTAAAAATATTTTTAATTTAATTTTTAAATAAATATACACTTCACTAATAATTCAAGTGTTTCAGAAAAATCCCAAAAATTCCCCTTAACCAAATATTGATGCTGTGATTTCAAAAATGAAATCCATTTTATAAAAATAATTTTCCAAATAATTTTTATTAAATTTTTAAATAAAAAACACTATTCACTCGCAAAATGAAATACTTAACCAAAAATTTCTGAAATAGTTATATACCAATATTTGGAATCACATAACTTAATAAAGTTACCAAAATTATATTAATACTTCTTTAAGTGATGTTACTTAATCCATTTGATCTCATTACTAATCAAAAGCATAAAATCACTATTCATAATTTATTATTAATAAAAAATTATGTAGATCTTATTAGACTCTAAATTTCTTATTGAACATAACTATAAAAGACCATTTTATGAAAATCATTACACATTATTAATTATTTAAGGTTTACATAAAGATTTTTAGAATATCCTTTTCCTAAAATTCATCAACAATTTGCATACTATATTTATCTGAACATTTGAAAATTAAAAAACATCACCATAAGAAGAAATCACAATTTTTTTAAAATAAAATGATTACACAAGGCAGTTACGGTCTCATTACAAAGCCCCTTATAACACCAGAATATGATATAAGAGTAAGGTGTGCTAGGGTGATGGAATCTTGGGGTGGATCATCCTAAATTTTCTGAGTGGTGATTTCTATCAGATTTATCTTCTCACAAAGGCGATTTCGTTCGAGCTTCACATGATGATGTTTGACTTGGGTTTGGTCAAGAGCAAAGCCCAAAGGTGCTACCTCCATTCCGAGTTCCGTCAGATGGGCCTCGATCGGCCCAAGACTACTAGATGGGGGCATCAAATATTCTTTCTATACTAATAAATCAAGATCAATTGTATTTATGGAAAATAATCGCAACATTTAGTTTCCAACGGTCATATTGACCAATAGTCATATAATAGTGGAAATCAAACAGTCTTATTTTAATTTTACTCATTTTATTAAATGAAATAGTTTTGTTGAGTATAAAATAAAATAACACACAATGTTACGAAACAAAATTTATTCAAAATTTCATGTCGTTACATTTTTTGGCGTAGGTTTGTAAATAAAATGATGCTAAAAAGTTAAAAAATATATACATTAAATGTTAGTTTTTAAAAAACCGACAAATAGGACAAAAAAATATTTTTGGCATCGGTTTATTGAAAAAATGACTCGAATAACTAAAAGAAATTTTGGATTTGGTTTTTATGAAAACCAACTCAACAAGTAAAAACAAAAATCTCTAGGGTCAGTGTTTTTAATAACCAACATGAAAAACAAAAAAAAATTGGAATTGGTTTTTTTATAAAAAACAACAAATTTTAAAAACAAAATTTACCATGTATTAGATAATTCCTTAAGATTCTATTTGACTAGTCATGGAGTAAAAACAAAGTTACGGATTAAAAGTTATGGCCTTTGAAAGTTGGACTTCATTAAGACTTGTTATAGAGAAGATCAACTTCCAACATCCATAACTTTTAATCCATAACATTATTTTTCTCCACGACCAGTCAAATCAATTCATAGAGAATTTATAAAAAATTGTTATTTTTTATTTATTTTTTTGTGTCGATTTTCAAAAAAACCAATGTAAAATCATTTTGTTTTGCGTAGGTTTTAAAAAAAAACAGATGCCAGAAATATTTTTTTAGTTTTTGGCATTGGTTTTTAAAAATCCGATGCCAAGATGTTTCCAAAAAATATATTTTATGCCTATTTATATGAAACCGACATCAAATTGACGACGTTAAAAATGTTTTTTTAACTATTGTCTATCATAGGACGATTTTCCACTCTCCATTGCATCATATAATTTTTTATTAACATTAAAAAATACCAAACAAGATAATTTAAAAAAAAACTATGTTTACTCCCCTATCAATACATAGAGATATCATTAAAAATCAATATTAATATAATGAATTAGAGAGATATATTTGGACCACCCATCAGATAATGAATTTCATTCATATAAGTTATATAATATTGAAATATATTAGTCCAATCATAATCCATTTATAGAAATGTAGTTTATAAAAAATTCATTATTCCACTATTATTTATCCTAATGTAAATTAATTCATTTCATAGTTATTCCATTATAAAATAACATATTAAAATGAATTGTATAATAATTTTATTTTCAAAATAAACACCAATCATCTATGAAATTTATATGGATGGTATCACTATATTATATCTAGGGTAGAGCATATGTAACATACAAGGATACCATCTTATAAGTTATGTGATTTTGAAATAACTCATAAAATATTTATTAATGAGCATATAGTTTTCCCATTGAATAAAAATATTTAAAATCTAAAAACATCAAAAATATTATATAGAACACTTCTATTGAATATAAATTTGAACAAATGTAAATTAATATTTAAATAACTTCTTTTTCATAATGAACAAAAATTAATTTATGCCAAATAGGTTTAGATAAATATTTCTTTCATGAATATAATAAAAGATAAAATTGAATTATTTGGATGAAGATAACATGATTCAACATAAAACATTTTTTAAAAATTAATCATCTTTATAAAAAACTTTAAAGAGTAAATTCTCAATATTAAAACATAGATAATTTATTTAGGAAAACATTAAATTCACTGAAATGTTGTATTCAACCAAAATGAAATATTAGTTAAACTATAATTAAATGAATTAATATGGGCCCTGGAGATAGTAGAGAGTGGAAAATGAAAGGAAATTTGTTATATTAATGATAAATAGGTTATTAAAATTCCATTGTATTTTTTTACCAGGATCACGATATTTCATCATAAGACGCATAATAGATTACAATCCCTATGATCAATTAGATTTTAATATCAAAATAATTAAAAATATAGAAATGTATGTATATTAATCATCATGATATAAAATATCTTTTTCGAATATGTATGTAATCATATTTTTCATAATAAGAGTCAAAAAATTAATTCATTGGAAGAATATAAACTACTGAAAATATGTAAGTGGTGAATATGTCTTATGTAACATGAAAATAAAAGTGAGTCAAAAATATATTTAACACTTTGATTATATATTTAAACATTTACACCATAATGAATAACATCAAATTCGAAGTCAAATTTCAGTTAAATAATAATTTCTATTATATAAAATGAAATGAAATAGTTTACAAACCACACAACATAATCGTGTTGTTAATATGTCACATGTATACTATAAATAATATAGGGACGAGAAATCATTTACCGTAATCCAGGTCATTCATCAAATGAATTTGATCATCATATAAAATAAACATAAAATTATTATAAATTTATTACATAAACATAAGTATATAAATAATACCATGTATTATTTCCATAAATACATTTTCACCATTTTATTAAAAATTGATCATTAATATTATGTTTAGTGTAATTATCACTTCTTTTTCAAGTATGATTTTATGTAATAGTTTTTGTCGTTGTAGAATGTTATGGATTCCATTATCGCTTGAATATTAAACATGGAATATATAACATATATATTCTTTATATCTAAATTTATAGTCATCCATAAAATATAAAAATAAAAATTATTTACACTAATAATTGAGATGGTAGATTTTAGGTACTCATGAACGATGATTCCATATTATCTGCATATAGAAATAAATGATTTTATAAAATATTTGACATTTCTAGATTCAATATAAATAAATATATATATATAAATAATATCTATTAAATATATATTTATTACAATCCATGTAGAAAATAAGTGAAAATAAATTACATGGGTGGTAGTCCTCCACAAACATGAGAAATGCTTTAATATTTCCACAAAATAAAATTATGAAGACATATTTAATATCAAATTTATATAAGTATAATTAAATTATTAATATAATGTATATAATATAAATATATCACTGTGACGAACCATTCCGTGTCTACCCTAAACTGGTCACTTGATCCGGTCCATGATATACCCTGAGGGGTGTTCTCGATCCCCACAAAATGGAAACTAGTGTTGGGTATCAAAATTTTATTGTTATAAAGGATTTTCTCCATGAAAAAAAGATAGATAGATAAAAAAGAATAAATCGAACAATAGAACTAAACTCTAGATGTATAAATTGAAATTAGAAGAACAACTCAGCATACTTATATGTGACCTTCTAGGTACCCACCCATCTCAAAACCCAGTTCGCTCTGAGAGTGATCCAGCACTAATGAAACCTGAAATTGATAGATAACATAGGGATGAGCACCGAAATTAACATTATGAAAACATTATTGAATCCATACATTTCCTTCCACAAAGAAGTCCATTACTGTTTGTTTGAAATAAAAATATAAAAATTTGGGTTTTTCACATTTTATTAATACAATATTCATTTATCCATTTTAACATTTAACACAGAGAAAAATCAACTTCCAAAACAAACATCCATCCCTAAATGAAAACCAAACTAGTGATAACAAATCGATGATATGATAAAACAAGTAAATAGTGAAAACTAAATATAAACTAGTGAAACAGTAAGTAAACCAGTAATGTATATAATCATGTAACCATGGCTGATACTAAACAACCCTAGAATACCCTTGGACGTACTCGATACATAACTACCTGCCGATATATGGTGATGCCCCACAGTCCATAGCCAACTGTTCACTCTCACAAAAAACCAGCAGAACATCCCACCTGGCCTCTCAATCTTCCTGGGGCACCAACCTACCTAATCAGGGCGGATGAGTTACGGTCACTCAACAATCTATAATAGTACTTGGATCCATTGGTGTTAATATTAATACCTTGTATGTAAGATTCCCTCACCCACATGACTCATCTCACTACACCTTCCTACCCCATACATTGACGCTTCCTATACATTCACCAACAAATCGTGACCCTAAACAGAAGCACCCCATATAAATGTTCAATTATTTAACAATAAAAACTATTACAACTAGGACTTAACAAAACCTGAACATTTTGAAAATTTCACAAAACAAAATGGTTTTCAAGAGCGTACACAGTTTTTAAACACAGTCATATCTAAATGATTATACAAGAATCATCATTTGAGTTGGAGGTACCAAATATGCAATCAAATTACATAAACAATTAAATCACTTATTTGAAATCACATGTGTTTCCAATCATACCTTAATGTTTTCATAGCCAAAACCATTACCCTATATAACATCAAAAAAACACTTCTTCATTTTCAATGTCAAACGATACAGAGTTCCAAACACATGAACCCAAACACTTCTCAGTAAAACAACTATCCCTTAACCATTTAAAAAATCTCATAATAAAATTTTCCAAGGAAAAATGGGGTAAAACCACTGACTAATACAATTTAAATCATTCTTTGAAAACACGCAAAAGAACCTCCAACCCTTTAGGGTCCTAGAAACCCTATTATGAAACCATGGTAAAAAAACAATTTCAAAGCTGTCATCATATTTGGAGGTAACATCTATGTGTGAACTTAGTGCTTCCATGGATGTGTCAATATCCAATGGAGCACCTAAAATTAAAGAAACTATTTGATAACCACACCCAAAAATTCATCAGTGGCTTTTAAAACCAAAATCATCCACTACCCTTATTCGAAATAACACCAACCTTATTATTGGAAACAACAATCTCATTCAAAACTCACACTAAATCATATTCATAATGTGTTTCAAAAACTATAATAGGTTGGAAACATTATAAAAAATACAAAAAAATTCTTAGCTATTATACGAACAATACAAAATATTTATAAATGATTTTATGTTCAAGTAAAATAGTTAATGAGATATTTTTTAAATAGATGAAACAATTTATAAAACAATTAATAAAAATAAGAAATAATTTATAAAATTTTTTATAAAAAACCAAAGAATTTATAAAAATTATTTTTAAATAGAAAAAAAATTATAAAAAATTTAATAAATAGATCGAATAATTTATAAACAAGACATTCAAACAGAAAACAATGTCAGAATGTATTAAAAGATATATCTCTAGTGTGTTTCATGATGAATCCATTATCTATAAAACATTTAACATCCTATGAGCCACATTTTTTCAAACATGAATAGATGCAATGAATCCTTTAACAGGGGGAAACGAAACACTGTGGACAAATCATAGGCCCAAGTCAACAAGAAAAACAAACCAAACAACACCCATTATTACATTGTTTTTTCCCTTAAATAAAAATCTGAAAATGGAAATAAATCATCTATAGGTGATGTAATTCAACTAGAAAACTCATTGTCGGTCGAAGCAGTAGTGGGAGACCACTGTCTGGTTACGCGATAGAGGCCACTGGAAATGAGGGGAGGTTGTATGATGAGAGAAGGGATGGGTGAGGCCAGATAATGGAGGGATGAGGGTAGAAGTTGGATAGAATGGAAAAGGGAGATCCCAACACTGGGGGTCAAGGGAAATGGTCAACTAATGTTGTAGAGGGCGAGGCCAGTGATGGGGGACGAGGGTGAGGTCAGAACATCGAGGGGATGGAGGCAGGTAGGATCTGCAACCAGATGCATGGAACGAGTGTGAGGGTAAGGCCGGGATTGGATAGGGAAAGGGTTAGAGGGCTAGAGAATGGCGATGGTGAGAAGAGAAGGTCCAGAGTGAGGGAGGTTGGAGACAGAGGACTGGTGCGCCGAGTTGGTATGAAGCGAGTCCCGAGTCGAGGGGGAGAGCATAGTGAGGCTGCTCGGGCATGTAAATGAGGTTTTATTTGTTTTATTATAATAATAATAATAATTACAATAAATATTGTAATGAAAATAAAAATAATAATGATAATAAAAATAATAATAAAAATAATAAAAATAATAAAAATAAAAAAGATAAGAAATTGATAACAATAATAATAACAAATATACAAATAATAATAAAAATGACAATGATAATAATGAAATGGTAATAATAACAATAATAAAATAATAATCTTTTTAAGAATAAATTTAATAAATTATACTAAAAAATTAATAGTAATAAGAATAATATCAATAATAATATTAATATTCTTAAAAATATTCATAATTAAATTAAAATGAACAAAAAAATAATATTATCGTTATTGAACTTTTTTTATTTTAAAATTTTATTCAATTTATTAATCTTATTCTAAAAATGGGTAACCACATGCTCATCGTAGGGAATAATAAATCATAGGTAAGTTGCTCACCTCAACACATACTACGTGGGTACTCACACTAGAACATTAGGAGACCACACAGTTACCACTAACCATGTGGTCCTCGTGCATAGGTCTGAAACCAAGCAAAATCATTAACTATAAAAATAAAATTAAACCGGGACCATGATTTAACTCGAAGCGAGTAACCAAAGCCAAGGAATATTAAAATAAAATAAAATTTAAATGTATGTTCGTGACATGTCTCCCCACCACATACAATTTCTTCCCTACCAAATGTATCCTAGAAAAGAAAAATAAAAAAAACAAGAATCCATGCTCAATTGAAACCGAAAGATTCCACAACACAAGAGAATGGGATAAGATGAGAGTGTTATCCCCACTACGATAAATCCACAAGTGGGATATTTTACACCCAAAAATAACTCCCCATGAAGGGGGGGGTGAAACATGAACTTCCAACTAATCCAGATAAACTTTTATTGCATGAGTGAAACAACACCATCACTGAAACATGAAACTCTCGACACAAACACAAAATCCCCCAACATGAGAGAAAACCCTCAGAGAAGAAATTAACTCGAGAATTACTACAAACATATATTCTTCAAAAGGAAGTTACATCTCCAAATGAACACAGTTATACCATGATCAAACCATATAAGTGCCTAACTCACTTTTAAGAAAAACACACAATTCCGAAAACCAGATCAACACAACCAGGGTTTCTTTTTTTATAATAGAACGAGTCCATCAGAACATCATTTCAAAACAAATGACATACAACAATTTCAAAATAATAATATCCAAAAAACATGTACAAAAGGACTTTAAATGTTCAACTTTCGACAAGGAACACAAATCCCAAACAGAGTCATCACTCCCCCAACAACTCATAACAATACAATATAATAACCCAAGACATGTGGTTGGGTTTCTAATGGCTAAAGCATCTCTTGCCTCATATTCATGAACTGAAATATACCATTCAAAGGGTGTTATTTCGGATATTATTCCTGCAAAACTTCTCCAGATAACCCATATATCTATAATGATGACACGCCTTCGAAGGGATTCGTCAGGACAACTTCACATGCCCAAACCAACCACATTGATGGCACACCACTAAATGGTACGAAGAACTAGAAGTCCAGACCAATAAAAAGTACACCTTATGAATAGACCTATCTGGTAAATCCTGCTCAATATATGGGGATCCTTCATGAGAAATTGGATATGATGGATTTCCAACCATCCGTGATCTGAAGACCAGCTCATATAAGAACCCCTCATCCACCAGCTTCCCCAAACGATGGTACTTAGAAGGTAGGACCTAATATTTTATCTATAGATGAAGACCACCAATGAAGAGATATGTCTTGTCAATTACAATTACAGTACCTCCAATGAAAAGGTCCTAGGTTCCTTAAAATGGTCAACATATGTCTTCACTGTCTATTTCCTTTATTGAATATACATGATTTCATCACATTTCATCATATTCTCCTCTTCAGGTATTAACCATTGGAAAAAGATAGATTTAATGAAATCCCATGTCAGCCAAACTTACTTTGACGATGGGCAAACCACTCCAATTTGTCTTGAGCTGGACCTTTGAACAGACCCAAAATGGCACACACTCTGATAGCTTCAAGAGTTCCCAATAACTTGAAGATCTAATCGACCTCTTTAATACATTATATTTCCTTGGACAAATATTGATCATCATTATGAAAATTTAATGTCCGAGAAGGACCAACATCTAAGTATTACTTATCAAAATCCTTGGGGACTATTCATGTCAGAATATTCTAAAAAACATATAGAACATGAAACATAAACCAAAATAATGGCAAAACAAAATAAAAAAGAGAAGATAAATTTAGAAACAACCAAAAAATATAAATATGGATAAATTATTTCCATTAATACCAATTAATAAATCCCAAAAATTTTAATAGAAACATCATCATTTTCAAAATCCCTTTTTATTATCAAAAAACACACTTATAGTAACCATATCCAAGAAAAAACACCACTTACATCAAACTACCAGATGGAGGGACTAACATTTTTACCTAACTCGACGACTTGGCAATGATCCATGACCCAATAAATCATTTCACTGAGAGAATATTGAACATGGTTCTTGGTCTCCACATGGGTCCCTACTCTATATGTGGACACAACGTGTCACTAATTCACCTCTATTTTCATCCATAAATCCATAACAATGACAAGAGACTCAAAAATTGAACATAACCTAGTGACTCGTGGTTTGTAATGAAAAAGGGTTCATAATGCCCATATTGTCCCTACCTATTGTGTATTGACAGTGATAATCTCAATATACACAATAACCCAAATAACAATGGCCTCCTATGATAACATTTTTTAATGAACCCTCTCGGTTCGACCCTGAAATGTTCACCCGAGATGGTCTGCAACATGCCCCGAGGGACATTCCTTGTCCACAAGGATGTCAACTACTTTCATACATCTAAATTTATATTTTGGGAATGATTTTTCGAATTGAAAATAAATAAAAATATAAACATGACAAATAGAACAACAAAAGTAAACTCTAGCTGTGGAAAGTACAATAGAACATGTCTACATATATAGATTTTACCTTCTAGGTCACCACCCAACTCAAAAAAAAAGTTATCTCCAAGAGAGATCCTAAATTAATGAAACCTAAAATTGAATGAAACATCGGGGTGAACACTAAAATTCTATCTTAGAAAACACCACAGAATCAATAACATTCCTTCCAAAAAATATTCCATTTATGGTAGTTTAAAATACAGATATAAAAATATGGGTTTTATCCTTTTAATAAAATAAAATTCCTGTATGCATTGAAAGTCCAACATAAATAAATATCATTTTCCAAAACAAAATGCCATTTGAAAAAGAAAACTAAACATGTGATAAAAAATATATGCCTAGATAAAACAAGTAAATAATGAAAACAATAAATAAACTAGTGAAAGAAAAAGTAAACTAGAAATATAAATAATCAATTAGCCAGGGATGATCCTAGTTATCCCTATAATACCCCTTGAGGTACGTGATTTAGAACCTCATATTTTTATGGTAAATCCTCATAGTCTATATCCAACTTATCTCCCTCACGATAAAACCATCCGCACATCCAACATGGCCTCTCTATCTACCGTGGACACCAACCCATTTAATCAGGGCTAGTGTGTAACCATCACTCTATATAATAAAATACTATTAAGAACCCATGGTAGTTATAGTAATATTGTGTTATTAGGATTCGCATACATGTGTGACTCATCTCACTGCACTAGCCTACCCTAAATATGGAATCTTTTTATGCATTCACCTATAAAGGGTAACCCAAGATAAGAGCACCCTATATAAATTTCGATTAATTTTACATTAAACAAAATGACATCTGGGGAGTAACAACATCTTAACATTTAGAACATAAAAAACAAGAACTTTGTCAAAAGAGTACACATTTTTTAAACCATGTCATTTCTAAATGTTCATAATAACATCATCATTTTGATTAGAGGTACCAAATGGGTCATCAAATTATTTAAGAAATTAATTAACTTATTTGAATAAATTAGTGCTTATAATAGGGAATTTATATTTAAATAGACATAATCATTACCCTAAATATCACCCAAAAACCACTCCATCATTTTCAATGTCAAACTGGCCAAAGATCCAACACACGCACCCAAACACATCACAATTAAACAGCGATCCATTAACACATTTTAAAATCTCTTCAGAACATGTTCCAAGGCCAAACAGGCCAAAAACACGAGTAATACAAATGATACCCTTCCTTTGTAAACCCACAAAAGATCCTCTATTCCTTTATGATCCATGAAACAATTTTATAAAAACAAGGATAAAATCAAACCATTTCAAAGGTGTCATAATCATTTTATGGCACATCCACATATGCACCTAGTTCATCCATGAATTTTTCAACATCCAATGGAAAACCTATAAACAAAGAAACTATTCTAAAACCATAACCAAAATTTCATCCCATGATTTTAACACAAACACCAAAAAATACCATTATTTGAAAGAGAACCAACCGTTTTATTGGAAACATCAACCCCATTTTGAACTCACAGGAAAATCATATTAGTCACAGATTTCTTAAACACCAAAGTGATGTAAACTTTATAAAACAAAACAAACAATTTTTTAGATGTTATATGAACCAATAATACATTTTATAAAAGATTTTAATAACAAGTAAAACATTTTATAAAATTTTTATAAACATATGAAAAAATTATAAAAAATTTAATAAACATGCCAAATAATTTATGAAAAATTTCATAACCAACTAAAACGTTATTAAAAATATGTATAAACATATTAAACAATTTTTAAAAAATTTAATAGGAAGACCCACTAACGTGTAATCATTTTATTCAAACCAGAAACATTATCCAAACCAATTTAAAATTATATCAAATTTGTGTTTCATTCTTAAGAAATTATCAAAACAACATTTTACATCCAATGAACAAATTTTTCATAATAAAACATCATCATGAACAAAAAATGTACATCAAAAATATTTTTTACTAAACCAAATAGCTAGAAAACACAATAGAAAGTTAACAATGTGTATTGAAAAGGTGAAAACTATGTAAAATGTTTAATTAAAAACACTCATGTATTAAGAGGACAAAATCGGAAATGAGAACATGGATTCTCCTACCCCAAAAAAGCACAGATGTGATGAAACCTTCAACATGGAGAAATCGACGCCCTGCGGACCAATCACACTCACTAATCAACTGAAAAAACACACCAATCAACAACCAAGAAGATATGGTTTTTCCATTTATATAAAAACAATAAAAATGGAATGAATACTACCATAGGTGAGGTTTTTTGACCGATGAATGTGAGACTGACTAGAGCAGGAGTGGCATGCTCATGTCCGGTTGCACGACAGAGACTACCAGAAACGAGGGGAGGTTATTTGGATGGTGTCAGAATTGTAGAGAATGGATCATGAAGGCTCAAGGGAGGATATCACCTAGAGTGTGAGAGGGAGAGTCTGTTGCTGGGGGTTGATGGTGACAGTTAGCTATAGTTGGAGGGGGCGAGGTTAGCGCTGGGGGGTCGAGGGTGAGGTCGAATCACGGAGGGGCCGAAGGTGGGGTTGACTGCCGGAAGAGACTACGAAGGGAGAGGGCGAGGTTAGAAGAATTGGGGGTGAGGGGTTGAGGGCTAGAGCATGAGAGGTCGAAGGAAGAGGCCTAGTACGCTTATGGGGTAAGAGCGAGGTGAGGGAGGAGGGGGTTAGTAAATGGAGGCAAATCACATAAGTAAGTTAGGGGTTTTTATTTTTATAATAATAATAATAATAATAATAATATAAATAGTAATGATAATAAACATATTAATGATTATTAAAAAAATAGTAACACAAATAATAATGATAAAAAGTTAATCATTATAAAAATAATAAGTATACAACTAATTATAAAAATGACAAAGATAATAATGAAATAATTATAAAACCATTAATCAAATTATAATAATTCCATAAGAATAATAATTCTAATTTTATTTGTTTTTATTTACAAATAACTATAATAATAATAATATTATTAATATTATTAATATTCTTAATAATGATAAAAATAATGATAAAAATAAAAACATAATATTAATATTATTGTTATACATTATTTTTTTGAAATTTATTCCAATTATAAATATTATTCTAAAACATGCTAACTGTACGCTCATAGAACGATTTATAAACCGCATGTATGTTGTGCGCCTCAACCCAGGCCACTCGAGAACCCGCACAAGAACTTGGGGTGACCACACAATTACTGTTAACCATGCGGTTCCCGTGAACTAATTTGAAACGCACAAAAATAATCAATTGTCAAATAAAATCAACTAGGACCTGTAGTGAACCATGACGCGAGTAACCAAAGCCAATGAATAATAAAATAAAAATTAATTAAAAATTCAGGGTGTGAAAATAACTATATCATTTTATATGATGTGGTGATGAAAAATAATCATATCGGTTCATAAAGAAGTAGTCTATCATACACTTGATAAACACATTCATTTAACAGTTAATTGATATGTAAATTAGATATTGGTTATTTTAAAAACATAATAAAATATCATATTATTTTTGGAAACTTTTTTATTAATTGGAATTATCAGTACATAAATATAAGTTCAAAAAGATGAAGAAAAACTTTAATGGTCTTAGTTAATACACATGCATTCACTCTAAAAAATCCACAAATGGATATAATATTATAGACCCTAGGATTAGTATATTTTTAAAATCATCTACCAAAGAGCATGTAAAAGGATGTTTGGGAAACATTATATCATGTTTTCTTGATTTTAATGGAAAACTATTTATGAATAAATGGTTGGAGGAACTTCCCCTTAACAACCAATGAGGAAGAAAATTTTAATAAATACACAAAAAAATCTTCAATCAGATGATACTCTCACCCCTTGTGCCCCCAAAATTTATAAATAATTTATTATTTGGTATATATGGTAATTTTATTCTATGAACAAAAAAAATATTTTTTAGTAAAGATATTTTATATCATTAATGCATACATATTTTTACTATTTTAAAATTCATGGAGGTAATTGGTATATATTTATTTACCTTAATAATATCTCTTTTAATACTAAAGTTAATATTATCCTTATTAAAAAATTAATGACTAATTCAATAAAATTAATAAATTTTATTATATAAAAAATATCATGTTTGCGGAATATTTTTTAAAGAGGATCATACGTAACACATAAACCCCATTTTAACTATAATCATATCAATTAGTTTTTTATTTCAATTACTATTCAATATGAAAATATTTTTTGAAGTTGTTATATAATATTTATAAATAATATAAAAAATATTCAACCAAATTTACCAACTTTGAATCCAATATGTGGGTGAGTATAATTTAGTATTAATCCCATAGATGAACAGAATAAGGGTTTTTGTATAAAATTAATTGAATATATTAAAATGATTTAATATCAAAATTTAATATGAAATTGATTAAAATGACCTAAATTGAATTATTCATAATATATATATGAATTATTTATTCATTTGAAACAAATTTAAATAAAATATATCCTATTAAATTATTTAATTATAGTGGATTCTTTTAATTGAAATTACTGGTTTTTATGATTCATCATAATATTAATATTTAATGAATATTATAACAATTTATATCAGAGAAATAAATTTAATCTATATTTAAAAAATTAGGATATTTTTTATATAATTTTGTTAAATATAAAAAAATATGAAATTTTATTTTTAGAAAAAAAATAACTTTTTCTGAGACAAAATAATTTTAAAAACATGTTGATAAACCAATAAATATAAAATAATTATTTAAAAGTGTAATTTTTTTCATCTAAATACATTACAAATAATATTCAAAATAATCATTCATATTCATATAGCCATTTCTGGTGGAAGGATAATAATGGTCACAATTAAATTACAATTTCAATCAGATATCACTGTATGTTAAAACACGTTGTTGGGTAAAATGAATAATATTAACAAAATTTAATTTAATAATAAAAAAACATGATGTGGCTCTTTTTTCAGGAAATTTTTACTTGATGTTGGAAAATGTTTTTCTGAAGAATTAATTTTATTTTGTCTTCATCGAGATTGAAATGACCTCACATTGTAATATATGGAAATCACACAAACAATAATAATCGAAATTTCAAATGAATATTTCTTGAAAACATCCATTAGTTTTAGAAGAGGATTTATAAGATAAAAGACTCATTAGAATCACCTAGGATTTAAAAATATAATTCTGATCACTATGATGCATTCCATGATATGTACTAGAATTGATATTTCCAAGATAGTAGGAAAATATCATTTATCCAGGATTAATGTAAGTAAAGCATTCAGAACAATCTATTTGTACTTCAATAAGTACAAAAGTTATATACCTGGAATGTGGAGAAGAAATGGAAGTAGTTTCTAGGGAACAAGAAATAGTCATCCATAGATATATGTGTTCTAATATCACATTTCAGCAAGGTGAATAGAAATTCATTCTCATAAAACCTTGTGGTATCCATCTATAAAAATATTAAAATTGTTGAATCTTCTATGGAACATATGCAGTCGAAAAATGTAACACATTGTTCCAGTTCTCGGAATCAACCCTAATAGGAAATGTAATATCATAACGTAAATTATGAAAACCTTACCAGAAATGATTTCATGTTATTACAGTGGACAAACGAGAGATACTCATGGATACCATCTGTTGAGAATTTTTACAAAAGTATATGAGGTTCCAATTTTCATAATAACTACGTGGATGAATTAGGTAAGACCCAACATCTAGAGTCATTAATCGGTAGAAACATGCTTTTGATCATGTAAGTGATAACATTATGGGTTATAAATATTTCTCAAGTGCATGTGGGAGTGTTAAAATAGTGGGTTCCCTATACCCAACTATATAGTTCTTTTTATTACCATATCATTCATATAGTTACGTATACATGATGTATTGCTACGATTATATTGTAGATATATATATACCCACTATATAATGGAGATTTACAAAGATTTATGTATACAATCATATTGGATTTTAGTTTTTAATAAACTTAATGGTATTAGAATGGGAAGAAAAAATACATTCATATATATTTTATATGATGATATACTTATCTTAAATGTTTTAATGATCTTAATGGATGTAATGATTGAAATGCGATTTTGGATGAAGAATGTTTTAAGCCAATGTTTTTCTTGAATCAGTTTATCGAGGTGAGATTAAATGAAATTAATTTATGGCGTTGGTGGTGTTGGTGTTAGTTTGAAATTTTATATGACAATGATAATGGTTATCATTCCAACCTATTTTTCACAAGATAAAAATATTAAAAAAAAATAAGACTCTTCTAGCACTCGTCCAACGAACATGGTGTGGCAATGATTAATTAGAGGAATTTTATTTATTGGTAGTTGTTGGGACTAATGTAAAGGAGATGACATGTTGTTTGTTGAGGCTAATGATAATATGACATATGTAGACCAATCAACTTTATGAATATCATCAATGTAGTCATCCATTTCCTTAAAAAATATATATGTTATCAACAATTGATCAAGTGATAGGGAAGGTATAATTTTTTTATTAATTGGTTCAAGAGTTAGCAGACAAATATGTGGTGTTGACTATTGAAATAGAGGTGAAATTGATCCATTTGAATTATGAATAGAGATATTCGCCATGTGTGTCTTATCATAAATAACATCATCTAACGAAAAGTCATTGATCTTAGAAAAAGTTGAAAATGTTATTTGAGAGAACCAATTTCAAATTATTTGTCATGGGGGTTCTTCAATTTTTTCTGAAGATCATTGATGATGTGCAAATCAAAGAGGGGTTTTTTTATGATGAAGTTCTTCTGGGGTGTTTTTATTTCTTTAAATGTCATGAAAATGTTTATGGATTAATGGTTTCAGATATATTTACTAATAGTTAGTATTGATAATCATTATGTGAAGTCAAATATTTTCTATGTGGTTAGTTGGTGAGGAGAAATATAATAAATAACACTCTATAATAATTATATATTCATTGTGATGAATAAATTTAAATGAAAACTATAATAAGAGTGAATAATTGTTAGAACATATAAAGGTAGGAGAAGATGATATATTAGTTTTCAAGGTTCTAGAAGAATAATGAGATTATGAGTAGTGATGGAGAGTTCAAATATGTGTTAAAAATAGAAATTAAATATGATTTTCTGTAAAAATAATAATTATGAAATAAAATTGGATTATTTCATAAACCACATTTAGTGAATGTATAAATTATTGGATGTAAATTATACTATTTGTTGAGTGTAATATTCCCTAGTGAAGAAACAAATGTAAATATTATTCATATGTGTTTGTTATAAGATGATTATGGATTGAAAATCCCAAAGGAAGTTTTCTGGATAGACCAACAGGAATATTTTATTCAGTGATTAACAATTTTATTTGGATCAAAAACATGTTAAAATTAGACTCAGATTTCTTGACTAGGACATATGCTATTCAAACTTGATTCAGTAGTCTCTTGGGAGTGTTATTTCTTATCTTATAAATATGAATGGGTTATCATACTAAATATCAATAACAATTGTAAATATGTTCTTTCCTACAACAATGTAGGAAAGTTATTTTTTTAATATTATATTTGTTAATAGTGACAAGGAAGTATTGTAACATGTTTCAATGAAAATGGTGAATGTTTCTTAACTTCTAACACAAACTTGTATTAAATCATTTTCATCTACATGAAGCATAAGATCTAATTTATTTATGATATTTCTACAAACCATTAATGGAATATAATACATGTTTTATCCACAGAAAATTATATTATTTCTTGAAAAATGTGTTCTATTGGATTATTTCCAATACAAACCTAGGTCATAACAACTCTTGTTAATAATTTGACCATGTAACTTATTTTTTTCATGTGTATGTGTGATTTTTGTTTTTCATATAATTTATTAAATCCTTAATAATAGGTGATTATTTTTTCAAAAATAATTAATATTAAAAGTAAAGGATATCATTGATTCACCACCTCTCCCTCACTATGATACATTGATTATGCATGTGTACTCTCAATTGTTATCCAAGAGATGGTTCCCATTGTGTACACTTAAATTATGTTTCTGAAGAGATTTTGTGATGGACAATATGGATTATGTGAACAATAATGGGAATCTGATCATCAATGGCGAGAAAAATCATAATTGGAATGATTCAATGTTTCCACATCTAAAGTCTTTTGTGTATAATTCTCTCGAAGCTTTAATATATAGATTTCCTCTTATTGATGTAAAATTTCTTCTTATATATTTTTAAAAGAATAATACTAAAAATTATTGATGATATAGTATTATATTAGTCATAGAAATTTCTATGTGTAAATTTTTATGTGTGAAGGGTGTTTCAAAGGATAAAGATATCTCAGACAAGGTGAACAACATTTTGGAAGGCAATGAAATTGTTACAATGGAAAAGAAAAATATATAGATTTTGTAGAAGTAAGAACTAATATTGGTTCATATAAATATATTAGTGATATATTTACCAAGGTGAATTAAATTGTTATTAATATTAGATGACTTGGTGAAACATTTTGACAATTCTACTGCTGTTGAAAAGATCTAGAGGATTTTTACTAACATTTTTTAAGCCAAGTTTTTACCATTTGATAATAGAGATATATAATAATTATATATTCATGAATTTCGTTATACTATCATCACATTTCATATTATATGGGGTAATAATACTAAAAGAAAGAAAATATTGAGATGCATGTCATTAAATTATTTAATTAAACAAAAGACAAATAAAATTGTAGAAGAATATGAAGATGATGATTATGATTCCCAAATGAGGTATTCATAAATAATAAATATTAGTTATCCTAGATTTAAAAAAATATGAAAATATTTAAAGATTAATAAAAGGGGAAAGATTCCTTGAAATTTTTTGATTGTGGATTTGTAGTTAATTTTGTGGCCAATTGTCCTTGATATAAGAATAAAGGTGATAATGATAGAAATTAATGAAGGAATATAATATCATAGATGAAACGTGATGATAATTATAAATCATTATTCATAGGGAATGATAAAATGTCCTCCAAATATAGTTGGATATTTTTTTAAAACATGGTTATGATAAATATGGTGAACGTAATTTGAAAATTCTACTAAGACCAATAGAGAGAATAAATTCATTGAAATAGTTAAAAATTATTAGTTTATAATTAGTAGATATGAAGAAGGAGAAGAATAATAACTATAATTTCATCTGAAAGAAGAATTTAAATAATGTCTAAGAAATATTTGATAAACTGAGAACGAAATATAGATATTGAAAATATAATGTTCCCAAAAAAACAATCAAGGCAATATTCATGATGATATTGTTTAGATTTTATAAGAGTATGAGTATTATATGAAATATATTGAGAATGAAATTATTTAATATGAACATCTAAAAGAAATGTTCAATGAAAATGAATAATATTTAGAACATTTGAAATAAATAAAAATATAAAAGTTATTAGATGATTACACATTTCATGAAATCTATCTCAGATGTTGGTTAATTTTACAGAAAGATTGAACCTACGTTGGAAAACATGATACCTTTGAAGGATTATAAAAAGGATTAATGTTTTTATAAATTGACTAAATTTTCCGATTTTATATACGTACTAAAAATAAAAAAGGGAATAATTTAGAATATTAGAAAAAATCCGAGTCCAAAAAAGATTCTACAATTTCATATAATGATATGGCTAAAAGAAATATCTTTTGAGAAAAATGATTTTGGGTGATAACATAAAATTTTGCGTTCAACGTTGTTTTGATGAGAAATATAAAATTTTTATTATTAAATTTTCTCACATATCAATAAAATATTTAATTTATATTCGTAAATATCTTTTATATGGATTCTACAAGTATTGTGGTGAATTTATGAATATATAAAATATGTGTTGGTTTAATCTAAATAATTTTAATCTTCCATGAATTATGTAAGGATATTTTTAATGGGACTCAATGATTTCAAGATAAAAACTATGAGGATGGGTTTTTGAAGATATATATGAAGTATTGTGTTAATGTAAAAAATAGGTTCCATTCATTGGAAAATAATTCTGAATGATGTGAAAAACATTGAAATCATTGAATAATATGTCTTTTTTTATTTTGTCACAACAAATTATTTTTATCAATTCTCTAAATACTGATGTTGTGAATTATAAATGTAATTAAAATTATCTTTTCTGAGAAACTGATCTCAATACTCCCATAAGAGAACTATTTAATTTATTTATACAAAATATGCAAAAGATGGGGCTGAATTTGGACATTTAAATTTATTCAAGAATGATGATGATTTCCAAATCTGTCTTTTAATGTTATTAGAATGTTTATGCAGTAGAAAATAAACATATTGAAGGATGCATATATTTAAAGTGGTTAAGGGGAATAGAAGCCCCCAAGTCCACTCCTCTAACACTCTTCTCAACAAGATTGGTGATTTTCACTTTTGGGTCCTCTTATCAACAGATCATCCACAATTGTGTGCAGGCAGTTGAAACCATTACAAGATAAGGCTAAAACAGAGCCTTCTTGTTCAAACACAGAATCGAATACACAGCTTATAAAAAGAATTCATATACTGAAAATAAAAAGAGTATTTTACTAAAAATAATTTCCAATTGTTATTCAATGTTTCAACAAGACACAACTAACATTATATGAATCATCATTTTTGAAAATAAGTTTTTTAGGAAAGATTATTCCAGAGCCTAACTAGTTGAAAATATATCATGAAATAAAACCAACAACATCAAGAACAATATATTCACAATAGATATTCGATGTAGAATTAGAATCATTGACACTTTTCAGTTTATTTGAAAAAACTATTGAGTCTAATAGATATTTGGAGCAGCAGATCTGTGTGACTCATGTAACTCTGTAAAAATTGTAGTAAAAAAATTTGGGAGATTGTTCTTCAAATATTTATAGTGATGATTCATCTCTCTGTGTATTTTAAAATAACACTGATATATATAAAAAGTCAAAAAATTTCCGTTGAATTTTAGATCCACAAATGTCGCCTTACAAATCATGATATTCAAATGATGGAATAACAATGAAGTCGCAACATTCCTTAATAATCATCATGAAATCCTTTATTTAAACATATCCTTTGAATCACAATTAAACGACTCTAAAACAGTCAACGATTTGAATTATTCTTGGGCTTTGAATCTGGCTTTAAATGAGCCTGATATTCAGCAAAAAGATCATTGCATAATAATGACGTATTTTAAATCCTTGAAGCTAAACATATGGTTGATGATATATTATTCAAACGTATGGTTGATCTCAAACATAAGGTTGACCATCTATACTTTTCTCTTCAACTTGAAAATGTATTGTATATTATACATACTTTCCACTTTAACAAAATGTAAGATACATCATCCACAATTTTTGATAGAACATAAGGTTAATTATAAATGTATGTTTGATGATCAATAATTTTATAATGTAAACGTAAGGTTCCATACATATGTAAGGTTATTCTTCCATTATTTTCTGATACTAAAAACCTAAGTCTTTATTTCCATAATTTTCAGATAACGTCTGGTCAAATAACCATACATTTATGCTCTCTTATAAAGTAAACATAGATATTATCCTTTTGATATGACCTTCCACGTTGGTTATGAACAGTGATTCCAAAACATGCTAAAATTATTTCTGCACACATTGATAAACATTCCACATGGATCAAATAGTTTAATATTAATCAAAAATAGAAATAAAAAAATAATAATTTCATGAAATATACTGAATGTAAAATCATTATAATAACAAACAATGGTATTTCTGAGAGTCAAAATCATCATAAAAATAAATATTATTATTGAAACAATACATGATCAACCATCTCCCCTAATCATAATTGTATAGTGTTTTATTGAAAACAGCTCTTTCTAAATTATCTCCCCCATTTAGATGATCACAAAACACATGAAATAACTCATTAAATTAATATTTATATAATTAAGAAATTTTCATGAATAAAATAATATATTATTTTAGAAAAATTATATCAATAATAAATACAGTGTTATCCATAGTTCTCAAAAATATAATTAAAATATTTTTAAAATTTCATTAAAATTTATTTTAGAAACTTCTTCCCCCTTTATTATATAATGAAAATTATATTCTGTGTTTATCCAAATTTATCACATAAAAACAATATAAAATGTTGTATTATATCCAATTTTCTCCCCCAAAAAAATATTTATCCATTTTAAAATAAAAATAATGTGTTTATCAAATTTATCCCTATGTTTCTAATATCAAATTAAATGATTGAATAAGTAATATGACACTTTCAAATTAGCACTAAACATAAGTAAATGAGATAATTATCTGTTTATCAATAATTGAATCTAGATTCTAGCATTCCAACATAGACAGAATAATAAAATGAATTAAAAACACATAAAAATGAGAATCAAAAATAATTTATTTAAAATATATGTACAAGTAATTAATTGGTACAAGAATCAAGGTTATACTAAATGGAATTGATAAATGCTATTTCAGTGACTCTGAAGTACATATTTCAATTATGCTAACTACATTCTAAACCACTCCATCAGTCCATCTCTTAACTGAATAATTAGATCACTTCATTCCTATTTCAAATGAATATCTTCAATAAAACTGACTCTAAAAAAACTCTTGCAATATTTCTTTCTTTTCCATGAAATTGTTTAGCATTTTAGGGAACCTGTTAAGTAACTATCTTATTTTTTGTTCAGCTGAGGTATGCATCTCAACCAGATTCTTTTCATTTTCCTACAGAATAGGTAGTGGAGCACTGTTACATTTTAAATACAACAACTTGTCATTAATTTTTCTCATTACAGTTGTAAAGACCTAGAATCTCTTGATTAAATCATGTGAAGTACCAGATGTACTGGATTGACATCCTATGACAATTCTAAACCATTTCCACATAAAAGAATTAAAATCTACCATATTTATTTTAGTACAAGATTATATTTTAATTTTACAATTTCGGATAACATCTCTTTCTTAAAAACATCCACATCCATTTTTGAAAATGAACTATCTTCCATGTTCTAAAACTTCTGCCTCTCCTTCTGTAATTATCGTCTTAATGAAGCATTTTCACATTGAATTCTATTAAATTTTCGAATGAACACCTCAACATGATGAATCTATGAATAAGAGGAAACATGTTCTTGATTATCAACATTATTTGTCAAAAATAAAAGCAATGATTGAGCATCAGATCTCTAATCTATAGCCTACTCCACATGCTTCTCAACTGAATTTTCCTCATAGAAATGAACTGACTCATCCACAAAAAAAATTCTTTTAAATCTTCTGTATGAATGTTAGACAGACACATTACATTGTTCACATTCTCATTATGTTGTTTCTACTCATGAGAATATTCATTTACATCCTCTAAAATAGGTTATTCTTGACATGTTTCTTCTTGAATAACATCAACAGGCTGTGCAGACTAATTTTGAACATATTATGGTCTATCCACTTCATCTTATCCGGTTTCTTCATTTTCCTGAGGTACAACTTCTTCTTCAATTTGGGGTACCACTTCAATCTAATAAACATATTCTCTTCTAAATCTATATATTAAAATATCTCAAGTTGTACCAGAATTTGTTTGAACAGGCTACTCACCATCTTGAGCCACTCGATGTCTTTTCCTTGGATGTCCCTCTTGACATCCCTCATCAGCAGGTGAAACAAATTCTTGAAATCTAATTCTAATTTATGTTTTTAAAACAACACTTGTCCTTGATTATTCTATTCCATCTATGGTATTCCCAATTTTCTCTCCCTATACAGACTCCTGATATTTATCATTGCGAACAAGAATAATCATTCATTTCAAATTACTCCAGAATATTGTTATTTTTCATAAAGTTCCATCATTGAACATGTTACAGTAATGACATAACACTCTGGCATCTACTAATCCCACCACATCAAACCTAAACAATAATTTATAAATGAACCTCACATAGGGATAGAAGTACATTTTAGCCTCTTGTTGATAGAAATAGGTCAAATAGTTTATCATATAATGAGGAAAACTCAACATGATGTCACATAGAAATAAAAAAATCAAATACATATTAGGATTTAAAATCATCCCCATTTCTTACATTATTTGTTCAATCCTTGTATGAAAAATTTTTACAATAATTATCTAATATGGCTCCAGATCCCTGACTAACATCTTTAGGATATTCATAAAACCAATTGAATATGACATAATTTCCTCTAAGTTATGTTCATTATATCCAATGGAGTATAAATCAATGTGATAAAATCCCTCAGGAGGGCAATTTAATATTCCAGAAATTTTCACATTTAAAATAGAAAAATCATGATCGTTAATTTTTGTGAATTTAGAGTCCTCTATATCCCCATATATGAACTAAATAGATTTATAGATTTTTTGCAACTTCACCTTGTACATAAATTCTTTCTTTTCATCACTGAATGTTATTTTTATGAGATTCTAAAAAGGGAATAATTAATCATCCTTATATTATTATGGAACAACCATTAAAAATCAAATATGAAGGTGTTAAGGATTTCAGTTTTTTGAATCGTTCAATAAAAGGTAGATGATGGTGGTAAGGGTTTTGGTGTTTTGAAAGGTGTTAAAATAATAAAGGGGTTTGGAATTTGAAACCGGTTCTGACAACCTTGATTCTGATGTCATTACATATGTAATTATTTTTAAATTATGTAAAATAAATTAAAAATTTACATTGAAAAAAAATTACAGTACAGATGAAATTTGAAATTATTCTAAAAAATAAATTTAATTATGTAATATAGTAAAGATTAAAATAAAATAAAAATTAATATAATAAAATAAGTAAAATAATAATTATAATTTCATTAAAATTAAGTAAACCTAGCTCCCCATTAATAAAATCAAACCTTGTAGTGAGATGTGGTATATTAAAAATATCAACAAATTGAATTTCAGTACTTACAAATTCTATGAATATATCCATTTTAACAACATGATCTGTTAGAAAATGATGTCATATATCAATATTCTTAGTACTAGAATGATTAAGTGTAATTTTTAAAATATTTATTGTTCATGAGTTTACCACATAAAATATGTGTATTATTAATATTTAGTCTATTTTCCATAACAATGTATTTCATCCAAAACACTTGTGCACAAAAATTGCCTACAGACACTTATTTTCCTCACCTATTGACAATGCGACTAAGTGTTGTTTTTTACTAGACCAATAATGTAAATATTTTTCTAAAAAGTGATAGATTATTTAGGTTCTTTTTATGTCTAATCTAAAACTTCTAATTTCAGAAAATGTATATGAAATTAAATTAGAATGAGATGTTTTTGGATAGAGAGGAGATTATAAATTAATTCCTGTTAAATATCTAAAAATTATTTTTGACAACACTAAAGTGATATTCTTTAGGATTTTATTTAAATCATTCACAAATACATACAATATACATTATATATATCCCACTAGATGTATGTTATAATAAACTACAAATCATAAGTCTATATAAATTTTTGTCAATTGATATTCAGGCTTCATTCAAATCATGTTTATATCAGTTCACAAAGGAGTTGTATATGTCTTGATTTTTTCAACGCCAAATTTTTTAGTAAATCAGTAATATAATTTCATTGATTCAAAACATTTCAAAAATTTATTTTATAAATTTGAATTCCTAAAAATAAATTTAGATCTCCAATCATACTACATTCTAAATATTTTTTCATTAAATTTGAAAAATCATGAAAATGTTTTTTATTTGTTGACCTGAAAATTACATCATCAACATAACTTTAAAAAAATAAAATAATAGAGTTTACTGTTTATTTAAATATTGTTGAATCATCCATTACAACAATAAAACCATTTTTCAAATGAAATGATCTTAATCATTCTTAATAATCTCTAGGTTATTGTTTAAGGCTACAAAGTGCATTTGTTTGTTTAAAAACATAATCATGTTTTTGTGAATTTTCAATACCAGGAAGTTTCTCAACACAAAATTTCTTTATTAAATAATCATTTAAAATGGAAAGATTAAAATCAATCTGAAATAATTTATTTTTCATATGAGATGAATCAGATAAATGAATTCTACTAGATTCTAATATAGCTACATGTAAAAAGGTATCACCATTATCTATTCCTTTATCTATATTATATAATTTATATACTATTTTTTCTTTGTTTCTAGATATTATTCGATGATCATCTTACTTTTTTTATAAATTCCCATTTAATTACAAAAACTGGATAGTTCTATAGACATTCAAATAAATTCTAAACATCATTTATATTGAATTATTTTAGTTATTATTGCATTTCTATCATCCATCAATCATCAACTAAGGCTTATTCTAATGTATTAGGTTCTAATTGTGATAGAAAAGAAGAGAATTCAACATGATTTACTACATTAAATCTAGTAATTATTCTAGTGTCCAGGTCTCCTATAATAGCTTCTAAAGGTTGATTCATTAGGGTTCTATATAGTTAACTAATACACTATTAGGTTCATCAGTTTCATGTTTTTCTAAACTAGACTGAATTTTATTTAAGTATTTTTCAAAATCAACTTTCTTGTTATAAAGTATCATGTTATCATTATAGTCAGATTCATTAATTTGATCTTTCATTTTCTAAAAGTAATCAGAATCATCAAATTTCACAATAACTGATTCTTCATCAATCATTGAATTTTTATTAAAAAAATTATATGTTTTGAGTTTTTTAGCATATCCAAATAAAATTCCTTCATCATATTTTGCATCAATCATACCAATACTTTCTTTGGTGATCATGGTGTAAACCTTTTTTACAAATACTATATAGTACATTACTTTTATTTTAATGCTATTCCCGAGTTCATAGCGTGAATTTTTGAAATTAGGTATAATTAAAATTGTATTATTTATATAACTGCCTGTACATACAGCTTCTTCCCGGAAATGGGTAGGAAGAATGTATTCATTTATCATATTTTTATCATTTACATGAAAATTTATATTTCTTCTTTCAACAATCCCATTCTGTTGAGTTGTTCACGGTGAGGAGAAGGTGGGATTAATACCGAAATTAAAGAAGAAAATTGAATTCCGAATTCTCAAATTCTCTACCATATCACTTCTTAATGAAACTATTTTATAATATTTTTAATTTTGATGCGATTTTCAATAACATTCATATACAGTAAAAGCTTCATTTTTTATATTTTAGAATAAAACACGTGAATATAGAATAGTCATCAACTAAAACATAAACATAAAATTTTACATCCAATTATTCTATTTTCAATGTTCCAATCATATACATGTGGATAAGTTCTAGAGGATTAGATGTAGAAATTTTGATAATAGATTTGAAGGATTATTTGTGCTTCTTTCCATGTTGACATGCGTCACAAAATCTACTACTATCAAATTTAATTAATGGAAAATTAGAAACTAGTTGTTTCATAGATAACTTATGTAATTAATATATATTTCAATGTATATGTATTCTATGATAGATCCTAGATTCATTTATCTTAGCAGTAAAAAAAATTCATTTTGTTTACATAAATAATTTATGTATCCAGTATAAACATTACCAGTTCTGGGTGATCTAAATTTAAGCAAATTATCTTTAAAAATAGATCACCGGTTGTTAGATATACAAAATAACCATCATAAAATAGTTTATAGTTACTTATCAGGTTGTTATTCAATCCTTTGACATAGAGTAATTTATTGATTGGGACAGCTAATGGATCTCCAATAGTTCCAATGCCAATTAATTTACCTTTGACATTTTCAAAAAATGTGACTAATCCTCTATCCTTTTAATTACTATTTTGATGTTTGATAGGTTCCCAATTTTATGCCTTTAGAAGCCACTGTCAATATACAATATATTTTTTTGTCACCTTCATCCTTCAACGGTATTCAGACAAAAAAAATTAATAGTACCCATATTCTATTGGGCTGAGAATTGTTATCTAGAATTGATATGGGAATCCAGACGTTCTTTTTTTCTATAATCAATAGAATGATATAAACATCATGCAAAAAAGGCTTTCTTAATACTAATTATTCAAGGCTCCCTTATTTAACAGTTTTTAGATATGTGACCTTTTGTACCACAGTAGTTGAAAATTATACCTTTTGTAATAGGATGAAAATAGTTCTTATATAGTTTGGGTTGTTAACCTTTACTGTATATTCCATATCATTACTTTTTAATCACATTAATTGTAAGAATTTCATTTAGTGATTTTTCCCATTTTAAAAACTAGAGCTGCATTATTGTATGTCTATACTTCTATTTGTAGTGTTTTTATTTTAGTTTCATTATCTTTAGAGTTTGTGTTTTAGGAGTTATATTTTTCTATTAACTCTAGATGTTGTTTTAGTAGAATGTGTCTTTCCTCTAAAACAGTTGTGTGAATATTTTTTAGTGGTTTATATTTCTTATATATTGTATCATATTTCTCTTCTATAATATTTTAGTAGGATGAATTTTTATCATTTGAAAAAACATGAACTAAAATCCGAATAAGATGAGTAATAAGATTGTACCTCATCATATTTTTCCAAAAAGCACATATTTTCTTTTAGATTCAATTCTTCCATTTCAGAGTAAGACTCTGCTTTGTTGGTGGAGTCTTTAGAAACACTCCATACAGGTTTCATTTCACTTTTTTATATCTTCTCATAATCATTGTTTTTGAAAAATTTATTTTCCTTTCATCATTGTTATTGATGACAGTCATGTCTTAAATGACACATCTTTTTTTGCTTTCATTGAATCTGAATTGTTTTTGAGATTTCTCCACACTCTTGATGATTTTCTTAATACATTAATTTTCTTATAAAATTTTATAAATTTTATGATCATCTGTGCCCGTTCCATTTTTCAATTAGATGAGTGACAACATTCTTCCATCTAGATTTTTTTCTTTTTCTGTCTTCTCCTCTTATGAGATGTAACTTTCATATCATTTTTCCACTTTTTATCAAGACATTATGATCACTACTTCATCTTACATATTATCTTCATCCATTATCTAGGTTCTAATTAATTATCTTATATTTAGATAATTGAATGGAGATGATTTCCTAATGGCAGTAGATATTCCATTTCATCTGGGTGGTGGTACACTTTGTACATTCAAAGATGATCTGCTTGTTTAATATGATCTCCCAAGGGAGTAATGTTTTTGAAAATCTCTGGGTGCCTTCCATTCATTTGAATGATGCTTTCACCATCCAACAATCTGAATGTATGAACTTTTAATTTGGTTGTAGCATACCTCAATTGTCTTACATTATTGGTTCATTCATAGGAAACTGCAATTGTCGGCCACATATCATATGTAGTAGTACATTAAGATACCTAATTCAATTCATTTTTTCCTAGACCATAGATGATAGAATTCATAGATTTTGAATTTATTTCATACTATGCAACAGTAAATGAACTCCATGTTTCAGGTTTCTCAATAATTTCATAAGGAGTAAAAAAAAATTAGTATACTTTGTATCTAATTTTTTTCAGATAGATGACCATTTTTGACATCCAAAATCCATAGTTTTCACCATTGAATTTTGGAGCTCAACCATTAATGTACCCTCTCTTGTATCAGTCATTGTATGTTCTGAGTATAATTCTTTGAAACTTTCATCTTCTTATATCTTTATCATAAGAAATACCTACCATTGATAACAATTGTTGGATTAGGTTATTGAAAATATGAACAAGAGGGGATGAATTGTGAATTTTATAATATCTTCAAGTACAATGCTGATTGAAAAATTTATCCATTGACATTAACAGAGTGTTTATGTAGTGGAAAATAAATAGATTTAAGGATGCATAAATGTATAGTGATTTGAGGAATAGAAGGTCTCTAGTCCAGTCCACCAACACTCTACATGACATGCTTGATGATTCTCACTATCTGGTCCACTTATCAATAGACCGTCCACAACTAAATGCATGCAATTGATGCATTTACAAGATATGTCTAAAATAGAACCTTCTAATTTATACATAAAACCAAATACTCAATGTATAAGAATAATTCGATTACTCCAAATGAAATGATAATTTGACTAATAATACATTCCAGTTGTTCTTCACAGTTACAGCAACATGCAACTGATAGTAGGTGGATTGTCATCTTCAGAAAAGATGTACTTAAGGTATGAGTAGTTCTGAGTTTATCCAATTTCATATAGATCATGAAATAAATCCTGCAACTTCTACAATGATTGATTAAAAATAAATCATAGATGTACAATAGTAATCATTAACACTTTTACTTTTATAAAAAACAGTATGACTGTTCTTGGTAGCAGAAGATCTGTGTGACTCAAATAACTCTATAAAAACTGTAGTCAAAAAATAGGAGAGCTTGTTCTTATAATATTTTTCGCGATGATTCATTTCTCAGTGTAATTAAAAATAATAAATATATATAATTTAAAAAAGGAAAGCATTTTCTTTTCAAATTTTTATCAACAAATGTCGCCTTCAGAATCGGTATTTTCAAATTATTGAATAATAGATCAGTCATAACATCCCTTAATAATCCGATTGAAATCCACCATTTATATCAATCATTTGAATAAAAAATAAACGGCTATAAAATAGTCAAATATGTGCTTTAATATTAGACATTGAATTTCTCTTGAAATGTAAGGACCCAACCCCAATTCCCCAGAGCTAAAACCTTATTTGATTAAATTGGCATACAAACAAGGAATACGCATCTCGAAGGACAGAGAAGTATAGTATTATTGGAATCAATATTGATACCTAAGTTAAACATTACAACTTTAACAAAAAATGAACATAAAAACTCTTTAGACAACATCCATAACTCATTGGTTATTTTAGCATGACATTCATTGTAAACTTTTCCATGTCTTGAAAAAATGAAAGATAATAAAGGGGGACGTAAAATTATAAATAAGGGTATGAAATACAGTGGAACATAACATAAACATTATACATAGTGAATAATTGAAAACCCATGCCTCTAAAAATACACTTGAACATAATATGGTAGAAAATTAGATGAGTAAATATTTCCATAAAATAACATAATAAGGGGTATTATACTAGTAGAATTACCACATGAACCATAAATAATATTTTAATAATGAAGGAATTCATAATTCAGGACAATAAAATCATACCATTAACATTTCAAGACAAGACTATATGTAATGATTTTTTCAAAGGCCATTTTCCCTGACCATATTTTGTCACATGAATCCTAATGATTCACCGAGTGGTTATATAGGGTCCCACCTGATTCATACTACATAAAATTCATTCCTTTTATAAATTAAGATAAACATAAACAACATACACATTCCTATTGAAACTAATATATGAAAAGTAAATAGCCTTCCCTGAACATTTAGAAAAAACAGGAACCATTCGAAGTAAACTGATAAATGGTTTTAATATTGCCCGTCAATATCCAAAATAATAATAAACCATTTAATTTAATATGGAATATGATAACATATAATAATAATAATCAAAATAATACTTACTAATCCACAATAGTTTTGAAATAGATGAAGATACGCTTATAAAATCATCGAGTAAATCTTGAGATAAATACACATTTACTTTGAAAAGAAGAGTTCTGTTCGAATTTTTTTTTATAAAAGTAGATGTATAGTAAGAAATTATTTTCATAATAAAATGAGTCATTTTAAAAATACAATGGTTTAAAAAAATAGATTATAAATTTCCCTTGAATATAGATAAAATTCGAGAATTTCTATTGAATCAGGTTTCTATTTTTGAAAGAGTGTTGAAAGTTTCTTTTAAAACATGTAGCTATCCATAAAATAGGGAAGGATTCTACATAGTGTACACATATAGAATACTCAAACATAATTTATTAGTAGTAAATAATAATACATAAGATTTTCATTGATGTAATTAGACAATGAAAGTAACCCGAATGAAAATGGATGTTTGGGAGGAAAACCCTTACCTTAAATACGAATGTGTTCCCATCTTGAATGTAAGTTCCTAGAGTATAAAATTAGACTCATTAATAATGCAATTAATAAAATATTGTACATTTATTTAGTTTATCATACTTCATTTTTGTTCATTTATTTCCTTGTTGATAAGTAATAATATCAAATTTCGCCGTTAGAGAGTGTTCGTTTTCTTGATTTTCATAATCGGTTCTCCAGTTTTGAATTAATGGAGTTCATATAGAATATATATAAATATCCAGAACTAAAATTACATATTATTAATCAAAATTACTAAGTGTTAATTTTAATTCATATCACTTGGATACATGTAAAAAGGATGAAACATTAGAATTATGATTAATTATATTCACCTAGATTATTTAAGCAATTTTTCGATTATTGGGAACTAGTTCATTCTTATGATTTAACAATATGTACATATAAAGGACTATTAATATTAATTTGGTTATGATAAATGTATTATAGTCTAGTTCAACCATAAAAAAGGTGTAATGACTAGTAATGATGGATAAATTGAAGAAATAAACTTTATCTACCACAATGGGTGTAAATTGGAACCTCATGGACGTTGATTTCAATTTTAAAATAAAAGGGAGAGAGAGAGAGAGTATATTGATGATGGTTAGTAAATTCACATGATATACTTATACTATATAGATTATAATGGTGTAATCATTTTCATTTTGATAAAGGAGGTGAGTAGAGGAAATGAAAAGTGATGTAGTTGAAAATAAAATAAAAGTTGTGAGATCCCTTAATGAAATTCTTCAGCCTAATGGTGTCGCTTAAAATTTCATAAAAAAATGATTAGAACAAAAGGGTATCTAATAATATTGAAATAAATCTTATAATAATATAAATAGTTGAACTAAAACACAAACATATGAGAATGGAAATTCCAAGAGATAATGTAAAAGAAGTGTTGACTAAAATAAGAGGGAGAATGATTCCCTAAACTTGTAGAGTAACTACTATAACATGAAGGGTGGGACATTGGGGGCTTCAGGATAACATGGGAGGGCTCTTCAAGAAATAGAAACACTTGATATTCTAGTGTGAGGGATTTGGAATAATAGAAAATTAATGTATGAATGGGTGTTTATAGAGAAAGAGAGTGTGTTTTTTAATAATTTCAAAGGGACACGTCATTAGTGGTTTTTGAAAAACCATGGGATTAAACTTATTATTTTCCCATGGTATTAGCCACTTGAGAAACCTCATGTAATTTTTTACTCTAAAAAAGTCGACCAGCCTTTTAATTTGTCATTACTATGTCATTAAACTACGGGAAACTCAAAACAGTATTTTTATTATTCACGAAAAAATCTTGTATTTTAGAAAAAGCCCAAAAATTTACCCCTACAATTTTTCGAAGTGTAGAATTCAAAATTTTACACTATTTTCCCAAAATGTATTTATAAATATAATTAATTAATTTTTGTAATAAAATCATAGTTTATTTAAAAAATAAAATTTTTAATGTGAAATTTGTTTTATATCACATTTAAAAATCAATTCAAATCCCATTATCATATCACCTTAAGAAAATAAAATAATATCATTATTTACTATTCTTAAAGTTTATATTACTATTCATAAGGGACTGTTACAATTAACCAAAAAACATGTTTGTACTATTAGACTCAAAATGACTTACTGGTCACAACTCCAGATGTCAGTTTTTCTTAATTCAAAACATATCAGAGGGAAAGTTGTGATTAATGGCTATATAATAAACTGCATTCAATATTTATTTTCAAAACCTTGGGGTGTTATATTCTCCCCTCACAAAAATTTCAACCACAAAATTCACAAAATGTTACATAAAAATATTTGGTTATGTCTTCAACATATGCTCCTCGGGATCCCTTGTTGCTTCTTCTATCTTATGGTTCCTTAAAAAAAACATTACAAGACCAGTGTTCCGATTTCTCAATACATGTTCTCTAGTATCAATAATCTTGATAGGATATTCATAATAAGACTTATTGGGCTCATGTTCTACTACTTCATAAGTGAGTACATGTGTTGGTTATGGCATGTATTTTCTTAACATTTACACGGGGAATAAATTGTGATATTTGGAGAGACTTAGTTGCATTGCCAAACAGTAATCTATGACTCCAATTTGGTTTAGAATCTCAAAAGTTCCATTGTACCTGGGACTTAATTTTCCCTTTTTATCGAATCGTGTAATACCCTTCAGTGGAGATACATTTACGAAAATGCGATTTTTTTTCAAAATTCCATGTCTTTCGGTGATCTGCATAGCTCTTTTTCCTAATTTGAGCTACTTTGATATGTTTTTGGATAATCATCACCTTTTCTGTTGTTTCATAAACATGTTTTGGGCCTACGAGCTTTAATTCAGAAAAATCATCCCAAAAAGTCGGAGTATTACACATATATCCATACAATGCTTCATATGGTGCCATCAAAATAAATTAATTTATTCTATTATTGTAGGATGATTCTACGAGAGGTAAATAATGACCCCACATGTCGTGAAAATCTTGTGAACAAGACCTCAACATGTCTCCCAATGTTTGAATAGTCAGTTATGATTATCCATCAGTTCTTCAGTGGTAGGCAGTGCTCAAACAATGATCATGATCTAGGGCCTTCTAAAGACTCTTAAAGAATTGTTATGTAAAATAGGGATCCCGATTAGAAACAATTGATGGGATTACACCATTAATTCTAAATACATCAAGAATATGTAGTCTACCTAAACGTTATTCTGATAAATCATCTCTTATAGTAAGAAAATATACTGATTTTGTAATATGGCCAATAAAGACCCATATCACATCATTCTTTCATAGAGTCTTTGGTATACCCATTACAGAGTCTTTTGTAATATCTTCCCATTTCCACATAGGAATAGTAAGGGATTGCATGACTCCTCTAGGAAATTGTCTTCTAGATTTCACCTGATGGCATACAAAATATCTCGACATGTAATAAAAAATCATCCTCTTCATGGTTTCCCACAAAACAATGTTCCTTTATAATTCTAAACATCTTTATGATACCAGGTTGTATACTGAAATTGTAGCTATGAGCATCATCTAATAGTTCCATGTATAGCTCAGGAATATATGGAACACAATACCTCATTCCAAATTTCAAAATGCCACATTCTTATGCGATGTTAGTCAACTACACATCATTTGTAGCAGTAGTTTTCTTTTGAAACTCATCATCATCAGCCTGATAATATTTTATCCTTTCTAATAATGATGTTTTGGAAGCCATTTGAAAAATAATTGACGTTTTACCTTCATTGATAATTCCCATATCCATCTTTACTAGATCCATGAACAGAGGATCCCTTTCAACTCTCATCTTGTTCATAATTCCATTGTCCTTAAAACTCCAAGCATCTTCTACCTTATTGTAATACCCCAAGTGGTAGTGTATTGTGAAATCATAGTATTTTAGTATCTTAATGGACCACCTTTGTCTCATGTTGATTTCTTTCTGTGAGAATATATATTTCAAACTCTTATGATCAGTATATATCTCTTATTTAACCCATAGAGGTAATGCATCCAAATATTAAGAGCAATTATTACCGCTGCTAACTCAAGATCATGAGTTGGATTTTTGGGTTCATGCTTTTTTTGCTTCCTAGATACATAGTTAGTCACTCAATTATTCTGTATAAGGACACAACCAAGTCCTATCATTGATGTGTCATAATAGATAACATTCCCATCCTTCCCCGATGGTAGGGTTACTATCGAATAATTCACTAACCTCACATTCAATTCTTCAAAAAATTTATAATCATTCCTTGTTCCATATGAAAATAACCTCTTTTCGTGTATGCTTTCTCATTGGATTGGCTAAACGGGAACCGTTCTAAATGAAATGTTGATAATAAGCTGATAAACCAATAAAACTACGTAAATCAGTAATGTTAGTTGGAGTAGGCCATTCTTACAGTGCCTTCTTCTTCAGAATACCTACCAATATTCCAACCTTGGAGACAATGTGGCCAAAACTGGAAACTGATTGGAGAAAAAAATTACACTTTCTAAACATCCCATATAATTTATTTCTTCTTTGTGTATTTATAATAGTGTGAAAATGATTTTCATGATCTTATTGTATTTCAGAGTGTACCATGATATAATAAATTAACTCCACAACAAATTCATCAAGATATTCCTTGAAAACACAATTCGTCTGATCCATAAAAACAAATGGTGCATTAGTTAGTCCAAAATACATTACTGTAAACTCGTAACGCCGATACCTGGTTCAGAATGTTGTTTTTGGAATTTATTTCTTCCTCACAAGCTGCTGATGATAACCATATTAAATATCAATCTTCAAAAAATATTGGGAACCATGAAGTTCATCAAATAAATCATCAATTTGTGTAATATGATAATAATTATTTATTATAATACCATTTATTTCCCAATAATCAATACAAAACCTCATGGATCTTTCTTTCTTCCTGACACAAATCACATGGGCTCCCCATGGAGAAACATTGGGTCGACTAAATACTTTATCACTCAATTCATCTAGTTTTTTTATTAGTTACACTAACTCCATAGTGTCCATTAAAAAAGGGGTAATTGATATAGGACATGAACTAAGAATTATGTAAATGGAAAAATCAATTTGTCACTCTGGAGGATGTCTAGGTAAATCCTATAGAAAGACGTCAACATATTCTTTTACAATAGCTACATCTTCTATCTGTACAATCATCTCATCGCCCATATTTATTTCATTCCTTATTCCCCAATAATTGAATTCAGAAAATCTAATGGTGGTGGATCATGGCGAGAATAAAATGGAGAGGTTTATAATCTAAAAATAAGAGGTTCTACACCGTTCTAAATTTTTCTTATCATCTTTCTTCATGAAATAGTTCATCACATTATAATTTTGTATCTAATTATTACTGAGAATTATATCATAGTCAAACATTATTATCATGATATAGTTAGAAACTAAATCAAAATTATGTGCCATGATGGGGACTAATGAATACACCATTGTTGAAATGATACATCCACTTGGAGTTTTGACTGATAACTCCATTATAATATCAAATTGGACATGTCTTATTTTCATGGTCAACTGGGAAGATAAATGAATGTGGAGATCCATAATCAAATAAAGCATTGGATATGTTTGGAAAAACTATCAATTTACCTTCCACACATTTGTTAGTAACTTCAAACTCTTCATTTAGTGATTGTATATGCTTGGTCTTGATCCCTCAGCCTTACATGGGGAACATTTCTCTGACACCTTGGACTTTCATGTGCATAATTACTGCATGATGGGAATTCAACTTTTCCATATTTCTCCATTTCACTTTAGGATGTCCCAGGGTGTTTCTTCCCATAATTATTGCATGATGGGAATTCAACTGTTCCCTATTTCCCCATTTCCTTACAACCTTTCCTAGAATTTTCAGCATCCCTCTTCTTCTCTTGCTTCCCCTTAAATTCATAAGACATAGAGAATTATTTTTCCTTCAAGAAATCACTTGAAACTAAGTCTTCATAGTTGAATTTTTTTGGGATACTAGAGCCCTTCAGAGGAATGGTTTCAAACCCTTAAAGAATCAATCAATTTTTCTCCTTGGTTTATGATTATTGTCTACAACATGCCTTTCCAGCCTTGTAAATTTTTCTTCATTAATGTCAAGATTTTCATCCTCATTCTACCTAATATTGAATAATTTCATCTCGATGTCTTCTCATTGTTTATGCGGAAAATATTTTTCTAAGAAGATTTCTGTAAAATATTTCCATTTCATCTCTTCTATTTCTTCCTCCTCCTTTATGTTTCGGATTAATGACCACCACTTATCTGCATCTCCCTTTAAATGATAAACATCCATGAGAACATTCTATATTTCATTACATCCAAAAGCAATAAATATCTTCTCAAGGGACCTTATCCACTACTCAGCTTCAAATGGGTTTATAGTCCCATTAAATGTTGGAGGTTGTTGTCACATAAAGAAATCTAACATATCTCCTCCACGTGTTGGATCCAAATGCTCTATATGGGTAGGGTTTTTATTCATCACCTCAACAAGTTGTCCTAGTACTATTATATATTACTAAGCACCAGTCACCGTAGTAGAGCCAACACCATTATCATACATCTGAGGAAAATCCCTACTCGTATTTGTGCGGTTTTTATTCCTTCCAAAAGGAGACATTTATAAATAATGGCATACACTATATTAGGATATGAGTTATTATTTATAATCTCGATAAAGAAAAAGACTTATCATAAATTTAAATTCAATGCATAGATAATATCTTAACATAAACATGGTTTCTTTGCGGAAAAACATTCATTAAAATCTTTTAAAATAGCTTGTAATGAAAATTTGAATTATCCTAAGCATATCCCCTAGGATTGTCATAACCCAGAGTGTAGAAAGTACCATTTTCTTGTACCAGGATACCTGGTGTCAATCCGGAAACACCTTGACAGTTCATTCACACCTAGGTACATCTATGCTAGAGTAGCCTCTACCTGCTCATATCACAATAGGGATATATTACCTTAATTATCCACATAATCTATTCCTTATCAAAATACTAGGATTTTCTTGTATGTTTAACCTCATATACTATCTTAGAGAATATTTATTAATATACTTTTTCTAAATCTAGTTTCCATGTTTTCAATTAAATTCCTATGATGCCAACTGTAATGACTTTACCCCTGTTTCCCAATGCTAGTTCCTTATTGGATTACTTTGGCAAAGAAACAAAAAATAAGCATCACGAAAGACTCAGTAGTTTAGTATCATTGGAAACAAGATTCATACATATGTTGAACATTACAACATGAAAAGAAATACCACATAGAAACTCCATAGACAATATCCATAAATCCTATGTTATTTTACCATATCATTCATAATAAACTTCTTCATGTCATGATAATATGATACATAATAAATGGGTAATATCAAATTCATTATAAGGTTATGTGATACAAAATAAGATAACATAAACACTTGACATGGTGAATGATTGAACACACATGACTCTGAAATTAATGTTGAACATAATATGGTAGAAAATTATCTAAGTAAATATTTCAATAACATAACATAATTATGAGTATTATACTAGACTAATAACCAAATTAACTATAAATATTATTTTCATAATGAGGTATTGCATAATTTAGTACAACATAACCATACCGTCAAGGACTCATTCCATGGCCATAAGTAATCATTTTTTCAAATCCTTGTGCCATTACTATAGATTATCTCATGAGACATACAGATGCACCAAGGGGCTATTGATGGCCCTACCTGACACTTACTATGTCCATTTAATTCCTCATATAAATGAGGATAATCATAAACAACATACCAAATCATATTGAGAGTATTCTATGAAATGTAAATTGCTTTCCTCAAAACATCAATCAAAAATAGTTACCATTCAATATAAACAAATGAATTCTTTTATGATATAAATTCAATAAACACAATATTCATAACCTGTTAAATTATATATAGTAGATGATAACATGGAATAATAATCTAAATAATACATAATAATCCACAAGAGTGATTAACTAGATGAAGATACTCTTATAAAATCTTCGAGTAAATCTTGAGATAATACTCATTTACTTTGAAAAGAGCAGTTCATTTAGAAAAATATTTGCATAAAACCAGAAGTGAAGTAATATAGTATTTTCATAATAAAATGAGTTTTTTAAGAAAGAAAATGGTTTCCAAAAACAGATTATAGAGTTCCGTTGAAAATAGATATTAATTTGAGAAATTCCATTGAATCGAGATTGTATTTTGGAAATAGTTTTGAGAGTTTCATTTAAAACAAGTAACAATCGATAAAATAGGGAAGGATTATGGTTGGTGTACATATATAGAATACTCACACATAATTTATTCCAAGTACATAATAATACATAATAATTTCATTTAGGTAATTAGACAATGAATTTAACCCGAATGAAAATGGAATTTCTGGTGGAAAACCCTTACCATAAATCCGAATGTGTTGCCCTCTAAAACATAATGTCACGTAATATGAAATTAGACTCATTAATAAAATAATTATGAACTTATTAGAAATTTACTTTTATTATAATAATTCATTTTAGTTCTTTTATGTCCTTATTGATGTGTTATAATATCGAATTTTGTTGTTCCAGAGTGTTTTTTTTCATGATTTTCATAATCGGTTCTCTTGTTTTTAATTAATGGAGTTCATTTCGAATTGATGTATATCTCTAGAACTAAAATTAATTATAATTTATGAACATTAATATGTGTTAATTTTCATTTCTATCATTGGGTTACATGTAAAAATGATGAATCATTAGATGAATTATTAATGATATCCACTTAGATTATTTAATGCGATGTTTTTGATTATTAGGAACTAGTTTGGATTATCATTTAATAATTTGTACATATACGGGTTCCTAAATATTAATTTGGTAATAAATCATATATTATAGTCTGTTTCAGCCATTAAAATGGTTTTATGACATGTAATGAAGGATAAATTGATGAACATAACATCATCATCCACAATGGAAATAATTTAGATCCTCATGGGCGTTGATTTCGTTTATAAAATAAAATGGGGAGAGAGAGTGAGATGATATTGATGATAGTTATTCCATTAAAAGGATATAATTCATGTATAAATAAGGTACTAGAGTTTTCATTTTCCTTTGGATAGAGGAGGTGAGGAGTGGAAAAGAAATGAGAAGAACTTAAAAACAAATGAAAAGATGATAGATCCCTTAAAAAAATCCGGCATCCTAACTGTAACAGCCCGAGATTTTTTGAAAAATATTCTTTTTTATTTCACTAATGTCTTGTGTTGTACGCTACACCAAAAGGAGCTTGCACAACACGCATCCTTGACTTTCCTTGCATTACACGCAATCGCAACCTTCCTCGATAGCGTGTGTGGTACGTAATACTGAGTTTCACGAAACAATGATATGCTATTAAAATATTATTAAAACTAGCCGTTATGAATAGTAATAACCACTTTTTGAAATTTTATAAATTTTAATTTTCAAAATGGACTTCATTTTTGGATTCGGAGTATCGAATTTAGCCTAAGGTGAAATTTTGGTACTTTTCGGATAACTTTCATATTCTGATGAATAGTGAAAATTACTAAATTATAATTAAAAACAACTTTTTTAATCGAAATAATTAATAGTGATAAATCATTAATTTGAGTGGTTTTAAAGTATATTTAGAATATATTTTTACAATTTAATATAATGTTGGTCATTGGATGTAATTTCACATTTAAACTAGACATAAACAAGTGTCAATCTTTTGATAGATATTGTTTCTAAAAAAACACGCTATTTGTTTTAACAGCGGGATTTAATTATAAAATTAATTAATGCAATTTCTATGTTATGAATTTGGTAAAATAGAATTCATTTTTGAATTTGGAATATGAAATATAGCTTAGGATGAAATTTTGGCTTTTTTCTGAAAACTTTCAATTTTTGATGAATAGTGAAACCACTAAGTGGTAGGTTAAAAAACTGAATTTTGCATAAAACATAATTTTAACGCTTCTGTGAATGGAATTTCGAAAATCCGAGAGACACGGTTAATATCAAGGACTAAAATGTGGTTCAATGAGATGAAAATAATTTTTGGTAAATAGTAACTTTTTACTTTTTTTACCGCGGTTAATAGTAAATAGGGTAACTAAGGGTAAATATGATATTAATATTACCCTAACACATGTCCTAAATCTATTGGACAAGTGTAATTCGACCAAAAACAAACTTAGGAATAAAATATGACCATTTAGGCCCACTTGGATTAGATTAGGACATTTATTATTAATTTATTTAAAGAAGGGTTAAAATAGTTAAAATCAAAGTTTAATAAGTAAATCATTTTTAATATGGGGTTATACATAAGATAAATTAGACTATAAATATTCATTAGAAAGCTAAAAAGATTTCCTACATAATGGTATTTTATTTGTAAATTTTAGATATCAAATAATTTAATTAATTTATGACACAAAGATGATGCTGTAATTATCTTATTTATGAAATATTGACATAATTGATGTTATAAACACCAAAATAAATGTAATTTGAGAATTTTTATGAATTCCACTAATTTTATAGGTTACTATGATATATTAATGTTGATTTAATCAACTTGTTTCGAACATTTAATTCTGTTATGACTTTCACAAAAATCATATATCAAATAGTGTCAAAATTGACACAAAATAGTTTTTAAATAAAGTATTATATTATTAATTGTTATTTTATTCCTAAAAAACTAAGGTTCGGCCAAATGACTTAGATAAGGATATATATATTAATAATAAACAATTTGGGGTTCTTTTGGCATGTTATAGTAAGTGTATTAACCATATAGTGAAAGAAAACAAAAAGACACGGTAAAAGTCAAATTATTTAACTTAGAGTTAAATCTAATTGATAAGGTTTAAAATAAGATCAAAACATGTCTAAATATTATTGGTTGATGATATTACAACCCTATCTCATCTAATATTATAATATGAGTCATTTTTGGAGGTTTTTAAGTGGGGTTAGATTTATTATAAATTAATATTTTTAAGAATTCTTAAGGTGCCCCTCTCCTCCCCTATAAAAGGACACCTCCTCCCCCTCCTCCTCACACCTATTTGAGCTCTCAAGCTCGGCCAACCCCTGCCAAAATCTCTTCTCCACTTCCCTAGCAACATCCTAGAGGTTCTGGTCTTCCTCAAAGACCAATTTTAGTGCCCTAAGAGGAGGTCTCAAAGAGGCGCTTCAAAGAAGAGGTAATTACCGTTACCAGTTCTTTCATCTTTATTTCTTCTTCCACTTCTTCTTATTAGGTTGTTTCATTATGAAGTAATAACATCAGTATCACTCATATACTTATATGTTATTATAAGTATGAAACATTCTTATTTCACCATCTATCCATCCTACGGAAAAATAAATCACCGCGCGTGCGTACGTACGGAATACCGTCTCCACGCCGTGGTGTAATCTATTTTCCACCACCACCTTACATGGATGGGTATAATGGTGTAAAGAATAACTATACATAGTTATTACAACATCATATTGATTCTGATATATTGTATAATCCACTCCAATTCAATTCAATATTTATAGAAATGATATCATCGCTCGTGCGTACGTACGGAATACCGTCTCCACGACGCGATGAGATTCATTCTACATGTTAACCATTTAAGAATGATTATAATGTATATATAAGAAATAATAATGAAATATATGACATTATAAAGCTACTGGATTTATGTATATATATACATATGTATGTCATCTACTTACTTCCATTTCAAGACAATAAGGAAAGGAAAACAGCGTTCATGTGTACGTACGGACTACCGTCTCCATGAACGGTGTTTTTCATTTTATTTATCTACCTATTATATATATATATATACTGAATATATATGATATATAAATCATATTTTATATTCTGGAAGTAAGTAAATCATGATATAAGTAATAATGATGTCAAGAACAACAAGTCAAAACACCTACGATAAATGAAACGATTTTACCCAAAACGCTTCTTTAACATGGAATTTACAAAAGAACGGGTAATATAATGTCATAAGTGAACCATATATGATATCATAACAATGAATATGATTCTGTAATAAATCAATAACATGATTTAAATCATTATACAGGAGGTTCGGACACTTACAAAGCAAGTCGGACCTAAGGTAAGGGAAAATATCACAATCTCATTTTTATCCGAGATTGTTTATGCGTTGGTATTTACTGGGGTGTATTTTATCATCCACATCCATGTTTTCTCAATATATAATATTATTTACATCCACCTACAATTGTTTAAATCCAATTTTACCCTTCTATGAGTTTTTAGTAAAGGATATGAAAGGAATCTTTTTTCATTTTTCGTACGAGGTACTTTTTGACTTTTCCGACAAAAGTATGAAGAATGTTTTTTTTAACTTATACGGCACGAACGGATTTATACTGTTTTATAAAGACTTATTTTCATGAAGCTTCCTCTAAAAGATTTCATGAATATTTTCAATAAAATCTCTTTCTTTTAAAATTTCATGATGTTTTGTGAAAAGAAATTGATTTTAAAGAAGAAAGGATATTTTCCTCAAGAATTCATTTCAAGTGTTTTATCAAAAGTATTTTCCATCTAAGATAATAAAGGGTTCTGTTTCTATCCATATTTTTACATTGATTTGTCTATGTTGTGATGGAATTATGTTTATGAATTCCTTTATCTTATATGAATGGTTTTATGATGTCATGTTGTTTAAGAATCCCATTTTTATTACATGGGTTATGAAATGATGTATGATTTATGATTTTGTGGCACACATAAGAATGGTATCATTAAGAGATGGGTGGGACCTATATCTCCCTCCAATGCATTGGGTAAAGATTTTATATCTCATGATATAGGCATGGCTGGAATGGTAGGTTATACCGGTTCAGTGAAACAGGACTGAAACGAGGACTACTCGATTCAGAAAGGGACTTTGTCCACTAAGATAGTCTTGGCAATGAGTCTTGACTAACAAGAAATGATTCTCTATGATTATGTGTGTATGCCACAATGAGTAATGTTTTAAGTTATGATTTCATTTCACTACTATGATTTATCCCATGTTATGAAATTATGCTCTCTTTTGCAGGTTAAGATTTCCAAAAAATGTTATGTTCTTATGAAAATTATGTGATTGATATTTCTTTTGTTTACCCTTACTGAGCATTTGAGCTCACCCTTTTATGTTTTCTTTTCCCCAGGATATAAAGAAAGGTTTTAGGTAAAAAAAAAGGAAGATCTTTATGGGAGATGTTGAAGATCTTTCACCACGATTAGAAGATTATAGTCCGAGTTTCCAAAGACACTAAACTATTACGGTCCTTATGTGTGTGTTTTTGTAATGTACTAAGTATTCCGCAAAAGTAATGTAAAGTCCATGTACGTCAAGATACGGGTCTCTACAGTTGGTATCAGAGGAAAGGTTTAGTCAACCTTTGGAAACTAGGATGTGAGAACTTTAGTGAGATCCCTAGAGATATTTATAAGGTATATCTAGGGATGTCCATAAGGATAAGTATACGTATAGGATACAGTACTAGAACTACGGTAACGATCATAGAATTTAACCTAAGATGTTAGATATCAAGGATACTCTGCCTTTATTATGTTGTTTTCCCTAGCATAATTTTTTCCTCTCACACTATTCTTTTTGGGTTTTAGACGATGGCTGGAACCCGAAGGAACCGTGTTGATCAATGCAATGGACAATGCAATGATTTCCCTCCTGAACAAACCAATGTTATGGGAGATGGAGTGCAAAATCTTATTGCTATACTTACACAAGCTATGAATCATTCTGGACTTACAAATGAGCAGAGAAGGGAACAATATTCTATTGAGTCCTTCATGAGGCAACGTCCACCTTCTTTCAGTGGGACTTCCGATCCACATGTTGCTGAACAATGGATCAGTACCACTGAAAAGATATTTTCAGTTCTTCAATGTTCTAAACATGATAAAGTCATCTTAGCAGTATATCGTTTGGAAGGTGAAGCTGATCAATGGTGGAATCTTATCAAGAATACGAGGCCAAGAGATGAAATTGAGTCCATGGAATGGGGCGAGTTCAAGAACTTGTTTTTCAGTAAGTACTTCCCTCGTATTCTTCGAACAAAGATGGAAAAAGAGTTTCTTGAGCTGAAGTAGAAGGATGATGAATCTGTTGGTATATACGAAGTGAATTTTACAAGACTTGCAAGGTATGCATCTGGCATTATCATCCAACCTGAATGTAAAGTTGATCGATTTTTCAGTGGCTTAAAACCAAGTCTTCGAAGGGCATTACCTATAAGAGACTTCAGTAGCTATGAAGAAATTGTGTGTTGTGCTATCAAGGTAGAAATGGAAGTTGGTGTTACATATCCATCTCATGGTTTTGACAAGAAACGAAAGATGGAGTTCCAGGAGAAATCTCAGAATAATGATGAAAAGAAGATGAATGTTTCCTTATGCTCAAAGTGTGGAAAGAAGCATGGTGGAGATTGTCTTAAAGGGACTAGAAAATGTTTTAAGTGTGGAAAAGAAGGTCATCGAGCAGCTGAGTGTCGAAGTAATGGAAAAAGGGTTACTAATGATGTGAATAAAGCAAACACTGCAGAGAATGCACCACCAACACTTCAATGCTTCAAGTGCAAGGAGATGAGACATTATGCCAATAAATGCCCTAATCCAAGGGTTAGTGATGATCGACATGAGCAACCGCTTAAGGCAAAGGACAAAGGGAAGTCACATGCGATCACTATTGGCAATGTTGAATATGACAACGATGTGGTGGAATGATTAAGTGTTTATGTAATGGGATTCCAAAATAATGTTGTATCTTGGAATATTGGAATATTTATGTATTGGTCTAATGTGGTATTCAATGTGATTGAGATATTATGTGCATAATGAAGGGAAAACGAGAAAATGAAATGTTTAACAGTATTCATGAGGTCATGATTGATATAAGGACTAAGTGATATCATGGTTTGAGTATATAGAATTTTGAGGATTTTAGTATGTGGAAGGTGTTAACTTTTAACTGCATTCATGTTTTCACTAAGTTATTCAAGACAATACATGATTAAGGACTTTGAATGTTTGGAATGTGACCAACAAAACATATCTTATGATATATGGGGATCGATGATGGTGGTAATCATTTTCACTATATTATGAGAATGGACTGCAGTATTATGGATAGGACTAAAGATTGGAATGGATTATGTTGGACATAAGTTAGTATTGTTTAAGGATAGAAGTTTTTTTCGATATTATTGATGGGATGTTATAGTAATATATTTTTATAAAAAGAACAACCTGCAGGACGGGCGACAGCCCATCGCTTCGGACAAGGCTGTAGGAATCGAACCCACAACCAAAGTGCGACTGGCCTTTATCGCCTACCACTGGCCTACAGGAAGTCCCTGTTTAGTAGAAACTAGTTTTATTATATTAAGCAGTATGATATATGAAGTATAAGTCCATTTTAGGAACTATATATGATTAATCTCACTATAGATCGACTTATGTATATAATTTTTGCTAACCTTTTGTTTGAGACAGATGGAATGATCCGTCATTCTATCACATGATCTGCTAACACTTCACGAATAACAAATTCAACTTCATTTATTTAAGATATGAAGTGGAAATTGTTCTAGGCACGAACAATAATGAGATTGTACCAAAATAAAGAAAGTATTTATTCTAAGAAAATTTTCAACTTTAGGGAAATGATCTTGAAAACCAAAAATGTTGTCCTAGTGATCTTATATCTGATGAATCAGATGGTACCTTATATCATCACAAATCTATGGATTTGTGATTACTGGCTTTTCCATAGCCATGTTCTCTACCACTCTCCATCAGAACATGATGGTTAGATTTCTCTTCCATATCCATATTTTCACCTATGTGGAAACCCAGTGATTAGTTTATTTGGGTAATCGTTACATTTCATACTTTAGTTTTTAAAGCCAAGTTTTGGTATTCCTTTTTACAATGTGGGTTTCTATTAAAGAAACTTTCAAATATTAAACCATTTATAACCCCGACGAATTTCGAGGGTGAAATTCATTTTAAGGGGGGTAGAATGTAACAGCCCGAGATTTTTTGAAAAATATTCCTTTTTATTTCACTAATGTCTTGTGTTGTACGCTACACCAAAAGGAGCTTGCACAACATGCATCCTTGACTTGCCTTGCATTACACGCAATCGCAACCTTCCTCGATAGCGTGTGTGGTACGTAATACTGAGTTTCACGAAACAATGATATGCTATTAAAATATTATTAAAACTAGCCGTTATGAATAGTAATAACCACTTTTTGAAATTTTATAAATTTTATTTTTCAAAATGGACTTCATTTTTGGATTCGGAGTATCGAATTTAGCCTAAGGTGAAATTTTGGTACTTTTCGGATAACTTTCATATTCTGATGAATAGTGAAAATTACTAAATTATAATTAAAAACAACTTTTTTAATCGAAATAATTAATAGTGATAAATCATTAATTTGAGTGGTTTTAAAGTATATTTAGAATATATTTTTACAATTTAATACAATGTTGGTCATTGGATGTAATTTCACATTTAAACTAGACATAAACAAGTGTGAATCTTTTGATAGATATTGTTTCTAAAAAAACATGCTATTTGTTTTAACAGCGGTATTTAATTATAAAATTAATTAATGCAATTTCTATGTTATGAATTTGGTAAAATAGACTTCATTTTTGAATTCGGAATATGAAATATAGCTTAGGATGGAATTTTGGCTTTTTTCTGAAAACTTTCAATTTTTGATGAATAGTGAAACCACTAAGTGGTAGGTTAAAAAACTGAATTTTGCATAAAACTTAATTTTACCGCTTCTGTGAATGGAATTTCGAAAATCCGAGAGACACGGTTAATCTCAAGGACTAAAATGTGGTTCAATGAGATGAAAATAATTTTTGGTGAATAGTAACTTTTTACTTTTTTTACCGCGGTTAATAGTAAATAGGGTAACTAAGGGTAAATATGATATTAATATTACCCTAACACATGTCCTAAATCTATTGGACAAGTGTAATTCGACCAAAAACAAACTTAGGAATAAAATATGACCATTTAGGCCCACTTGGATTAGATTAGGACATTTATTATTAATTTATTTAAAGAAGGGTTAAAATAGTTAAAATCAATGTTTAATAAGTAAATCATTTTTAATATGGGGTTATACATAAGATAAATTAGACTATAAATATTCATTAGAAATCTAAAAAGATTTCCTACATAATGGTATTTTATTTGTAAATTTTAGATATCAAATAATTTAATTAATTTATGACACAAAGATGATGCAGTAATTATCTTATTTATGAAATATTGACATAATTGATGTTATAAACACCAAAATAAATGTAATTTGAGAATTTTTATGAATTCCACTAATTTTATAGGTTACTATGATATTTTAATGTTGATTTAATCAACTTGTTTCGAACATTTAATTCTGTTATGACTTTCACAAAAATCATATATCAAATAGTGTCAAAATTGACACAAAATAGTTTTTAAATCAAATATTATATTATTAATTGTTATTTTATTCCTAAAAATCTAAGGTTCGGCCAAATGACTTAGATAAGGATATATATATTAATAATAAACAATTTGGGGTTCGTTTGGCATGTTATAGTTAGTGTATTAACCATATAGTGAAAGAAAACAAAAAGACACGGTAAAAGTCAAATTATTTAACTTAGAGTTAAATCTAATTGATAAGGTTTAAAATAAGATCAAAACATGTCTAAATTTGATTGTTTGATGATATTAAAACCCTATATCATCTAATATTCGAATATGAGTCATTTTTGGAGGTTTTTATGTGGGGTTAGATTTATTATAAATTAATATTTTTAAGAATTCCTAAGGTGCCCCTCTCCTCCCCTATAAAAGGACACCTCCTCCCCCTCCTCCTCACACCAATTTGAGCTCTCAAGCTCGGCCAACCCCTGCCAAAATCTCTTCTCCACTTCCCTAGAAACATTCTAGAGGTTCTGGTCTTCCTCAAAGACCAATTTTAGTGCCCTAAGAGGAGGTCTCAAAGAGGCGCTTCAAAGAAGAGGTAATTACCGTTACCAATTCTTTCATCTTTATTTCTTCTTCCACTTCTTCTTATTAGGTTGTTTCATTATGAAGTAATAACATCAGTATCACTCATATACTGATACGTTATTATAAGTATGAAACATCCTTATTTCACCATCTATCCATCCTACGGAAAAAGAAATCACCGCGCGTGCGTACGTACGGAATACCGTCTCCACGCCGTGGTGTAATCTATTTTCCACCACCACCTTACATGGATGGGTATAATGGTGTAAAGAATAACTATACATAGTTATTACAACATCATATTGATTCTGATATATTGTATAATCCACTCCAATTCAATTCAATATTTATAGAAATGATATCATCGCTCGTGCGTACGTACGGAATACCGTCTCCACGACGCGATGAGATTCATTCTACATGTTAACCATTTAAGAATGATTATAATGTATATATAAGAAATAATAATGAAATATATGACATTATAAAGCTACTGGATTTATGTATATATATACATATGTATGTCATTTACTTACTTCCATTTCAAGACAATAAGGAAAGGAAAACAACGTTCATGTGTACGTACGGACTACCGTCTCCATGAACGGTGTTTTTCATTTTATTTATCTACCTATTATATATATATATACTGAATATATATGATATATAAATCATATTTTATATTCTGGAAGTAAGTAAATCATGATATAAGTAATAATGATGTCAAGAACAACAAGTCAAAACACCTACGATAAATGAAACGATTTTACCCAAAACGCTTCTTTAACATGAAATTTACAAAAGCACGGGTAATATAATGTCATAAGTGAACCATATATGATATCATAACAATGAATATGATTCTGTAATAAGTCAATAACATGATTTAAATCATTATACAGGAGGTTCGGACACTTACAAAGCAAGTCGGACCTAAGGTAAGGGAAAATATCACAATCTCATTTTTATCCGAGATTGTTTATACGTTGGTATTTACTGGGGTGTATTTTATCATCCACATCCATGTTTTCTCAATATATAATATTATTTACATCCACATACAATTGTTTAAATCCAATTTTACCCTTCTATGAGTTTTTAGTAAAGGATATGAAAGGAATCTTTTTTCGTTTTTCGTACGAGGTACTTTTTGACTTTTCCGACAAAAGTATGAAGAATGTTTTTTTTAACTTATACGGCACGAACGGATTTATACTGTTTTATAAAGCCTTATTTTCATGAAGCTTCCTCTAAAAGATTTCATGACTATTTTCAATAAAATCTCTTTCTTTTAAAATTGCATGATGTTTTGTGAAAAGAAATTGATTTTAAAGAAGAAATGATATTTTCCTCAAGAATTCATTTCAAGTGTTTTATCAAAAGTATTTTCCATCTAAGATAATAAAGGGTTATGTTTCTATCCATATTTTTACATTGATTTGTCTATGTTGTGATGGAATTATGTTTATGAATTCCTTTATCTTATATGAATGGTTTTATGATGTCATGTTGTTTAAGAATCCCATTTTTATTACATGGGTTATGAAATGATGTATGATTTATGATTTTGTGGCACACATAAGAATGGTATCATTAAGAGATGGGTGGGACCTATATCTCCCTCCAATGCATTGGGTAAAGATTTTATATCTCATGAGATAGACATGGCTGGAATGGTAGGTTATACCGGTTCAGTGAAACAGGACTGAAACGAGGACTACTCGATTCAGAAAGGGACTTTGTCCACTAAGATAGTCTTGGCAATGAGTCTTGACTAACAAGAAATGATTCTCTATGATTATGTGTGTATGCCACAATGAGTAATGTTTAAAGTTATGATTTCATTTCACTACTATTATTTATCCCATGTTATGAAATTATGCTCTCTTTTGCAGGTTAAGATTTCCAAAAAATGTTATGTTCTTATGAAAATTATGTGATTGATATTTCTTTTGTTTACCCTTACTGAGCATTTGAGCTCACCCTTTTATGTTTTCTTTTCCCTAGGATATAAAGAAAGGTTTTAGGTAAAAAAAAGGAAGATCTTTATGGGAGATGTTGAAGATCTTTCACCACGATTAGAAGATTATAGTCCGAGTTTCCAAAGACACTAAACTATTACGGTCCTTATGTGTGTGTTTTTGTAATGTACTAAGTATTCCGCAAAAGTAATGTAAAGTCCATGTACGTCAAGATACGGGTCTCTACACTAACGACGTCGTATAAAATTTCATAAAATTAAATGATGAGAAAAAAAGAGTACCTCGTCATACGGAAATAAAAAGTGCAGTAATAGGAATATATTAAATAAAACTGCAACATAAGAGAATGGAAATTCAATGAGATAACGCAAAATATGTGTCAACGATAAGAGAAGGGTGACTGATTCTCTTACCTTATAAAGTAACTCCTAGAACATGAATGTTGGGACATTGGGGAATTAGGGAAACCATGGGAGGACTCCTAGAGAGGTAAAAGCACCAGAGATTCTAGGATGATGTATTTATTATGAAAGAAAAGGAAGGGATGAGAGGGTATTTGTTGAAAAAGAGATGGAGTTTTTTTAATAATTTCAATGGGACACCTAATTAGTGGTTCTTGAAAAAATAAAGGATTTACCGTAGTATTTTCCCAGGGTTTTAGCCACAATGGACACCTAATGTCATAAGTTAATGTACATAAGACTCCCATTTTTTATTATATCATTATGATGTCATTAAACTATAGAAAACCTAAAATTTTATTTTTACAATTCACTATAAATTCATGTATTTTATAAAAACCCCAAAAATTCTCCCCAAAAATTTCTCAATGTGTAGCATTCCAAAATGTACTCCATTTTTCAAATGAATAATTATAAATATTATTAATTTAATTTTAAAATAAAATCATTGTTAATTCTTAAAATAACAATATTAAGGTATAGTAATTTTTATATCACTTTTAAAATTTAATTATGATCTTTTTATCATATTTGCTTATGAAAATAAAATAATATGATTATTTATAATTCATAATGGTCACATTACTATTCATATTACCATTCATAATAGTATGATACTATTCACCAAAAATCATGTTTGTTCTATAAGACTTCTAATGACATACTGGTCACAACTCAAGATGATAGTTTTTCAAAATTCTAAACCCAGAAGAGGCAAAGTTGTGTTTAATGGATAGAGTATAACATGAAATAAATATTTATTTTCAAAACCTTTGGGTGTTATATGAAATCAACTTGATATTCCATATAAATACTGTTTCACAATAAATTCATATTTTAAATCTATAATGCTAAATATAGGGTTGATGATCTATTCTTCAAACGTATGGTTGATCTCAAACGTATGGCTAATCATCCATACTATTCTCTTTAATAATAAAAATTATGATATATAATCCATAATTTCATCATTAGAAAAATGTAAGAAACATGATTCATACGTTTTGATAGAATATAAGGTTCATTAATAATGTTATCTAGATGATCTATAATTTTATAAATCAAACGCAAGGTTCCATACTTACGTAATGTTGTTCTTATATACTTTTCTAATATTACCAATGTATGGTTGTTTTAACATAGTTTTCCAATAACATATAGTTGATTAACCATAAAATTATGAACTCCAAGAATGTAAATGTAGAATATTATCCTTATGCTATTCTCTTCAACATAGGGTATTAACATTGTTTCCAGAACACGCTAAAATAATTTTTGAACACTTTGTAAAATATTCCATGAAGAACAAACGCTTTAATATTATTCCAAAATAAAAATGTAATGAAAATTAATTACCTGAAATATAATAAAAGTAAAATCATTAGAATAACAGATAGGGGTATTATTGAGCATCCAAATCGTCATAAAAAGATAGAGTATTGATGAAACAATACATGCTCAACAATATCACATAATCATAATAGTATAGACTATAGTTGAAGACAACAAGTTCTCTTAAACAACCACCTTAAATCATGTAAAGTGGTTGTTCAGATCATATGACATCATACATATAATTTTCAATGAATGTGAATGTGTACAAAGAATTAATAATGACATTTGGAAATGATGAATCTCTAAAAATAAAACGTTTGGGATCTTCAATTATTAAAGAGGTGCAGTTATTTTTCATCATATAATTGTTTTTAAGGAAAAAAATAATAAATTCTATGTTCTTCACAAAAATGTGATAAAGGAAAAAATTTATTTTTAGAAAATGTTGGTTTTTTGTCAAATGGGAGGAAGATGGAAGGACAGATACAAGTTTCCAACATACAAAAGGAAACTTGTTCCATATTGGTGGGGCTCAAAAATATTTTGACATAAAAATTATTAATAAAGATTAGTTTTCATATAAAATCACTAGAAAAAAGATTCAAAGGAACATGAAAAAGATACCTAAGAGAGATAGTGTCTGTGATATTAATGATATGTCATAATGAATACATTACGGTTGCACAATTTTACTGAATGTAATGATGATAATTTTTTTTCATTAAGAAGTTATCAAATGTTGTAAATGAACCATGTAACCTATTCACTATGATATCTTTGGTCTAATGATATATAAATATACTCATACTATTAAGAAAAAAATTATTTTACTTATATCTTTACCTACATTAATTGTGATATTTATATGAATCATAAGTTAGATGCTCTGAAAATTTGGAAATGTTTTTGGAGGAAATATGAGATGGAAAGTGAGTATTCATTGATAATTTTGATTACAAGAAGAGGTAATGAATATAAAAATGTATAGTTTTATTGTTATATTTAGAATTATTTATTTTGTAATTATATCAGTACCGCATACACTCTTAATCAAAATGGTGTTTCTGAAAAGAAAAAAAGTAGTTTGGTTGAAATTTTTGGAACTATGTTACATGAACATGGTTTCTACCAATACATTTTGAGGAATTCCCTGAGAACTAAAATTTATATTCAATACTAATGATTATGTAGTCCATGTTTATATATGAATCTATATGAATGGTTCTTCTTGAAAAAAAAACAATGTTTTAGACACATAAATGTTTTTTTCAATCCATTAATCATAGTGAAGAATAGTGGAAACCATGGAATGTTTGAGAAGAGTAAATAATGTGGAAATTTTTAGGTCTATTCTATTAATGAATATGATAAATATGATTTAGTAAAGATATTTCTAGAATAGTTGACTCTATTTATGTTAAAGTTATTGAAAATGTAGTGGAAGATACTAAACAAACTCATGAAGATATGTAATATGATAATGATGAAAGAATGTTTGTTAAAAATAATGGTAAGGATGCTTACATTGGTAATCCTATAAAAAATGACTATTTATAGTCATCTATTGTGAGTGATCTTGAATAATATAATAAATTATTTCACAAGAAGAGGAATAATGTGGAATTTGAAAACATAATTTGTGATCAACATCACAAGGTTCAAACAAGAAGAACACAACAATATATTACACATAAATTTATATGCTCAAAAGTATACATGAATAATGTGAATGAGTATTTTTAAAATCTATTATGGGTCTAATATATGAATGACGATGGATCATATTTTAAAGAATGAAATGTTCACGATCAATCATAATCAAAATAATAAAATATTATTGTTAGAATTTGGGAGTATTTCGAATCAAGATGAATGATGAATGTGATTTTACTACAAATAATTTATGATTAATATGAAAATGATAATCATATATTTAATGAATTTATCTTGATTATACATATTCAATGGTGGAAAGGGTCAAAATAACTAAAAATTTTCTAACTATTGATTGAAAATGAAGAAAAAAAATTTATTAGATGTATGTGATGTCATGAGTTTTGAATGTTGAACATCATGGTGAAGATTATGTTTAATATACTAGTGGATTTATTATTAGTAAGGAGGAATTATATTTGATAAATATTAAGAAATCATTGTATGCACTGAAATAAACAAGAATATAATTATATTAAAAATGGAAAACCTTATTATGAGTGACATGTTTTATGAAATGAAGTGGTGATAATAATTTTTATATAAATAAAATTCCTGAATTATACCTCATTATAATTTTTTATATTGATTAAATTATCACTGAAATGTATGATGGTATAACATGTGAATGATTATATTAATAGATGAAAATGTTGTCTGAAATTTCTATATTGGGGGAAATGAATTATATTCTTGTTTTACAAATATCACAAAATAAGAAACAAATATTTCTTTCCCTAGAAAATAATGTTGACAAACATCTTAAGATGCTTTCCAGGGAAAATTTGAAACAAGTTTCAACGCTAATTTGAGTGGAAACAATGTTCACAAAATATATGTAAGATATGTATGTTGACTCTAAAGAGTATCCGAAGCTGACTATAAGTTTTTTATATTTTACTCTCACAAGAACAGACATTGATTAGGATGTGACCTTATTTTAAATATTATTGTGTTCTAAGAAAGAATAACATATATTTTTGAGAATAATTATTTTCAGATATATCAATTCCACAACTAATTACAAAATCATGTTTTTATAGCTCATAGTGTGATGACTTTTTATTGATTTCAGATGCTGATTGGGTAGGAAATATTAATGAAAGAATATACACCTATAGTGGTTTTTTATTCTAGTGAGAAAGTTTTTTATTCGGATATAAGGAAAAAACATACATTAACTCTTACCGAGGATGAATTTTAGTATGTTCCCCTTTCCAATGCCACAACTCAACATATTTGTTTGAAGTCAAAAATGGAAGAGTTACCTAATGATGTTAGGCCACCATTTCGATCAGATTCAGAAAATCAATGTACCATAAATGTTATAAGAAAACTGATACAATATTCTTATTAAAAACATATTGATCTAACATAACACTTCATCCAAGATCATTTGGGGAGTAATAGATTGCAGTAGAATTATGTTCTTATATCAGAAGTTGTTTCTGATATTTTCTCAAATATTTTAAAAATGATTATTTTACAAAATGATGTTTAACATGTGAAGCCAAACTCTATCTCATAATGGATTAGTTGTTTGACTTTGTTGCCTCAATAATATATTCATTTCATAGTGTTATCAAGTAGTAGAATTGTTTCATAACACAATAAATTGATATGTGTGTTTCTGACGCTTTCGACAGGGCTCTAGACATCATGCTACAACACATTGGATATTGACCAACATTCTTATTTTCCAATGGCGGGTGTCATCGATTTCATTTTTATGGACACATTCATCTTAATTGAAATGGTATTATGGGATGTAGATTTATCCTTATGTGGACACCTCCTCGATATTCATTGTTTAGTCTGGATATCCCTTATAGATTTACGATGTTGTACATGAATGTCATTCCCTGTTCCATAACTATTTGGAAGCTGGTTAATTACACTACATCGATTTGGACATTCCATGTGGTCTGAAAAAATAATCAACCTTTTTTCAAGAGAGTAGTCATGTTGGGTATTATTGGAATGCCTAAAAAATGGAACACTATTACATCTGGATTTCTTCCCTTATTATAGGGCATATCGAGAGTGTGGGAGCTAGAGGAATCCCATGTTGAGTGCACGGAATTATATTCCATAGGCATGCCCCTGAGGTTTTCCTCAGCTTCCCATTATCAACACGGGGTATTCCAGATGTATAATTCTTAGTGGAGATGGATTAGTCTACTTGGATGACGAATGGAAGTGTATTCTAATGGTGTGTGCTCTGTGATTCTCTTCCGGCATCACATGTTTAACATGAGCTATCCTTCGAATTTAAGATGTTGCATAGATAGAATGATGGTGATCAGAACATACCATAGAGTAGAATTAGATTGGTACACCCAAAGGATGGATCATACATATTTTTTACCAGATGATAGACTATAATTCCCAATGAGGACAAATCCAAGGTGGTGTGTCCAATAAAGGGAATATGTCACACTGCGAAGGTGGATCTTGGAGCTACATAGGTCGGATTAGGGAAATTGTACCCCAGCAAGGGGACCAACAAGGGATACCACTGGCTGGGATTGAACCTCCTGGGGGATTCTAACATACCCTATGTAGAAATTAAGTATGAAAACCGATATATATCGACAATGTGATGAATCGGTGTGTACAAAAAGGAAAAAAACAAAGAGACAATATAGGGATTATGCATGGATAATGCCCCAACACAAGAGGGACACTCATGGTTGTATGGATATGGATTGTGTGTGTCTTATTCATGGTAATATTCTGGGTGGAGGGTGTGATTTTACCAGGATCTGGGGGCCTCGGTAAGAATCAGGTTGGATAATGGATGGTTAAGTATAGAATGGAGTGCATGGGGGTGGAACCGACATCAAGATGAGAGTGGTGTTGGGATTTAACCTCGAACATGAATCTTTTGTATCCCTGTGGAAATGAATAAAAAATCCACGTAGTTTGGTGGGCTGATATGACACCTAAGGAGGCAGCCCGTAATAATTGAAACATGGATAGGATCTGGAGGAAGTATAACCTCCAGTTCAAGTTATGAACTTCCCGAAGCAAAAATGATCTAGGGATAGACTAGGATGGGATATGAGTGATGGAATTAGACCTCATAAGGGCTTCCTACGTATCCCTATAATAGGGAATCAAAATAAATGTTGTTCAGAATGGGTCATGGAATCAGGGTGAATGCAGAGGACATCAACATGATGAAATGCTATGGGTTATTCATGTTTAGAGGCCCGAGAACTAGTCTAATGTCCCTAATGTACATACCAAGGATTTGGGTCCCAATAAAGGGGGAAACGATGTTTAAAATTGATTGGGTTTGAACCTCCAGGATGATATTTACGTACCCTATCTATGTGATAGTGATAAAAGCCACGTAGTAAAATAGATTTACCAGTGTTTGGGGATGAACCTTAGGGAGTATTTTTACATACCATGTCTAGAATACAATGATAAAAATCCACAATGTTCCAATAGGTTAACCGGTACTTGGTTTTTAACCTCATTGAGGTGTCGTATGTTCCTTTTCTAAGAGATAAGGATAAAAAACCATGTAGACAAGATTGGTTTACAACTGTTTGGGGTTGAACCACATGGGGGATTTATACATATCATGACTTGGAGGCAAGTTTAAAAACACACGTACTTCGAATATGATTTCTCAGTTTTGGGGATGAAGCATAGGGAGGCTTCCTATATACCATATATAGGAGTCAGGGATCAAAACCAAAATAGTTTTAAATGTTTTAACTATTATTAGGGTGGATCCACCGGGAGTGTTCCTAAGTACATTGTCTAGGATACAACGATGAAAACAGACATAGTTAGAATGCATACTCTTTAACATCATGCATGAAGAAAAGGGGTTTGCATTTTAACGTAATGCTAGATGAGGGTAAACCAACGTGAAGTTCTAGGGACTATTCGATGATGTTCATGAATCTCTTGGAGACATCATATGATCTTATCTAAGAAAGGGAATAGATCCAATACCACAATGTATTGGTAGTTAAGGATGGGGCTTACACACAATGGTGGCCCAAAAAGTGTGTCATGGCCTTTTCTTACTCTAAGATCATGTGAGTGTTGCTCGGAGTGAGAAACAATAGGTATCAAATTCATGCTGATCACGTCAGGAAAGTTATGTCTTTGAGAAGTAGAATGATGAATCTGCGTGGTTAGCAGCACAAAATGTTGGATATTGGGAATTATTGCAAGATGTAGGCCCAATGTTATAAATACCAAAGGGATATTGATGGGGTATTGAGTCTCTTGTTCCCATCTATCCTCTGGTCTTTGTGCATGGAAGTAGAGAGGATGAAAATGGGTGTTTTCTCCTGGAATGAAGACTTTGGGATTAAACCAAGATGGTTTTCCCCTCCTGTGGATAGATTTTGTTCCATGAAAGGAGGATTTCATTACATGTGAATAAGATCTTTCTGCCGTGGAGATGAGTGGTCATGAAAAATGTTCATGGAGGGGTACCCCATTTATATTCTATGGGGGGATTATATATTTTAATTCCATGTGATGTGGAAAATCATGCTTGGAATTTTAATTTCATGCAACTCAGAGGATGATGATTCACTCCTCACCCCTAGGTATTACATAACTGGTGCAAATTAACCCAAGGTGAAGGGAAGTCACCATCAAATTCATGGTTAGAAAAGATTGAGGAATGATCCATTGAGGGGCTCATGTTACTATTGTTATGAAATACATCAATAGTCGTTAGCATGACTATGTGAAGAAGCATGATGAAATGCAATGAAATATGAAGCACCACCCCAGGGACTTTTAAATCACATTGTACAAACCCTGAGGGGCATATAAGAGAACAGTTCATGGATACAACGAGTTAAATGTAAAGGACCTTACAGAGCACTCTTGCTCCCCAAAGTTTACAGACTCTGTGACGGGGTATGCTTCATGAATTGAAGTGTTCTAGACTTGGCATCGAGAATTCATGCGTATGAAGATTTCTTCATGACCAGTAACTTCTTTTTGAAGTTATAATTCGGGGAAAATTTGTTCCTTGAAATGTGAGTAATTACAAATAAATGTAATTCGAAAGGCAGTATGATCCTACCATAACATGGGGATCACATGTGCGTGGAATGTACTTTGTGAATGAAGAGTGTATTGTAATGACCTGAGATCCTATAGAGATATCTTACCACTGCAATGGCATTAGCTCTTCAAAAAAAGAATATCTGATTGAAGAGAGAATGAATATTATTAACGAAATTGGTAATTTTCAATGCTCAAATACCATGAAGTGTTCATATTCTCAATGTTTTGTAGAGAATAAGGTGATTTCATATTAGAGAGATGAGAAGGAAAAAGGTAAGGGTATCAGTCATTTGGGTTTTAGAGAGCCTGGTATTTTTGGGCTACAGGCAGCGGAAATCATAGAGGTTGGGTCGCGAGGGAATTAGTTATCAAAATTGTAGGTCAATCCATCATGTTCCTCGGACACTCATATCAATATTTCATCCATAACATGGAATTGGTAAAGGGTTATCTCTAGTGTGTCGTAATCATAGATCTCTCTGTTAGCTTATTTTTGTAGTGAAGAGACCCTCTATATTGTGTCATAGTCATGGAGTGATTTTCCAGCTGGTCCGCAGACGCTATAGAGGAGGCCTTTACACTTCATTTTGTTAGTGGTGGAGCCTGAGGGGAATTGTGAAGTTTCTCTATGAGACTGCTCTGGAGGAATTCTTCCTTTGAATTTTTGGGGTTTGTTTTCCCAAGGGAAAAATTTTGGAACCAAAAAATGCCCCCCCCCCCCAGAATTGGAGTCTAGGAGAAATGAGGGTTGGATTCTGAGGGTATTTCTCAAAAATCATGGCAGATCACCATGAAAAAATGTGAATCATGGGAGAAAAGAGCAAGTCACGTGCACTATGTAGTGCGTGATTAACCAAGAAGCTCGACGGTCATCACCAATAAATGGAGGAAAATGACCACTAGTTTTTCCTCACATACCTCTAAATTTATGTATGTTCACACCAGATTCGTGAAGCTCCACATACAATGTGATATTTCATTATGAATACATACTCTATGGAATGGTGGTACACAATGCTACTCAGTGAGCCACTACACCGTGATACTAGGATCTGTTATGCCAACCATTTGGTATTTGACTTCGCGACCACATACTTCAAGAGAAAATAACTTTGAGTGGGTCCCACAACTTTAATATACGAATGAGCTCTTTGACAATGTTTCATGATTCAGAAAAGTAAAAATCTCCAATGCCTTGATAAATAATTTCTGTCCAAATGAGAAGTTGTCTAGGCGATCCTTATGAATATTTCCCGAATGGGTGAAATTTAGGATAACATGGGGATTGTTGGTTGATGGCCATAAGTCAACCAATTGTACACTTGTCAGTACCACGATATTATACAATCACACCCAAAATGTTGATTGGATGGAGCTATAGGATTTGTCATCCCCTTAGCAATTTCACATTATCCTGATGGTAGATCTGGAAAATTCGGCAATGGGATGGACCGATGAAGGGGACCTATGCTAGGGAAGCATCTTCATAGATGATTAGGTATCGACCTAATAGTTATGCACATCTATTGACGAGTTTGGGGTGGAGATAAGGTGAGTGGGAATGTATGAGGCGGAATGGGATTCCCAATTTCATATCTACTAGGTGAAGCGTGTGATGTCGGAGCTATTGAGCATGTTGTCACCTAGGACCAACACCTTCCATCTTTATCAGGGGGAAGTCAGAATCATCCTCTCATATATCCATAATATCTATTGGATTCACATTTGATGGGATATGCATGATGAATTTATCGCAGTGGAGAATGTGTGGGAAGACGCTGAGCAGATTCCATGGCTATAATAGGTGCTGATAGACCTGGTGCTGGATTAGGACAAGCTGTCGGTGTGGGATTTCCACTTTATGAAGCCATTCAGGAGATTTCTGAATTTTCTTTTAGATAGGATATTTCGTAGTGAGGCCTCCCACTAGCACAATGGGGGCCCAACCCATCAAATAGTACTCATAGTGAAGACTCTTATATGATAGCTAGTGGTTGAAATGGGGGTTCAATGTCTACTCCGAGTAGCAACTGGTGGTTAGGTTAGCTGCATTCATCTTGGTGGTCATCTATGGATGGATGATGAAAGCAAAAGATATGAACATGAAAGTACGCTCGTGTACATTCATCATGGAATCCCTGTTAGAAACTAGGCAACAATTTATCCACAGGATCCCAGTACTGGAATAATTGAACAATATGTTGTGGCACATTAGTGAGGGGAGGAAGCTGTTGTGGGTGTTTGGGTTGTCCAATTTCTTGTTGGGTTAGTGACAACACATGTGAGGGTATCTGATTACCCAAACCTGATTTCTCCTCCCTTGTACTAAAAAGACGATGTGTATGGTGTACCTTACTAAAATAGATGAGAAATCTGAGGGGATTATACAAGAATCATATGATATTCTATGGGCTTCTATGATAGATTATGGTCGCTCATGGGTGGATTACATTCTGTTTGTGGAATTATCTTATTATAATAGTTATCAGGACTTGATATATGTGGATCTATATGAAGCATTGTATGGGGGTCCTTGCTGTTCTCTAATTTGATTCGTGGAGATTGGGGAAAAATTTCTTGTTGGGTCTATCCATGTCCAAGAGACGAAATATAAAAAATTATTTTATCTGTAATATAATCGATATGGATAAATTAATCTAAAATCATATGTGGGCCATCATCAATCATCGTTGTCATTTGAGGTGGGTGATCACATATTTTTGAGAATCTCTACTAGGTTTGGACATCATTAGATTGGAAAATATTGAAAACTATCTCAAATTTATATTAGGAAATTTTATATACTTGGGAATGTTGGGGGTGTATCAAATTTGTTAGTTTTTTACAATGGAATAATGCGGTACACTATGTGTCTCATGTGTCATAGATGAAAATGTGTCATCTAGATCATGACCAAGTGATTCATTGAGATCATGTAAAGCTATAATTATATGCATATTTGGAGAATGTTTTAGTGTCGATTATGTTTAGGAAAAATAATGTCTTATGTGGTAAAAAATAATTTTAGTTCGGGTTCTGTGGCAGCATGGTCAGATTTGGGAGGAGACATCATAGCATGAGAAAGAGATGGGCGAGCAATGGCATGAGTTTTTTTTGGAAAAGCGATGGTTATCTGCATTCTGATAAAGATTATTCTAGTGGTGTAGAGAATGTAGAACACCCATATTGAGGGATGTAACATTTTTATGCATTTTTTATGATTTTTGGTAATATTTGAAAGAGTTTATGAAGTTTCTACAATGATCTTGAAATGGTTGGAATATTTTCATGGGCTGAACAATTTGATAATGGTTAGTGGAATTTGTATATAATCCATAGGTAATTGTAAAATTCTAGATATTGTCCTTTATCATGGTTTGAATATGTTTTTTATAACTCTTCACTGAGGATGTGAGAGGTTCTTTTTGAGGTAGTATCATTCACATGTTACAATTTTTCTCATTGTTCCAGCTAACCATGAGTGACTGAAAAATTGGTGTTTTAAAAGTTGAGATCACTCAGTATTTTTCTTATGTCACTCATTTATTCATACACTTAATCCCAAAATGGTATTATTGGTTCTAAAGTATCATTTGAGCTCTCCCTCCCATTCTTTATTCAAATCTGAGGGGTCTCTTGGTTTTCTCATGTAATTTCTTATTAGGTAAGTGTCATATCTTGGTTTATTGTGGGTTTTCTATAGATCTACTATTATTCATCACTTAGTTTTGTATATATACATTCATTTAATATATATCTAGGTTTTTCTTATCCTATTGTTCTGGTTTTTGGTATTTTTGATGATATTTAAGGGGATATAGTGTTATTTTGGTGGAGTGTTCACCTGGATTTTTGTGCAGGTGTATTTGGGTAGATTTCACCAGAACCCTAAAAGTTTTGTGACTTTTATCCCATCTTAATATTAATGGAACTACAATTTTATAGTTTTACATTAATTGGGTGTACATGAAATTGGTATTTATTATGATGTGAGAATCTTATTTGGAACACATTCTCTGTTGCTTTGTGGGTTTGGGGAAAATGTGGTTTTGTTGTGAAATTATTTGAGTTTGATTTTAAAATTATGATTTTAAAATAAATAGGTTGGTTTTTTTAATAGAAAATGAGTTTGAAAAATTATTTTCAAAATTATTTGGGTTATATTGAAATTTTGTTGGTATTAAAATATTTTTTGGTGGTAATTGTTGTCAAGGCATGATTGATGAAATATGTCCGTTTATATGACATGGGATTTATTAATTGGAATGTTGTTATGGTTTGGAAGTGGTAAATAGAAATATTGTTGTGATTTGGTATATTATCCTTTTTTATTGTTGGTGTTCATGAAGGTAGAACCATCACTGTGATGGTCAACAATATACCATCCTTAAAAGTTAGTGTGATGGGTGTGTTGTCCCACACAATGGAATAGATGGGTTGGTCATGAATGTGACTCCTTTAATGTGGAACCATGATTTCATGAATGGTATGAATGATATTTGTGATGATACATAATTTTGTGTATGGTTGATATATGTATGAAGTCATGAAAAATTAAATTTGTAATTACAAGTTTCTTTTCATTCATTGTTATTTTTATTATATTGGGTAAAATGGATTGGGTAATGATTTGTTTGTCCTATTGTCAGTTTTGAAATATTTCAGTGAATTTATATGAATTTTTTATATAAATTGTGATAACATGATTTAACCTAGAGGCATGTGTAGGGAATTCATTTGGGGAAATCCAATGGAGTATTATTACTCACCCCTACTTGTGATCTTTGGTGATTCATCATATGTTGTTTTCTGAGACAAAGATAAGAGTAAAGAATCTCATTTTTCAAGTGGTTTGTTGTGATTCTTTGGTTGTACTATGGTTCATGGATCATATTTCTAGGTTTTATGTTATGGATGGTGAAATAATTCTTTTGGTTCATGTCGTATAGTCATTATGAAGGAATTTTGTTATTGGTTTTGTATGGTTTAGTTTTTTTTTGGTTTTTGGTAAATGTTATGGAATAGGGTGGTTGTATTTTGGTAATATATGGGTTCACATTCTATGTTTATATGCATCATGCAGTTTTTTTGGGGATGGATTGTTTGGTTGTTTGGTTAATCTCTTGGGATAATCCTTCCCCAATTTATTCTGGAAACCCTCGACATTTATTACCAGCCATTTGCTCCTATGGAACGTCTATTATGGATAATTAGCATCTCTATGCCTTATGAGGCCAATGAGGAAGGGATGGGACATTAAATAATGTTTTAATTATTCCAGAATATGAATGAATATATATATATATATCTGTATTCTAATCCACAACCCAAGGCAAAACTCTATCATCCATGTAAATTAATAGTAACATCCTAAGGTCTCATTTTGAAGATATAAAACTTATCCAATGAAGCTGAATGTTCGATCAAAATAAGAAAATTAGAACTTAAGTATATGATCCTTGGCTCCATTTTTTAATGATATTCATATATGACTTAAATATTTTCTTGTTATTAAATTCTTATAATTATGGGTAATCTGATTAACAATTATATGTGATATATTTCACTGAAAATGTGATATCACCTAATGAGTTACTTATTATGATCCAAAATATCCCCCAAATCATTTCATAACCTAACTTAACCTATGATCCCATCCATTGATGTTTGTATCATAAGTAAATTTTATGTTCATGCCATATATCATGTCATCCATCCTATGAGTTTATATGGGGAATTTCATATCATGATCCATATATCACTAAAGGAACATTATAAATACATTCATCATTTGATCCCATGTCATCCAGTCAATATGAATGCATTGATCACTAATGAAATGTTATAAATGCATATTACTAAGTGACCCTAAATATAAAAATGCATAAATGAACAGGTATTACTCATGGCATTGTATAAAATAATTTTAATCCTATCATGCCCAAGGACGTACACAAGGGGAACCAAGTATTTCTCAAGGGAATATTAATCCCAGTCATCCGATAATCCAATTACTAGAATTAGTAAAATATAAACTACGATTTTATTAATGATGAATTTAATTTATTTATAATATTTTATCTTATATTAAAAAAAATTCATTTGGATATCCATTCGATGACATGTTCTTATATAAAATTAAACCATTTTATATACAACATAAAATTATGGAATGTGATTCACACCTATTTAATACCAATTTTGAGGGATTAAATAGATGAATAAATTAATTATATTGAAATTTTATTCCCCCACATGTAAAAGGCACCCAACAAAGGACTATTGGTTTATGAATATCATTTAATTTACATTTTCATCTCGCAAGAATGGTCCGTACTCGAAACACTCATTAGGGTTATTCAAATTGAATGTAAACAAACAAATATTTTGAATTTTTTAAAATAAATCGTTATATTTCAATGTTTGGGTTGACTTAATCATACTAAAAAGGCTTTGGGATCTAAGGAGAATGTGTTTTTGGTGTAAATATTAAATTTTTTTGTATTATAATTATTTGAACTAACATACATAATATCTTCAATGCCGAAAAATAAAAATAATTTATGAATGATATAAATATAAGTAAAAATCATATATTTATCCTCCATTATATCATGGACTCATCAATTGTCTAATCTAGATCATTGATTTCAGAAGAAATGATAGAAAATAAAGAATTGGATGAATTCCTTGAATATAAGAAATATTATATAACATACAAATTAAATATAATATATAAATTTAAATTGAAAAGGGAGTGTATTTGAGTCATTGATATAGAATCGTGATTCAAAAAATTGATAGAGTCTAATTTTGATTTAGAAAGATGGAGATACACTATGGGATAATGGTGGAAGGACGAAGTTCGCAGCGATGGAAGATGAGATGAAGAATGTTGAAATATGGTAAACATATAAAAAGGAAGGATGTGGTAAATATGAAATTTTTACTATATTTATTTATTTTAATGATTTGAGTAAAATTTTTTCATATCAATTGGACAACCATGTTGTAATTCAATCTAAAGGGATATCTCCTACAATGGAAATGTAAACACATTTTGAAAAAACATACATATTTCATGCATCCCCCTCTATAATTTATTATAATCATAAAACATTCCTATATTCCCCCATCATTAACATTTTCGAAAACCATGACCCGATATTTAGGATCAATATATTGTATGTTCACATATATCACTAAAAATGTACATATCGTGCACATCCTATTGTATTTCAAAAAAGTAGGATTCTAAATCCTATCACCCATTAAATATGACCATTGAACTTAATATAATAAAAATAAAATAAATTAATATATCATAATTCAAATATTTATATTAAAAGATTCATTTTTAGATTCGTCGTTTCCACAAAAAGATTTAATCAATTTATATTGAAAATTTCAACACATTTAAAATATAGGATGTTGTATTCAAAAATAAGTTCTATTTATTTTCCTAGGAAGTTACCATATATAAATTATATAAAATTTTAAAAATTTATTCAATAGTAATAATTACAATTGTTAAATAGAAATAAAAAAATTAGTATATAGATATATATTGACATTTTTTCTATAAAGTTTCATTTTTTCATTGAATAGTGGATGATATTGGCCTATATTAAAAAAAATTATTTTTATTTAATGTATTTACAAATTTAAATTAAATTACAGATTAGTTTTTAAATTTCATATTTTTTTGTATTTATTTTCAAAATATTGTATATGGGAGGAATTCGACATGTGAATTTTGAAGAAAAGCATCTATATACTAAAAAATAAATTTTCTTCTAATTATATTTTTTTTTGAATTTTAATGAGAAATTAGTTTATAAAAATACTATACAATATAGCCTAAATAATCGATTCCATCTTTTGAATAAGGATTTCAATATTTGATGAAAAAATCCCTAGAAATTTTGGACATTATGAATTCAACCTAATTATTTAATTGGAACCATAGTAAGGGTTAATCATGAAATTTAGGGAAGAAATAATATTATAAATATTTCAAATGACATTAAAAGAATCTATTATACCATCATTTGATTATAGTTCAACTATTTCCATCTATAATATGAAAATACTACATCCTCGTGCATTATTTTTTTATATTTACCTATATATTATTATATCTAGGAAAAGTCCAAAATGTAAATAATTTTATTTTATTATCTATAATTATAATACATGTGAAAAAATAGAATTTTTAAATTTATAACATTTTAAATTTGATGAAAAATGATTTTTATTAAGATAATTTGTTTTTTAATATTTAGTGATGAAATAATTACTATAATATCTAATTTAAATATAATATAAAATTTATTAAATTAGATGTAAATTTAATGAAATTATACTATAAATATTAATTTAAATATACATTGAATTAAATATCATCTTTCACAAATTTATTAGATTAATATAACAAGGTAGTTATTTATCAATGTATTATATTCTAACTACATTTCTATCATGTCATTTTGAATGTCAAATGAAATGAATAGTGTCAAAAGTATCATTACAAATATTTTATGTCAAATAATAATTTAGTTGAGAATTTGAGTCATTAAAATAATAAAAATTAAATTTTGGATTATAAATTGTTCATAATTTCATACATTGTCCATTTATGATCCAAAATTCTTCTTGTATGTAAAATTTTAAATCATAATTATTAAAAAGGAATTATTATAGTGAATATAAAATTTTTTTAATTGGGGGTTAATCCAAATTATATTTTTTGAAATGATATTTTAACATATTAATAATTTATTTTATTTGGAAATTAATACTTCATATTACATTTATTCAAATCCATGTTATTTTGGAACCTTTTGACAATATTTATCCACATATTTAATTATTGTAATTCATTTCTAACTAAAAAGGAAAAAAATGTTATTTTATAACGTAATATTATTTATTAAATGAATTTAAGTTAATATAAACAATTTGTTATCCAAAATATTTTTGGGTTATTAAAAATATAATAATTATTTCATTTAAAGGTATATTATCCATTTATAGTATAAATTCATACCCTAAAAGTGTAAAAAACATTATAATGTAAATAATCATAAAATAGTTTAATGGAGGGTGTAAACTAATAGATAAGTGTGAAAACATAATATAAACATGACAAATTTATATAGGATGAGTGTATTAATTGTAATACTGATATTTCTACTGAATTATATTATTTATTTTAGTATTAATATTTTTTTTCATGAACCTTAATTTATATTAATTTCTTAATTTATAAAATTCCAATCATTCCACTAGTGTCAATATAAAAGTGAACCCCTCTTTTTCTTCATTAAACTATGTGAAATAAATTTTCCGGTATTCCATTCTTAAATAACTCCCAATTATCCCTTACCACATTATAGATATCTTGTGAAAGGCATGACACCAACTTTAGGGGGATTAAGGTTTGTAGAAATGATGGTTTCCTTGAGAAGATATATAGTTCTTATCCAAGAATTTTTATTCTATATGAATTTGTATCACATTAAAATCATCATTTTTTTAAAATAATAAAAAAATATTACATGTTATAATATAGATTTATGCTAATTTACCACCAATATTCATCTCAAATTATGTAAAATGTTAAGATAATGTGTTGTTCATGTGTAAGGTGGTATACAACCCCGTGGATAAATTTAATTCTATTTCTATCACTACCTCGCATTTGTTGTTATAGTTGTATATTTATGATTTATATATGATATTGAAGAGAAATATATGATTAAAAAAATTTAATATGTCATATATTTTATTACCCTTTCATCCATTGATAAATTATATCATAGTTCATTCACACGTATGGATAACTACCCACATGATGTGATGTGAGTAATTTTATTTAAATACCTAACACTGATGAACTATATCAGAATAATAATAAAATAGTATTTTATTAATGAAAATTCTTTAAATATATTCTATTAATTACATTTTATTCATCATTTTCATTCAAAAAATAAACGTTATTCATTTTTACGTACAACATACAACCTCTATGATTGTAGTGTAGTTCATTTTTTATTACCATAATAAATTAATTTCATAGATTGTAAAATTGTTGTATAAAATTAAAAATTATTTCATTATTATTTTTATTGATATAAATTAACTAATAAAACCTTTTCCATTGCCTGAATCCTGATGTAATTTTGGATATATGATCTGAATGTCATAAAAAAATCTAAAATCGACTTAATTGAATATATATTTGTATATCACATGGTAATTAATGAAATAATGTTAATTATAAACATGAATGTGTATATTAATTATTTAAATAGTTAACAAAAGCATATTAGTTAAAAATATAATGATCTTATATGGGAAATCAGACATGTGGTTGGAGACAATTTACATTAAAACAAATTTTTAAATGTTTTATTGATATATTTAAAAAATAATTATCTTCTATGTACATATTTTTATAATTAATTTATAGATGTATATATGAATTAAAAAGATTATTTTTCCCATTTTACATTCTATAATTTGTTTTCAATATGAAAAATTTTATGTATATTATAAAAAAACAATTTTTATTTCATTAAATATTCAAAAAGTAATAACATATTTTAACATATATTTTATCCTGAGCTTTTCTAGGCACAAAAAACAATGTTATTTTCTTTTATTCCTTTGTATTATTACTTGTTTTAAAAATAAAAAATTCTATTTCTTATTGTTCTAGAAATCAGAATTTTGAAATATGGAATTTTAAAAAGGGATATATCTTAACATATATATTTTATATGGATAATAAATTATCTCTCTAACTAGAATTACCAATCCATTTTATGTATCATATTAATTTTAAAGTTAATACACATGTCAATTAAATATGTACACATCTCATTATCCCATCTATAAATTGGGTAATAGATATGAAAACCTAATTTATCAAATTGGTTCTTCAAAATTAAAAAAAACTTAGGAAAAAATATATATCCATTAATACTTTTATATATCACTAGTTTAACATTTTTATTCACTATTAAATATATTATATTGAGATTTTCAATTATTTAATTTTATATTATCATTATTAATATTTCTTTCTTTCATTACATTGGAAACTATATTGAATTTTCTATTATTTGATATGAGGTAAGATTATAAAACCCAATTATTTCCATGGGTAATTCATTTGATTATATCAAATGAATAACTTCCTTTTAGAGGAAAATATATCAAAAACAAATGATGATCATTGTAAACATATAGTACATCAGTTCATTGGGTAATGTTTTGTTCCCATGGGAGATTATTTATTGGATCATAGAGTAAACTTTTTCAATAATTGGTCTCTAGACACCACAAGATATTGTTATGGATATCACCATGGATTTATGATTACGTCTTATTTATTAGTTTCATTCAAATTTCTTTTAGGATTATTATTTGTCTATTAATTATTCTCTTGAAATTTTTATAAAAATTTGGGGAGAAAAGTCTCTTATTGGGAAATTATGTAATTATTTTGATCATAATATTTATTTTATATAATAGAAAATATTACAATAAGCTTTCATTCAAAAATGGGTTCTTTCATTATTTTTATGTCCCTTCTGAGGTGTAGTAGTAATAATTCTCACTTAAGTTCTGGATTAAAATTATGAAAGGGTTTACCTAATTCTATAAAACACTAAACATAAAATATTATCTTTTATTTTTTGGGATTATATATTTTCTTTTTGAGTTTTTCCATTATGATGGTTGAAATTGGGGGACATTTATTTGTATGATATCCATAAATGTAATATTTCTGATTTATTTATTCAAAATGGGTGACATTTTCATGGGTTGTTATAGTAGGTATATGAGTATTGTTTACATTACACTGGAGATTATTATGTTTTAATGTGATGTTATGTTAATAGTCATAGATAACATCATGGGTTTATATATTAATGGTAGATCATAGTATCAATGCCATATAAACATATATTATTTTTGTGTGATGATATATTAATGTGATTCATTATATTATTAATAGGAACTATGTTAGATTGAGGTATGTGTTACCCATAGGTTGTTGTGATGGATTTTATCAAGATAGTAATATTATTTACTAAATAATTTGATCCAATTTTTTTAACAGTTAATGATTTATATTATTATTTTTCTTCTAAAAGAAAACCCTACAGTTTGGGCTAATATATGTAATATCTAGAAATGGAGAGATTTTTGAAAACATAATCTAATGTGGATTTGAGTGAAACATATAACACAAGAAAACAAGATGTCTTATTTAGTATCAAATTGAATAATAGATAATTTATTTGACATGAACTAATTAATATAAATTTGGTAATATCAATATTATAAAATAGTTATCTATTTATAAGATATGTGACTTGGTGATTAAGTTATTATTGTTATTTTTTAATAATTTGTCACATTATTGTGTAATAATGTACGATTATGGAATAAAGACTATTATGTAATTTTTTTGAATTGCCTATTGGATTCAATTATTATTATTATGTGGATTAACCACGATTAATGTCAGTTATTAATATGATTAACATATGAAATATATTTTATAATATAGGAATATAATTTTTTCCCATTTTAATTTAATAGTTATTTATGTTATTTATAGTAAAATTTTAGATTAATATAAAAATAAGAGATGATTATTTCCTCCTAAATTTTTAACTTCCAACCTCATTTGGACTATTTTGAAAAATATAAACTGTAGTAATATATTAATTGATCAATGTGATCTTTATGAGATATTTTTTAATATTAAATGAATAAGGTCGTATTTATTTTTATAAATAATTATTCGTTTTGGGAACTATTTTTCCTAATTAGAACCATTATTTTTTCCTTTAAAATATAAATAATGGATGAATAACATGTAATTTTTATGTAGATTATGTAGTCTATTCGATGTCAGTTCTAATATTAATAACATTAAAAACTCATCTTTATCGTTATCGAATATGTCTAAATGATTTTATTGGGGTGGAAATTCATTAATGTATATAATTGAAATTAATAAGTAAGTATATTTCCATAAATTCTTATTATATGTATTAAAGGAGGTTTTAAAATTAGGGAATGTATATAGAAATAAAATCCTATCATATTACAATAATTTCTGATTAATCAATGCACTTTTTCAGATCTCATTTGATTACACTAATTTTATTAATTAACATTGTAATAATTATCCTATTTATAGTGTTTAATGATTTAGTTCCTCTCTATCATTATCTAGAATTTAATTTTTCCTATCCAATCTTATTTTCTAACACCACTACTATTATCCTATTTGGAATAACTAATCAATGAAATTATAAATTTCATTCTAATTTTTCATTTTATTTTTTATTATAAGCCATTTAATTAACTATTTTTACAATGTGGGATTTAAAAAAAGTCATTTGTGAATATCGAAAAGTTGATGTTCAAGTAAATATTTTAATTTAAAGGAAATAATTTAAAATGTTATGGAATTTTAAAACATTATATTTTTTAAATAAAAAATGTTTGATAGCATATATGCCACCAAACCCTGATACTAAATAGTTGATGAAATATTATTTCATAAATTTGAACGTTGTAAGATACCCCTTATATTTTTAGGCATGAATATTTGTTTAGTGCATTATAATATATATATAAACTAAATAAATAACATAAAGCTTTTATAAAATTATTAGTAATTAGAAAATATGTTTTCATAAACTTTATTTTTTTTCTTTAAAAAAAATGTTTTCATAAATAATTATTAAACTCAAACATTTCAGTAAATATTAATGTAAATTTAGTGAACATGTAGAAATTATATTTAATAAAAATAATGTATTTATTATAATCCGTATATAAAAATTATCTAATAATGAATTTTTGATATTTCTCGAAAAAGATTGAAATTTCAATGAATAGTTAAAAATTCTAATTTCAATTTAAATTGTAATTCCATTTACTATAATCCCAAATTTAATTATATTCATGAGTAGTTTAGAATTTTTATTAGTAATTGTTTTGTAAAAAAAATCCAATTAATATATTTTTAATTAATAAGATTATTTGACTTAGCAATAAGTCTTTTTTATAGTAAAAATGGAAATTTTCATGAAATGTTTTTTCGTTGTGTCTTATTCTATGATCATAAATTGATTCAAAAATATATATTAATTGGATATTAAAAAATAGATTCAATTTTTTGGAATTATGAGATCAAATTTTCTTAAATATGATAATATTTTTATTTTTTTATTATGAATAGTAATCATTGTAAATAATTTTTACCATTGTTTGGGTTAATTATTTAAATAAGGTTGGAAATAATCTAATCCAAAAAAATTGACCTTCCAAATTTTCTATTATCTTACCAGATCAATGTTTTTTTCAAAAATGTCATTACATTTTCTAAAAAATTGTATATTTGGAGAAATATTTGATTTATTTTTTCATTTATATAATTTTATGTAATGAATATTAAAAATATCATCATCCATATTTTATTAACTATAAATTTTTAACATAGTGATAAAAATGATTATGCATTTCTAAATGAGTAACATTAAATGTTAATAAATTAATTATTAAAATGGGAATTAAACTATAATTTTTTATTGTTAAATATTTACGGTATCAGGTTATGAAACATTGATATAATATTTTATAAATTAATTTAATGAGAAAATTAATTATTTATAAATTATTAAATTGAACCATATATGAATTAAAATTTGGGATTAATTTTTTTTATAAAAAATAATACATGTTATTTATGTGTTACTATATTATATATTAATTTAATTACTCTCAAATATTTTCAATGTTAAATCAAATAAATAGTGTCAAAGTTGACATTGATGATATTTTATGTTAAATAACATCCTATTAAAGTATATAAAATTCATAAAAATCATATAAATTATAATTAGCATTATATATTGTCTCAAAAATAATTTCAAATTACTTTATGAGATATTTTTACATTTATATTTAATATTATAAGTCATTAATTTTTAAAAGGTCCTTAAATTGGTGAAATGTAAAATTGGTTATCCATGGGGTTTATTCTAATAATAGCTCTCAAAATTATATAAATAACTATAAATATTTTCTATTATCATTATATTGTTAATATATTTGACATATATTTTAATATTTGTACTTTATAGAACATTTCACATGAATTAGGGATATATTATATTACAATGAAACTTATGTATTAATAATAGTATAAAAGATATTTTTTTATAATAAATTGTTTATTTTTTTAAAAAAATATTAATAATCATATATTCATCTGAGTGATTTTTATATGGTTTAAATATCATACCATATAATATATGGAGTATAATTTTGATTTTTCATATTCTATATTATTCAATAAATATTTTAAAATCATTTTTAACATAATAATTTTTAAAAGGTTTAATATGAGTTATATAGAAAATAGGTGTGTGAAAAATCAACCTAAGCATGAAAAACTATATATTGGATTAGTAGATTTATATTAATCATAATATCATCTTCTAATAATATTAATATAGGTCTATTATGAAAATAATTTTTTGATATCAATTTATTACTATATGAAATTTCAATCATCCCCTCTATACTTTATAAAATACTACCCCGAATCAGTTTCAATAGATATTTCTAGAGATAGTTGGGTTGGAGAATACCTACCAAAATCCCTTCATAATGTCTCATAACACAGTATAGTGTTATTATTTTTGGAAGAACACCCACCTTAGATTTCATAAGGCTTATAGAAAATAAGGTTCCCGAATGAAGATGTAACATTATTAAATAAGAGTTTTGGTTATATTTATTATTGTAAATCCTTTAAATATTAATCATATATTATATAATAATTACAAAAGTATACTATAAATATTGATATATAAATATAATAATTTAAATCCCTATATGCATCTCCTCTTCCATAAAATGGGAAATGAAAAGATCATTTGTCAGTACGATAGACTACTACAATAGGAACCTATGTAATCTGTTTTCCATCACCACCTCTAAAAATATTCTATATTTATGTCTTTAAAGTTTTTATATTAAATTAATTAAATATTTATAATTGAAAAAATATAATATTCCATATAATATGATACATTTCTATCCATTGAAAAATGATATCTTCATTCGTGAGCATACTGGTCTACCACTTCAATGGAGCAATTGATTTTTTATTACCAAATCACATGTATTATATATGTAATATTAAAAAAATAAATAAATTGTAAATTAATATCATTAAATAATAATAAAATTAAATATAATTTATTTCAATCTTTATCTTTGAAAAATGGAAACGTTACTAATGAGTACACAAATACAACCATTTCCATGATTGTATCACTGTTAAATTTTTATATAAGTCATTCAATAATGGTGTTATAAGTATAATATACATATAAATATTAATTATTTAATGATGATTATTTTTTTTGATACATTAACATAGACATTTTTACTAGCTAAACTATAGATATTATTTTAGATAACTGATTTGAATATCATCAAAACCTCTTATTTCTTCTCAATTGATTATATAATTTTAAATAACATGGTTATAATGAAAATAATGTTTCAAATAAGTATGAATAATTATGTTAAACAATTAAATAGTTCACATAAATTTATTATTCAGTTAGATGAATAACGTACATGGATAATCAAACTCAAAAAATCAGAACATTTAAATATAAAAAAGCATTTTAAATGTTTACATGATTTATATTATAAATAATCCACATTAATTTTAATATTCAAAAAGTTAAATTATGAAAATATTAATAAATATGAATATTTTATGACTCTTTAATATATATATCTTTTTAGTAAATGAAACTATTTTACTTTTTCATATTGAATTCTTCCACATTATCTATAAAATACAAAAAAAAATTATATATTTACATTAACTACATCAATGCAATTTCAAAACAATAAAATAATTATTTATAATTTTTATTCCATTATAGTCATCAATTTTTTCTTCAAATAAAACATATCTTTCCCTTCATTCGAGGAATTTTATTTTTGAATATTTTGACTGAAGGAAAAGGTATCTCTAAAAACTAAACCTTTTTTAGCTTAATGACATTCAATCTATACCACTATTTTAATATCTATTTGATATAATGGATTTCTTAAAAATTATATTTATAATTCAATTACATATATTTCTATCCCATTCTTCGATACATTGATCAGGAAATAACTCTCATATGTTCATTTATCAAATTCATTATTTTAATCAATTGTGATTAATGGGATCTTTTTTCCCTTTAAATCATTTTTTAATAATATTTAATTATATTATTCAAAAATTAACAACATATTAATACATGTACTACAATATATTTATTTATTGAAATCATTAAGATTTAATATCATTTTCAATTTATAATCATTAAAAAAATTCCTTTTCTTACAAAATGAGGAATGATTATGCGAAAAATTTGTTTCTGGGTTAATTCTTATGATAATCAATTATTATAGTTTTCATTTTTGTAGAAGAAATAATAATTAACATGTTATGATGTCTAATTCCATGTAGAAAACGAATTAGATAATAAGTTTCTTTCGTCTCGTGAGATGATGTAGATGGTGTTAGTGAATAATACTATCCCACAATGGGACGTTGCCCAAAATTTGATGTTATAATGGAAAATAGATTAGAAATTAAATTATATCAATTTTTTTACTTCCTAATTTATTATATGGTTATAATTATTAGTTTTAAATTTCAAAATAAATATTTTCTTAATTATTTTCAGTAGAAATGATAATTTCATGGGTAATTATATTTTTCTTTTATTACTGACAACTATTTTTACTAAAGGACTCATTTTAAGTATTCATGGAATAATAGGATTATTTATTTCTTTTATATACATTATGTGACTTATAAGTTCATGTTATGTTTAAGTATAATTTTATTTAGTTTTTGAGGATGATTTTGAATGATTATGATGATAGGCTATGGGATAATATATTCACAATATGAAGAGAATATTTCTCACATATAGTAATATATATAATTATATATTATATTTTCCAAATTATAAAAAAACTAAAACAAAAGGCTCAATGAATATTCATGTTTTCTCGTATTTTCAATTGATGTTGTAGGTTTTGTAATGTCACTATTAGTTCACATTTCTTGTTATCAATGACATAAATGTATGCCTTTTGATTTTCTCATCGGATCTATGAACATGAAACTTATGAAATTATAAATGGTTGTATGATAAGTGAAATAGAGTATAACAACAGTGAAAAAGGGTGAAATATATAACATGGATTTACAGAGAAAACCCACTTCAAGAAAGATCATAAGGATTGATCACATGTCATATAAAATATGAAGGGCATACACAACCAACTACTATTCGATAAACATATGGAAAAATATAAATTTGAATAGGACCAAGGATTTATAATAAATATAAGTAAATATAATATTAAGTCATTTGTAATAAATAATGATATTATAATTAATTCATCAGAGTTTCAAAATATAACTTTTTTATACATCTCGACATGATCAATTCATATTTAATTTGATGGTAACATAGGAGAATAAAAAATAATGAAATTTAGGATAATATAAATGTTAGACAAATATAATTATTGTTAAATTACCTATAATGCAATCAAAATACTAATTAATATAATTAAATGGAATTATAATAACTACTACACCTTAGACCATTAATTCCAAACAAGTTTTGTCTAATAATGTATTCAATGATGACATCACTTCAAAGTTATTATGATTTTGACATAATAAATTTTATGTATGATTAAACAAGAGACAAAATTATAGTAATCTCATTGTGTTTATAAGAATAATGACATAATGAGACAATTATAGTAGTTCTATAAGAATACTATAATATTGGGGCTCAATCCACACATTGCCATCATATCCCCATGCCCAAAATAAATTCCCCTAAGTGAAATAATTCATTTTTTTACCAAAATGTAACTACAGAAACCAATGAACCATGAAACTATTCAATTTATCATACATAAATTTTAAAAATACGAATATGACACTTTACATCCCCCAAAAATAAACATCTAAAAACTCTTCAATACATCGTCAAAAAAAATTCAAATTATGTATCCTGTTAGAATAATAGCATTCATAGTACCTCCAATGAGAAGTAAATCAGGAACTGACATACCTGGAGGAACACAATATTATCATTTTGATGTAGCTTCCCGGCATAAAAAGAATCTTTGATGTATCATTTCAGAAATAAATTTTTTATTATGAAATTCTAAACTAGTTTATCTTAGACTGTATTACATAGGAAATTTACTTCATTTTGTATATTCCATTGTGTAAGTGAATATTATGTCATTCAAATATTATCCCAAGTCCACTTTATAATTGGGATGAATAAATATTCCATCAATTTGAAATATTATGAACACTTTAATTTAATTTTGTTAATATTTAGGTAATATTTCAAATTAATTGAAATATATATTTTGCGGAGAAGAAATATCATAGATGATGAGAAAACAGTTCATATTATTGGTGGAGAAAATAATCATTGTGAATCCTGATAGTATGTGATAATATATTCAATATATCATGGAAAATTTTTTATTCTTGTAAAATAAGACATTTTAAATCATTGTGTGGCTTTATATAGTTATATTGTTTACGCAAAAAAATAATGGAATATTGGTTTATCGATTTTTTATATTTATTAGGAAGGATTTTCATCTTTTATTAGATATTATTAGAGATATATTTATGTTAAATGAACATATTGGTGTTTTTAGAGTTCTATGGAGAATGAATTTTATATTGAAAATATTTGTATATCTCAATGAAGAAGTCAATTTGAACATCAATTAATGTATTTGATGAATTATGGAATGGGGGTGAGAAACTATAAAAAATTTAGTTGATGAAAAGTGAAGGGTTATGATAAAAATCAAATATCATGATTATTTTTATCATGATTCCAGAAAGATGATTTTTAATAAATAGTGAATAATTTAAAATGTTCATGGAAACACATGGTAATATGAATATGTGATATATTTATTGAAATAACATCATATCTGATTTTGTATGGAGATGACACAATGTAGTCAAATAATCTATTGTATATGTGAATATAAACTTCTGGGGTTTTTCATAAGGTAATATGCATAGGGAAATGTATTACTGTATATGATATTTGATCACCAAGGAAAAATTATGACAGATATATGTCAAATTAGGTACGTTGATGGACTTTATATGTGATTGAATAAATGTTTGTAAATTAATCACCAACACGAATTCATGAAGATTCTTGTATGAAAATTTCCATGAATTAGAAATGTTCTTGGAGCTAAAATAATTATTCATTCCATGAAGAAAAATATACTCTGTTAAGTGAAGATGAAGTAGAGATCTTATTTATCATGTGATTCATAGTATTGTTTATAATTAAAAAATATCATGATAGTGTTGATTGTGATAATAAAATAAAATGATATAACAATGAATTTTTGGAGTATAATAGATGAATATATTCTAAATAATATTTTCTTTCATCTAACAATTTGAATATATTTACTTTAATGTATAATATAAATAATATAAATGATAAATATCTAGTATTTTGTTTAAACCATGATTCAAGATGTGGGAATAATTAAAACAATTGAATATTTTTTTCTCATCCTAGAATTGATAGATTCACAATGAGATATCTAATGTATGGGAAGCATCCTCTCATATGAAATTTCAGGAGCCTTTCTTATAGGTTAAGAAAGAGGGATATGAATTTATATATTGTAGAATTAGGATTGTTTGAGTATTGGTACAAAAAATTAATATGAATATTTATAAATATTTACTATTAAATCATGAATATGTGAATTAAATGTCAATGAATTAATCCTAGAATATAGCTATAGTTTTTAAAAATATTTTCATTCGTGTTAGTTATAATGTATCATTTTTGAAGAAATATTTTTGAAATATCTCCAATTATATTATGGTCAAATAACACCTAAAAATCATGATTTTTGAGATGAAGAGAAGATCAATTATTATAGGGATAATAAGATATTATTATGGCCATGAATCAATGGAATTTTATGTCACAACCTGTCCCACGGGGACCGTTCCGTGACCACCCTAAGGCCGCATCCCATTGGATAGGGGCTGGAAACTAGCACCTAAAAGGCTTATCATTTATTGAGAAGGCATTGCCGTTAAACTTCTACAAACACACAAATCCACGAGCACAACAAGACGTAACCATGAACTATACTTCTATACTAAAAAGTGTGTTGAATGTAAAGGGTCCAGAATACAAGCCCAGTAAGAAATTATAAGGACAACTGAAAAGTGAAAATTTGATCTTCTATTATTCACTGAGAATCCTACATGAAGGGTATGTACAACTCACAATTAGTAGTCCGACATCACGCCACATAACATAGTCCACTGATGAGCACCATCTAGTCCTTGCTCCCTCAGCCTCACTCAATGTTGTCCGTCATATGCACAAGACACAACAAGGTGTGGGTGAAGCCTGTGTAGGGGTGAGTATAACAGTAATCATTAGGGACACCAACACCCCCGATGTTCTCACAGAGTTCCACAAAGAAAAACCTCGATCACAAAGCACAAAGCATTCATCATCTTTACATAGGTATATTCTCATACTTATACTGAGGTTATCAAGATATAATTGTCTCAAACATGATGGAAATCTATCTCAATGGTAACACCATGAAGGTAACACTACGAACGTAAATGTACCACATATGTAACACCACGAAGATAACACCACAAATGTATAAGTACCACATGCGTAACTCCATGAAAATATCACCACGAAGAAAAATTTACGACATTGGTATCACTATAATGATATCACCATGAAGGTAAAATTATTACATAGGTATCACCATAATGGTAAGAGACTCAATATACACCAACTATTAGTGAAGTATTGAAGTACATAAGATCAGTTGAGAAACTAGATTATCTTATTATGTCAAGTGGCACTAATGCAGACCATATAGAGCTTGACCCACACAATATTGATAGGTAATAACCCCTAAAATGATCTACACAAGACTCTACCCACCCAGAGTCGATTGGTACTAACCCACCCAATGACCCACACATGACCTAACACAAAAAGGATTGGTATGCGCTGACCCACATAGGATCATTGAGTGATTACCCACATAGGATCTGAGTCAGATTGGATCAATATCCAGTGACCCCCATAGAATCATTGAGCACTGACCCACATAGGAGCTGACCCACAAAAGATCGATTTTGACCCACACTAGATTGCTCGGTACTAACCTCTATATGATTTTTCTCCAACATCTTCCTGACAGCCATCCACTATATTCTTGCTCATAGTATGCTTTATTCACGGAGAACTACATCTCAATCCATAAGTCTTAAATCAAACTCCATGAAGCACCAATAAGTTGTATTCCAAATTACATCTATGTTGTAAATATTCCAATGTGACAGACAACGTGTCAATCGGACGCCCGGTCTATGATTTATAATCATTTTAGTTTCGAGTGGCTGGTTGGATTCAGATTTGATATATCCTGTCCATAATCCAATATTTATCCAAAACTCATGTAGAGTATACAAAAAGAAACTGATCCTCAAAAGTGAATCTAATGCCACTAATGACATGTCAAAGAAACACTCGCTTCGTCAATTAAGATCATTTAATTATTCGGGGATTGGTTGGATCAGTACCATGCCTGACTCGGTCAAGCTAGCCCAATAAAATGTGTCATGTGGTCTACCAGACACTACATGGGTCTGGCTCACTAATGGATGGCCTGGTTCGCTGGGACTGGCCCATTAGGGTCAGCCCAGTTCGGTTCGCGTGCCCGAGCCACGGTTGTCTCGGCTCGTCGAGTGCGGCTCGTTCCACCAATGTTGGCCTACTAGGTCATGGGTCTATCCAATCATGGTGGGAGGTTTTGGACTGGTCGGCCATCCCCTGTCTGGTCCACTGTTCCAGAAGGTGGACCGGTCTTCCCATCCTCCCCCGCTGGGGTGGGGCCGTTTCTCCCAACCTGTGGGGAAACGACCCACCGCAATTTCTGGTCACCTATTTTGGCCTACCGAGGGGGGATGGTTCCTCTATCCTGGAATGACGTGAGGGAAGTGCCATTCCCCACATTCCACGGTGTCGAGATGTAGCCTCCTCTAGCGACGTGTGATAGTGTGCAGCTCTGCCTTATTTCGCAGACGGCTGGTGCAGGTCGTCACTGCCCGCCGCGGCCCCCATGTCCGGAAGCGCGTGATGGCATGACGCCACATCCTTCACGGCTGTCCTAGCCAGCCGTTGTCTCACCCCACCGTAGCTAATACCGTAGTCTCTTTCACCAAAGGCACACGACAATTCCCCCTTATCTCATCCTTGGCAGGGTGTTGCTGGCCACCGCCGTCACCCACCATCCCGGGTATCTTCCAACCAAAAAACCTCTTGTGAAGGACACATCAAATTCCAACAAAAAGGGTAGAGGGTCTAGTCCTTGTTTATTTTCCCTCTCTCTATACACATCATCCTGATAGAAGGAGGGTGGTAAATGATTTCTCAAATCCTGAAATTAACCAAAACAATAATCCCTACCTCAAGATCATTGGATAGAATTGTGAGTGAGTAAGAGTCGGTGTTCTTCTTTACTGAAACAAGCCACCAATGATGTGGCTCAATCTTCATTCTTCATTTTGGGATTTGGTGTCGCAGAAAATAACCCACTAGAACTGACTTCATCCTCCAAGTGTTGGGTGTCGAGAAACTTTACGAGAGCTTCGCCGCTTAGTGAAGTTATTCCAATACCAACCCCAAGCTCTATATAAATAGTAGAGGGTGAGGGTAACTAACGATCATGAAATTTATGGGAGTTCATATAATAGTTACCTTCCAAAATTCTAATGACACTGTTATTTATGTTTTTAGGGGTCAATCGATTTAATGGCTTGACACATCGCTAGTCCCATGCTACCACATGTCTAATAGAAGGAAATTAAAGAAATAAATAAAATAACAATGTAATATTATTATTCTTTTATAAAGTCCCAAAATTACAGTTTTCTCCTAACAGACCATAGTGGAAGTGAATCCCCCCCTTTAAGTGAATCCTGGAAATGCAGATTCAATGGTGCCCTCATAATTTTATTTCGAGAACAGGTTCAAATTTTAGAAAACGCCGCACATGAATTTTCTGAACATACCATAAAAAATTTTATAAATTGATTCTGGAACTTGGGCCTTGGAATCACACGCCTTCAATTTTTCCGAACTGATAACAATTCCAAATAATTAAAATAAAAAAACAACATGGAAAATGAAGGTCTTTACATTTACTCAATTTTAGTGATTTTCATCCCTAAAATCCACAATGTAGACTATGGAAATAATGGGGGTAATGGGAAAAAATACGAGCCTCTCACTCTCATGTGCTCTCCTAGAGGTTCTTGTGATATTAGAAAATGTTCACCATAGGTATCGATCATCCATGAAGTACCTTGTCCTTTCGATCCTCAATTTCCAATAGAACCTCTGTTAAGGGCTCCCCATCATCAATGTCTAGCTCACACTAGTCGATGACCTATGTTGAATCATGCACGTACCTCATCAGATACGACACGTCGAAAAAATCATGCACTCGGTGCATCTATGTGGGAATATCCATATGATATGCCACCACACCAACACTGCTGAGAACCTAAAAAGGTCCGATGAACATCGAAGATAGCTTGCCACCCAATCCAAATCTCCTCAAACCTCATCATGGTGAGACTCGTAAGAAGACACAGTCTCCCATGTGTAACTCCAAAGGTCTCCATCTCATATCACATTACGAATCCTGCCTACTCTGAGCAGTCTTCATCTGCTCCATGATGATATGAAACTTCTCAGTAGTAACCTGTACTAACTACAGACCTACATGTGCTGACTCCCTTGGGTCTGTCCTGCGTAGAGTTGATTTGCATGTTTGATAGTACAAGGCCCTGAATGCTGCCATACCTATGGTGGTGTGATAACTGTTGTCGTATGAGAACTCCAACATGGGAATGCAATACTCCCAACAATGGACAAAATATAGGATGCAAGCATGAGTCATTTCCTATAGCTTCTGTATGGTATGCTCTCTCTAACCATTCTTCTGAGGATGAACGACAGTGATTAAACATAGATGAGTCCTGAATTCACCCTAAAAACCCTTCCACAACCAAGATTTAAAATCTATGTCATGGTTAGAGATTACCATCAATGGAAACCCATGAAGACATAAAATCTCTTGAACCTAGATTCTTCACAATCCCTCTATTGAACCCTGTTCTCAGATGGGTATGAATTTGGGTGACTTTCTAATTCAGTCAACGATCACCCCAATGTAATCATGTCCCCTGGATGTACGTGGAAGCCCTGTCACAATTTCCATGGAGATACCATCCCACTTCCACCCTAGTGACACTTGTGGCTATGCTAATCCACCTAGAATGTAATGTTCAACATGCAGTTGCTGACAACTATGACATCATGAAACAAACATTGCCACTGCCTCCTTCTTCCCTAGACACCAATGCTAATACCAGAGGTCCAAGTACATCTTCACCACACAAGGATGTACTGCCAGAGGGAATTTAAGGGACTCCATCAACACCTTCCCCCATAAAGCCACGGGTACCATTGATCGTTCTCTAAAGAGGATGATGTGCTCCGTACCTTCAGAAAATCCATCTGGTTCATGTCATGTTGATATCTGAGCATGTCGTTCCTCATAGTCAAGGTATATAATTTGTGCCTCCCAAAATCACATAAAATGTTGGGGAGTGATAGTCATAGGCTAAATGTAAGGTGCACCATCTCCTTCCACAAGGAATATATGCAACATGGCTAGCTGCTATGTCGTATCACTCATAATCTATAGAACAGAACTCCTACATACTACATCTTCCAATATGTTCCCCTTCCCAGGAGTATAAAATATCTCAAAGTCATATTACTAGAGAAATTCTATCCATCATCTCTATATTAGGTTCAATTCCTTCTTGTTATAAGACATACTTGAGACTCTTGTGATCAGAGTAGACTGTAAAACATTCTCTCATTAAGTAATGTTTCCCAATATTAAAGGCAAAGACCACATATGCAAAATCAGGGTAATGGGTAGGGTAGTTCTTCTTATGTTTTCCCAGTTTCTGAGAACCATATGCGATCACTTATTTCTCCTGCAACAAGACATATCCATGTCCAACCCTTGATTTGTCGCAGTAGAATACATAACCAACGCCCCATTATGGTATCCTCAAGATGGGGGTACTCGTCATTCTCAACCTCAGATACTAAAAAATCTGATTTCATCTCTCCATAAACACAAAGAGATGTATCTTTTTCATCAAATATGATAAGGGTGCTGCTAATATGTAAAATTTGGGTATGAATCTCATCTAGTACCCTGAAAATCTCACGAAAATCGGCACCTCAGGCACACTCTTGGGTGGCTCTCAAGAATGCCCATCCTCTATCTTTTCCTGATCTACAACTTCTATAGCCTCCTAGATAACGTGTCCCATAAACTAAACCTATTTTTTCCAAAAATGAAATATTGAGATCTCTCAATAAATCTGATTCTCTCAGAGTGTATCCAGAACAATCTGTAGATGATAGGCTTGCTCCTCCACTGTCGCTGAGTACACCAAGATGTCATCAATGAAAACCACCACAAATCGATCGAGGTATTGATGGATGATCTTGTTAATGATTCCCATGAAAATTTCAGGGGAGTTGGTCTTACCTAATGTCATAACGAGCAACTCATAGTGGACATTCATACAACTAAAAGACATATTCTGCACATATTCATCACTTAACATGAGGTGAAGATAGCCTAACTTGACGTATATCATCAAAATCCATCGATCTGCCTTCAACTGATCAAAAAGATCATGAATACATGGATGCAGATACTTTTTCTTCATGGTCACTAGGTTCAGGCATCGAAGTCCACACTGAGTCTCAAACTTCCGTATGCATTCTTGGCAGACAAAATCAGGGCTACCCATGGGAAAACACTAGGCCTTATAAACCCCTTTCTCTCCTAGTCCTCCAACTATACCCGTAAATCACGAAGCTCCACATGAGACATTTGATATTATGGTGTATATACTAGTGTCATCATAGGGTACATGTCAATGTAAAAGTATATCTTTCATTTTAGAGGTATCCCCAGAACATCATCATAATATAGATCGGCATATTAGTCACAACTACTGGATAGCTCAAACACTAAAAATTAATTACACCGATGGTAAAGCTAGCTAACTGATGTGTTTTCGGCTGCACCATCCTCTGGGAAAGTCCATCATGTGGTGCAAAGGTTCCCTTCTCACTGGTGACGAAAAAGCATGTCCCATTCGTGAAGATACAGCACACATTGTGCCCTACACAGTCAATTTTATCATGGATCATGGATAACAAGTCAATAACCAAGATGACGTCGTAAGTCCTCTAAATTGATAATAAATGATACTAGAATAAGATATCTATTCAATGAGTAAGTTCACACTAATGGAACATGATTGTAATGATCAAATTTTCTCCCATAAGAGTCTATAGCGGTAAGGATCGAGCCAATGACTCTGTCATGAATTTTGAGCTTCAAATGAGAGTCATGGAAATAAAAGAGTGATTGAAACATGGGTAGATAAGTACTGCATATAAGGTGATATAGATAATATAATAATTCTAATAATCTCTAGATTCATGTGGTCGTAGGCCACATCTTCTTGAACCTATGCACCTTCCTGTCCTCATGCTCCCTATGGTCGGGGTGGGCCACCTAGAGGTGGGTGCGGCCGAACCTCAGATCGCCACTCACCAACTACTACACAACAAGATCCTATGCTACATCATTCCCCCTATGGACCTCATCACTTGACCTCTTCCTCATCCTCAGTAGACCCTCGACCATCTACTGGTTGTTCATAAGGGATGCCTTGTAGTTGTGAGCCATGTGGCCCTTCCCGCTACACAAGTAGCAATGCCAGATCCTCAATTGTCCTCCTTTATGCCATGACCCCTCACCACTGACCATGTATACTAAGGTCATCCACCATAAGGTATTTCCCACACCAAACACTACATCATCCATCTACTTCCTTCTGTAGTTGACTCCACTACCTAATGTCTGGTGGGGGCTCTCATCATCGGTGCCTGATCAGCTAGGAATCTCTCTAGAAAAATCATTTTCTCTAGAACCCCAACCTACATCGTAAAGATGAGAAATAACATCGATGCTCTAATCTCTTGTAAAAGACCCTTCTCAATGGTCCATTCCTGGAAAAAGTGTCTCGTACCATGTTAGTAGAGTAGTGGGATAGATCAGTGATACTCACTAAGTATTGGGCCACGGTCATTCTTGTTACGTCCTAGATCTGGGGACCACTCAACGGGTGCCCCAAACCCGATTGGTTACATGTCCTCAAACTTGTTTCCCCAAACGATGGAGACTGCTGACTAGTAGTGAGGGCCCTGGTATGATAGTGGGAAAACTATTCCCTCAGTTGTCAAAGTGTAACGCAGTGGAAGAAATGATAACAACATACAGATTCAGAAACATTAAATAGTAATTAGTTGGAATGGAAAACTGGAGTAAAAGGTAATCAGAAGATACATATATAATGATGCCGCAAGTCACTATTCTATAAAAGCAGCCAAAACTAGTTACACTGCAATAAAATACAATACAAAAACAGTACAAGTACAATGGAACAAATAGAACAATGAAATAGGAACTCAACAAAATAACAAGCCTAAACTCTGTCTCATGCTCTCCTACTTCTCTCCAACAATCATGTGCCTGTATAGGGACCCTTTCCTCTATTGACACCTACAACAATATAATATTTTGGGGATGAATAAATAACCCTAATAGGGCGTGAGAAATAAATCCTTGTAGGCAAACACCAAATCCCCGTGCCCCACTGTCAGTGGATAAGTGAAACGGTAGTGGGCAATTGTAAATGCAATAAAAAAAGGTGTACTCAAAAGTTACTAACTGTGAGTTATATTTCCATTTAAATATACATTTAATCATTCATTTAAAGATATCACCATAGTGAATATTTAATGTAAATAGTCTCTATCCTCATACATGAAAACACTTACCCTCAGGTAAATATATTCCTTCCCTCAGGCTAAGAGAAACACACCCTCAGGATAATCAGAATCACACCCTCAGGGTAAAAAAATCACACCGTTAGGAGATTTCCCTCAGGCTTAATGAATATTGCCCTCAGGCATATGAGATAATTCCCTCAGGCACAGAAAGAGCTTCCCTCAGGCTAAATAGACCACTGCCCTCAGGCAAATAGATCCCTTCCCTCAGGCGCAAGTAACAGGGCCAAGCCCAACAGATAAGCAATAAATTTTATAAAATTCTTCTCATGGGAATTTAACTCATGCTAAATTTTACGGTATACCCATGCCAAACAGCTAAACCAAGGAACGCACCCCTAGGGTGTCCCTAGACCCAAGAAACAATCCCAAAAATCAGGTTATAACTACATTCAAACACATATGAAATTCTAGGTATATAATTCTTCAAGGCCTCACCCGTACAACACACCAATCATGGTCGCTTATCACTAAGTTACAAAAATTCACCACAGTAGTTGGAAATAAACACTAGAACGACTACCCTGATCACCTATGATCGCGTATATGTGAACGAAGCCTCCAAAAATTCCCATGAATGATGTAGATCTAGGATAAGTGAATTCCCATTCAAACATAAATAATTTTCCCTCCTGGAATAATTGGCAAGAACTACTCACGAATAAGGGATTGATTAATGTGTTGTCCTAATTAGATCTACATAGTCAGAAACAGATTCCCAGTGTGCGAGCGGGAGATCTCCAAAGCATCGGCTGTCCTCCCGATCTCCTCTGGTATTCTATGCTTCCTATATGAACAGAGGAGGCTACTGCCTATTTTAATCCAAAAAAACAAAATACACAGTTTGTACTCTCAATTACATGGCATGTACTTTCCATCATTTATCTATTCCTCTAGAAGCTACTCGCTAGAGAGGCACTTTTCACTTGTTGAAATAATTACACGGCATGTAATATCTGAGTACATGGCATGTACTGTCACTCAGCTAGCGGCTGTCTTCCCTGCCTTACTATTTACCGGCCGACTGACAACACGACGTATAAATTCCAATTACCTGGCGTGTAGTCGGTTTTTTAAAATTTCATCACCGACTAGGATACACACCCTGTGTACTCATCCCACACGGCCAAAGTAAATAGCGTGTGGAAAATTACAAGTCGTGTACCGAAATTCATTTGGACTTTTCCCCATTCTACTTATTATCTAAAAAACGCTTAAGGAAAGATGCTAAGAAGAATCCCGTACATCATGAAGAAGAATCGGGTTTTTACAATCATCCTCCCTTAAATCAATTTGTCCCTGAATTTCACTTCCATTAGTGGTGAAGAAAAAGTTGTGAACAATTCTGGCCAATGAGCATGTACGTTGGTCTCCCACTCCCAGGTTTCATCCTGCAATCAACCATGTTGTCATAACACTCGTACGAGAGGAACTGACTGGCCTCATAGAACCTTCATGCTCTAATCAACAATACGAATCATATTCTCCACAAGGGATTCATCGACCTGAAGCTCAACATACTCAAGCTGATAAATGTGAGACGAGTTTGAGTGATACCGGTGCAGGTGAGATACCTGGAAGACGACGTGCAGGGCCCAGTACCTCTACGGTAACTACAACTGAATGGAAGCTGACCCGAATCTCTCCTGAATCTCAAACATCCCCACATACCTCGGTGAAAGTTAAACATCTCTCATGATCTTCCTATGTCCCAACCTCAGTGAAACAAGCAAGAAAACCTGATCCCCAACCACGAACTCCAAGGATCGTCTACGGCGATATGTATAAGATTTCTCACGAGACTACGTAGTAGCCATACATGTATGTATCAAATGGACCTGCTCAGAAGTCTGTTGCAAGAGACATGGTCCCAGTAAAGCTACCTCACCTGCCTCCATCCAGCACAATGGTGATCAGCACGACCTACCATATAAAGCCTCGTAAGGTGCCATTTCAATAGTTTCTTGAAAACTATTATTGTAGGAAAACTCAACCAAGGGTATATGCTTCTCCTAAGAGCCCCAAAAATCTAGGACGCATAAACGATGCATGTCCTCAAGAACCTTTATCGTACGCTCTAACTGGTCATCAGACTGAGGGTGGTAAGTTGTACTCAGAAGCACCTTTGTACCTATTTCACTCTAAAAACGCTGCAAAAAACGAGATGTAAAACGGGCGCCCAAATCTGAAACGATAGAATGAGGGACCCTGTGAAGATGTATGATCTCTTGAATATACATATTTCTGAGCTCGTCAACATAGAAGTTCTCCTTGATCGGAAAAAGGTGATCTACCTTAGTACGTATGTCCACAACATCCCACACGACATCAACGCATCAAGGAGACCTCAGCAACCCAGTCTTGATGTCCATCAGGACATCATACCTTTTCCACTGCAGAATGGGTAACTGTTGTAATGGTTTGGTTGGCCTCTGATACCCTGCCTTCACCTGCTGAAAAGTGGAACATCTAATAACAAAACCAGCCACTTCGTTCTCCATTCCCAGCCACCATTTCTGTCGTCTGAAGTCACTATACATCTTGGTAACTCCGGGATTTTCTTCTCAAGATTAAGCGTGAAACTCCCGCATCAACACCACACGTATGTCCCCTTGAAACCATACATGTCCATGGAAACGTAGTACCAAATCATCGCCTATCGTCCAACCAGGAGGAGGGTCCTCACATTCCACCGACTCCCATAGAACTAGTCATTCTGAATCAGATAGCTTTCTCCTTCTCATGCTAACCAAGAGGGTAGAAGTTATAGCTAAGGAAGAAAGATCAGTTTTCCCCTGACTGTCATGAACCTCCAAATGTATCTCAAAGAACAAGGCCATAAGCTACCATTCACCACCGGCATCATGAACTTGCTGTGACTGAGTCTTCATGCTTAGTGCATCAGCAACTGAGTTACCATTTATAGGTGTATATGAAAGCTCAAAGTTGAAGGACTAAAGGTACTCAACCCACATTCATTGTCTCAGGTTCAGGTCCGGATGAGTAAAGATGTACTTTAGACTATTGTGGTTGGTAAAAAATAAAAAATTAACTCTCAAGAGATAATGTCTCCGAAAACATAACGCATGAAAAACTGCATCCAAATCGAGATCATGCATTAGGTAATTCCTCTCATGTGGCCTCAACTACTGAGACCCGTACCCAACTTCTCGATCACCATGAATCAACACTGCTCCCTACCCAATACCTGATGCATCATAGTAAACGGTATAGATCTTCCCTTGCTCTGGATGTATCTGGATTGGTGCTGATGTCAACCTTCACTTTATCTCTTGAGAGACTTTCTAGCAAGCTTCTAATCAAACGAACATCACAAAATTCATAGTCAAACCTATCAATGGAACTAATAAGCAAGAGAAGTCCTTTATAAAGTGCATGTAATAACCGGACAACCGCAAGAAACTCCATATATCAAACACGTTCTTAAGATGCTCCCATAAAACTGAGGCTCTCACCTTCCCTGGGTCTACCGCAACTCATCCCTCTAAGAGTATATGACCAAGGAATTTTACTCGTCCATCCAAAAGTGTAACTTTTAGAGCTTAGCATATATAATATGCTCTTTCAGTGTACTCAATATGATCTCAAGATGGGTAGCATGGTTGTGTCGAGTGTGAGAGTACACCAAGATGACACCCATGAAGACTACCAAAAAAGAGTCCAGATAAGGAAGGAACACATGATTCATCAGAGCCATGAAAATTGCTAGCTTTTTTGTGAGTCCGAACGACATGACCATGTACTCGTGTAGACCATATTTTCTCCGAAAAGATATGAGCGGTACATCGGATGGTCTAACGCGTAACTTTTGATATCCGGATCTCAATTAAATCACTGAGAACACTCGTGCTCACCAAAGATGATTGAAAATATCATCAATTATCGGTAATGTATATCGATTCTTAACCATCACCTAGTTCAACATCTGATATACCACATAGAGTCTGAGGGTACCATCCTTCTTCTTTGTAAAAAGGACAGGAAAAACCCATGGAGAAGTACAGGGTCAGATGAAACGCTTTGACTAAAACACCTCTAACTTTCTCTTGAGATTCTATAACTCAAGTGTAACCATCCTATAGGGAGGAATGGATATTAGTGCCTCTCCTGGAAAAAGTTCAAAAGTGAAATCCACCTCCCATTTCAGAGGTAGAACTGAAAATTCATCTGGGAAGACATCCCGAAAACGATCAACTACTCGAGGTAAATTCCTCTGACATGTTCCCTAGTCATACAGATACAAACTCGCTCTCTAGGCTTTCACACCACCTCGCCCACGATGCTCAGGTCCATCTCGACTCGCCTGAACATCTCATTCTCCCTTGTATAGGAACTCTTTGCCCTCATGTGATGTAAAACTCATCTTGCGATTGTAGAAATCCAAAAATGCTCTAAAGGGTACCAAAAAATCCATCCCATGAATGACATAATAACAATTCATCTCCAAGGCATAGAGGTCCCATAGAAAGTGACACCCACCAACCTCTAGGGGACACTCCTTGCACTGACACACACCAGTCGTTCTTGTCCCCAACAGATTCCATAGCACCATAACACCATGAGAAGAAGAATCATAGATTCCAAGGCTCTCCACATCAGGAAAAAATATAATGCTATGTGTAGAACAAGTATTTAAATATACCGATGATAAAACAAAAGATACTAAAATAGTACCTATGATGGTAGAAGGTCTGGGATCCTGCTCTTGTTGGGACTGTTGCACTGCATATGCCTGCCCAGTTCCGTAGCCATGCGACAAAGCATTGCTACCCTGATCTATCCACCATACTACCTCTGAGATCCTAGTGTCTGGCTACCATTGACACATCCACCATCTCTATCTTCATGCCCTGACGTATTCCAGTTTCCCAATTGGTAAGAAGCTGCTGGTCTTGCTCCTGCACGTTGAGTCTGCATAGATCCCTTCTTACTAGCCACTCGTAGAAACTATAAGGACCTTAAATTATTACATACATAATCTTGTATTTAGCCACTAAAACACTTTCTCTTACATTGAAGATGTTTTAAGGTTTACTTATTTATAGAATTTGTATAGTACATTCATGACATTACACATTATTACAGAGTGGATAACCTAAAAACAGTTTCCATTATTTCAATATAAAAAAATAAAAATTTTAAACAAGACTCATTGAATATTCTTAAACATTTAAGATGTCTTAATTACTTGTATTAAACATCCATTAACCTATGGAAAATAATTTATAAACAAGGTATGAGCACAAAATCTAAGTAATGGATGGAAAAGAAGGAAATAACCACATTAGTCCATGAATACTCAAAATGTATGAATGAATTTTTAAAAGACATTATTGTCACCCATTTATAATTAATTTGTGTAACATGAGATTTACACAAGATCCTCACTAAACCTGAGAACATAAATATAATCATAAAGGTATATTGGGGCATTACTTACGTAATCTAGTAACCATTATTGGCTACCTTATAACTAGTAACCCTCACAGCTACCTTACGTTGTGTAACCATCGCAGTTATACATGGAGTAGCCATATGGCTAACCTCCAACATTTTCATAACCAATGAATTGGAGGGAAATATAGGTCACACCATTCGTCATAAAAAATTCCCAAGAACCAAAACATAATCATACAACATGAATAATTCCATAAAAACATTACTTTTGAATTTCGAAAAACTGAATTGAAAATAATATATTTAATATAAAGGAACTTATAAATATCATAAAATTAAAGAGAGACTTAATAGAGTATATGTAATAAGTATATATATGTAAATAAACATAATAAAACATAATATAAACAGAACCCGTCACACAAACAATTTAAATAGCACATAAATAATGAAGTAGAAGGTTAACCTAAAGAATGGAAATCGGGTTAAGAATTCCCTTACCTAGGGTTTGTCTTACTTACAACATGTTTAAAACTCCTATATAATTGTTAAACGAGTGTTATTAATAGTTTACAGAAACATGTTCATGTTTATAACAACTCATATGATAATTTCATAACATCATTTCACCGTTTAATTGTTATTATTTTTCCCCTTGCACTGTTTTTGGGTGAATTCTTTATATGATTTCCATGATTGGTTCATGACAGATGTTCTTGTCGATTGGAATTGAAACTATAGAATTGGAATGGAGTTTATTTATATATATCCAGTAAAATAAATTATTCCATTCATCATTTTGAATTCTTAAATGGGAATGATTCATAAGTTATAACATTAATGATGTTCGTTTAGATCATTTTTGTGGTTATTGCATAATACCAACCTCATTTTTTATTATAAATTGGAACCATGAGTACAAAAAAATTCTAGAACCATGGGTGAGTAATAAAACATATATCATAACCAGGTTCAACCATATATGTGGTTTCATGGCCATACTTGAAAGAATTAATGGAAATTGACATCACATTGTCCACCATGTCGATAATTCAACAAAAACAGACAATGTTTTTATTCATTAAATAACTGGGAGAGGAGAAGAATAATGATGGGTAATTTTTCATAAAAATGATAAAATCCAGAGTATACATGATTTTTGTAGATTTAATGCCACTTGGGTAAGGAGATATGGAGAAATAATAAGGAAAAAACTCAAAATAAAAGAATAATTGTGAAATCTGTTAAAAAAATTAAGCAGCCTAATGGCTATACAACATGGTTTTAGAAAAATATTAAAAACAGAGGGGAAAAGGGTCACCCATTAATAAATGAATATTCATATATAGTATATCATGAATAAGAGGAAAATAAGAACATGTTATAAATACATGAATGATATACCACATATAAGAAAACTTGAATAGAAAAAAGAAAGAACTCGATAATTTTCTTACCTTGTAGAGTAACCCATAGAAATTTAAGGTTGGGACCTTGGGGGCTTGAGGAAACCTTGGGAGGTCTACTATGAAATTCAGGAGGCCAGAGCTTTGTTGAGGAAGAATTGGTGATGAATTCAATGAAGGGAAGAGTTTGTATTTATCGGGAAATTGAGGGATTATTTTATTAATTTTCAAGGGACATCTAGTGGGTGGTATTTATAAAACCATTGGCATGCCCATGGTATTTTACCATGGTATAATCCATTTTGGACAGCTCACATATTATTTAACTATTCAAATGTTGACCAGATTTATGACAGCATTATTATATCATTAATGATGTCATTAATACACCGAAAATACAAACTATATTTTTTACTATTCACTGAAAAATCAACTTTTTCAGAAAAATTCCTAAAATTCACCCTAACCATTTATCGATGTGTAGATTTGAAAAATGATGTCCATTTTTTAAAAATAATTTTCTAAATATTATTAATCTAATTTTTAAATAAAATCATCCTAAATTAAAAAATTAACAATTCCAATTCTGTAACTACTTTTACATCACAATGAAAAATTAACCTATATTCTATTATCATAAAGACATAATTAAATAAAATAATAAAAAAATTTATATTCATTTGGGTCATATTACTATTCATATTACTATTCATAAGGGTATGTTACCGTTCATCAAAGAAATAAGTTTGTTTCAATAGACTGAAAATAACATACTGAAGACAATTGTAGATGACAGTTTAATAAAATTCAAAACATAGAAGTGGAAAAATTATGTAAAAATGATGGTTGTAAATATCTAAATCAAACAAAGTTCCATGAATTTATATTTATTTTTAGAAACAACATGGGGTTTTATATTATCTCCACCTTCTCGAAATTGCTTCCTCAAAATTTTATTTTTTTATTAAACAACTGAAGGGATTTTTCACTCATAGCATTTTCAGACTCCCATGTTGCTTCATCAACCATGTGGTTTCTCCACAAAACCATAACCTGGTGGATTACCTTATTTTGCAATACATGTTCCCATCGATCAGAAATCTGAACTGGTTTCTCTTATAAGAATGGTTCTCTTCCATCTGAACTGCTTCTACGCTCAAGACATGTGATAAATCTGACACATACATTCTCGACATCGAAAGATGAAAAACATTGTGTACCTGAAACAAACTCAGAGGAAAAGCTACGTGGTATGAAATTATTCCAACATTCTCCAACATTTTAAAAGGATAGATGAACAGTGGACATAACATTCCATTCTTTCTGAAATGCATCACACATTTCCAAGTAGATACTTTAAATAAAACATGGTTACTAACCTCGAAAGAAAATTATTTCCTTCTATTATCTTCATAACTTTTCCTCCTACTCTGAGATGTCCTCATGTGCTGTTTGATCATCCTCACTTTCTCAGCAACTTCTTCAACTAATTCTGGCCCCATCAACATTCTTTCACTGACTTCATCATAAAATGCTTGAGTCCAACACTGCATTGCATACAAGGCCTCAAAATGTTCCATATGAATACTGGAATGAAAACTATTATTATATGAAAACTCAACTAATGAAAGACTTGATCCCAAATTCCATGATAGTCCATTGAACAAGCTCAATGAATATCCTCCAATTATTGATTCATTAACTCTGACTTCCCATCTGATTGAGGATGAAAAGATGTACTGAAATTTAAAATTGTGCCCAACTACTTCTGAAGTCCCTTCCAGAAGTTAAAAGTGAACCTGGGATCTTGGTCCAATACAATGGAATGAGGAAATCCATGTAACTTGACAATCTCTTTGAGGTACAATCTAGAGAGATGATCCAAAGACATTGTGTCTGGAATTTATAGAAAATGTGCAGAATTTGATATCCGATCAACAACAACCAAAATATAGTTGTTACCTCGAGATGTCATTGGCAGTCCCACCACCAAGTCCATTGATACAATCTCCTATTTGTACTCTGGAACTGGAAATGGATGAATCATCCCCTTTAGCAATTGTCACTCTTCTTTAATCTATTGACATGTCAAACTTCTCATGGTAAAAAAATATCTTTTTTCATTCCACCCCACCATTAATACTCTCCAAGGTCTCTGTACATCTTAGTACTGCCAGGATGAACAGAAAATGGAGAACTACGATCTTCACACAACAAATATTTCTTCAAATGAGGATCATTAGTCACACACAACCTTTTTCCAAATATTAAAACCCAATCATTATCAAGATTAAATTCTGGAAACTTTCCCATTTTAACCAGTTATAACTTTTTCAGTAGCTAACATTCTTCCTTTTGCGCCTACTTAATTCTGTCTGACAACAAAGGCATCACTGAAACCTGAAACAAAAAAGAGGTATTCCCTGCACCTACAACGTCTATGCCAAAATTCATCAAATCATTAATCAAGGGATCATTTTTCAATCATAGCATGAATAATGATTCATGATGTTTCCGACATAAGGAATCCACTGCATTTTATGCTTTCCCTCGATGGTAATTGATCGTCCAATCACAATCCTTTATCAGTTCTAGCCATCTTCTCTATCTCATGTTTAATTACCTCTGAGTGAATATATACTATATAATTTTATGGTCTGTATATATTTGGAATTTGGTTCCGTATAGATGATGCCTCCATATTTTCAAATCAAAAACCATGGATTCCAATTCCAAATCATGTTTGGGATAATTTAGCTCATGTTGAATATGTTTTCTCGAATCATGTGCAATTACCTAATCATTCTTCATCAAAACACAACCAATTCCCTTCAATGAAGCATCATTGTAGATGAAAAATTCACCATTTTGGGAAGGTAAGGCAAAAAATGGAGCATTCAACAATATATTCATTATTTCCTGAAAAAAACATCGCATTCCTTTTTCCAAACATATTTAACCCCTTTTCATGTTAACTTAGTTATCAGGCTAGGTAACCATGAACTGTTCTTAACAAACCATCGGTAATAACTTGCTAAGCCCTGAAAACTACAAATCTCTGTAACATTTGTGGGTCTTGGCCATTCAGAAACTACTTTTGTTTTGGCAGGATCAAATTTTATTAAATTCTTGTATACAATGTTCCCAAGAAAGTAAATATGTTGCAACCAATAATCACACTTGAAGAATTTTCCATATAGTTTCTTTTCATTTAATGTTTGTAAAACAACCCTTACATTTTTTTCATGCTCCTCTTTATTTTTAGAAAATACTAGAATGTCATCAATAAACACAACCCCAAAATTATCCAAGAACTCATGAAGTACTCTATTAATAAGATTCATGAATACAGAAGGAGCATTAGTTAATCCAAACAACATAACAAAAAATCCATAATGCCCATATCTAGTACGAAAGGCTATTTTATGGATGTCATCCTCCTTCACATTCAGCTGATGGTATCCGGATTTAAAGTCAATCTTGTAAAAGTACTGTTCTCCCTAGATCTGATCAAACAAGTCATCAATATGTGGCAAAGGATACTTGTTTTTTGACAGTGATTTTATTCAAAGCTCCATAATGAATTCAATGTCTCATGGAACCATTTTTATTTTTAACAAACAGAACAGGGGCTCCCCATAGTGAAGTTCTAGGAAGAATGAAGCCTTTGTCAGGCATATTATGTAACTAATTTTTCCATTAATGAAGTTCTATTAGATTCATACCATATGGGGGTTTTGAAATTGGCGTAGCATCAGGAACTAAGTCAATTGGGAATTCACCTTCTCGATTAGGTATGACACCAGGTAACTCATCAGGAAAAACATCAAGGTATTCATTTACCACATGCACATCATTAATTTTAATAGTTCCCTTCTTTTCAAAAATATGAGAAAGATAAATTTCATTTTAATCTTTCAATAGTTTCTCAGCTTCCAGATATGTTATCAATCGTATGGTTTTATTCTTGTATACAAACTGAAACTCTTTCAGATAAAACAACTTCATTTTCTCTATAGTCAATCTTATCATGATAATAAAAAATTTGATCCATCCCCAGAATATTCTCAAACTCGAATTAGGGTAAAAAACATGGTTTTCAAGTAAAGTCTTTCCACAGACCACCGTAGAAAGATTATTATAATTCGTCTTTGCCATAACATTTCCCCTGGTGTTTTAAAAACATGTCCGGGTCTCATTTATTAAGGTGATATTTCCAATTTATCGGAAAATTTCTCAGGGATGAAGGAATGTGTAGACCTCGTATCAAACAAAACATTAGAAAAATATGATTGAACAAAAAAATTATCTGATACAACTTCATAGGTTGTCCCAACATCTGCAGACATAGTTGAAAAGGATCTCACCAACCCGTTATGCTTATAGTCTGGCTTCTTTGCATCATTTTGATCTCACTTTGGGAAGACATTTCCATAGTGACCCATATCACCACATTTAAAACACTTTATTGTTTGGTTATCAGGATTATTATTAGGATCAATTTCATTTCAATCTTGGGCCATATGTTCAAACTCTCAGCATTTAAAAAACAACTTAGTTATGCAAAGACATTCCCCAGGGTGTTTCTTTCCACACTTTTCACAAACTGGAAATTGAATTTTATTACTATCATAATTCTTTGGTTGATTCATAACCATCACTTTCCAACAAGACCTGTTCTTCTCATTGTTTCCAAAATGCATGTGATAAATAGAGAACTATGTCTCTATCATGTCAGCACATCAGAAAAGTTTCTCATAACTTTTGAATTCACAAGAGGCCAACTCCATTCGATACCTTGGCTTCAATCATGAGTAAAACCGGTTGATTTTTCTATCAAGATCCAGAATATTATTTGGAGAAATCCTCACCAGTCGGGTGAAGTTATCTTCATACAAAGACACTCAATCATCCCCCTTCTGTTTCAATTCAAGAAATTGGTTTTCCATTCTTAGTCACACCACTGTAGGAAAATATTTTTCAAGGAAAAGGATTTTAAATTCATCCCACTCTAAGGAATCAAAATACTCTCTACCCATAGTATTCCTTACCATTGAACACCACTGATTAGTTTCCCCTTCCATAGAATAAATGTTAAGACTTACCTTTTTATTATCTGAATATTCCATAACATCTTATATATTTTCAAGGGCTTTGATATGTCCTTCACCTTATACAAGGTTAGAAGATCCATTGAATGCATAAGGATGTGTTCTCATAAAATGATCCTCTACTATCAAGTTCTGTTTTGGAACCTATATTGGTTCTCTTTCATGGACTCCACCAACATTTATTGTCTGTGTTAGCTGAGCCATTACTGTAACAAACTGCTCAATTCTAATCCCTACCATTACGGGCTATAGTTCCTTAAGGATGTCATTTTATCAGTGCCTCTCCTCTTCAGCATCCATGTTCCTTCTGCGGATAACCATTTTGAACAAACATGTCTTAGATAAAGCAACATGTTAATAACTAAATTCTATAACATGTCAAATTAAACATAGAGTGAAAATCATTTATGGTATTCTATTAAAATCACCCTAACCCCTAAAGTTATCTAATCCATCCTCTGATACCAATTACATGGACAGAGCCGTATTACATGCATAATATTGAATTTATCCATGAAAACACTTCCTGTTACATTGTAGATATTTTCAATTTAATATCTTTATAAAATTAGGACTGTACATTCATGACATTACACATTATTATAGAGTGGATACCATAAAAATAGTTTCCATTTTTTTCAAAATAAAAAATATTAAAACTTAAAACAATACTAATTGAAAATTCCTCATCATTTAACATGTCTTCCTTCCTTGTATTACACATCCATTAACCTGCGAGAAATCATTTAAAAACATGGGATCAGCACAAAATCTTAGAAAGGGATGGAAAAGAAGGAAAAATCACATTATTCCATTAGTACTCATAAAGTATGAAATAATTTTCAAAAGACATTCCTGTCACCCATATATACATTCTTTGTGTAACATGAGATTTACATAAGATCCACACAAAACATGATAACATATATAAAATCTTAATGCTATCCTGGGGAATTACTTGCATTATCTTGTAACCATTCTTAGCTACCCTATAAATTTTAACCCTCATGACTATCATACTTTGTGTAACCATAGCAGTTACACTTGGAGTAACCATACAACCGACCTCCAATATACACATACCCAATGCATTGGAGGTAAATATATATATCCACCATTCTTCATAAATAATATCCAAGAACCAAAACATAATCATACAACACGAATAATTCCATAAAACCATTTCTTGGGAATTTCGAAAAAACTGAATTAAAAAATGATTTTTAATGAAAACTCCCTTATAAATATCATAAAATTGAAGAGAGACTTAATAGAGTGGATTGAGTATGTATATATTCTGTAAATAAACATAATAAATCATAATATAATCATAACCCATCACACATACAATTTAAATAGCACATAAATAATGAAGTAGAAAGTCTACTAAAACAATGGAAATCAGGTTAAGAATTCCCCTACTCCGGGTTTGTCTTACTTACAACTTGTTTAAAACTACTGTATAATTGTTAAAAAAGTGTTATTAATATTTTAAAGAATCATTTTCATGTTTATAACATCTCATATGGTAATTTCATACCATCATTTTACATGGTATTTGTTAGTATTTTTCCCATTGCACTGTTTTTGGTTGAATCCATTACATGATTTCCAAGATTGGTTCATTATGCATGTTCTTGTCGATTGAAAATGAAACTAAATAATGGGATTGAAGTAGTATTTAATTATATCTAGTAAAATAAATTATTCCATTCATCATTTTGAATTATTACATGAGGATGATTCACAAGTTAGAACATTAATGATGTTCATTTAGATCATTTTAGTGGTTATTTTATAATAACAACCTCGTTGTGTCTTATAAATTGGAACCATGAGTACAAAAGATTTCAAGAACCATGGATGAGCCTTAAAACATATATTATAAACAGGTTCACCAATTTATGTTGTTTAATGACCAGAATTGAAATAATTAATGGAAATTGAAATCAAATCGTCCACTATGTCCATAATTCGACACAAACGGACAATGTTTTTATTATTCAAATAAGTTGGAGAGGAGAAGAATAATGATGAGTAATTTTTCATAAAATTGATAAAATCCAGTGTATACACGATTTTTGGTGATTTCATGCCTCTTGGGTAAGGAGATATGAAGAACGAATAAGGAAAGAACTCAAAATAAAAGAATAATTGTGAAATCGCATACTAAAATTCGGCAGCCTAACGGCTATACAACATGGTTTATGAAAATATTAAAAAAAGAGGGGACCAAGGACACCCATCCAAAAATGAATCATAATATAGATTAGATCATGAATAAGAATAAAATAAGAAAATAGTATAGAAACATTAAAATATATACCACATAAAAGAGAACTTGAATGGAAAAAAGAAAGAACTCGAGAATTTTCTTACCCTATAGAGTAACCCTTAGAATGTGATGTTTAGGTCCTTGGGGGATTGAGAAAACATTGGTAGGACTAATATGAAGGTAAGGAGGCTAGATCTTCTTTAATGGATAATTGGTAATGAATTCAATGAATGGATGAGTTGGTATATATAGGAAAAGTGAGGGATTATTTTAATAATTTTCAAGGGACACCTTATGAGTGGTATTTACAATACCATGGGCTTGCCCATGGTATTTTCCCAGGGTATAATCCACTTGAGAAACCTTATATATTATTTTACTATTCAAAAGTATACCAGATTTATGACAACATTATTATATCATTAATGATGTCATTTATACACCGAAACTAAAAACTGTATTTTTTTACAAACCACCAAAAAATCAACTGTTTTAGATAAATTCCCAAAATAAACCCTAACCATTTATCAACATGTATATTTAAAAAATGGAGTTCATATTTTGAAAATAATTTTTTAAATATTATTAATTTATTTTTAAAATAAAATCATACTAAATTAAAAAATTAACAATTCTAATTATGTAACTACTTCTATATCACAATGAAAAATTAACCTAGATGCTATTATCATAAAGCCTTAATAAAATAAAATAATAATAAAATTTACTATTCATTATGGTCATATTACTATTCATAAGGGTATGTTACTATTCACTAAAAAAATAAGTTGGTTCCATTAGACTCAAAATAACATACTGAACACAATTGTAGAAGACTGTTTCTTGGAATTCAGAACATTGAAGTGAAAAAATTATGTTAAAAGGATAGATATAAATATCTACTTAAAACACAGTTCCATTCTTTTCAGTTTATTTTTAAAAAAAACATGGGCTGTTACAGAAACGCCCTATAAAATCGTTGAAAATAACCCATCTTGCTGCAAGCTCAGCACTCCACTGGGTCTTGGGGACACTGAGGTCACTTGTACCCCTCTCTACCACACTGGTAGAAAATGACAAGGCCACCTAAAGTATTATTCTAGATAGTACTTCCATAGTGATAGAAGTTCATTTGTCTATTTCTCTTACCAGTAGAAATAGTACCAGCAACTGGTGTTGAACCGCCCTGGCCCACACTACTTGCTTCCTGCTTGTTCCACTCAGTAATCAGTTCCTGGTTCACTATAGCATGAATTGTAGGAAACCTGAAAACATTCACCAGTGCTAGGATGTTATATTGAAGACCATGGTCAAAGCATATGACCCTCAAAGTCTCATCACCCACTAGAACAGGTGAAAATCCCAGATGCTTGATGAAGCAAGCAGAATAATCCATTACTGACATGGAGCCCTGCTGTAGATTCATGAACTCTCGAGCACGATCTGCCCGCAACATCTTTGGGAATAAAAAGTCTTAAAAAGATTCCCAGAAATCTGCCCACACTATGTCTTGGTGATTCTCAGTTTGGGTGGTAACATCCCACCACATCTTGGTGAAATCATCCATCATGTATGTATCGAGCTTGACCCTCTTCCCTGGAGATGTCTCAAGATTCTAGAAAATAGTCTGCAAAGATCCCAGCCAAGACTCTGTAGCCTGTGGTCCACCATCCCAAGAAAACGTAGGTGGATGCTGCTGCTTGAATACATGAGTCAGATCTACCATTGATGTAGCAACCTGTGGTGCTCCCTAGAAGTTGTGCATGAACCACATGAATCATTCACGAAACTGTGCATCTGCGCCCATTCCCGGTATAACAGCTGGTGCTGCATCTGAAAATGCTGGTGTATCCATCGGTAGACCATGGCCTACCGTTTCCAGAGTATACTCGCTGCCACTTTCCTGGAGAACAAACCCAAGGTCTTCTCAGCCGCATGACTCTACAAGGCCAAAAAACACCTCATATTTATGTTTATCAAAGACAGATAACTAGGGGACCAAAAAGGGAAAATGAGGAAGAAATCATTCAAGATTTGTAAAACAAGACTACATGATGTGTATATTAACTACACGGTGTGTACATGACATATCTTCCCCTTCTTGGGTCCTTCTACACCGCATAGCCTCACTGATCTCTCTTGATCAAGATTACATGTCATGTATAACACTACACAATGTGTACGATTTAATTTCAAACTACATGTGTCGTTAGTGACATGGCTGGCTACTTGGATGTCACTACACGGCATGTTACACCCACACACGATGTGTAAACCACCCGTTTTCCCAAGCCACATGGCTAATTCCACATGGTCTCTCAACAGCAAAGGCTACAAGGCATGTCCACGACCATACATCGCGTACTAGGAAGGGTAACACTGACCTGTGTTGTTCGAGAGACGACCGGGTACCTGGGTCATACTACACGACTTGTACAACATTTATATGGCATCTTCAATCAATGATTTTTTCCGTCTGTGTTGTTAGTTACATGGGCAGTCTCCAGGTTAATACTACACGGCATGTACAACTGTTACATGACGTTATTCCCAAGCCAAGCCCTACCCCGTTTCCCCAAACACAAGACCTATGACACGAGAAGAGACTACAGGGCGTGTACTTTGGGTACACGACATGTACTTAATCTTTTTCTCTTTCTTCGTTAATAGTAGAACACACTACATGTGTTCATAAAACTACATGGTGTGTATAATATGTTTTCTGGACATTATGCCTCAGGAACTACTCAAGAACCCAGAAAACACATAAAGGAACAACTATGTACCAAATTCTAATCTGTGAGGGCCCATACGCCCTGTTAATCAAATCATGACATCTAATACATGTCATAATAATGTAAATTTTCCAATGATCCACCGAATTCTGATCATTGAGGTCCCATACTCCCCAAAAATGAACGTTTGGCATTCATTCTATCATAAAACTCACAAAACAATATCCTATTAAATAGAAGGTGTTTATCAAAGTATCTATCACAACAACATGCTTCTCTAGAACCACAACTATCACAATAACATTCAATTTCTAATGAAACTACATGGCATTGAAGTATGCATGTAATGTGATTTCTAGCATGTTCCTAAACGATGCATGAGATGGCATACCTTAATCCCATCAGGATGAAACTAAATAGAACCCATGTATAACATATAAATAGAACACTCACCAGTGTATCACCCAACGGTGAAAATCGAATCAACTGTAAAATTTTCAAAATCTGAAATATTCAAATAAATGAGGTAGACTGGATTTTCCATGTATATGGGTTAGCTACTCCTAGGAAAAACAATTTATAAACTACCATTTTTGTACTACCCCTGACTAAGGCTCCAAACATTATGTCAAAGAAAAAGAACCTCCTATGATACTAAATTGTAACGTCCTGAATCAGGGTGCCACTCAACGGGTGGCCCGAACCCAGTTGGTCAAATAACCTCAAGCATGTTTCCCCAAACACCAATGGCTGTCGACTAGCAGCGAGGGCCCAGGTATGATAGTGGGGAAACAATGCCCTTATTTTTCAATGAGTGATGTAGTGGAAAAAATGATAACAACATACAAAAGCAGATATAGTAAACAGTAATTAACTGGAATGGACACATGAATTAAAAATGAAACCATCAGTTATATATGTAAGGATGAAGCATTTCACTATTCTATAAAAGTCATAAAAACATGTTACATTACAATAAAATACAATACAACAAAAGTACAAGTACAATGGATCAAACAGAATAGTGCAACAAGAACTCAGAAACATCTCCATCATAAGCTCGTCCCATGGTCTCTTACTTCTCTGCAACAATCATGTACCTATATAAGGACCCTTGCCCCTATAGAAACCTGTATAAATACAATCTGTTTTGGCTGATGACATGACCCAAACATGGTGTGAGAAATAAATCCGAATAGGCAACCACCAATGGCCTGTACCAAATTGTCAATGGAAAAGTAAAATAGAAGTTTGCAATAGTAAATGAAATAAACTAAGAATTACTCAAAAGTAACTAATTACCAGTTATATTGAAATTATAATATTCATTTAATAATTCAATTTTTGATATCACCACAGGGAATATTCTAACTAAACAGTCCGTTTCCTCAGACATGCAAACACTTACCCTCAGGTAAACAGAATCTTACCCTAAGGATAACAGAACCATGCCCTAAGGCTAATCAGAATCACCCCCTCATGCTATGAAGAATCAGGCCCTCAGACGATTCCCCTTAGGCATAAAGAATATTTTCCTCAGGCATATGAGATAATGCCCTTAGGAACAGAAACAACTGCCTCAGGATAAATAGACCACTACCGTTAGGCTAAATAGAACCCTGTCCTCAAGTGCATGTAACCAGGCTGAGCCCAACAGATAATCATGAAATTATATAAAATTTCTCTCAATTAAATTTAAATCATTTTATATTTTATGGTATACCCTTGGGTATCCTAGCCAAATGGCTAAACAGAGGAACACCCCCCCGTAGTGGTCCTGGATTATTTTAACGATCCCAAACATCAGGTTATAATTACATTCAAATACCTATACATTTCTAGGTATACAATTCATCAAGGCCTTATCCATAAAACACCCCATTCATGGGTGCGTATCACTATGGTAAATAAATTCACCATGTCATTTTGAAATAAACACTATAACAGCTACCATGATCACCTTTGATCAGTATACGTGAGCGACGAATCTAGAAATGCCCAAGAATGACGTAGATATGGGATAGGATAATTCCCATTCAAACGTAAATAACATTCTCCTATGAAGTAATTGGCAAGAACAACTCAAGAAGAAGGTATGGCTTCCCGGTGCGGTCCCAACAAGATCAACGGAGTTGGAAATGAACTCTCAGCGTGCGTGCGGGAGATTCGGCCGTCCCCCCAGGCTCCTCCGACGTTCTAAGATTCCTCTGTGAACAGAGGAGGATACCTACTTTTTTATGAAAAAAAATACACGGCATGTAATCTAAAGTACACGGCGTGTACTTTCCATCATTTAACTGTTCCTATGGATTTTACTCACTAGTGCGGAACTATTCACTTGCCTACATGAGTACAAAACATGTAATATCTGAGTACACGGTGTGTACTGTCACTCAACCGGTGTATGTCTTCACCACTTTACTATTCACCTGTCAGCTGATGACAAGGCGTATAAATACCCACTACATAGCGTGTATTTGAGTATTACACCTTTTGTCATCGGCCAGGATATTTTTCTTGTGTGCTAATCCCAAATGAAAAAAGTACATGGTGTGTGGAGAAGTACACGGCATGTACCCACAGAATTTGGGATTTTTCCCCATTTTCCTTAATTTCTCAAAAACACTTAAATAAATAGGAAAAAAATAATCCCATACCTCAAGAATAAGAACTAGGTTCATACAATGATTCCCTCTTGTAAGTGTAGTAGCTCATGTATATGCACTGAACATAGAATCTCTAGGACAAACTCTACCCTGAAAAGGTCATAGAAGTCCACCCGGATGAGGGTCTTATCGTTGTGTGACATGAGTGTCAGACTTTACCATCTCCAAGATGCTCCCTTGAAGAGACTGGAAGCTAGGATTCCCATTAGATCAGTGGGTGTCCCAACGAAAGGATATGCTCTAGCCATAGCTTCCATCCATTATTCATCCACCATCGGATCCGTCTCACATCAGAACCTCAGAGATCTCTCCCGCTAAAACTCGTGTAACACGCTTAGTTAGTGTGCATTGTCTGATAGTGGGGATGGGGTCAACGGCTTCCCAATGGGAAATGGTGCTGCTGGTACACCACAAGATTGTGCTAGCACTGTAAGAGGGTACTACACTGAGGCCTCATTTCTTGGTGGGCCATCCTTCTATACTCTCACATAAATCCTGGCTGGCTGTCTACATGATGGAATCTATAAAGGAAACAAATTCTCCAAGGGTAATCAGTTATACATAGTGATATGACATAGAGAAAACTATAGAAAAAACAGTTTACATGACACATGCAATCAGTATTTTCATGTACTCAGTCAGAAATCAGAATTCAGGGTCCTGGTGTATGGATACGTAGGCGGCCACACCAATACTGGATTCCCCAAACTGAAAACCACACACATAACTCTTAAAAAAATTTCCACACAGAAACGATGGAATTTCTAGATCATTGGTAGAGATGACTCGTCTAATACAACTTTTTCATGGCCCTTCCCCCAAGGAACGTTCTATGACTACCCCAATATCACCTTCTATTGTCCAAGGGATGAAGACTATCACCAGAACGATGTATCCCTTAACCGGATGGCATTGCCTTTAAACCTGTACAAACACACAAATACAAGAGCAAGACAATAGGAAACCATGAAATAAACTGTTGTGTTAAAATGTGGGATGAATGTAAAGGAGTCAGAATAAAAGCCCAAATGAAATGCATAAGAATACTTAAAATGTGAAAAAAAACTCATGGATCATTGACTGAGGATCCTAGCTAAATGGTGGGTACATCTCCTGATCAATTGTCCTGGGTCACGCCACGTCACATGGTCCACCTCTGAGCACCATACAGTCCTGGCTCCCTCAGCCTCGATCAACGACGTCAATTGACTACACAAGACACAACAAGGTGTGGCTGGAGCCTATGATATAGTGAGTATAACAATACATAGTAGGGACCCTGAGACCCATGAACGTCTCCCAAGGTTCCACATATGGAAAACCACATTGAAAACCTCAATCATGAAGCATGAGGAAATCATAAAATATACTTATGTAAATTCCCATACATATACCTAATTTATCAAGATATAATCATCTCAAACATAAAGGAAGAATAACTCAATGGTTACACCATGAAGGAAACACCACAATGGTAAAAGTACCACATTGGCAACACCACGAAGATCACACCACGAATGTAAAAGTACAACACATGTAACACAACTAAGATATCACCACAAAGGTAAAATTACACCTAAAGTATCACCACGATGATATCCCCATGAAGATATCACCACAACGGTAAATGTACAACACATGTATCACCACAAAGGTAAAATACTCAACTCACACCAGGTATTAGTGATGTATAGAAGTACAGATGATATTTCACAAAGCTAGATCATCTTATTCTGTCAAGAGGCACTATGGATGATCATAAAGAGTCTAAACCACATAAGACCGATAGATACTAACCCATGAAATGATCCACAAATGATTCAACCTACCTAGAATTGATAGGTACTAACCCCCACAATGAACCACATAGGTTCTAACCCACACATGATCGGTATGAGATGACTCACACAAGATCACTGAGAACTAACCGACAAGGGATATGAAACACATAGGATCTGTATGTGCTATCCCACACCTGATCGCTGAGAGTTGGCCCATACAGGATCAGACCCACACAAGATCAGTGTTGACCCCCTCTGGATTTTCTCAGTACTATCCTTTGTATGATCTATCTCAAACCTCTGCCTCACTTCTAACCATTGGATTCCCACTGATAGTATTCATGATTATGGGAGAACCACTTCTCAATCCATATATCTTACATCATCCACAATGTAGATCAAAGAAAATGTAATCTAAAAAACTGACATGTCGTAAGGGTCTGAGGAAATAGATGGCACGTCAATCACACACCCGGTCTGTGATTTAAAAGCACTTTAGTTCTGAGAGCCCAGTTGGATTCAGATTCCATCCAACCCAGTCATAATCTAATCATTATCCAAAAAACTATTTGAGTATACCAAAGGAACCACTCCACAAAATGGATCCCAACACCACTGATGGCATGTCGAATAGACACTTTGTTCCTCAGTTACTGGCGTTTCGTTATTCGAGGTCCGGTTGGATGGGAACCGGTCCAACTGGGTCAGTCCGGAAAAATTCAATATTTCTAGGGGTCTACCTAACCCTGATTGGGATCGACCAGATATGTATTGACTCAGTTAACTGAGTCCAGCCCATCGGGTCAGCGTGGTTCGGTTCGTGGGCCCGGACCGCGGTTGGCAGCACCAATCGATTGGGTCTTTTCCCACCCATGTTGGCCCACTAGGTCATGGGTCTGGCCCATCCCACTTGTGGGTTCGGTTTGCTAGTTGGGTCTGGAATGGTCTTCTAGTTTGTGTCTGGCCCGGTCCACTAGAATATAGATCAGTCGTCCCAGCTGGCCGCGTGAGTGCAGGGCTATTTTGTCCAGTAGGTGGATCACTTCCCCATAGCAATTACATGACTGGGGGGAACCATGCATGACTCAAGGGTTTCACAATTCCACACATATTCTGGAATTGAACCGTGACCTCCACTAGTGGCACATGATGGTGTGTCACTCCGCCTTCCTCCACGACCGACAGGTGCCAGACACCACTGCCCACAGGGGCTACATGCCACATCCCCCATGTCTGGAAACATGCGATGGAGTGACACCACCTCTTTCACAGCTAGCCGAGTCGGCCGCCCCCTCTTCCAATCGTGGATATGGCCTTTCCATCCTTAGTCGAAGGCGCACGATGAAGGACTATAACATTCTATGCGGCCGGTTGTTGTTGGCCACCGCTGTCACCCTCCGTCCTGGGTTTCGTCCAACCCAAACATTTCTAGCGAAAGCCTTTTCAACTTCCAACCAAAAGGGTGGATGGTCCGAGACTTGTTTGTTTGGACCGTTCCTTCCACGTAAGATTGATAGCATGACTATAGTAAAAGAATTATCATCTCTTGAAATTAAATAATAAAATAAACTCTACCTCAAGATCATTGGAGACTGTCAAGACTGAGTAAGAGTGGTCATTCGTTATTATTGTAAAAAGATGTCAATGATGCCATTCAATAGTCGTTCTTCGGTTCAGGATTTTGTGTCTCATGTCACTGCTCGCTGGAACAAGCTATATAATCCATGTGTTGGGTGTCACATCACTTTAATAGATCTTTGTCGCTTGGTGAAGATATGCCAATACCACCCACCAAAATCAATATGAATAATAGTGAGGAAGGGTATGTAACGATCAAGTAATATATGGGGGTTCATTTAATAGGAATCTTCCAAAATTCCAAGAATGGTGTTACTTAGGTTTCGAAGGGTCAAGCCAATTAATGTCTTGACATGTCATTGGTCCCCCACTACCGCTTATCTGTTGGAGGAAAAGAAATAAATAAATAAAATAAAAGAATTATTTTTTTAATCATTTAAAAAGTCCCAAAATATATCTTTTCCTCCAAACGTAATATGGTCAAAGAGATTCCCCCTTATTGGAATAACGATGCTCCAGATTCCGCGGTTCCCTAGAATTTTTAATCCGACCACCCGTTCAAAAGATAAAAACAGCCACCCGCATGATTACTGAATGTTCCTAAAAAAATTCAGAAAATAATTCCGAGCACACCAAGTCTTGAAATCATGTGCCATCAATTTTTGCAGACACTTAACAATTTCATATAATAAAAACATAAAATTTACATGGAAATTATGTGTGGTAACATTTTATTATTGAATATCAAATAAATTTATACCCATTAATCATGTAGTATATAATGAGAATTTAATGATGATTATAGATGATAATGTGACCAGTGATACCACATGTTAATATATATATTATTTCAGGGTATATATATATGTTTGGGGTTACCCAATAAAAATATTATATAATGAAAACACGATTGTATATAATAAATAGGTCAATATATATTCACATCATCAAAAATTCATTGATTCAATGTCAATTTCATTAATGATATATCCATTGCATGAAATCAAGGGCACTGAATAAAGATGTAGTGAAGAAATTTCTATAATGTATTGGAATAACATATATGTGATTGTTCTTCCATCTATCTATAGAGAAGAGTAAAATGATACTTTGTTTTTTTGTATCATTTAATTAAATAATCATTCTAATATACTATATTTATGAAGAATATGTTTTTATACACCAATATTCATATATGGGACAAAGAGGATAGTTTCCCTTCATACTACTAATATAATGATAATAGAATATGTTTGATGATTATAAAGAGTCCTTACGAAAATAAGTTGAATTCACATTAGTGGATTTGTTTTATGATATATCATTGAAAATGAAAAAACTATGTCTATCTATGAATATGGTAGGACAATTTATCTTGATGTTATATTTAGACCATGTTATATATATTTGAGGGTATTAGGATAATTTTAAACCAATCATGAGAGTATGGAACTATATTCCTCATTAGGATTTTGTTTCTAGATAACCAACTATAAAATGGTATCTCACTGTGGTAGCCTTTATGATTGATGACTATGTCCCAGTGGATCTAAGGATTATCCAATCATATTGAAATGTGAACTTTGTAAACCACATGTCTACATTATATTTATAATAATGAATAAAATAATAAGAAAATAATGAGAGGATAAATTACATAAATAATTTATGATTAAATTGGAAACCAATTATTAATTGGAATTAGAATTCATCACCAATGATTTAGCCACACTAAGTATCGAAAATATACCTCAATAGTCCTATCAATTTGTAATAATGTGTTAGTAATATCTATTAGATTCACTATTTAAAATTTTATGACTTTCATTGATTTTATTTTATTAAATATTTTATAATTATGCTTATTTTTAGTGACTTATTCACAATTATATAGATAATTGGACCATTAATGTTCAACATACTATCATAATAAAGCTGGAAAATGTGTTATTGAATGAGAAGACTTAGTGGGTGAATAAAATTATAAGATTTAATTAATATTTGTTCCAAAATAGGTTAATGAAAATTAGTTTATCATTATGTAGGTAAAATTCATGTGAAAATCTAAAGAAAAAAATTCAAACACTATTGGTTGGGATAGCATTTTAGTTTAATTTTAAATTAACACATTAAAGGTAATAAAAAACTATTTTCCAAAAGAATAAATTTGTTTTATTTGTAGTATGATTAAAAAGAAGAGATATGTGTTTACCAAATATTATTGAGAATAAAATTACATGAGGTTTAAATTCGAATAAACTTTTCTAGAATAAATAATGAACTAAAATTATTATGGAGCCTTTGGGACATGATATGTTGAAATTTAATCTAGTTACAAATCTTTCTAACAAATGAATCAAAAATGTTAATGAGAATGAAAGAGGAAAGAAAAATCTTGATGAAAAATTTCAGGATTAAATGGAAATTTATAAAACAACATTGATATTAAAAATAAACTAGTGGATATACAATATAATAAAATTTTGTAAATTCAAACAGTTATTGAATAAATGGTAGAAATTCCAAAAAAAATATGTCATAAAATAAATGATTAAGGTGAAGACAAATTGTAGGATAGCAATAATGAAATATAAATTCTAAATATAAAGTTTCCTGAACATGAGCTAATGTTAAAATAACATGTATGGACTCATAATATATATTGACAATAAATAAAAGAAGTAGGATCTATTTTCAAATTTAATTATTTTTTCAAGAGGATGCATATTTAAAACTAAGACTTTTTGGTGAAAACAAATTATGACCTCATCATTTCATGAAATTTACAATGTAAAAATAGACTAATCGTAGACTAAAAAAATGGAACCCACATAAATATTCCGCATACTTGAATATCATTATTAGTCACCACATGCTGCCAATTTTCACCCCATCATCATAAATTACTAGAGAGAATTATATTTACCCAACCTAATGTGCAATAAATTGAATACATATAAAAAGAACAATGAATCATTAATAAAATGGTCATAAACCTATATCCAATAACATATATTAAATACATGAAGCGACAAGACATAATAAAGCTAAAACACAATCTAGGGTACATTTCTAAAAAATAAACGAAAACAATAAAAAACATGATACTATATGTGATATGTGGGTAACAACACATTATATCACTATAAAAATCCCAAAAAAAACTAAAAACATTTCTCTCCTATAGTATAGTTCAACGTCTTTACCCCCATAAAATTATATAAAAAGAAATAAAATTTACCAACAATTGTGTTGAATGTGAGGTGAATAGGATTATTATGTTCCCACCTATGAGTTCCATATCAATTTAATTATATTAAAATCAGGAAAAACTTTTCTCTTTTTCCACCATTTGAAAACAACCGATGTTAAAAAATCTTCAAAGTATAATATCCATAATAAAAATAAATTTATACAAATTAATACATATAATAAAATCCATTAAAATGGTAAATATGTAAAAAATAATAGCATATCAAGATATAATACTACTAACAACAAAATTAATGTATATTCAACACTAAATCCCCTCGAACAACTACCCGTGGGAGACTGTGAATTCCCCAAAAGTGAACAACAAACATTTTCAAATCAAATCCTTAGAAAAATGATCATATAGAGAATATGAATACCCGAAGAGTAAACACAATTAAAATATAGTTGATTATATACACACCCCATCTCTCTCAATTATGTTCCAAAGGACTAACATTTGATTTTTATAAATTATTCAAAAAGGGTTCCATATTTCAAGAAATAATCACAACTCATTATTAAATCAAATTATGTTTTTAAAACCCATTATTCAATCCATTCTAAATTCATTATGATCCATTTTAAACCCATATCCAATTGTTAATAAATATTTTATAGAAAACTATTTACAAAAATATAAAAATTGTCAATTAATTTATAAATCAATTCATAATATAGTAGAAATATAGTTTATCCAATACATATTATAGATAGTACTAAGTACAACATACCTGGGAAAGACACGATTGAAAAGGAATATAAAAACTTATAATGGAAAAAAATCAACAAAAGAGTCCATATAACCAATTCCCGTATCATAGAATGTTATTACATGGAAAGAAATATAGAAAATGTGATATATCACAATATACCACAATGAAAACAAACCTACCAAACTACAACCAATAATGTACCAGCCCCCAATAAAAGATAGCACAATAGATATATAAAGGATTAAAAAAACAACCTTAAGGTAAATGAATACAATGTGAATCACCACGCCATTGTTGTAACCAATAGAAATAAAGAGTATAAAATTCTTATTAACGGGGATATGTGACTAATCCTATATGGAGATCAAAAATTGAACAAAATTATTTGGAAGGAGAGGTGGAACCAAAAATCATATGGATGGATTCCTATTATATGACTTGGGAACCTTCAATAGAATCATCAGAAATAAAACCTAGATAAATCCTACTGTGTCAATGTATTGATCACCTAAACACATCATTTATGTTGAATGTTTTGGATAGAACACATATATAAAAACAACATAACATTGTGTTAAATTTATCTTGATTGATGATATTATATTGTAAAATATGTTCTTCTGTTATAAAATGAGTTTATGACATGAAAATTGTTGTATGGAAGACAAGATTCTTATGATTTGATGTGTATTATGGATTGTTTCCAATAATGGACATACACCCTTATCACATTACTATGGTGTCATTTTTTTATCTCAAAACTCGAACCGAGGTCCCCCTAAAAACATCAATAAATATCTCCAAAGTTCATTGAACACAAAAACACCATATTAAACATAGAATTAGAGTACCATAATAATACACCATTTCAAAACCAACGCAACTATAATGAATATGGAATACAATATAAAAATATGTAATTATTTTTCCAAATTCTTCTTATTTAAAACTGAAGTACAGAAAACAAAATCTACCAAATTATCAATGTATAAATGTGATGATAATATTTACATCATGTCCATGGAAGATTTTATTCCATTAAATCTATATAACATAATTTGAAATAAAAAATTTAGGGAATATATTTTTGTTCATTCATGGGTAATAAGTCCATGAATACTAGAAGGGTAAATATTTTTACATTTTATGTGAATATGAACACTCACGGGATTTCTTAGATAGAATCTATGATAGATACAAATGTTTTTAATGGTTTTATCAAAATATAGATCTTATATTTTGATAAATGTAATGATATTTTAAGAATAAATTAATAGTATAGTGAAAAAATGATAATAGAATATTCAATATGAATATAACAAATTTCATGAGTTGTTTTCAAAAAACACCAAACGTTTTATGAAAAATATGTTTTTTGTGTGAACTGAAATGTGGAACAAAATTCAAAAAAATATTTATATAGTATTTCTATGTAACATGAAATGATTATAAATATGTTGACTGATAAACCATGTTATAATGTATCTACATAGTCTCTTGATAAATGAAAATTAACACAAAAACAAATTGACGAAGTGATAGAATACATGAAGCCTCAATTTAAATTAGAATTGTGGTATGGATGTGAAATGATGACTAGATTGGATAATGATGTAAAATAGATGAGAATATCATCTCAAAATTTCTATGTATATTTGGAATAAATGATGACACACCATATTCCAAAAACATATATATAGTGTATGTGTGATTTAATGCATGGAATTGAAGGTTAGTCATAATATAATGGAATAATAATATGGTAATTGATGATTTTACATCATTAATAGAATTAAATATATAAGATATTTTGGGGATAAATACCTCATGGTGTCCTCTTAGTATGATTTTGTTTGTTGAGAAATTCTGATGAAGACAAATGCGTATGGTTTTTGTTTTCCGAATACATGTTTTTTAGGTGGTTCAGTTTCCCAGTATTGGAAAAACATTAGAGCCCCAAAAATTCGGAATTTGAGTTTGTCCAAGTATGGTTTTATTAATTGGACTGGATGGAATGAAAAATGGAGAATGAAATCAGCAATGAAAGAGAAACACAACCCATGACATGAAACGTGTACCATGTCTTGGAAGGGTATGCAGCCACCTACGAGGTGGAAGAAGGCGATGCGGTACTCGGATGACTTATCATAATAACAAGATATCGATCGTATTAGAGAAAAGGAATAATACTGACAGTTGTAGAAATATGGTTTCTGGAATAGGTGAGGTTCACAGTAGGAGGACCGATATTCCATGGAGGATATAATGAATCAATGATTTTGTAAATCAATTGTTAATGGATTTTTTGGATATCTTTGCCTAGTTAAGGATATTCAATCCCTATGATTAAGGGTGTGACCTAATATCATTAGGGAATGACATTTTGGTCCAAAAAATCATAATTTTATTGAGGTTGTTCGCAAGGGAGAATTATTTGAAATCTGAAGTCATTTGCACAGACGAAATTCCACCGATGGTTATTGTGGGAAATTATATTCGACAAAGGACACAGTACACGAAGGAAGAAGCATGGAACATACGTTCTTTTCTAACACAGACCACAAAAAAACAATCTACAGAAAGAGATATTTACTTATAAGTGGTTCATCGACATTGTACGCGATGGCTGTAGAAGATAGCGAAGGAGGAGGCAGTCTGTGGACAAAGAGCGGTTCACAGAAGTGGAAGCGGTACACATATGAGGTGTTCTTCATAGTATATCTCATACACAGTACATGGAAAACAATATGGGTTATGAATTGCACAAATAATCATGTAAATTATTCAAATTATTTTATGAAAGTGTTTTATGATACTAAGTTGTTTCCATAAAGGTTGATTTTATCTGTGGTTAAAAATAAAACTTCAATAGAGCATCTACCTAATGTTGAGAATACATAACATCATGATGGTGGTGGGACATATATGTACATTAATTGTTTCCTTCTTACATGTATTTAAACTATGAATGGATTATATTCCAAGAGTTGTGAGCCAAGGAAAAGGAAGGCGCTGACCCATTCCACCAGTAGTGAGCCATAGAAAGTGGCATAAGGAGTGAACCTTGGGAGTCCAGTAAGCATACCCTAATCATTGTTAAGGCAGCGATCATGCGAATAAATGATCTTTCCTGACCATTGTACTCATTATTGGCAATAAGACATAGTGGGTTTGGTACATCATCACATAGTTGTTGTATACTCCTTAGATGTAGCCCGAAGAGGGTGAACCAAGTAAAAATCACTATGACATATGCCTGATTTCATATCTGTTTATATATTTTTGTGAATAGAAGATAGAATTTATTATTTAATATTAATGAACCAATATCAAAAGGGACTGATATTTTAATCTATCATACCCTGATTCACGACCCCCGCCCCCCAGAGTATTCGACTTTGCAGACCTAATATATACTATTATATAATGATTCATAAATTGGAATTAAAGAAAATTTAATGAGGGGTGATCTATTAGGTATATAAAGTGGTTAATATCAATTCATGATATAATAGTAAATAATGTTTTATAATTGTCTAATATTTTTTCTAATTCTATTATAAAATATTAAATATGATCCTCCTTGAAGAAATGTGAATATTTTCAACATTAAGAATCTATTATAAGAATATTATTTTTTATAATGTTATAAATATGAAAAATAATATGATATGTATTTTGAAGAGATCAACCATTATAAATATAATGTGTTATGTCTATTTCGAATGAATACAAGTGAGTAATGAATAAAATTCATTAAAAATTATTACCTCATATAAATGTGAATATTTTAGAATGAATGCGATGTATATTTCATAAAATGAAAATGTATTCATTTTATCTCATCCAACATAATTGTAATCATATTTATAATTATAGAGGTGTTAAATTGAACTCATCAATAAAATAAGTAATATGAAAGGGTAAATAATATAAAATGAATTTATTCCCAAAATTTGAACATTAATGATTATAACCAAATTGTTTTTGTTTGTTTTGTATTTTAATGATGATATTAACATGAAAATTGTAATTTAATTTTTAAAAGAAACATGTATAAAACTATTACTTTTTGGGAAACACATAAATAAAAAAAATTATTCCAATTTTAATTAATGAATATTATTTAAATAATATTCTATTGTTTTAACTAAATAAAATTCACAGGTTTTATGTCGACAATGGATAATGTAGATTTTGAGCAAGACAATTCATAGAATATTTATTAATAATTAATTGGAACCCTTTCCCCCATGAACAATTTATTATGTGTCAATAAGGTCGATATAATGTGAACTGAATTGTTCATATGAATTGGGCGAGTAAAACAAAGACTATATATATTAACACATCATTTAGATGGTATTTCAAACAAATAAAAAGTTGAATATTATTAAAATAAAATTTTTCGTGTTTTTTTAGTGGTAAATGGACAGGGAAACTCAACATGTTTATGAGTATTAATTACTTAAATATTGAGGAATCTTGGATTTTTTAAAATAACATTAAAATTATTGAAGGGAAATGATAGTAATATATGATATACATAAGAAATATTGGAACTATGTTTTAGGATCATTAAAATTGATTTTTTCATGAATTCTGTAATGTGGAATTAGTCGATGCTATATGAAAAACATAATAAATCTTTTCATTACAGATTAATGAAAGTTTCATTATATTAATGAATTTCGTCATTCCTATTAAACCAGATGATACATGATAAATGTAAAATATTATTTAATTATTTAAGGTGTTTAATTAACAATGAAATTTATGATCAATGAAGATATATGTATATATATATATATATATCAAATAAATGTTCTTTTTTTTCAATTCATTTTTTGGATATATATGGGAATAATGGTTTTTTGAACTACCATAAAATCAATCTATTAAAATTGAGGTGTTATTTAGAAGAAAAAATATAATGATAATGGTTTCGATGATTGTTTTCATTATTTTACTATGAATATTGATTTTTGGAAGAAGTGAAAACATACATATGTATATATTCATACATGATCTATGTAAGAAATTTTTTTCTTCCATATTATCATACATAGGTAAATCTACATACCTGAATAGATTACATTGTAAAAAAATATCCAAATATTGGTTTTTATGTATAAGGGAATATGAAGAGTTAGTTTATATTCTATGTATGTGATTATAAATGGTATGTATTTATTATCATATTGGTGGTTTAGTGGAATATATGATCTGAACGTATATTTTAATGTGTTTTTGTAATAAAATGGACCATCCACATGAATTCATGTAGATACAAATATGCAAAATTCTATATATGGTAGATTTTCATGTACCCAGATGATCTATATATGGAATTTTGTATTATATAGCATGTGAAAAGGGGGATGAAAAAATGATTTTATTTTTCAGATGAGGATTGGAATTTTTTTTCAAAATATCCATATATTATGATATTTGAGGTCAATGTCATTATGAATAATTATATTGTTGATGTAAGTAGAAATAATAAAATATGTCAGGAAAAATAATGTTTTTTAAATAAATATTTTATTTAAAATATGACATGGAAGATAATATTCATTGAAGTTATATGTCATGAGGCTTTAGATTATGCCGTGACTATCAAAGAAGAAATTTTATAATTACTTTAGGAGAAGTTCCTCATCGATGAAATGAGGTATGTACAGATTTTTTTCAACGATTTAATATAAAAAAATTCTTCAATCTCATGAAATATTGTAGATATGGTGTTATGGCATCACGCCATATGTGTTGCTGAACCAGGCATTGATAAGTTAGGTCAAGAGACCTAAAATGCATCTCTACTAATGTCTGAAGCATCCAACTAGCAGTGGAGGACTTTGGTATATTTCCGGGGAGACCATTCCCTTATAAGATAATGTATTACATTGTGGAAAACAATATATTTAACAATTAGAGGCAGTAAATTGGAAAAGCAGGTAGAATCAATAGGTAAATGACACAACAGAAAAATAATAACTACAGAAGCTGACGATTCATTACAGATTCCATGATGTGGTCAATGTAAGAATCCATGAGTTAAAAAAATAAAATAAAATGGGTTTTAGATACATGAGTATGATTCATCCAAACAAAAACTGCACAAAAGACAAAAAATTAAGACATGAAATTTCATGAAAAGGCTCAATCCTCCCCTGAATCTATATCCAAAAAAGAAATGAAATAATGAATTGAGAGGGGAAAATTTCCTTGTATCCATTCATGCAGACATATTATCTACTTTGGTACCGAACGATTCCCAACTAGGGTCTGAGATATAATCATTCTATCCCAGCAGTTCTATTTTCTAAACATTTAAATTTATCACTATATAAAATCAATAGTGTTAAATAAATAATGAATGCAATTAATTTAAATAAATAAAAATAATCGCAACATGGTTTCATTTACTAAGAGTACATATATTCCATACCTCATACGTCGGCCTAAGCCGAAAGTCTGAATGAGATACCTGGTAATGTATACTAAATATTTAAAGGTCTAAGTAACATGATAGACCAATGTAAATGGAATACCCCAAATCATGTGACTTTTCTATTGGTACAATCCATATTTGAACACTAATTTCACTAATGTAACAAGATAGATATCACAACCATTATGAGACTCTATGTAGTATAAATAAAAATATCCCAAGAATTTATATTAAAAAAGACAAATTCAAAGGTGGAGTATGAGCTCGTCTTGACGGTATCCCGACAGTATATCCATTAATTTATATCCAATTCCATAATCCCATCCAAGGAGATCCTTTAAAACGTCCATGTATTTGTCATGGTATGGTCACTATGATTCCCTCTTAAGTATCAGGTGTAATGGATTGAGTATCATCTAAGTCACGGTGTAGCAATGTTTCCAATGTGTTTGTCCTCAATTGTCCGTTAGGGAACCTATGTAATAAAATATTATATAAAAACCCTAGGTAAATCCCATGCATGGGGAGACTATAGCATTTATCTTCTGATGTGTTGTGTGAAAACATATTCAGTACAAAGTGTCCAATTGTGTGATCTTAATATGGGAATCACATTCTCTCCAAAATCCAGTTTCATTTAAAAAAATAGTGATATATATATATATCCCATAACATAACTCATGATTTCAACATTCTAATTACCCATTTAATTCTACTCGTATTAATTATTCAATCCTAATAGTCATGGCTAATAATAATAACATAATATTAAGTAGAATTGGAACATATCAGTGAATGTGGAGTCCTGGAATTTTATAATGTTACAGAATGAAATGACATATTGCAACAATTATTTAGGAAAAAACATCAATGAAATCCCAAATTCATGTTTAATGATCCATCATAAGTAATTTATTAAATTTAAAACATGATCTCAGTTTATCTCACATGCATATATAATTGAAAATGGAAAGACCGATGCCATAGTTGAATAGGACAATTATTTTAACACACACAATGCGGTGTCCAATGACATTTAAATATCCAAGGAAGTAGTTATACTTAAACATTGGATACATGGAATAAGAAAAATAAATTTAATTATATTAAAATGCATTATTATTTATTTGTCGATATGCAACGAAGAGCGACAGAATGGTGAGAATTGAATGAATCAACAAAATAATGGTAAAGAATAAGGACACCCTACATTAATGCTATAGTATATACCATGAACCATGAAAAAAATTGGTTTGACCTAATCATAACAATACAGAGTTTTAAAAAACCTCTATATTAGGTAAAATATCATGTTGATGATCACTTGATGGAGAATGGATTAAACTCAATGATTTATGTTGTGAAATATTATCCCACCAAGTGATTCACATCACTTCTGACGGTGTTGAAAAAAGGGAAGAAGAAGAGCTGCAATGGGATTCCAATGTGGCCATGGGGGGTGGCGCACCACCAGTATAGAAGTGTGTGTGATGCACAAGAGGATATGAGAGGGAGATAATGTTGGAAAAAAAGAATAAAAATTAATAAATAAAAAGAAAAAAATAATAAAATTTAAAATAAAGGATTAAAGAGATAATAATAATAATAATTGGTGAATCCTAATATTATGTTTTTTTAATTTTCATAAATTCACTTTAAATTTAATTATTTATTTTTATTCAGTTTTTTCAATTAGATTTATTTATATGTATTTATTTTTATTTTCATAGTTTTAATTAATTTTTATCATATACATTTCCCCAGAGAAAATTGTATTATTTTTCATAAATCATTCACAACCATTAATAAATTTATATACTACTCGTTACCTATTATAGACCCATGGGAAGGTGCCATGTGTTCCTACACAGAATTGGAATAAAATTTTAAATGGTCCATACCATGGTTAATGTCAGGATGTTGCAACCTCTCATCCATATGAAAACTAATCTATGAGTTTCCCTTTCGAGGAGAGTGGAACATCGTCTAAGATGAGTTCCAGCCATTACCCACCCACATCAGTCTCCCATTCCCATGTCTCATTCTGAACACATCAATGATACAATATCACCAAAACCATGGGAATATACCTACCTCAAATAACCATTATGGTACGATGTAAGATATTATTACAGCCCTCCTCAAATTAGGCATACACTTCAAGCTTGATGTCCTCAGGATTAAATGAATGATATGGGTCTAAATGTCATTATTGATGCTAAGATACAAGGAAGTTATCATGCCTGAAATATTTCCTCTAAGGTTACAAAAACCAATTAGATATAGAACCATCTCTCTCCATTATCTCAAATGGATCAAAAGGTCTTAGAAATAACTTCCCTTTCCAAAGGATTTGATTTTGAACCATCTTCGGTGAAATACATAGAAGGACATGATGTTTTGAAACTATGTATATGTTTCTATTCCAATAATATATATAATACTTCTATCTAGACTCAAATATATCCATATGCTTCTAAATCCTCTTTAAAAGCTCATAATTCTAAAAAAATGAGATGAGAACCCAGAATAGCTACCTGTCTTGCTTCGTGCTTGTATAGTGGTGAATAGAACAGTCTACAATAGAGTTCCTCATATATATCCATTTTAATTTTTCCCATAAGAATTTACTATAGTAAAACACAAATAGAGATATAATATTCTCCAATGAACCTCTAATATCAAGGATACATGCCCATATTATATCCAGTCACACTTGTATGGTATGCTCGGACTACCCATCCGTCCGGTGGTGATAAGTAATACTTGATAGAACTAATGATTCTGGTTCCTTCTAATTCCATTTAGAAAATCTCAATTTGAAATGGGAATCTGGGTATGGCATGATAAATCCTGAAAAAATATAAAGATTATTATCTCCTAAATATAAAGCCTCTCTAAATCATTAATAGTTATGGTCCCTTAGATAGGAAAGAAGAGACCAACATTATTCAAACTTATGGATGATCACCCATAATTCATCACCGCCTTTAAGAGATCTTGATAATCCTATAATTAAATACATGGTTACATCATTCCATTTACAGTGATTATTGGAAAGTGGTTGTATATGTTTAGTATATTGCTGGTGTTATGCCAACTCTTTCTGATAGGTGGATCACTGGGGAATGAAAACTGATATTTACTTCATCATTCTAATCTACAAGTACAGAGGTCGAATATATCTTTACATCTTGGAAAGACCATGATGAACTGACCAAACATATTCATAAGATATCCTCATCATCTCTTCCCAAATATTAGAAGGAACCCATACTCGACCACAATAGAGTAGAGTTTCACTACCATCAATAACCCAACTAAGAGGACATTTACCTTATGTGACACTCACCCTCAAAAGGATACCCTCTATATATGATAATATTTACATGAATACATGATCACATTGAGAGGGTGTCACTATATGATATATTATAACTAGTTTTAAGCATAACTTTTGAACCACTAGATGCATCATGGGAAAAAAATCCATCAATGACCGCTCATTCCTATCTACTAAGATGGGTTTTGTTTTCATTTTATAATATCAATGCATCATCTATAATACTACCGTTACCACCATTATTAGAAAGATCAATATTGAATAACTGTAGGTATTAAAACAACATAAATAACATAATATTTATTGTTCACTCTGTGGAGATATATTTCAATCATTTATGAACCATGTAAACAAAGAACCTCTCTCCCAACAAGTACCCTCTCTAAATGTGTATAGCATGAACCCCATATTTTAATTCAATATTGTTAATAGGATGGCTTTGATCATGATACAACAAGTGAAAGGATATGTAATCCAGAACATGATAACCTCATATTTGAACTGCACCTAGTCAGAATCATGAAGAATCACAATAAAATGTACATCTTCTACTTTTCATAGGACGAATCAGGATCAGAGATGACGTGAGTCCCCACACTTACACCTGATATGAGGTCTAAAAATATTATGACCATATAAACTTCACACTCATCATATTCAAGGCCATATGTGGCACTTCTATGAGGGAGGAATCCTGAATGAAATGCGGGTAATAGCTAGTAATCACTATGAAACTATGTATTTCAAACACGTTCTCGATTTGTTCCAATGACACCACATTGTAATCAGTTTATGGGTCAATTAATACACATGAAAAATATATGATAAGACCCATTAAGTAAACCATATTGATTGAAATTTGGAATTTACTGAGCTTCACAAATAGATGGTACTCACACTGTGTACTCAGCACAATCTCAAGAAGGGTTTAATGGTTATGTTGATTCCATGAATACACCAAGATGACAGCTATGAATACTTACCCAAAAGGAATCAAGGTACTTCATGAAAAAAAATTCATAATATCCAAGAAAACAACTTGCACATTTGTTAAAATGAATGTAATGGACAAATCTCATACAAATACTATCTCGAGAATAGGGGACACATGCATATACCCCATGTTATACATAATACAAAAATTTCCAAAAATAGATACAACAAACATCCTTATAATAGGCTCATTACTTGTACATCATACTCTATCCTAGAAGAATAAATCTATTTTCATAATATGGCCTATTCCCTCTATCAATATATGTAGCCATGAAGTCATCTTGGTTAATTATTGTGGAATAAGAAGGGTGTGAGATATAATAAGTAGGACACCCAAAAGGGTTTAGATAAAACCATTTCATTCATATAAAATGGATATTGTTAAATTAATAATAGATGAAAGAAAAAACTCATAAATAGATAAGGCTATGTTCGATTAGGAAAAAATTCTAATTATACCTGAAATGGCCTAAGATAGTGAGTCTGAACCCAGGGATCATTTCAAGGTAATTTGATTAAAATAATGTGTAATAACATGGACAATTCCCATTTTTTATTAGTCATAATAGGAACATCCCAATGTTTCAAAATTCAAAAATTCTATTATTATTTAATAACATTCATTAAATTTATCCAAAATAACTGAATCACATGTATGTTATTTTGGGTGTGACCCCATGTCTCCCTCGATCAGCCATTGTAAATATATAGTGTCCTAGGAATTCATTCAAGGTGACCCATAAATTAAGTCCCATATTTTACACCATGAATTGATTGATGACATCATAGAAAACCCTCTAATTACATCCCCAGTATCACACATATGGACTTACATTTAACTTTTGACCTTCTGAAACTATCAAACCATAGATCCCATACACAGAGTCTCCCCAATTGAACTATTTTCACTCATCTGTGGGTAAAAATCAGAAGTCATGACCAAACGATCAAATATATTTATACTATTTCCCCTAATATGTTTACAATTAATTATCCCAATATAACAATTACACAATGAGCTCATCCAATGGTCCTAATGTTATAACTGATTGTATCACCATTAATGTAAGATGATATATGAAAAGGATAGAAAATACATACAATTTAAAATAAATTTACAATAAGAATGTAATATTTGTCATGTAATCCCCATAAGGAAATATACTCAGTCATAATGCATTAAGAGCATGGCATAAAATTATGGACTATTCAATTAGTACAATAAACTGATTTTTTGAATGGTGGGATGGCTCAACTCATGTTTAGACATTAAATTAATAGCAATTCATTTACACAAGTAATTAATAATGTGGAATCACCCCACAATGGGTGTAGCCAATTTAGATCAACGATAAAAGGTCCTTTAAGGTAGAAGACACCCATTGGGTGGCATGAGTTGTGGTGATCAACCCAATGGGTTAAAATTCCAATAAATAGGGTCTCATTTCAGAATGTAAGGCCTCAAATTTAATTTAAATAACAATTTCTCTACATCTCCTTAATTTTCTAGAACATTGTACGATGAAGAATGTTATAAAAATCAAAAAAGTATACCGAGAAACATATACGACCTACCTTAGACACATATTGATTCATCATCCATTTTTGGGATACGATTAAAACTAGAATTATAGTTAATTTTAAATTCCCTAATAACGTGGAAATGGTATTGCTAAAAAATAGTACAAAAATTTAAAATAAATACATGACAAATAATGAAGAGTAGTGTAGACCATAACCCATGATTTTTTTATGAATACAAAATGAATTATATATTTATTTTGGATGGATGATTTCTCTCAAAACCTACGATTAGGATGATAAATAACTTCGAGTGTAAATAGGAGGAGAAGATAATAGACTATAATAGAGGAATAGGGGGGGGGGTTGAATAAAATATTATTTTTAGGAAAAAATTTTATTTCATACAGAGAGGTAATAATGTATGATTTTCCCACATGGATGGCCAAAATATGTTCCAAATATGCACTAGTTTATGATTAAATGGGCATCATGCACTTTCTATGATCCTAGTTTGTCTATCATTGCATAGTTCATGAAAATTAGATCCTCATAGTTTTTAATACAACCTACATTGCAAATAATGATCCATCACATGGTTTCAAAGAAACCATTCATAGACCCGATTCCTATTTTGATGAGCCACATAATATGATATATAGTTATGTCTATGATATATATTATCTATTAACCATGAATCCCATTACATTCCATCAATTTTAGGGGCTCCATGCTCTAAACAATACCCAAAACCCATCTTGACATGCATGGATCTTTTAAGAGTCATTTATTGGTAGAAAATATGGAATTTAAAAAACAACAGGTCTATAAATATTATCAAAGATAGGAAACTGAATCCTCAACCCATTATGAAATACCATCCTTTAGTTTCCAGTCCAATGGATGAAAAATGGGGACTGATGAATGTTCTAGAAACTACCTAGGTATACCAGCCTCACTCTCCCAGTTCTAATCTTATACTAATCCATGCTTCCATAGAACTCAGACGAAAGTCACAATCCAACCATGGAGTGTAATCATGATTTGATCAGTGATATGTGTATGATTCTCCTCAAAGAGAGTTTATTCCTAAAACACACCATCCTTGGGAAAAATGAATGAGATGGGCCAGGATGATACTATAGAAATTTGTAATATTTGTATATTGTCCTGCATGAAATGATACCACCGAGTTAACTACAACTAATATGATACTAAAATGAAACATTACACCATAATTAATAGAATATAATTTTTAGGAGATAACATTACCCATAAACGGATTCGCCTATGACTTAGTCTAGATGATACCCATAATAATACCCAATAGATTAATTCAAACTCTAAAGGTCTAACACAATAATTATTTTATAAATTTTATTCAGAACTGATCTATATTCATATGAAATTTAAACACCTACAAATTCTCTAATTTAACATGGAAGAGACATGGTATTAGTAGGACTTCCAAACATTCCCTTAAACAATACAATGGATATGTACCCAACCCCTCTAGAAGGAATCATATAGAGACCAGTGAATCGTTTTATTAAAAAATATTATTTAAGAATAATCAACCAAAAGAATATGATTTTCCCCTAAAACAAAAAAATATATATGATGTAGGCCCATAGAATATCCGCTCACCCTTGTATCAACTACTTGAAGAGTCCATCGGTCTGATGTTTTTGTGTTGTACACAAAAACACATATGAACAATGTTTCATTTTCAATAATGTAAAAAACAAAGTGGTAAACAATTGTTATCTATAAGAAATGATGCAATGTGGAACACCATTATGGAATCAAATTTATTGAATATAAATCCTATTAGGATCATAAATTTATTTGGACTCATGAATCGATTGAATGTATGAATGCTTTGAAAACCTATTTATGATCAACCATTTGTCATCACTGCATTGAGAGGATCTTAGAAATACCATCATGAAATCCATAAATTTTTTTTTCTATTTAATACCAAGAATATATAAAGGGTATTTAATTCTTACAGGTAGTTGGGGGTTAACCTTTACATGATGATCAGTGGAACACCACATGATAATTCATGAAATATACATCTTCATACCTTTAAACCTATACTTACTATGTGAATCATTATGCATTTTTGTAAACCTAAGACTAACTATATATATAGATGAATTATATAATTTCATAAACTATTCTAGAATAATTGATGGAACTAATAAATATCCACATATGTGTATGGTATCATTTCTACCAAAAAAAACAACAACTAGGCATGTATTATCATGTGACACTATTCCTCGAAACAAGGCTGTCAGAATTTGACAGTTTCCACATCCAAACCCACTCTAGATGGTAGGATGTCACTTTTAGATCATATAGAATAGGATTAATGTGATGTTACTAAACATCCATGTTAATCTAAGAAAAATGTTTCATTATCAACCACACACTTCTAACATCCTAGCCATTATTTTAATGATTTTTAAGTCATAGATAATTTTCCTATGTTTTAACCTTTCATGGTGTATAATAATGTTCATTTTCAAATGGATAGTGTCAGGCTACCGACCTGTGCTATCAAAGAATCATGTCTCACTATGTGGATATTTATTTGAGGCTTTTGTATTCCATGTAAAAAATTATCCACTATACCGATAACTAAGTCCTCCAATTTTTTAGAGTGTGAACTATGACATAGAGTTGTATCACATGCATAGGTTAATTCCACCCTTCAGGAATCATCTAGGAAGACTAATATGATTCTAGCCCCATCAACTGCATCTAGGAAACTCCAATTAAAATCCCTGAAATATCATATTATGTTTCATAACATCATCCCAACCCTATAAAAAACCAAATTAGAATTGAGGTTAGTATGCGCATTAGATATTAAAAAGGTTTCTTATAAGATTCCATCTATAAGAAATTTTTCCATTATGTAAGAAATTAATATATAATGAACATGTAATAGCCATCCATCCCTATGAATCTATATATATCAAAAACATTCATAGGCTATTCCCATTTAACAATGGATTTCATCTTCATTGGATAAAAATATTACCATACATTATATATTATATTAAACATTAAGTGAACCTTGATTATCCAAAGGTTGTATTTTTTGAGCTTCACATATGGCTTTTTCTTTCTCCATGTATTTAAAATGATGTTATGATGGTTGAAAATTTTGTAACCTATGAGTGAATACAAAATTATTTTTTATATAAATAAATTCCAAAATGAATAATGCTATGTCTATAATTATTCATTTATAAGAGCATTAAATATTTTCAGCACATTCTTCAGAATGAATGGCTAGACCAGATAATAATACAAGCTACACATACTCCATAATGATGTACATTTATTGAATGATATTCTCACATGAATCTAGTTCTATCATGAAATGAAATTGACTGTGGAGATATTTTTTACACCCTGGAGATGGTTAAAGAAGTCATCGAAACAATTAAATAGATATTTATTATTCACCATATTCTAATTCAATTGATAGTAATATATGAACCATATAATGGTACCATTCACATTTTTGGTGAAATAGACTATTGAACCACATAGAAATGGTCTGGGATGTAAATAATAATTTTCTAATAGTTCTATAATCTTATTCCTGAGTTCCCAGTACTCTATAGATCGCATCCTACAAAGCGGACTGGACATAGGTTCCACATCTAGAATAAGATTGATGATGAAATTGACCTCCCTATTAAGAGGTAAGATAGAAATAATTTCTAGGATATAATACCTGAACTAATCAATAATTGAATGAAATTGATCATGACTAATTCACTAATAGGGCATAAAGCGACTGACCTTCTAGTTTATCACTCCACCTTAATTAGTATGCATGGGTCCGACACAATGTTATTGTAAATCCCATTCAACATTATTAACATATGATCCACCCATGGATCTGGGGAATGAAACCTGGGTGAGATAGAATTAAACCTATGTTTGATAAGGAACAACAGATTACATATTGTGAATGTCATTGATGTTGGTATTCCCAATGATAAGGAAACCGAATAATAATTTGAACCCAACGATATCATGTGGGAACTCCCCTGTAGTTTTTTATACCCTCATAATGAACTAATAATGATGTTTCAAAAGTAATCACTCTATTTGAATATATAACTAGGCCATGGATTCCCTTTTTTGTTACATATAGGAACTTCTATGATGCACATTTCACAAGTAAAGAAGAATATTACTTGGAGTCTTGTATAATTGTACATATAAATATAGATGGAACTAGAAATTTATCATTAAGTGTATATTTTACCAAATTTATTGGGCTTGAATTGTATCCCAATGATGTTGGAAGAGTAACATGAGCTTGTCAACTTTCATGATGATAAAACTCTATGTCCAAATTTCCATGGTGATGAATACCCCCTGAGACTAATCTTCTGATAAAAGATCAAATTATATCATGATGTATAGTCACTTTCCCTACAACTGAATGTAGTGATGGGATATAATCCCTCCCATATGTAATTAGAAGAAATGATCCTTAGAATCACTGGAGGTGGCATATCATACTGCATTCCCAAAACTCAATCAGTTTTATCATACTAGAGATTCTTTTACGCCCAACCATAAAACACAGGTGACACACTATAGTGTTATAGTTGAGAAGAAAATATATGTAAAATTATATATTTTTACCTTATAAACCATAGTTGCATACACACGATAAAATAATACTATACCCTTAATTTAAAATGACATACTTCACAAAACCTAATTCAAATTATTTTTTATCTGAGATGAGGGATATGATCACTATTTATAAAATTGTGGTCATTCAAAATACATTCACCTATGAGTTGATGGCATTTGAAATTACATCGTTAAATCACCTCAAAATACTCATGACATCACCAAAGTAGTTTGGTAACAATCATATCAATTCAGTGAAGCGTGATGAATATTCCCTTACTGGCATGTCACCTTACCGAGGGACATGAATTATAGACTATTGTATGTTCTTATATTCTGAGGAATGAAGTATAAAATGAATTATTTCTAGAAGTATTTCAAATCCAAATATTGTTAACGAATAGAATGATTTATACCCCCCCCCCCCACTCACATGGTGAATTCACGTAGAATATAGGTTGCGATCTAGAGTATATATTCTATAGGGGAACCTAGATATTATTACCGATCGACAAAATGGCCACAATAATGGACTCATCAGTCTGAGGTATTCCATCAAATGAGAATATTAGAGTGTGTTTTCACTGGAAAACCCAGTTATTCTCCTTCATTAAAGGAGCATTCCATGGAGCACCATACATATACATCATGAAGAAAAATAATATTTCATGGAATTGCATATAAAAACAAAATGTGTTATCTTCAAGAGGTACCTCAGGTTGACATACATGATGTACAATATCTGGAACTAGTCCCACCACCTTGGGAGTGTGATCATTGCCAAATTAATGTTGTAAAAAATGTGGACATGATGGTGGAATGTCTCTATAATAATTAATAAAAACCCCAAATAAAATTTATACTAGAATTGGAATGTGACGAAGAAGTGAAATATAAAAGGACATCATATAATAATGTTAAAAACCATAGCATGCTTCAGGATCTAGGTTATGGTTATCTGAAATGTTCATAGAAGAATCATAGGAGACCCAGCATATAAGAAATTATGATAGCCAGGTTGGGTTCATGGTCTCATTTTTTACGAGAAAGATGACCATTTCAATTTTAAGGGATTATTTTGATTTTTATTTCACATTATATTTGTGTTTAAATTCCACTAATATGGTAGAATTATATGTATATCCATTTAAAATTTATATGGGATCATACTCCTTATAAATTAAAATGAACCTTTTACAAAATTCTAACCATGACACATTCCACCCTAAGTTAAAAATAGTTTATGGATCAATGTTCCACATCTACCATCTTAGGGTATTTATATTAACCTATTCAGGGAAACACAATTTGGTAAAGAAGACTTATTGAGTGAAAAATATTGTTTATTAGACCTTCAAGAATAACAACACATATCAAGATATTATAATCAATGAACTACATATTCTTATAATCAGAAAACATACAAAAAACACATGAAAAACAATCATTGCATGTAGAACATAAAATATGGCACTTAATAATGCATGAAATGTAATCCCTATGGAGTCAAGGATGATGTATGAAATTGATACATCATAATATAATCTCTCTGAGGATTAACAACACATAATAATAACATCAACTTTCATAAAATCACAAAATAATTGTGTCACCGGTATATTTAATAAATTAAATTGTAACTATGCAACACATATAATTATTTACTCATCCCAGGTAATCTGGGATTCCCATATACATGTGTCAGCTACTCTTTGGAATATTCTCATTTCCAAATCCCAATATCCCATTATAATGTTAAATGCCCAGAAAGCAATATGAAAGTGAAATAATTCTCTGAAAACCCATTGCATTGTCCTAACCAATATTCCGCATAGAGGTTCGTTGAGATGGTGGCCACACTGCCTATATCACACATCCTGGAATTATATAGGATATCGACTATAAGTGAGGGTCTAGGATGTTTCTATGGGGAGACTATGACCTCATATGGTAAAGTAGTATCTCAAGAAGATATAATGGATAATAAATAATAAAATCTGGTAAAATGATATAGTACTATACTAGAAACATGTATTAGTAGATGTCGAAATTCTAAAAAGGAAAAAGTGAAAATAAAATAAAATTAGAAAAAGTTAGATAAACATCACTACGAAGCTGAAAAAAATATATTCATTATGGAAGATGCTCACATAGCCTTGAAAAAATGAGTATACATGGAACAACAGATACAAGAATATACGACATGGTAATGAAATACAAAAAAGACAAAAAAAATTTCTATAAATAGAATCAAGAGAATATGAATATTCCACATCCTATATTCTTTATCCATGAACATTAAATAATTTATCTGAAGCTATCCACATTCTTCTATGAATATATGAATTCATGAAGTCTTCTTCTGTAACAATTGAAACCCATAATTTTTGTGAGATATAATCAATATTCTTACATCATAGAGTATTGATCCAATATTATACATTAATAAAAATGAAGAGTTTTCATTAATTATAAATTCATGTCATAATTAATGAATTAAATAAACTAGATTATGTGTTATTATAAATCCCATCAAATTATTACTACTACAGCTGAAGCTACTGAGTTTGAACCAAGGGATCCTATAGAGGTAAATGGACTCACACAAGGTGTACATTTACAGACTCTTCCAAGGATTGCTATTAGAATAAATTTTAATAACCGTCTGTATGGGATTAATTTTTATTTAAGAATAATATTAATATTTAACAAAAATAACCCTGATCCAATCCTTGGTAGACCTTGTGGGACCCCACGTATTGCAGAAAGGGTCCAATAAATATCATGTTACATCAGAGTCTGTTGGAGGCTATCTCTTGAATAAATTATTAAGTTTCACACTAAGAATAGTGTGACCACATTAGGATTTAACCGTGAATTCCATCCCTGATATCAGACATAGGTCCATGAATGTGTCTCATAGCATGGTGAAACTATCACTCCATTGTGACCATCCATAGGGTCAACCAAAGGGAACTATTGTCACTCGTATCTGGTAAAAAGTGGAATGAACTATGGTTCCATACATGATTTATAGAGGTTCTCTCACGCCATATCCATAATTAGGTAACAAAATCTTACTAAAGATCGTGAATACTATCTAGTGGGTCCTTAATCTGAAACCCCTTATGTCTTCATAATCGTATGTGGAAGACAATACTTTGTTAGTGAATCCATACAAATTAAAAATAATAATTTAAATCATGAAAAGAATATTAGGAAAGGAATCCCCATTGTAAAATCTATTTCTTTATAATTCATAAAGATAATGGAAAAATTTATTGTTTAATTCAACACGTTAACCAATTCTATTTTTATCATAGAGGTTGGTCATTATTCATTAATCCTCATTAAATTGAAATATATTAATTAAAACAATAATTAATCTCAGTGATACATTCTTTAAGGGGTTTATATAATCTATAATTAAAATAAAATGGTCATCAATCATGTAACATATCCATTTGGTGGCTCGTATAAATTTGGAGAACCCCAGGGATTTAATTTCTTCTATATAGGGTCACATTTGAAAATGGGATTCATTAAACATAATTTACTTATAAATTTATTGTCATCGCTAGAAGAGTATAGAAAAAAGAACAATATTTCGTGGTATAGAAATAAATGTGACATTCAGAAATAACCTATACCACCTAATGTAGAACAATAGTGATTCAATAATCCATTTTCAACAATTAATTTTACGTAGAAAGACTGTTATCAGAGAAATAATAAAATACCCAAAATTTTGGGAAATGATATGACCCCAAAATAGTTCAACAATAGGGAAGAGAAACATGAAATATATGTAAGAGTTATGTATATCATACGTCATATTTTATGATGTATCTGATGATGCTAGATAAGGAATCATGATGACATGTTCAACAGAAATCCACGTAGATGAGGAGATAGGATTCAAGCATCAATATTAAGAGAAAAATAATGAGAACATGGTAGGAAGAAACAAGGTTTGAATACAATATTCATTGTGGAAAAAATGAAATATCACCCACACAATAAAGAGTGAATTTTTACATACATGGTTTCACAAATCATGTATCAAATATTAGCAGTGTCATTTTAAAAGGGGAACCAAAAATGGTCTAGGTTAACATATTACCCACCAATTCATCGAATATAAAAAAATTTATTGAATTTTTTCTAATAAATTTTCATGGGTGTATGGGATCTCTATCCTAATATCAAAGAAATCTGGTAGAGATCTGGTTCCCACAATGTAAAGCTTCACTATTCTTGTAACATTGTGGGAAAGGTGGAATATTTTCTATTAACCATTCATCCAAAATTGTTTCATCAATTTATGGCACTTCATGCTATAAAATATAACTAGAAACCCCCAAAACACTCCATTAATACAATAGTCATATATCTAGGGCCAACCCAAGTAATTTAAAATAAGAATAAATGTTCGATAGTTGTTTTTAAAATGTGGGATATTATAGTTACATGCAATGTTATTCATGAACACACCTTTTAAAACCAACACAATAATATGTTCACATGGTCAACCTAAACATTGTATAATTTATTACGCCAACTATAATTAATTCAAACTCGATGTGTTAGATATGAAAAATACCAGAAAATATTTTTTTAACATGGTGCATTGTCAGTGTACACAGAATTTTACATTGAATTGTCCTGATTTGATTACATGTTGGGTTAGTTGAATGTATTGTGAGATTAATATAGTATAATTTCATTCCATAATTTTATTATCTATTTAATTAATATAAATTTACACTTAATATATACCAAGTCATCCCGCAAACCATGTAAATTATTTTTCATATGAAAAATTAAATCCCAACATTAAAATATTATAGATGACATATATTTAGAGCACACATTGTGTGACATTGATCAAAGTATTTTAATTTACTAATTAATTTCCAAGTAAAAATTATAACTACACCGAGTATGTTCAACCTATGTTCGATGTATGGAAAAAAAATTTAATAGTTACACATCATGTAGGTAAAATTAATCGATTACCATTAATTTCTATTATTATCTTGGTGTGTGGAACTGTATATTATGATACTACATGAAACATATTTTATAATACATTATTTGTTAATAAAATATACATCAACATATAATTTTCTACATTTTTCTAACTACAGGTAAAAAATATGTGGAATTTTTGTATATAACATGAACACATATAATTTATATAATATTGGTTTTTTAAATTTATTTCACATACAATATCAGAATGGAGTCTTATGTATCTCAATGAAATATTGAAAAAAATATAGACAATTAATTAATTAATTAACAATAATACTAATAATTATATAATGGGGATTATATCTAAATAAAATTAAATATATCAGATGTATGATAACATTTGTGAATGCAATTTAATTGCTTATAGGTCATTTATCATTATATTTATTGACCAATGTATATGTTATATTCCTATATAATATAGAACAATTTAATGGGTTTTATTGATGAAAAATACTTATTATCATAAAAATAATTTATTAATAATTATCCATCCTTCAAAGATTATGTTATCCCAATTTATATATTTAACCCGGGTTGTATTTGTCAAAAAAAGTAAATATGTGTTAGTGGATGAAGTGATCATCCATGGAGTATTTTTATTAACCTGCTTGATGAAATTGGATACCATGAATGAGAAATTATCCCTTTAAATGTGATGATTATTTATGTGATCTTATGTTCCATGACATTATTCGTCAATGAATCATTGTTTAAAACAAGATAATGAAGAATAATTCTATGTAATTTATAAATTATTGCAAGATGATTTTAATGTTCCCAAGAAAAAACTATATATGTGATAGGGAATTATGAATACCATGATGTAGTTTTTTCATGTATATGAAAAATGCAAGTAAATGGATTGGAATATATTTACAACACATTAATTAAAAAACATTCCAACAACACCTAGATACATAAAGGTACTTCAACCACTTCTTTGGTGGGATGTCATCCTCTTGCTAACATGGGGAAACAATATAGATATAATGTTGTACATGTATATTACTAGATAATCTCATGATAGATAGAGTAAACAATTATTTTGGCTAGTACTGATGGCCTAACATGGGGTTTGTGTGGACCATTTTTCATTGGATTAATGTATGCAGGTATTGGTCACCAACTAAAAGTTTGAGAGAGTTATGTCAACAATTAATTAATAAGGGATCATTTTACATTATGGTAGTTATTAGAGGACATGATATTCCGAAATATTATTTATCTTTTTAATTGGATATACATATTACATAAGTCCTCCAATCCAGCAACTTTGAGTTGTCATATCATCATATATAATCATCATATACCGTTAGAAATTTGATTATTGTGTAGCACGTGTTATTCAAGGATTTTTGAGCTGTGAAGAACACATCATATCACCAGTTATAAACTAAGATAAACCTATCAAGATTTAAAGATTCCTACAATTTATTTATGACATTTAACATCATTGGATCAATAAATAAACTATAGTTGGTCTATGATCTATTCACATGGTCACTACAATAATGATTTCTAGATTATTGGATTTAGATGTTCACCCCTGAGTAATTCTTGTTTTTTATATATATTATTGAATTCATGTAATCATGATGTTTCAATTTCATTAATATACATTGAATGATGAAATAAATATATTTATTTCCATGCATGAAGCCACTGATACTCACATCCACTATGAGAATTAGAATGTTATTATGCATTTTTGTTCATTTGAAGTAAGAATCCTCATATTCAATTATCTTAACATCATAATTAATCCATGAAGATATTTTAAATTTGTAACTCCAAATCCTAATGTGAGTAATGAGAATATATAGAATATTTTATATGTAGACATTTTTATAACATTTTCACATAGTGTATTTTCAATATACCCAAAAAAATCACAAAACCAAATGCTTTAAGGGAGATTCATATAACATAATTCTATGTAGGTGTTTTTTGTTTCTTCCACATATAAATTTTTCTTATTGAGATATTTTTTGTAGAAGTTTGAGGTGACGATCTGCTGAGTGTCCAATATTTGGAATACCACATATATAAACATGATGATATCTGAGAGTTTGTTATATTTTAATATACATGTGTGATATCAAGATCCACATCATTAATGAATGAGTTTTAATCGTGACAAAAAATCTGGGGGATCAGGGGTGGGATGATGAAAATGTAAATATATTATTCATTAGGATATCTAATTAATTTTATTTAGATTATTTAGATATATTTTAAAATTGATAATCAGTCTACATGTTCATTAAGAAGGAATGTAGTTGTTTAACCACATACAATACATTCCCCGTGATGGAGAAGAAATTAGGTTTCACCTACTAGGTATTGGGAATAGAAAGTGTTGTATAACTATTGAAATACCTTTTCTTAAGAAGGTGAACATAGAATTAATATCTCATGTTTTAAATAGGTGAAGACACATTGAGTCCTCAATGTCTCATGAATTAATGAAAAATATGTCTTTGATCCATACAAATATTTTGTGAGGGAGAAAATTTAATTTATGAAAAAATAATTTCAATTCATTTATTAAAAGTTTTATGAGAATGATTTGGGACTCACATATACTATACTTGTAGTGTGAACAGGTGATGATTCAATAAATGTATTCACATTGAGATCTAATAAATATATAATAAAGGTATTTCCACACAAATAATTCATAATAAGCAATAAAGACGATTATACATTGTCTTTTTTTAAATAATCATTCTGATATGATATATGATTTGAATGAATTTTTTGAATTGTTTTTATGATGAAGTTAGGAAGAATATTAGGAAAAAATTAATATATAATATAACTTTGTATTGAGATTTTGATGGGGTTAATATTGCATAAAATATTTTTGATTATTTTTTGTGAAATGTTATAACACATTTGATAGATGTTATAAGATCACAATAATAAATAATCATATACTTTGTTTTTTTCACTAAGGAAATTTACCATATAAAGATGATTAAATATATTACATAAAATATTTCAAATGATATTGAATTTTACATGATGTATTTTCATCCCAAAAGATCATGGAGGAAGATCCAAATATCATCCTATAGTAGTGCATGATTGAAGAGATGATGTAGCATGTGACTAGGGAGTATAATCCATTTATAATGAGACTTTAGGATAATAATATGATTGGGGTGTATTAAAAATCATGGTAAAATGGTTGGATTTCTCAGGTTACAACTAGATTCTATTGGTTGAATTTCTACATGGGTGTATAAGTTGAATTTTCATAATCCATTGTAATAATTAACAATATTATAGTAGAGAATCTGTGTTTGCGGGAATAACCAATACAAAAATGAGTTTTACATTCTACTAAACTAGGCGAATCCATGTGGATGGTGACTTTTGTTTAAATAACATTTCAATGTGATGTTGAGTGACACGTAATTTGTTGGTAAAACTTTTAACCATCCATATAGGATGAATTTAAAAGAATATATATGAAAATGAAAATCGTTATCTAATTTATCCCCTCCCATTTTATGTGAAATGACACTAATATAAAACTAAAAGTGCTATAATATAAAAGGAAACAACTAAAAAATCCAGATTCCGACTAGGGATATAGATCATGAATATGGAAAATGTTATGGGAGATCTTATTTTCAAATGTAATTATTAATATGTCTATTAGAATAAGAAAATATCTTACAACCTATTACATTGTGTAGATGTGAGAGATGTAGCTACACTGGGGTTTCAACCCTAAACATAGAATAATTTAATTATTTCTTAATTTAATAATAACATGTGTTTGGATGGAAAAGATCAAAATGAAATTATATTGTCTTTATCAGGAAGGGTATACACTTAAGTGATGGGTCCCTAAATAACCAAGGATATTTTGGATAATCTAATAAGAATATATGATGGAAATCATAAATTTAAAAAAAGATATGTTGAAAATATATAGAATTTAATATGAATATATATTAACTTGTGATGATGAAAGTGTTGATGAATAATTTATATGATCTCATGATACATTTTTGTAGCATCACGAGTTTTGCCCAAAAATTGGATAACTCAACCATTGTGTATAACCTGATGAGAACATTACTATATATATTTGACCAAAACTATTATAAATTTTTTTATTTAGATGATATTTCACTGTATTATATCCTAAAATTATCTTATATTTAGAAATGAAGAAAAATTAAGATATTTAAAAAGAAAGAACAAAATGTGATAGCCATTGAGTTTATCCTAAAATGAAATTCCACTGTTAAAGCCTAATTAAAATCATGTAATTTTGGGGATGAGGAATCTAATATAGAAACAATAAATTGAATGAATTATTTTCTTTAATTTTAAAAAATAAAAGGATTAAAGGAAATGGGAAATAATTACTCAAATTCTATAACTTCAAATAAATCTAATAGTTCCCTGGTAACTGTGAAAATAAAATGTATATTGACAGTTACATTGATGAAGAGGATAGTTTTTTAAAAATGGAAATATAAGAACTATAATTTTCTAATTAATTCAATAAATTGAAAAAATATTATCATTGAAAAGGATGTGTATTCATTAATGATGTATCATCTCGTGATTTTAATAGTTAAAAAATATATTAGAAACCACATATGGAACGCAACACCAAACATAGTAGATAATATAACACAATAATATTTTAGATAATTTTTATCCATAAATAAGTTGAATCACATTTATATATCATGGTTCATGAAATCCTGAGATTTTAAAATAACAATATATTTTATGACATATACGACATGCAACTCTGAGATTCAACAAATTGTGAAATATTTTTTTATGTACATGTGTTATTACATAGAAATTTTTTTAAAATATTCAAATAGTATTAACATAGTTATGAAATATATAAATATATATAAATGAACTACTCAGTAATTTTTTTAATTGTTAGTAATTATGTTTTCAATATTTTGATATAATTTGTTATTATTTAGAAATATGACTTTCTTAAAACTAATTTTTAATGAACAAGAATGATTATAAAATTATTGAATATTTTTATGAATAATTTTATAAAAATATTATATTTTTTATTATTTAAATTAAAAAAATATCTTTGGGTGAACATTTTTTAAAAGCTATATTTTGAATTGAATAGTTAAAAATAATATTATTTATTGAAAACTAAATTATTTTCAACCATTTATAAACATACAATTTATTATAAAAAATAATTAAAATAAAATAATATATATTTTATTATATATAATACAATTATGTTCATTTTAAAATCATCCATTATTGAGTTTTGTATAAAATTTTTTACTTAAAAATATTATCTTTCTATGAATATTGTTTTTCAATGTGTTTTGGTGGTTTAGTTTTTAATTATCATCTACCTATTTTTTTTTAATTTTGAAAATAGGATTCCATATTCGGATTAATGAGGTATAAATTTTGAAAATTTCCTTTTTCATTTTTTGAAAATATAAATATTAAAAATATTTATATTATTAACTATAGTAAAGTGTAAATAAGGTCAGTAATGTAAAAAATCAATTGATAAGGATAATAAAATAACCATAGAATATTTCTGATTATTATTAAATGATTCCATTTCTTCCATTATTATCCAATATTAGGTTATATAAAATTTTATATACATTTGGAAAAGATCATTCCATTCATAGTATTTTATTACAAAAAAATTTAATAATGTCAAACCCTAGTTTTTACTATATTTTAAGGGGGTAATCCCATGTGATATTATAAGTAAATAGCCTCAAAAATTAAATTATGTTGAGCTATAATTAAAGAATTAATATTCAATAATTATATGATCATTTCTATTTTATAGTTTTATATAAATAAGTGCAATGTAAAACATAACCAAACAATAAAATACCAATAAGAAACATAGGATCAATATCAATTTTACTGACTATATAATAATCTAAAAACAAATCATTATATATTTTCATGAAAACTCTACATGGGTTTCAGATTTACCTATTCTATTACATTATATATCATTAAAATCATTTGATAACATTTAAAAATATATTATGACCACACAATGATCATTAATGTTCATAAAAAGAAAAAAAATATCATTCCATTGAAAAAATTAAAACCCATGAAAACTAGATACATGAAAACAGAACGTTTTACATATAACTACAAATTTAATTCCATTAAAAATATCATTTCTATTAAATTTATTAAAAAAATGTTTCCATGAGAACTCATTAGTATGTATAAAAATAGGATGTATGAACCTTGGGACATCATCTCATAAAACCATTAATAAAAGCTTACTAAAACATTATATATCATTTTTAAATTGGAATAACCATATGTAAAACATTCAATGTCATTGTTTGGAGAACATAATCATAACCAAATTCATTGGAAAGCTATTTGAGAACACCCAAAGTTTATGATATAATGGGCACAACTGTTGCAATTTGGGAACAATAATCGTATTCTATGACCATGAAAAAAATATTTTTAATAAAAATTTTCATTTTAAAACAAATTTTCAACTCATATAAAAATCACATTCAGATAATAAAATACATTTTAATATCTAATTTCCAATTTCAGTACAAAATACAATGTTATTGTGTAAAAATTACTTTTATTACCCAAATACAAATACAATTGAAATAACGATTTTATTTTAATAAAACACATAATAATTCAATGGAATATATAAATAAAATATATTTCATGGTGATTAAAAAATATCATTTTCATCATATATCAAAAATATAACATGTAATTTAATTCTTGTCTAAATGTTCCATTTAAAACATAATAAAATTTTCCTTCACCAAAATCATATATATGAAATAAACATAAAATGAATATTATAAATCCTTTATAAACATATAAAATATTTCCAATATCTTTTTAAAACATAGAGACACGAGAGAAAGAGAGTTTTATTGAAAAAAATAATAGAGTATTTATTTAGATGACAAGACTTTTGTAATATTGGAATTATTTATTTCAATATACCCATTCATGAATTAAATTTATAGAAAATAAAATAATGTGAAAATAGATAATTTCATGATATAACATGATAAATTTTTTCTATATACACCATATAAAATAATAATGGTGTAAATTATCGAGACGTGCTTCAATGAAGGCAAATTGTGATGAAGTACTTTTGTGTCATTGTATTCATGACATGTGAGTTTTTCTATTAGAATAATTAACTTATGTTAAAATAGTAACATCCTCATGATCCATTTTTATGTCAACTATTAATTTTATTTAATTTATTAATATTTTTTATACAATTACTTAATCGATGAAATTTGTTTTCTGATTTATTGACTATAATATACATATATGTAAAAATGGACATTGGATGGTTGATAATGGTAATATTAGTCATCATTTAACCATCTCCAGAATAATAATCATGAATTAATTACCATATTTATACAAAATATTTAATTTTGAAAACATATCATGGCTTATTTGAATGAAAAATGAATTGTAGTTATGATCATAGAAATAGTAGGTTGTACATACGTAAGACCAACATTTCCATTTTTAGATGACCATTATTAAAAGAGGGTAAATATGTTTTAAATTAAATAAATTTTATTAATATCATTAATAACATAAAATTATATTATATTTAATTATATTTAACATTATTCTTCTATGGTTATGACAAAATAAATTACATCGCTTCAAGGAGGCTGTAGTCGACACGTTCAAAAACAACATTATTATTTATATTCAGTGAATGAATAGGAAAAATATATATTATATTTATATAATTATTCATCTTTAATTAATATCATATAAATATTTCATTTATATCACACATTTATTTTATCATTCTACAAATATACGTCAACAAAATTCATTAGTGAAATCCCATCACAACATTTAATTAGGCGATACCACATTGTAATCTTGAGTGGCGTTATCGTGTCCTAAATTAAATGCGGTGTAAAAGTATATAAATGATATAATTAATAAAGATGTATAATTATTTGAAAATTATCATATATAAAATGTATTTCCATCATAATTCTCAACTGTGATAGGGGGTAATGAAAAAATTAATGACATCATTTTATTAGGTGGTAACCATCGATAGAAATGGAAAATGATTTAATATAATGTTTGATGGAAGTATGTATGTGTTTATTGTGTACCATTAGCATAAAAAATATTTGAATATTTATGATAATGAGGATATTTTATCATTATTGTTTATGATCAATGAACTGGGGTGGATAAATTATGAAAAAAAAATCGAATTGATGAACATTATCTCATCTTAGGGTAACCCAATGTGGTTACCACTAATGGCCTTACATGGTTGGATTTCATCCTAATGTAATGATAATATGATTATAGGATGGAAGTTCATAAAATAAGTTGGTATGAGTTGTTAAATTCAAATGTTTTTATATGGGTGCATAAGTGAAGGGAGTGAAATCCCTTTTATAATTGAGAATGAGTGGCATTCTGATAATGAGAAAAAGATTTATGTATTGGGGGACTCACATATCTCATTTTCCTCCAAACATAGATAATAATGGATGATATAATTATATTGGTATATAAAAATCTCAAAAAAACAAGATTAATATATTTTTATTATTTCCCTCTTTAGTCTTTAATATTACCGTATATTACTTTTTATTTTTTTTAATATGGGGTTTTGTATCTTTTTTACATACCTACGTAATATATCAACAAATAATACAATAAAAATGATTTTTATTATATAATTCAGAAATAATTTTTATAAATATTAAATAAAATATTATGAAATGAAAATTATATGTGTGTGTATTTATTTAAATAAAAACACATTGAATGCCCAAAACCTATTTTTAAACATAATTGTGTTAATTAATTTTCACAAATCTCAGTGATCATTATGGTGAAAAGATAAATATTCATTGTTATATAATATAAATTACTATGATATAAATTATATAACCAATTTAAAATATTCAAATCACAAATTTCGTATAATTTAATATAAAATTAATCTCATATAGGTGGTGTGCCAACAAGTTTAATTAAGAGTATTTTTTGCGAAATAAATGACTATATGAGAAATATATTAATAATCATCATCATTTTATGAATAAAAATTCATATATAATGATATATAATTAATACAATTCATTAAATACATTCCCAATTATGTATTCTTTTAACTAATTAAAATTTATAATCATTATTCATTAAAAATAGTTTTTATTAAAAACTCGTTTTTAGAACAAAAAAACAGATTTTGAGAACCAATTTAATGTTCATAAAAATGTGATTATGTTGATTAAAAATAAATAAATATTAATTAGGTCACTTAAAAATGTATTTAATGTTTTAAATTTCTTAATTTATTATAATAAATGACTTATTACAAAAATAATTATCCTCCATTATTAACTAAAATATTAATATTTTCCAAAAAATTAAAAATTTCACAAAATTTAAATGTTTTTACTATGATTTTAAAATTGAAATGATTTTTCACAAATTAAAATTCTAAAGTTTATAAATCAACATTTTAAATAGAGAAAAATTATAAAAACAATTATTTAAAACTATAACAATTTTTAAAATATAATTCATATTTTTTATAATAAATTTAGCTATATAATTAATATTAAAAAATGTTCAAATGTATTATTCTATAATATTAATATTTGTTAAATACATAATAATTTAAAAAACTTCATATTCTTAATAGTAATCACTTACTAACCAAGTGGAGATACCCTCGCCTCATAGCATTTTAGGATTCCCATGTTGACTCTTCAACCATGTTGTTTTTTAATAAAACCTTAACATTGAGAATCCTTTTATTTAGAAACTAATTTTCTGTGTATTTATGAACATAAAATGACTTTTACCCATAATAAATATTCAATTCCTACAAAACTACACAAGGTATAAAATATGTTAGGAATTTGGTAAAAATTTCCTTAACATCGAAACATGAAATGTGTTGCATACCAAATAGTAACTTGTCGGTAATTCCACTCCAAAGGAATATAATCCAACGTTATACATTATTTCATTTTTACCAAAAGAAATAGGGAAATATATTACCATTATTACCAAAACACATCATACTTTTCCATATGGAAACATTTATAAAGACATGATATAGTGACCCATACATTACATACATTGATATTACTTCAAAATTGATGTATATTCATTAAAAAATATAACAAATCTACGACAGGACTATATAGGTATAGTGACTTTCAAAACTGGGAATGATAAACAATTGTTTCATAAAACCAATACATTTCCTCACACATATTTATTTAGGACTATACTTATTTTTTCCATATCATACTAAATACACTTATTTATGACTCGGGGAAAAGAAACATATGAAAGGGTGATCTCAAATGCCCATTGAAGGTAAAAAAGGGATAATATCAATCATATCACAATCATATGACCTAAAACCATTAAATTTGGAGTTCATATCCTACATATTAATGATCGTGATATCATTTCATGGGATTAATGTTCATAATAATTGATGGACATAATCGCAAAAGTGAAAAAATTAGAAATTTTTTTTTTCAGTATATAATTATTCTCATAAATAGTTTTCATATTAGATATGGCTGATATACAATACCATCAAAGAATAAAAAGTCCATTAATGAACTAGTTTACATACCATTCAACTATTGTAATTCTGAAACACAATTACATGCCATTCCAACCCTATAATACTTAACATGCCATAAATAATTATCCAATAAATTTTAGGGAGATATATGGATTACCGATCTCATAATGATATCATTATTACATGTTTACAAAACAATAAATCATTCATCAAATCATAACCCAAGAAAATAAATGGATTTATTAAACATCATTCCATCATAACAATATTCACATAAAATTTCATTCCATTATCAACAAAATAAAATCATAGTACTAATAGTGATATAAAAAGACAAATTTATTGAAAATATTATTAGATGAGAAATAATTTTTATAAAACACTTCAACTTAAATCTTAAAAAAAATTCCATTCCTCTATAAAAATGTTTTCTTTTCTAAAAAACTCCATTCATGTTTAACAGAAAACAATTTATTTGAAAATAAACATGAAATCGTATATAGGAGGTTTCATTGAAATAATGTGCCATGAAACCATAAAATTGCATTCATGTCAAACATGTTAATGAAGCATTATCCTCATACATTTTCCAGAAAATTCAAAAAGTACGTCAACTTTAATAATAAAAAAAGATTCAATTCATACCAATTAATAAAAGTTCACGAATGGGAAAAATTAACATAAAAAAAATATGAATGAAAATTAATAGTATTACATAATTTGGAAACATGGATGTGGATGATAAATACACCCCAGTTAATACTTGCATATAAAAAATCTTAGATAAAAATGGGAACAAAAAATTTATCCCATACCTTAGGTTTTATGTCCTTCCTATGTATCCAATCCTCAAGTATAATGATTTAAATAAAATCATTGACTTATTAAAAAATCATAATTTGTTTTTATAATATCATATATAATTATATTATCATTTTTTTGATAGTAACATTTCATTGTCAATCGTTATTTGGATATTAACTACTTTATGTTCTTATGAATGTTTTACTAGGAAAGTTTAGGTTCTATTTCTCTGTTTAAAGTTATATCATTTATAGAATGATATTTTTATAATATGTATCATTTTTATTCATTACATTCATGTATATTATCATGGTACAATAAATATCATATATAATGGATCAAATCATATCATGGAGACGGTAGGCCGTACGTATACATGAGTGACGATAGCATTCAATTAATGGTTAAATGATATTGAATTGTAAAGGATTTTAATTATACTGAATAATTATCATCTTATGTTAATTATTTAAAACCATTATACTCATCATTATACCAATCCAAATAAAATAATTTTGAATAACATATTACAACATGACGTGGAGACTGTAAGATGTACATATGCATACATCATGGTATTGTTATTTGTTGGACGATTTAAAACAAGAAATAATTTAGTCACATAATTATAATAACATATTATTATTTAAGATATAATTCATTAAATAATTTATTATGGAAAAAAATTTATTGTATGTTGAAGTAAGAATGAATTTTGAAATATGCGATAAAATAATTACAACTTATTTTGAGTAAATCCATTTGATTTACACAAAATGTCTAAATAGAATGTATTTATTTACAATGTGTGGACTCTAGGAGAATGGTAGTGATATTAGGAGATTATTGGGGTATAAATTTGATGCTCTAAGTGGCTTAATAGGTGTGAGTACGTGGGTAGAGGTGGCTTCATTTTAAAAGAGAGACGATGGTCACTTTTAGAATGTTTTGAAATATTATATTATTAGATTTTTTTCAAATAGTAATAGTTCTAAAGTGGTAAATTTATATGATAGTATGATTTTGAGTCTAAATCCTTTCAACCTATAGGTTATAAACAAGTGGACGTCACAAAATTAGACGTATCTTTTAGCTTTAACACTTAGTTAAAATCATTAACTCTTACAATCTCATGTTGTATTTTCATAATATATGGTTATTGTAGTTACTAAAAAATACAAGAGAACAAAAAAGTGGATCATCAATAAAATTTGTGTCATTATATAATTCATTTGGACAAAGATTAGATAAAATATAAGAACATTATTCATTAGCCAAAACTAAATTAAATCAAATATAACATTTCATACTATTCTATGAAATTCGTGTCTAGAATCAAAATATTCAAATAACATTTATTTTTGTATTTTTATTAAAATTTATTTGAATCATTCATTAATTAAGTAATCACCGCATCTTCATTGTGTCACAAATAAACATATAAATTTAATTACTAAAAACTATAAATAAAATACCACTATATCCGAAATCGTTCAACATTTCTAATTAATTTTTTTAGTCAATGTGATAAATTATATAACCATTTATTAAATATGTTTTAAAAAATGATAAATAGCTTTGTTATATTTCCATTTACACTAAATTAATTATTATATCCATTCATTATCACACCCAAGTGGCTTCACGACCTCTTAAATTTGACACATAGATACTCATTGTCAGACTTATATCATCCTTTATTATTATAACACATTTTAAAGGAGTTTTATATTATTATAATGTTATTATTTATCATTATTTACCCTATTTACCATTTCAAAATTGTAAATACAATTAATTATTGAAGTAAACAATCATTATGTGCAACTATTAAAGTTACCTATTTACACTATTTAGACATTTGGATTCAAAATATGGAATCCATTTTTCTATATTTAAAACAACTAATTGGAATGAAATAATATAAAATCAATCTCATTGTCACAGTAAGGTAATTTTTTTAAATGATCAATGATTGCGAAAAAATGAAAGGATTTTTCATGTGAATTAATTGTAAATTTACTACTAATGGAAAACATTATATTGAATAAAAAAATAAATTACATTTATACTTTAAACCCACTCAGTATTATAATTTAACCATATAAATTATTTCTATTATAAAAGTTATTTTCACTTAAAATTTAGATTATTTTTACAATTCATCAAAACATGATGGCTATCCGAAAATATCGAAAATTATTCCAAAGTAAATTTTTATATCCTCTTTAAATGAATATGTTTATGTTGTCATATAAAATTATTAATGTGTAGATATCTTAATTTAAAAGGTTTTCACATTTAAAATGCTTAAGATTACAGTTTAAAAAATATATGCTTTTATAAAACAAATATGTTTTATTGACACCCTATAATTAAAATATCCATTTAATGATTATTAAAATTTGATAATTAACATATATATCTCATTAATTTAAGTAGTAATATAAATTAAACCATGAATAAATATATCTAATTTATATTTTTCATAAATAAATGATAGAAAATGAATTCACAATGGATTTTCAAAAGTTAGTTGTACTTATTCCTGCTAACCTAAAAGCTTCTCTATAATGTTAATTTTATACTAAGGGAATCATGTGGTACCTCTAATCACACAATTATGTGCAACAAAATGCACTAACGAATAAACATTATTTAAAGAAAATACTTTAGTAAAACATCATGGTGTTACATTATACCAACCTTAAACCGAATATCGTCCTAAAAATTCTTCAACTAGAGACAAATATATAATGATACCTCTCCATAATAATATTTTCAAGTTCCCATATATCATTTCCTAATTGTTGGTTCCACCATAAATAATTAACCAATAGAGTGGTCTTGTTTTTTAGAATATGTACTCTACGATCCAGAAACTCTATTAGTTGTTCTTCATACAAAATATCATGTTGTATTAGTATAACTTATGAGTTTAGTAAATGTTAAGGATCCGTTAAATAATTTATCCAGAGAGATATATGACACACATCATAATCTTGACAGATATTCGGTGGAAGAACCAAATTCTATTCTTCCTTCCAAACATGATCTAGAATTTAAAAATAAATAATATACATATGATTCATCTTACCTTCTTTCAAAATCATATTCCTATCTTCCAGGGAGATATTCATGGATACACAATATCACTAACTTCAATCTCTTGTTCATTTCATCTTTTGTCACCATAAAATTTTTATGACTCTCGTCTACTGTTATGTGTTATGAATGTATGTCAACTTTTCTGCCACTTCATTAACAAAATCAGGTCTTAATAGCTTTCTTTCCCCAAATTCATTTGAGAATGATGGTGTTCATCATTTGATTGTATATATTGATTAATAAAAATACATATGAATTCTATATTTAGATCTATTATTTTATGAAAATTCCACAAAAGGTATATGTTGATCCTGAACTCCTTTTAAATCCAGTGAGAAATATCTAAACAAGTCTTCCATAGTTTTAATTTTCCTCTCAGCCTGACCGTCCATATAAGGATGATATGCATAACTATATATCTAGAGTCTAGTGAAGACATATTCAATACATCAAGGTAACCCACTTATCCTAATATGTTATAATTGAATGTTGTATGCCTTGCTATATTACCACTTTCTCCACAAATATCCTAACAACCTGATCAAGAGAGAAATCTTCTCTAACAGTAACGACCTATGTCGACATCATAATGTTATCAACAATAACCGGATAGCATTATTGGATTTTTCTGTTTTGGGAAGTCTGGTGAAAATGTCCATAGTCATGATTCTCACTTCCATTATAGTATGGGTTATGGTTGTAACATCCCGTTATACTTTTGTCTCTCTATATTAACATGATAAAAAACCAAGAATTGAATGACTTAATCAATAACAATTATTTTCATTCCAACCCATAAGTAATAATATTTTAGGTCTCTTTAAATCATTTTGGTTCCAGTTTGAATATAAAATGAAGAACTACGAGCCTCATACAATATCTCAATATTTTATTCATGTATGGGAGGAATACACAACTAGTTATAGAACCTTATTATTTCTTCACAATCATGGTTGAATTTAGAAACATTTCTCACATACATTGGTATCCCTAAATTTTTATTCAACGCCTCCTTAATCTTAAATTGTATTGATTGTAAAACAATCATTTGAAAATGATTAGATTTCCCACATCCATTAAAATTTCACAATCCATCCTTTATAACTCCATAAATTTTGGATCATTTGTGATCATTGTCATGGATAGGCTACCATGGTCTTGTAGATTCAAAGCATATGCCACTTTGTTCGCTTTCCAATGGTGGTAATGTATTTATATATCGTAATCTTTACTCAACACCATCCATCTTCATTGGTTCATATTTATCTCATTTTGTGTGAAAATATATTTTAATCATTTTTTATAAATATAAATGTCACACCTTTCACCATAATGAAAATGCCTCCATATAATTAATTAAAATATAATAGCTTTAAACTAGAAATCATGTGTTGGGTAATTCTTCCCATGGATTTTCAAATGTCATATTGGATAAGATATTACCATATAATTTTCCAATAGAAAACATCCAAACCCTTTCTTAGATGCATCATTGTAGATCTGAAATCATCCTACACTACTAGGAAGTGTGAGCATGAGTCCAATAGCTAACCTTCTTTTCAGATCCTTGAAATTATTTACATGCTCATCTGTATATATGACCGTAACTCCTTCATAAGTCATCCAGGTTAGTCGATTAGATAATAATGAAAATATTTCATAAAACATTGGTAATATCCATCCAAACCCAAAAAGCATCGTATATCAGTTACCGTTTTTTATCTTTTCTAACTTTTAGAAATATATTTTTTGATGCATCCACGGATATCCCTTCTCAAGAGATTTTGTTACCCGAAAATGATTCTTTTTAATACAAAAATTCACACTTGGAATATTTTACATAAATCATCTCTTTTCTTAGGGTCTTTATAAAAATTCTCATGGAGTCTTTCTGTTCTTCCTTACACTTTGAATAAATAAGAGTACCATCTGAAAATACTACCAAAAAGTGATCTAGATAGTCTCTAAATAAACTGTTCATTACATTAATGAATACAAAAGGGAAATTAGTTAGACAAATAGGAATCACTATATATTCATAGTGTCCAAACCTTTTATTGAATTCTATAACTAATATATCCTCGTTTGGACCCTTAATTGAAGATATCCAGAATGATGATCAATCATAAAATGAATTGAGCTCTACATAGTTGGTCTAATAAGTCATCAGTATGAGGAAGATGATATTTGTTCATAATAGTTATTTTTTTATGTTCTTGATAACCAACGAAATGTATCATTGATACATAATTCTTATTAATAAACTAAGAAAGTGCTCCTCAAGGTGATGCACTAGGGTGTATGAATCCCTTAGCAAGTTTCTATTGGAATAGCTTCTTCAATTCATACAATTTACTTGGGGTTATTATATAATGTGTATTTGAAATAAGCATAACACTATACATGAGTTATATTAAAAACTCCACATCACTATTTACTGGAAGACAAGGAAATCCCACTAGTAAGACATCATCAAAATTCGATACAATGGGTATACTCTTAACCACGAGTATCTACAAAACCATTTGATATAAATAAACATCATTTATTTTAATCGAAAACCATATGATATAGGAGAATTCTATTTTAATGATATATTCATTCATGCATCTATAGATGATCATAGATTGACCTGGAGTATAAAATGTGACGTCCCATCCTTGGAAATTGATATGTGATCCAAATATAGAAAGCCAATCCATGCCATGAATGACATCAAATTCCATTATAGGAAGTATCTCAGGATTTGTAGGAATCACTTTCCCCCAAAAATCCACCAGAGAATAATTATATACTTTTTATGTGATTGTTGTGCCATTAGGATTTTTCACATCTAACGCAACATCTTATGGTCGACGTAATTATGCGATAACCAATGAAAATTCATCATAAATAAAAGAGTGGATGGATCCAGTATCAAATAGATAATTTGCTATATTTTAGTGGATGGTATGTGTTCCTTTCACTACTTCATTATCATACTATAAGTATCCGATAGTGATTCCAGGAGACATTTTGTTTTCTTTGGCATTAATATTTTATTGAATTCGATCATCATCAATTATGCTTGGATTAGATTATTTACTGATATAATTCCCCATTTCCTTGCACATGAATCATTTATGTGTACAAGGAGCATTCTTTGTAGACTTTTCTCTATTTGCATCATTATACATATTTTTATCATGACATCCACATTCAACAACCCGATTACATTATCTTACAAACATACATAAACTAAAAGACCCTTTATGTCCATATTTATTTCCACACATTGAACATTAGGGGAAAATCAAATTTTGTTCTATGTTGTCTTTATATTTTCAGTATAATTCGATTTTTGTCTTCCTATCAGACCCATATGACAAATGGGTTACTAAAATCACTATATGTACCTTGAGATAACATCGAATGAAATCCTCATATCTATTAAAGTCCTTCATGGTTAGTTCCCTTAGGGGAATTGGTTTTACGACACTAATTAATCGATCAATTTTACTCTTAGGTTGGATAATAATTTAAGAAGCATACATGCATTTCGTATAAAATTTTATTTGAATGTAAAAAAATTGATTCATCATCATTTTTGTCATGTTCAAGGAACTCCTTATCCATATTTGTTTGATGAAAATGCGGAATGTACTTTTTGAAAAATAATATCTTTAACCCATCCCGTTCAATAGACTCCATTTAATATCTTCGCCTCATAATCTTGATAACATTCTACAATTTATCAGCTTAATATTTTAAATGATAGACTGATTAGGTGAATTAATAATTTTTATAAAAAAAGTAAATGGAAAATATCTTATATGGAAAATTGATCGATTTTTATTTACTAATGGATCGTTACACCCACTGAATGAAGGTGGGTGATGCCTCATGAATGACTAAATATAATTTTTCTCCCTGCATGTCTCGTTAGGATGTCTTGCATGATTCACATCTTGAGAATGATGTGTGATCACGAATACCTGTTTTTTCATTCATTCTTCCATAAAAATTGGATTCATAGGGGGAAAATCATTTCACTACTCGTTTCATACATCATTAACATGGTTCCATTGGGTTCCAGAAATTTACTAAAACCATGTATCATAATGTGAGAAACACTACTAATAACAGGAAAACCACATAATCAAGTATAATATATCAATTTAGGACACTTTAGGTTTTATCCAATATTATTCATGGTCATTTATATGGTACTAGGATTGTATCCCCTACTTAAACATATCTTCATGGTTCTTACTAAGGCTTTCTTATCTTAGTTTATATATGTTAACTATACCTTTCCTCTAATATCAACTATAGCGACCCATAAAATATATATATGTTTATCACATTGAAATTTACATATATTCATTAAAAAATATAATAAACTAATGACATAAAAAAATAGGTATATTGTGTTTAGAAACAAATAATCATAAAAAACTCCTTCATAAAACATTGACATTTTCTACCACTTATTTCATCTTAACTTGAATCCTTTTTGTCATATCGTACTTAACACCATTAATTATGACCTGGTGAAACGTAAGATATGAAAGGGTGAGATAAAATTATTATTAATGGTCAAAATTGTATAATATCAATCATATCACAATGAAAATACATAAATACACAACATTTTGAGTTCCTATTATTCATATAAAAGACTGTGAAATCATGACCTGGGATTAAAGTTCATAATAATCAATGGACAAAATCCCAAAAATAACAAAATATTACATGATGTTTTGAGGAATACAGATAAACATAAAAAATAATTTTCATATAATCCAAGGCTCATATACAAGGACATCATATAAAACAAAGTCCATTACTGTATCATGTTACTTGTCGTTCTATCCCAATAAAACTAAACATGATTTACATGTTGTTCTATCCATACAATATTGAACCACATTTACATGTTCTTCTAGTCTTGTATAATCATTGAGATATAAATCATTACCCAATAAATTTGAAGGAGATATAGTTCCACCTATCTCATAATGAAATCATTCTTACATGTTCTACACAACCACAAATCATTTATAATATCAAAACCCATAATTTAAAAGTGGTCTCATAAAAATCATTCAATCATATCATAATCCAGGTATAATTTAATTTCATTATCAAAACAATAAATTCATAGTAATAATAGGTATAGATACATAAAACTATTTAATGATCATTATCTTAGATTGAAGATAATTTTTCTAAAACGCTTGAACATAAATCATTAGAAAAATAACCATTCTTATTCTAAAATATTTTCTTTTCTCAAAATATCATGGAAATTTAAATGAAAATAATATATTTGAAATAAAATTTAAATATTTTATAGTAATTTTCAAGGAAATAAGGATTCATGAAACAATAAAAATCCATTCATTCTGAAAACAGATATAAAAAATTATCCCCATACTTTTCTCGAAAAAGTAAAAAAGATTCTCAAATCAAATAATGAAAAAGGATTCATTTCATACCATTTAATAAAATTTCACCGAAGGTTAAAAATTAATTTTAAAGAATTTTAGATGAATATATATAATATAACATACATAATAAACATGGATATCCTTGATAAATATACCCCCAATAAATATTAGCCTATAAAAAATTTCGGAACAAAATGAGGTATCAAATTTATGCCTTTCATTAGGTATGATAACATTCCTATGTTTATGAAACTCCTATATAATAATTTATATTATGTTATTGAATAATTCCAAAATTATCACCATTTTTTATGATATCAAATTGTATAATATTATCATTTGTTTTTTGTCACATTTCATTGTCACTAATTATTTAGATATTAACTCTTTTATGTTCTTATGTTTCTTATATTGTATAAGATCATCTTCCTTTTCATCGGATATTGTAATATCACTTAAATAATAATAATATTATAATTATTATCACAAAAATTAATTCCATTCATGTATATAAGAAATATTTAATGAATATCATGTAGAATGAATCACATCACATTATAGAGATGATAGGATGTACGTATGCACGAGCGATGATATAATTCACTTAATAGTTAAATGATATGTAATAGGATGGTATATTAATTATTTAGAATAATTTTGATGTTATATATAATATATATATCCATTATAATAATCATTATGCCCATCCAAATAATGTATTTTTGAATGAAAATTACAACACAACATGGAGAAGGTAAGCCGTACGTATCATGCATGGTGATGTTTTTATTCGCAGGATCGATAAAAAGTGGTATAATTTTTCCCATATTTATAATAATATATAATAATATTAAAGATAGTGTATTTATTACTAAATTATAGAAAGAAACAAATAAAATAATGTAGAGGAATTTTTTTTTGAATGATGTGACAAAACAATTTCTTCTATTTTAAGTGTCTCATTTTGATTTCCACACAAGGTCTTCTTTGGATTATTTATTCCAAATTTGTAGTCTATAAGAATAAGTTAGAGATTTTTGGATATTAATTGAGTTTAAATTGGATGATATGTGGGGCTTGGTAGGTTTATGTTAATGGGTTGAGGTGGTGTCCTTTTATGAGAGAGAGGAGGGGTACAATAAGATTGTTTTGAATATCTAATTTATTTCAAAATTATTTTAAAATTTTAATTGTTCCAATGTGACAAATTCTGATAATATGATTAGGATGTGTCTAAATACCCTCATAGAATAGGTTTTAAAAATGTTTAGGTCAAACATTAACCTTATATTTAATCTTGAATCCTTATTTAAAAACATTATCTCTTCCCTTGTATTATTGTATTTTCATAATATATAATTATTATAGTGATTATAAAATTCAATGACAACCACAAAAATATAATTAATTAAATTTTTACAATTATATATGAAATTGTTTTGAGTCTTATATTTTAGGACCATTTTATATTTTAATAAGATAATATTTTTTTTAAACACATTTATGTCTATTTTGACCATATTTAGTTATTGTTTTTCTTTAAAGTCATTACATTGTTATTAATTGAAAAAATTACATTATCTAAAATATAAAATATCACAGTCAATAATAAAATTAGTTGATGGAATATAAATTTTCAAATTACTTTTATTTTAATATTTATAATATCATTTATTTTAATCTATCATTATTAAGGTAATCACTAAATCGCCATTTTTCCATAATTAAATTTATTTATAACAATGAATATAAAGTATAAATAAAAGACCATGATTTATTAAATATTTTTAGCTTTACAATGACTATTTATAGTCAGAAATATCAGTCATATGACACTGAGTTAACTTTATTTTATTAAAAGAAACATATTTAGGTTATATTTCCAATTACATAAAAGTAATTATTTCAAATGCCATTATCACACTCATGTGGCTCTATGTTGTCCTAAAAACTTCCCATGTATTATCATGGTCGATAAACTCTCATAAAATAGGATTATGACACTTTTTAGTGTTGTTATTAATTAGTTATATATTATTTTTTACCCTGATTTACCATATATACCCTTAAACCATGGTAAATAAAATTATTTCATGAAGTTACTATTCATACTATGTAAAATATTAAAGGCACATACTTACACAATTTGGACCTAATGATTAAAAATATTGAATAATTTTTCAAAATTAAATAGACAAAATTGATACAAATTAATGTTAATTAAATCTCCTTGTGAGAATTAGAGAAAGTATTTTTAAAAGTAAAATATCACTATAGATTAAAATGTTTTTTCATATGATGTCAATATAAAATTAATTATAATGAAAAAAATTATGTTTAATGATAAAAATATATTTTATTTATATTTTACATCCATTATATATTATAATTTATCCATATAAATTGTTTTAATGAAAAATGTTTTTTCACTTAAAATTTAGTGTCTTTGTACTATTCATCAAAATATGAATGTTATCAGAAAATATCAAAAATTCATCCACTGTAAATTTATATATCCTACATTAAAATAAATTTTTTATCTTGTAATATAAATATTATTAATGTATCAAATTATTAATTTTAAATGGGTTCACCATTCAAAGGCGCAAGATTACCTTTTTTAAAAAATATTGGCTTTTATACCAGAAAAAGGGTTTATTCACACCCTAGGATTATATTATCCACTTCATGAATGATAAAATATTTTAAATAACATATATTACTAATTAATTTCATTAATATATTATCCAATTGTAATTAAAACATAAATAAAAATATTTATTTTATATTTTTAATAAATAATTAATAGAAAATGATGTCACAATTTATTTTCATAATTTAGTTAAACATATTTCTTGTAAACCTAACAACTAGGATATAATAGAAATTTTTTTAAATTACCTAACAAGGTTTATTAAAATTCATTATTACATTAAAAAATAGATACTATTGATGAAAAATTATTTAGAGAAAATATTTCCAAAAAAATATGAGTGTTACCCATGATCACTTATATCAGAAAAATATCTATCCATATTTTGTTTTTATAAAATATATTTCAACTATATCTTATCCAATTGTGTTTTATAATTTAATGTACAATAACATTAATATTATCTTCCAAATAATGTTCTATAATTATTCTTTATCCTAATTCATCCCAAAATTCTAGTGTCTAGCCTTGTTTTCCATACAATGCTTCAAACTGTGTCATCATTATACAAGAATAAAAAATAATATTATAAGAAATTTTGTCCACATAAATGTATTTACTCCAAAATCCAAAGTAACCAATTGAATAAGAAAATTTCATATCTTCCATGGTATAAAATTTTTTAATCATACTTCTTATCATATATTTGATGAAATGATGTACTAAAATTTAATTTAGTGTCCTGTTTCTTATGATGCCACTCCCAAACTTTAGGTGTGAGTCTAGGATTGTAGTCTGATACAATATTTAGTGTAATTTAATGTAACATGACTATATATTTTATATATAGTTGAGAAATATTATTTAAAGGAATTTTATCTCTAATTTGAAAAAAATGGTTAAATTTAGATAATCTATCAACAATATCTCAAGTCAGATTATTACATTTAGAATTATTCAATAATAATACCATGAAATTAATTGATATATTCTCCCATTTTCACTATAAAACTAAATATTTCTGAAGCATCCCATTTTTAAATTGTTGTGATTCATTATCCAATTTAATGATAAAAGACATCCTCATATAGTCAGCAAGATAAATTTCTATTCCACCCTAATAGTAATACTCATGATGATACCTACACATCGTAGTTCATCCCTAATGAATAGAATACAGTGAACTGTGGTCATTAGTGTGAAAATATTTCATTAAATGGTAATAATGTGGAACACATAATCTTTTTTCAAATATTTTTAGACCTTCATCATCAAAATTAAATCCATGAATGTTAAACTTCATTAAATATTTTACTATTTCCATGAATGATTGATCCTTTTTCCCAACACTCTTAAATCTATCTAATATAGTATAATATACCAAAAATGTAAACTGAACAGATTATGCTCCTACATAAAAAATATATAGGAAATTTTTTTAAAAATCATTGTTCAAAGGGGACTGTTTAAATTGTTAAATGATTAATTAAACCATAATTATTCAAATCAATGAATCTGTCACATTATTATTTTTTCTTAGCAGGTAATTAATCATGAAATCAAAATTTAGATTTCATCCATCCATATTTTCTATATAATGTTTAAATCATCTTTTTCAATATATACTAAGACAATTAAATATCCTTATATATATAACACATTACACCATACATGTGATTCTTCCAAATGATTACATCAAAAAACACAACGAGTAATTTCAAATAACGGAATGGATAATTTAACTACAGTGGTCTAAACTAACATGAAGAATTAGAATTTACCCAATAATTATGTATTTGGACACAACCTTGTACAGTAAATGGGGTATCAATATACGTGTTGAATTCTACATTTCTAGATGGCATGTCCAAAATGGGTGAAATATGAAATCAACTATTTAGTGGCTGGAAAAAATCATCACATTCTTTTAAATAGATGAATATAAATCATGTTCGATTTTTCATAATAAGAATTCTAGAAAATTGGAGAATGATTTAAAAAACATCCATTATTAAAATGTAATCCATAAATTTTATGAATCTTTTTGAAATTGTTGGTTCTTGGAAATTGTTGTGGCAACATTTTAGATATTAGGGTCAATAGATATACCATCCTTTAAGCATGATGAAAATAAAATAAAATTTATTTCAATCAAAATCACATTATCTTAGTATACCATATAATGTATTTTATTATATATGTTAGTTAAACAATGATTTTATTTATATCTTATCTATCTACAATTTTATATTATACAAAAATAAAATCATTTAATACATAAAAACGTGTCTAGAAAATAATTAAAACTTCAATTCATAAGGCATATAAACACAGTAGGTTATTTAGATAACCCAAATGACATATATACAAACTTAGAGAGCCTATATATATTTTTAAACATAGTGTTTATCATGTGTGTTTCCTTTATATTCAACCAATGGTATAATGGGTTTAGCTCAACAAAATAAAAATAGTTTTCTCTTTAGACATGGTCATATAAATCATTGATATGTGAAAACGATACTTTTAATAATATTTATGTTATTCATGGCATTGTAATCAGTCTAATGTATAATTAATCCATATTTATTTTTAATAAACAAAACAGGATTACCCCATAGTGATGTGTTATATCAAATCAATCCAATTTCGAATAACTCATACAATTGATTTTTTAATTCTAAATGTTCATCTTTTCAAATTTGATTAGGGGGTTTAAAAATAGTTTTATGATCAATTACTAATTCAATAATAAAAATAACCTCCTTGTCTCTAATAATTCATGGAAAAAAATCTAAAAACATCCATGTACCAATTTACTACATACATGACATTAATTTTAATAGTCTCACTATATTAAAAAATATTAGATATACTTAATTCAATACCATTTAAAATAAATTTATTAGTTTCACAGGATTTTATCATAATCATGAAATCATTGGTTAATATTTTTTCATCCCTACAACATATATATCATTTTTAAACTAAGATACAACAGAAACCATGAATGATATCAAACTCTACTATTGTTATTTAAAAAAATATTTGTTGGAAAGAACATCTAAATAAACCAATGAAAATACTACTACTAATTTGGATTAAAATAATGATTCAACTATATTTTTTAAAATAATATTATATCTTACTATCATGAGGTTATATTCCATGTAATCATGATAATATCTCACAAATGATATAATATGATGATCTTGTGTCAAACAAAGTAATCGAATAATTCAATAAAATTGGAATCATACCCATCACAACTATATTCAATGACCCAACATCAACTATAGAAATATAAAATGACTTCACTCCTCCAATATTTTTTCAATCATGAAGATTTCTATCTTGTGAAAATATCATTAAAAATGCATTAGAGTAATTAACCTAGTTATTTAAACTAATACATATAACCATTGGTTATATATCATTTACACATTTATTTTTCCATAAGCTTTCTATTCCTGGAATTCATGTTCCATGTGGCCAATAAATTCATATCAGTAAAAAAACCTTGAATTCATAAAAAGTTTAAATGGATTTTTTCCACACATTCCATGATATGGAATATTCTTTTTTGTGCCTCATAATTTCCTTATTTTATATTTACATTTCACCTTCAATCATGAATTATTATTACATTCACTATCAAAAGAAAAATAAGAGTCAAAAAACACTATCTGGTTCTTTTTAGCACAATGACAAACATTCTCATAGATTTTAAATTCTAATTTTTTAAAATATCATCCATGGATTTGATTCTATATAGATTAAAATAGAATAATAATTCAATCAGTGTCTCAAATAAGATAATCGACATACGTAGAAAATAACATAAAGTGTTATTCAATTGAATTTATTGAATTTTCAACTTTTTTTCTTCCATTTAAATAATTTTATTTCAATTTCGATTTAAATAGAATTTGTAAAATTCATATCAGTAAAACCAACATAAAAATTTTCCCATTTTAGGGAATCAAGACCATATTCCTCTATGATAATCTTATCCAAAGAACACAATCAACAATAATAACCACCAAATTGAAAAATATAAAGGGGTACCATTATATGTTCTTAATATCTCATGACAACAAATATATTCAATGGGGATTTGATCCATCTTTCTACTCCCACTTGGTTAAGTGATATACTGAATGATGTGGGGTGTTGCCTCATTAAATGATCCACTTTTAACATGTTCCTTATAATTATATTGGGTTCCACCCTATCATGGATACCTACAACCATTATTTTTTATTTTAACTAATTTATAAATGTAACAAAATTTTCAATTCCCATTCTTGTGATATTGAGATTCTGATTTGGATGAATATTTTCTTCTACATGACCTCCCAAAATAGCTTCTATAATCCCTCTATATAAACCCATTCTGAACAAAAATAGTTTCGACACACCAACATGGTAATCATAAAATACTATATTGTTTTAAATTATCAATAAGAAATTATATTTCATTGAAATTCAACTATAATTATCCAAACCTATACTGTTATTTACACTAACCATTTGTAACAACAATAATTAATAATCATAAACATTACATTATAATGAGTTTAATGTAATGAATTGAAACATTTAAATTATTGACTCTTTTTTTTGGGAATTTAAGAATTTTATCATGAATCATACATAACAAAACCAAAAAATACAAATTTTACACATCTAATTATCATCTATTTTCCAATATTAAAAATGTTATAAATAAGTTAGGGAATCTTTAGAAAAAATGTCCCGGAATATATAATTGACCACTTATTTTCCCTTACCCTTCCTAAAAATCATGTTAAATAGTCTTAAAACATGTGAAAGGAACAATAAAAATTGTAAGTTACAAATAAAAATAAAATTGGTAGTCTAGTGAAAAAATTAAAACCCAAAAAACTAATTTCTTGATAATATAACATTTTTACTAATAAATGTCGGTATAATTCCTTTAAAAAGATAAATTTATAATCATTAAATAAATTATTTCTAGGAAAAAAATTAGGAAAGATAGAATACCCTTGATGTTATGCTTGTAATTCATCATATAGAACCCATACAAAACCAATAAAAATCGTTATAATTTGGAATAAACATAAAATTAAATTAATTTCTAATAATCTAATGAACATAATCACTTCCATATTAATTGTAGTTTTATATATGAACATATATTGATTAGATATAACATTATCAAATGACGGTTTCTTGGTTCACCCATTATATGTAATTTTTATTAACCATAACAAGAAAAAAATCATTTGAAGACATCACTAAATATAATAAGAAAATTGCTTTCAGAAAAAAAAATTCATTTTCTTTTAAAATCCAATATCTAGAATGAAAACACACCGAAAACATTAGACATTATTTATAACCACATAAAAAACCAATGAGGAAAATCTTTAGATTGTGGAATACCCACTGTTATTTTAGAAAATTATCTAAAGGGGTTGGGGAATCCACATAATGGATGGAAGGATGGATACGATTAACACCATGGTAGAAACATCATATAGGAGTGGGCCTGGGACTACATGGCATGAAAATCATTGTGTGAATTATAGGAAGATATAAATATGGTAGAAATTTATGATGTAATATGCGATTCAATGTTATTTTTTACAAGACATATGAGATCATGCCTGAGCAAGTGATCAAATGGTCATTATGGACAAATATATTTCAATTTAATCACTTGGGTTTCCCCCTTATCATATAGGAAAATCACAAATATTTAAGATCTCAATCCTTGGGGATATTTATAATAATTTTCTCACTATGTAGAATTTATTTCTGGACTAATAATATTTTCCATCTATAACAATAGAACTGTTTTATCTACTGAGGTGTACTAGTGAAATGAATATGGGTGTAACAGATATTCCCTTAAATTATTTGTTTATAATGTTACGTAACGAACTAGAAGAAGATACGACATGCTGGGTGGATCTAGAGAAGATGTTGCTGAGGAGGCCATACACATGCATTAAAGGATACTAGATGTGAAAAATGAATTATATTTGAAAATCATTGGACCATGTTAGTAGATTCGGTGGGGATACAATGTCAGTACTAAGACTACACCCATATTCATGTTGGAGGGATTCATCGAAGTGGTTATTTGTTGTTGTATTCTCATTGTGAGGGATTCATTCTTATTGGTACAACTATGAACCCTCATAATGGTGGTGATTCTAGTGATGTGGTAGCATGTTAACATTTTTATCCTAGTTTTGGTGAAGATATTTAATGTAATTAATCTTATCGGTGAACTAAGAAATCTATTTTGTTTCTGTGTTCCTATTCACTTTCTGTATTTTTTTATTCCATAAACATGGGGGGTTATTAGAAGATATACCTCATTTCCACTCCCACAAAAAAAATCATGTTCAATATCTTGAATATCAATAGATTTATGAAATTGATGTTCTCTATGATGTATGTTCTATAGAATGTTCGGCTGAGTGAGCACTTCATATTTATCATTTTCTTCTAACCAATAATGGAATGGCCCTAATCCATGGGGATTGACCCTTTGCCTATATTTGAAGGCTGAGGTTCTTGAAGGAGGCCTAGGGCATGCCTTGTGCGGATTGGATACAAAAAATTGAAATAATGGACATTTTCTTCCATGATAACATTTAACTACGTAAAAGTGGGTTTAATGACTTTTAATAAACATTGTTTTAATAATAAAAAGGATACAAATTCTTCATTGTAAACCATAGTATGTTTATTACACTAAGTGAAATGGGGTTACAAGTCATGATTATCTCTGTTGTCTCACATCATTAAATGATTCAGCACCATGGGTCTCTCAAACCCTATGGCGTAAAACACATCCCAATCATTCTAGGAAAACATACAACCACGTCTTTACCATTTTTAAAATTTTTTTGGGAGTGTTTACCATTATATTACCTCCTTTAATATATCATTTATCCAGGGTATTATATACGGATTTTCCAATAGTATTTTGATATGTTTCTCCCATTTTCTTATTTCCATAGGTTGGTTATTGATCCCCATGTTTCTAATGGGGGTATGTTTGTTGATTGGTGGCATGGTTTGTGATAAAAAACCTCTGGGGGATATTTTCTTCAGAGAGTTGATTTGGATCTGCATCGTTTGTCTATTCACATGTGAAGAATATCGACACCCTTTTAGGGTAAGGGTTTATTTCTTATCGTTAATTATGTGGGACCGTAATTTGTGCATTTGAAACCATATTTAAGATATTATAATTATCTCATGGTGATGTTTTTGTTTATACCTGGAAAAACCATTACTAATTTATTATAAAGATATTATGGTATCTATGATGTATTTGTTATTCTTGGATTATCATGTTAAATTGGAAAATATTGTAAAGGTGGAATTAAATGAATATTAATTGGGAAAAAGATTAATGTGGAATGATTACGTAATTTAGTGTGTTGTAATATTAATGTTTCAATCATGTTTAAATGAATTTACCTTCCATATATGAATATAATTGACTATTTATTTGTATCATTTTGATTATTTTGGATAAATTAATCAATGGGATTTCCTATTAATTGTTTAATTAATATTTGATAGCTTATGCTAGCTTACATATGTGGTTCCCATAGTTAGATCATGTCATTAATGAGTCATTTAGTTCAATATCGAATAATATTTAGTGGTGTGATAAATGATAACTCATTTTAATGGAATGATTTTCCCTCATTAATGTCATGGATGATTTTCTTGTCCTTGGGGGAAATGAGGCCATGTTGTCTTTGATGGATGAATTTATTTCCTTAGGTCCACAATCCATGTTGAATTTTTTGTTTTCTATGGCTCATTATATGATATGGATCTGATACTTGTGATGTGGCGGAGAGATGATCATACGTGACCTATGCCTAGGATGACTGATCTTATTGAGAAATTGTGGTATGTAGAGAAGGGATGCCCATATTTTCTGGTAGTAGTTGATGCATGTTATGGAAGGATTCATCAATATATGCATGTTCATGTCAGAGAGGATGACTGAGATGATGTAATGTGTTTAAACTGGGATTACCCCTTTATATGAAATATTGATGAAAGATTAAATGAATTTTTTCCTAATATACATGTTGTTTTGTTATCTACAATCATTTTTTCACATTTTGAGGAAGATTCATGTTCTTGGTTTTTTAACTTCAATAGTATCCTTGGACGATTTTATACAGTAACAAGTAATATAGAGAGTCACAATTTCAATAAATAAAAAAATCTTAACCTGTGGAGTTGGAGCATGCTGAGATGCACTACAGGGGATATAATTCAAAAAAGTAATGGACAAAGTTTTATAATTTCTAGGGGCTGTTGAATAACTTTTTGATTTGAATTGAATGTAATGTAGAAAATTATAATTGTTTGTGAGTAAATTAATGTAATGTCAAAATGATAATAATAAATAAATTAATTTAATATACTTCCTCAAATGGTTGTGTGATTATAGGACATTGAGTATAAGAAGTGGCAGTCGGTAGGATGATAGATAATAGCTATAGTTGAGTCCAAGACTATGTCATTCCCATATAGATATTGTGATCTATCTTATACCATGTATGTTTATTGTTTTCGTATTCTACTTGAAAAAATTATTTAGGATGACTAAAACCCTTGGGATCCTAATCCAAGGGGGAGTTTTCCAAAACATACTTCTAGGAGGATAGATGGATAATTAACCCATTTGTCCCCACTCACTTTTAATGGTAGTTACTTATGATGGTATGCATTCAATTTATTTTTCTATGTATATGTGTGTATAGAGTTGTAATGAATTGGTGCTATTTCACAAAACTGTATTATGGATATAGTTTCATAAAGAAATTTATAGTAATAAAGTTTATAAGATTTGATAGATTGATGATCCCTACATTGACATGTAATTGGGATGACTTGAGGTAAAAAAATGATTTTATAAGACATGTTATATGGTATTTGGTGGATCCTGAAAATTGCTTGGATACTTTTGGTCACATTCATGTTTTGGTGTGATTCACAAGCTGCACTTTGTGGTGCTTCTCCCATGTGTCTATAGGCTATGATGTTTTTAGGGAGATGATCAAGACATGAGACATTGGGGGAAGAGAAGAAATCCTACGGGTAAGATGTATTAGGGTACCCTTGATATTTTTATTATAATACATTATCTTGTTTTAAATACATGGTGAGAGTATCCATTATAATTTTGGGAACATAGTTTGCATGATTTTGTGTGGAGTTAGTCTCACATGAAATTCTCTATGAATTTTCAATAATTATTGATATTTTCCTTCATATGATCTGGAGTGAATCATACTATTTATAATAATATACTCAAAATATGTATTTGTAAAAAAATATGTTTATAATAGTGGGAGAATGTTTGATACTAGACTGATTGCAATAATTTTTTGTTTTTATGGAGTTGTTTGGGGTTCATGGTCATCATTCTCTTTTCATTTTATGTTGGTACATGTGATTTTCCATTCACTTATTGTAGTATTTTCATGTCATTACAAAAATGAATGTTAGTTTTCTATTATTATGGAGTGTGAGAAGGAGTTGGGTGGTGTATATCTTATCTCCCTCCTTTTAAATTGTTCACTTCGAGGGTAATGTCCTTGATTATTGTGATTATTATACCCTCGGTGATAGTAACCAACACGAGGCTAAGACCATGCAGGACTCAGGCGAAACATTTAATCATTTCCCCTTATAAAAATTCTATCATTTCCCCTTATCGAATATTTTTTTGGTTTTTAGATGAGGAATATCTCCTTTTTAGTGTTCTATACCAACTATAGATTTCAATAAACAATTGGCATGGCGCCGTTTGAATCCATTAATGGACAACCATGTCATTTCCAATTATGTTGGACTAGGGTCAGAGAGTCTATAATTATTTGGTGGGAACTAGTACAGAATAATATAGAGATAGTTCATGCAATTTGTGAAAGGATGAAATCATTATTATATGATTCTAAATTATATTCCATTCACCTAAGTAGGCCTATAGAGAACTCAACTGGTGATCATATATTCTTAAAGGGGACTCCCTATTGTGGGAAGTGAAGGATTGGTCATGGGAGTAATCTTTCCCTCTATTTATTGGGGATTTTAAGGTGTTATCTCATGTTTGAGACATGAAATTTCATATAAGACACCCCACATAGAAGAGTTGGATAAATGATGTTTTCAATATGTCGTAGCACCATTATTATCATTATGGAGACTCTCGTATCATTGATTGGTTAGAAATCTATGTTGATTATGATCTGACCCTAAAATACTTATCATTAGAGATCTAAGACCTCTAGGAAAAATTCTTTAGTGGTCATGATATCCACGTGGATTGTATCATTTGGAGGAATTATGGAATGAGGGAGTGTACGTGTGAATTTTAGTCACAGTTAAATGCTCAGTACCCCCATTCAATTTAGTGATTATAACTTTTCTTATGACAATATTCATTTTGTGGTTCTTACATTATTTTTCAATTATCATTTGATGAGGTGGTTGGGACTTTGAGGTGGGGAGTTCCATAATCGGTATATCATGAGGTGTATTTCTATATGACCCCCTACTTATTTTTATATTGGATGGTTTTGGATTCTCAAGGATTATAAATTTTTGACAGGTTCTTAATGTAAGGTCTTTTATACCTAGGTCACATCCAATTATTCATTTATGAGGATAGAGGTTCTCAAAGGATTATCAGAGAATGAATATATTATTTTGGATGATAAATGATTGATGAATATAGATTTTACATTGGTTAAACATCTAAACAACATGATTTTGTGGTTCACATTGTGTATTAAATCATGGTTTTAAAATCAAATGGTGACTTATTCAGCAAAAACCATACCCTACAGATTGAACGATGTGAAATGGGATTACACATCGGGTAAATATGTGTTTTTTTATATCGTTAAATGATGTAGAACAATGGTTTTATCAATCCCTATGGCTTTCATTGACTCCCTCTCATTCCAGGTAACCTGGAAAGCCCCTGTTTGATGTTTTGGGGATTCCTTTATGAAGGATTGATCTATAGATTTCATTACTTGATTCATATTTGATCCAGGTTATATATTACCTTCAATCAAGTGGATTCCTTTGTAATTTTCCTCCATTTTAACTTTTCTATGTGATGGATATTGATATACATAATAGGGTTTTGTTTGTTGTTTATTGGCTCGTTGGTGAAACAAAATCCATAGATGGAAGTAGTTTATGTGGGAGAGGTGATCAGGATTTATGAAAATGGTGGATTCTCAAGAGAAGAAGATTTAAACCGCTTTGAGGTACTTTATTTTTTAACCCTTTAGTTATTTGTGAATGTAAATTGAGCATGATTTATCCTATTCTATTCTAATGAAAAAAATTACAAGAACCTGAATAAAGGATTAATTTTCATCTAAATAGTTATTGTTGTTTTTATCAATTTATGATTTTACAATTGATTTTCAAGATAGTGTGGTATATGTGATTTTTTGGTTAATCATGGATTTGAATGCGTAACTGGAAATGAATGTAACTCTGGAATTAATTTGAAGTTAATTAGATTAAATATTAAAGATTAGTGTTTAAGGAATTCAATGTGTTGAAATATTAATGATGCAATCATGTTTAAATGAAATATCCTTCCATTTGTGAATAACGTTGAATAAATATATGAATCAAATTGGTTCATGTTTATAATATAATTATTGAAATTTAAAATCAATTATTTAAATTATTTATGATTTTTTTTTCTATATTTATGATTAGGTTTCATGAAGTTGAACCAATAAATAATGAATTAGTTAATTCATGAAGTAATTAAAATGAAATGTGTGATAAAAGATAATTCATTTTTAGGTCTTGAGTTTTGTGGTTCCTTATAATGGTTCAATTCTATTTAGATTAGAGCCAGAATGGATTGTTGTGTGTAAAGGATGAATTCTGTGCTTTGGGGGAAAGTGTCTGGTTTCTATAATTTCTTCCTAGTACTTGGGGTATTCTTTAGATACTATCCATGTGATGTTAGGTGGGCAGGAATGGATGTGATGTTATCATGGTATAGCTATTTCTAGAGTGTTGTTGTTGTGTGTGGGCCAGGGAGTCTGGAATGTTGTGGAATTAGGTGGTGTCTATCATGGTGGGATGCATCAAGATATGCATGTGGGTGTCGGGGAGGAAATAAAAGTTGATGTAATGAGTTAAATCTAGGGTTAACCATTTATTTAAATGTAGTATTAATCTATCAATATATTTTTTAGCTAATGGACATGTTGTCTATTTATCTAGTATTCTTCCCCTAATATATGAGACTAATGTATTTGTTTGGTGGTTTACAATATTTGGTTGATTATGAGGTTTTTTAGAGTATCTAATAATATGTAAAGTGATAATACTAGTAAATGAATAAATCTTTAACAAACAGGGATAATGATTTTTTATATTCAATTACAAGGATATAATTATGAGATTCTCTGGACATGGGTTTTTTAAACATAGAGGACATGGATCATTGGTATGATGATAATTTATTGTAATTCGGAAAATGATTATGGTAAATTAGTGGATAATGAATTTATTATTTTAAGGAGAAAAAAATTAAAATGAATAATTTAATTTAATTTTTCTCTTTAAGTGCTGTGCTTATTGTATATCTAGTTTTGTTAGTGGCAGCGAGGAGTCCCTATGATGATACCTTCGATTGTGTCATAGACTATGTGATAACCATACCATGGTTGTGATCTATTTTATACAATGTAAATTTAATGTTTTTCATACTTTACATGTAACATCCCAGAAAATTTAAATAATTATAAGTACATTATTATGTTAATTAAAAGAAATCCTCATTTAAATGTTAATAATATTATAAATAAAATTGTGTTTTTTAATTTTTCGTAGATAAATATTTCATTTACCATCATTATTAAAATTTAATAAGTTTTTCATATCTTTAAATAAATTTTTATTTTGGTCGAATTTATGTTGATCGAAACACAAAATATTATATTTAATAAATTTGATTTTATAAACATAAATCATTTTAAAATAATATTTATTACTTGATTATATTTATCAAAATGGATTCTGATACCATTATAAATAATTATAGAAAAAATAAATCAATTTTTTGAAAATTTCAATTATGTTATTTATATTTGAATTGTCCTAAATTTAAATTAACGTTTTTATAAAAATTATTTAATTATAATGAATTTTTTTACATATATCAGTATAAAAATTTACATTATATAATAAAAAAATAAATTATTCTTATTTTTCATTTTGAATTATATATAATGACATTAGAAACAATATTAATTTTCAACTTTCAATATTATAAATTTTATTGAACAAATTATGTTGAAATTGTTATGATAAAAATATATTAATTTAATATATAATATGATATATATATATATGGTAAATAAAAAATGAGGAATAAAAAAAATGAAAAGACAAAATTGGATTGGGGTTTCGCATTAAGAGGATGCCAATGTGGGGTTAATTCAAATGGTGGGACCGAGCATCGGGTGGGTGAGGCCATCTTTACTATTTAAGGCTTTAGAGAGGTTGTGATATGGGAGGTTGTGATCGACAAAGGGATCCTTGGATTTCAAGGAGAGCACTGAGATTGAGTCCTTCTGAGGACACAGATTGATTTCTATCAAGGAAGGATGGGCTTCGATTCGATGAAGTTGATGGTAGATGAGGTAGAAATCGATCATGTTTGGATGATTCGTCCTCTGCACAATGTATTTTCACTATCTAGGGTTATTTTTCATCATATTTGGACCATAATGGTGATACTAGAATATCATTATCATCAATGTCCCTTTTTCATGATTCAAATCATGTTAAACTCCATGTAGGTCTTGTTTATGTTATTTCCATCTCGTTTTTGGATTCATGTTTATGTATATTAAAACATAGATGTTTTTTATTAATCAATTCATTATCATCAATATTTATCATGATCATTTCTCTCTATTTAAGGATTTAAATTCAATGTCTTGTTTTTTTCAATTATATTAATATTTTTTTGGATGTGCTTATTTTGAAACATTGTTAATTGAGTGGATATTTAGTTTTTCAATGTTTTCAGATTATTTTGTATGGAATTTGAAATGTAATGAATATAAAATTGTCTATCATTTTCATTCTCACTGATATTAGCTTCAATAAATGTATAGTATAATTTTTGTGTTCTTAGAAAGACTTGTTTTCTATTTAAATATATCCACAATAAATGATTTGAATTATGGAAAAATGGCATTATAAAATACTCATTCAGTTCTCTGGTACACGGGGATGGTAGAGTGGGAGAGTATAAGAGTTAAATATGAAGAAATGTAAGGATTTTAGGGTTATTCCATAATCCAAATTATTGAAGTTCTAAATAGGGCTTCGAAGCTTTTGGTGTTAGTGCATGTAGAAGCCTAATAGAGAATTATTAAAAAAAATTACTCAAATAAATGTATGTTTTTTTCTAATCATCAAAAACATAAACCTATAAAAATCCCCCTTTTGTGTAATATATTTTGTAATTACTCTATTTCATTTTAACTGAAAATAATTAAATAGATTTTTAAAGAACGGTGTCTGGACGAGCGAGCTCGGGGCACTATATTATTCAGCCATATGGTTTCGGGCGATAAACATGCCAGGGATTCTCATCCCAAGGGGGTGTTTTACCCAACAACCTTTTGGGTGGATGGATGATTAAGTACCCCCATTGTCCCCACTCTCATATCTTCATATTTACTCATTCATTGATTCACATCAGTAAGTTTTCCCCATATATGTGTGTAGTAGAATGTAATGACTTGTGGTTATTTCATTTGAAGTTATTCTTGATATAGTTTCTAAATAAAAACTATTAGTATACATGTATAGGATATGATGGATTGAGGATCCGTACTCAGTTTCTAGGATGTGATGGATAGAGTTATAATACCAAATGTGAGAAACGCGTTATAGAAGATTTGGATGGTCCCTAAAACTAACTAGTTTCTATGTTTACCTAGATGTGGTGGTGTGTTTAATGAGGTACATGTTAATGTTCTTTATACAAGTGTCTACCATCTATCCTTTTTGTAGAGAGATAGTTATGTCATGTAGTGTTCGGGAAGAGTGTGATACTTTTTGGGAATTTGATGAAGGGTACGCTTGTTATTTTTACTATATTATATTATCGTGTTATCAATACATGGTGAGAGTATACATTTTATTATTGGAAACAATTTATAACAGTTTATGTCATGTGTTATCTTTATTTTAATCCACTATTCTTTTGCATGAAATCATTATTTTTTACATGAGTTGATCCATGGAGTATCCAACTGAGTATATTGTTATACTAACCTTAGGTATATGTAAATGTTTTATATAAGGTATGTGTTTTTAGGTTTTAGAAAAGGATAGTTAAACTAAATTGTTTCTTGCAAGAGTTTTCTAGTCATCATGGTAATTTCTTCCATTACTTTTTCACCTGGTACCTCCTTTTTTCCTTAATAGTGTAGTAGCATTTTCAGTTCATTGCATATGTACATGTTATATTTCTATATTTTTTAATTATAATAATGATTTTGTTGGTGATTTTATTATATCTATCTTCTTTGTGGGTTCTCTTAAATGGTAATTCCTCCAATCAACATGATTGTAATACCCTCTGTGCTAGTCATCAACCAGGTGGCTACTGGAGGCAGGAGTTGAGTGTTTCTATCTCTCATACCATTTTTTCGACCATGGTTGCATGAACCATGTATGGAGGGGATGAGATAGATGGGGGTGAAGACTGATGGTGTTATAAGGACCATTGAATATAGATCATTAATTTTGGACATTCTATGTGGTGCACTGATATCCAGAGTTGACTATGAGCTAGTTTATGTGTTTTACAATCAACACTGGTTGTGAATATAATTAAATTGTCCATATATATTGACTCTAGATGTCTACTTAGTGGATCAAATTTTCTTTACCCTTCAGTGGTGAGGAACATATGCATATCTTCATGTGAAATGAGGGAATTATTTGGAATGAGTCTCTTCCACTCACTGATGCATATAGTCTTAATTTTGATTACATGACGTGTTGGGTGAATGAATATCACTGGAATTTTCCAAAGATCCATCCACCTTAGAAAATAAATGGGTTTCTCCCTCCCCAATGGGTCAGCAGCTTAATGAATGATGGAATACACTATGGTAGTAGATATGGGACAATGGGTAGGGTAGATGTAGTTGTTCTAATGATTCCTTGGATAGTACACAAACTAGAATAAGGAAGAGGATAAGCATTACATGGATGAAAATCCTTGAGAAGGATTAATCATGAGGATGGATATCTATCTGCGGAGGCCCATAGTACATTTCTCATAGTTGTAAGTCAGGGGTTATGATATGTGGACATTCTGATCAATGTCGGCTTCCCAGAATCTTGGTACAATGAGGATTCTTTCATGTAATTCACTAACACTCGTGGAATGAGTAAGAATCATGATATGCATGGGATATGTATCTATAGTATTGGAACCACAAATGTTGGTATTGTTGTGTATTGATAAGAGGAAGAGATATATATGGTAGAGCTAGATGACTATTTTCATTACTGAATTACTACACAACCACTTATTTATTGGGAAAATATATTTTGGTACAAGGCCACACCCCCACAATTTTTAAATGTTGAACAGGTTGTTTCAGATCCCTTACCCAAGGATTTGAGATATTCATGGGTAAGTGATTTTTATTGAGTCTATCATATGTGAGGAGTAATTGATACTAAATAGTTAAATATGTGATTTTTATGTACCTAGAATATAACATGGTCCCTAAAACTGTTTTCTAATAATTTTTTCAACTCATGAAAGAATCAGTAAGGAAGATGGGGGCGGTCTATGATGGACTTGAAATAGATGCTCATAGAAACATAACCCCTAATGGGTTTAGTATGGGTTACCATATTTAAGTTTTTCCTATTATAATTCATCCATTTGTTCCCCAAACATGGGTAGGGTCTATGGAACTAATACTATACAGAGGGTACTTCTGAACCTTCATGAAATCATGTGTGTAGTATATGGTTTACGTTTTTTATTTCCTCATTTCTTTCTTTTACCCCTCTCTTTTACATTATATAAACGATTGAAATATAATAGAATGATTTTTTTATGGATGCTAATGTCTTGACCACTACTGCCAAAACTCAAATTATATATTCTAGAGGAGTTGGTGTCAATAGAAGATACAACTATATCAATATAGATGTCCATATATGCCATGTTGGTAAGGCCAATTGTGTTGGTTCTATTGGTGGTGAATTCTAACACCACACCTCTAATAGATAAGGTTGAGAAAAGGCCCACAATAGGTCTTTTAAATTGTTTTGGTGGTAGATCTAATGGATGGGGAACTTCAAAATTATGTTTCTAGAGTTCAAACTGTGATAATAGAAGTTGTTACCGTGTTGGTGGCTGATGAAATAGGGTAGGTTTCATTGGATATGAATGCTATAGAATTTCCACTATTAGAATATTTAGGAATAGAAGCTGAGGTTACTCCACTGATAGGGGAATCCCATAATGTTGTGATGATAGTTTCCATATTCAGGATATGAAAAGGTACAATATTTCATTTCTCCACTAATGGAGATGTTCATGATGAGTTACATTCAGTGATCGTTATTCAACCACTTTAACATAATTATTTCCCCCAAAATAATAATTTCACCGAATATTTTTTTTATCTTTCTCTTATTTGATCTTGAACCACCAAATTATTTTGACGATTACAACCCCTTGGACACAATGTATTATCAGGATGTAAATTTTAAGGAATAAGGGAACGTGTGGAACATAATTACACCTATATGGATGTATAAACTACCCCAATGAGTGGGATCTTTCAGTAATCGTTTAGTTAGTTTAGGGACTATTGTAAAGAATTCCAAAATCTATCATGCACAAGAATGTGTTTCCCCATAGAGTGGGAACATGTAAAATATCATGAGATCAACCAAGACATGAGTTAACCAAAGAATGTGGGCTCCCAAGAACAATCTGAGGATGGGGGATGGATTACAAATAGGGATAAGCTAGAACATTAGAACTAAATGTTTTCCGTTACTCAGAAATAAATTTGTAATTATTTGAAAACCTAGTTGGTAGTGAAAGTAGTATATCCTATGGATGTTACATCAATGGTGGATTAATTATAAGATGAGAAAAAAAACCATGGGGAAGATCCTATGATGATTGATGTATTAAGAATGAGAAAAAGGTTGTGATTCTGTGTAATAGTAGGTCTTGGAAGCCACTTGGAGGAGGTTCGATGAGTTGGAGAGCTCGACCTATGAAGTTGAGCCATGGAGTCCCAATTTTTATAGGATCAGTTATAATATGTTTATAACACTTTAAACCATTTCCTTTCATAAATTTTAATCTATAACATATTTCATTTCCCTATTGTTTTACGTCAATCACAATGAGAATACTTAAAAAACCAATCCTATAGCTCATGTTGGTCATTCCTAGTATGAGATTAAATGCATGACCATGTGATTTATATTCATATGAGAGTGCTAGACAATAATTGAACACTCGAGGTCTACTATTATTAACTGACTACCGCAATCCTTATAGAATTGATATGTCATGGAAGGAGAATGAGTCTCTCAAAATAGATGAATTACTTTTCCAAGAGGATATAGAACACAAACAAGGTAACACCAAATTCCATAAACTAAACATAATAAATGGATAATGGGGAGTGTGAATCATTATGAAAAAAACAAAAACCAAAATGAAGTTAGAATGATTATGGTGGACAAAATTTGAAATTATTTTAAAAAAATCATATAACTTATTCTACGATGGGTACGAACAAACAAGGGTCATCCTGTAATCATATTAAAAAATTAACATATATCATCTTTTAATCAATAATCATATAGGGAATTGGCTCATGATGATAGGTTTTCCTTTTCAAAACAGAATTATATTTGGGGGTCCCTATTAGATGTGGAGAACGATGGAGATCCAAATAAGGGGAATTGAAAGTGTGTAAATAAATATATGGTATATAATTAGGGAATCAAACTCTTTTGTAACTACACCACCATGGATTAGAGTGAATATTACTAGGCCTATCAATATTGATAATGGTAAAACACATCTTCTTAGGGAGGTTCATTGTGGATGTTTTTGTGAGAGGTGAAAATGTGATCAACGTGTTATATAAAAAGCATCATAGGAGGGGAACTATCAGGTGAGGTCCTGGGTTTCCATGACGTATTATGTAAAAGAAATAGGTCGATATAAACATTTTTCAATGAAAAATAGTAGAGACAGTTCATATTATAATATCACATTATGGTCTCAAGATTCTTATAAAATTGTAATTTCCATTTTCAAAGATGTTGCACATAGTTTAAGTTCAAATATATTGGACCATGGGTTCGTCGAAAAAATTTATGTATTAGAGTGGAGTTTAAAGAAAAACATGAAAGAGGGACAAGGTGGGATGATAGTACACCACAAACACTAAAGTGGTTCATCATAAATTAATATTTCAAAATGCTTGGACAATAAAAATTAGTTTGATGTCCTGATACGTGGAAAAAGGTTATTTTTATAGTCATATGAGGTGATATTGGGGTATAGCCCAATATGAAGGTGCTGAGGATACACTACACCACACACGAATTAGTGTAAAAATATATTGACACCACATAATTTGGATTAACACTTCCACAATGAGCACGTATATGGTACTATGGGATAAATTATACATTGTTACTGGGGATAGAGTTGATGACACACCACAAATAGTTCAAGAGTAAAAAATGATTATAAATTATTTTTTGGTCCCTGTAAAGATAATTCTACGCATCACTATTTTTTCCATTATAATAGTAATCAAGACACAAGTAATTCGGGAATACGTCAGATTAAGTGGATGGTTTTGGTAGTGGTGATCTACTCCGATGAGGAAATATGGGGAATCCTAAAATTATCTTTAGGTATCCCATGTTCATAGAATGGGATAGGGTTGATAATCACAAACATGCCACTCAAGGAGTCTTGATATGAAATACGGTGAAAAATAATATTTTATTTGGTGGAATATTTTTATTTTGTGTAATAATAGTATTCTGTTGTGCATTGAGGATGATTGTAATAAAAGTTTAATGTGATAAAACTCGTACAAAAGTGGATTAAAAATATTTTTAAAGTTCATTATTCAAGGACCTCCTACAAAAAATTTATGATTATGTAGTCTGGTATGTATGTTCTTAGTTTAAGGTCATGTAGCTAAAAATGAAGAGAGTGGAAGTACATCAAGAAATGTTTTGTAGTTTTTTTGAGGGAAAACCTAAAAAATGAGGAACAATGTGTCCCAACACCACATAACACAATCTTGAGAGAATTTCACATCTTGTTTAATGTCAGAATGGATAAATGTTATGTAAAACTTTAAGGCCATGTATCCTTGGGAATGAGTTCTTAGTTTAATTTCATTTAGTTTGGACGAATTCTCTAGTTTAACATTGTTTGGTTTGGAGGTATAATTCTAGTTTATGGTAATAGATGATTGAAATGTGAGGGGATGATCTAAACAAAAAATGATATATAGGAAAAGGAAGGAGTAACCATTAATGACTGGGGATCACTAAAGATCATGAAAGATGACCAATTCCTAGGGACACTCATACAGAATTGAAAATCATAATGGTAGGAATTAATCTATATTTTGTTGTCTAGATTTTATACCTAATGACACTTTTTATACAGAGTAATTATTGGGAAAAACGACACTGGTGGGATGGGTGATTATGTATCTATCCATTTTTTTCAATGATTTTGATCCACTATTATAGAAATGACGAATGATAAATAATGCCTACCACTTGGTATTTGACATTGTAATATTATTTTTGGTTATCATCAACATTCTAATTTAAACAATCATGTCATCATAGAGGAAGGATCGATGGAATAATTCTTGGTGAAAACCCTTGATATTTTTTTATGGTACCTACCTAGATTAATTAGGGGATAGAGCCTATTCTCTTTGAGGTTTTCTAGATCAGTATGATTGACATATTCCATTCTTTCTGGAATTGGACAGTGAAATACTATTTCACTGAGTGATGGAAACTAATAATATATGGAATGACTGCCTCTTTCCCATATACTATATTTTATGGACTCATGCGAGTGGAATTTCATGTCATCATCTAATAATCCGAGTGGGAATTGGGGAGTTTTTATAGTAATATCTTAATATTCTTGACCACTATTTTATGGAGAATTTTTTGGATGAAATTTTTGAACACAACAATTTATCAATTTTTATACTATTATAGTGGATCATAATATTTGAACAAAATTTATAGAGAGATAATTACCCATCCCACTAGTGTCGTGTGACCTAATAAGTACTATGCATAAAAATTAACATTATGTCTGAAATCATGGAAATAAACATAAACATGAATGAATCTGTTATGGTGAGAAGGATTATGGGCTTTCTAGATGTTATTGGTCGGTACCATCCAAAAACAGAAGGCCCACATTCTATAAATGGATAAACTTAAATGGTATTGTTGATGAGATATGGTAGTAAATGGCCATTTTTTCATGGATTTTACAAGAATTAAACATTTTAGAAAACTCGATGTATTTATAGATCACGATGGTCCTGACGTTACCAATCCTTTAAATGTGGTGGGATTTCTTTAATCCTGCTTGATAAGAAATATATTAACCATCATGAAAATTCTGAAAACCCAGGTATTCTCAACTAATTACATGAAATGGGAGATAATTCTATAAAACTCATGCATGTAGAGAGTATGATCTAGGATAGGCCATCCTTACTGTAACACCCTCGGTAAATAGAGAATATGACATCTTTATATTTATCCATATTAGTGAATAAAATATTAATATTACTTTAAAGGGGATGCTATGATCGATGGCGTACCCAATACGAAACAATGAGTTTTTTTTGGGAATCTTACGTTGCACTCTAATAATAAAATAATATTATTTTAAATTGTAGTTAACGCCTAACCGTTGTAATGGCGGGAATGAACAGAACTAACTAAAAAATGATTATATATGTTTGTCAAATATTTTTACTTTTTACAATAAATGATAGAGGATTAAAAATGCGAATGAATCCAATTTTAAGCGTAAACATTCTAATATTCTTTAAAAGGTCGATTAATCGCCTTTTGAATGAGAACCTCTTTTAAATCCACTTTTTGACAATTTTATGTCTTATATTTGACAAAATAAAATTCATCTTTATAATCGGGACATAAAAATTTTCTTTGTGTAATTTTTTGGAATTTTTCCGAAAAAGTTCAATTTTTAATGAATAGTGAAAAATGTTGTATTTTAATTCAAAACCTTTTTTTAATCTAATTTATTTATATGATTATATCACCTTTTGAATTGGTTTTAAATTAAAATTAGGATATATTTTTACCATTTAATCCAATAGTGGTTGATGTAATCAATTTCACTTTGAAATCGGACTTAAACTAGTGTCAATCTTTTGATATATTTTGTTTCATAAAAACACGCTATTTTTTTTGACAGCGGGAAGTAATTATTAAATTAATTAATGCAACTTATATGTTTTAAATTTTTTAAAATATACATCATTTTTGAATTCATAATATCAAATATAGCTTAGGGTGATTTTTTTGTAATTTTCTGAAAAACCTCAATTTTTGATGAATAGTGAAAACACTAAGTGGTACTTATAAAAACTGATTTTCCGTTTAAATGAAATTTTTCCACCTTTGTGTTTTGAATTTCAAAAATCCGACATACATGTTTTTCATTAATAAGTAAAATGTGGTTCAATGGGATTAAAATAATTTTTTGGTGAATACTAACTTATTCTGTTTTTAATCGCGATTAGATGTAATTAGTGTAGTTTAAGGTATGAATAATGTTTTAATAAAATGAAATGACCTAGAAACATTTACTACCCTCATTGGATGTGTCATGGCCGACCAAGACAATCCATGGGTCATCTTGGGGACCCCATGGAGCCACTTTGGTTGTAAAATGACAGAAATAACTTTTTATTTAATGATAAAGTAAAAATGACACAAACATGAGATGTTTTAATAAAACAATTTTTACATGGGGTTATACAAGTCATAGTTTTTACTATATATAGTCATTATAAAGATAAAAATATTTCCTAAATCATAGTATTTTTTTATAATTTTTAGACATTAAATAAATTAAATCATTTATGACATCATGATGATGCAGCGAGGACCTCATTATTTAACGATTTAAATAAAATGGAAAGATAATGTAATATATAAGACCTAAACATGTTCAAAACCTATTGGATGGGTGGATTTCTAACCCTTACCACTTTATCCACGAATTATATCAATGTGGGACCTTTTAAATCTGAAACTCATTTTCAAATAAAGTAACATTTGCTTACATTCCAAGAGTGCCCCTCCTTTCCTCTTATAAAAGGCCCCACCTCTACCTCCTTAACCACACCTCTCAATTCTTTAGCACATCCAACCTATGCCCATTTCATCTCTCCAAATCCCTCTATAACTCCTTGAATCCTCACTTTGGGCAGAATCTTTTCCAAGGAAGCCTTTGATCTCAAATCAAAGGAAGTTACCCGATTTAAAGGTAATGTCTTCACTTGTGTCCTTTTATTTTATTTTTCTTCTCCAACCCCCTAAAATCTTTTTATTCATTTATTTTGTAACAAATAAAGTATCTTAAATATACTAGGATGCATTTTTAATATGTATTCGAGCTACACTTACACACACCTACATCTAATGGTTAAAGAACATACTGTTTCCGTGGATGGCGAATTTCTGCCTCCCGAAACGATGATTGTTCAACATTCTTCTATCACATTAAAAGGTGGCCATTAAGAAGACACTATATTTATATATGATATCTAATATGTTTATGTTTTACTTAATCTTCTGTATTTTTCATTTATGGCATACCATTATGGTTTCCATTATGGGTAAACGCGATATCTTTATTTAAGGAAGTGCGGACTACCGCCCCCTCAAAGTGATTTGATTCATTAATACCATATGTGGTACGTATAAAGGATATATTTAATGATATTATATATTATTCCATACTGGAATTAAATTACTATTATGTATCATTATGTTTTAATTCCATTAAATATGAAATAGAAATGGAAGTAGCGTTCAGGCGTACGTACGGCTTACCGTCTCCATGAACGGTGCATTTCATTTCTTAACTCTAAATGTTATGTAATATTATAAATGCATTAATATACTGGATATATATGATATATATGATATCTAAATCATGAATAAAACTCTGGATATAAATAACCTTTCACCACATGAACAACATGTTATTGTAAGAAGTCCACTTTAGATTTAAGAGCCAAATATCGACAAAACAAACATTATTAACATAAATGATTACATAATGTTTATGACATGGTAATAAGTGATATAAAATTAATAATGAACTTGAAAAAGGGTATTAAGGAAGTAGAAATTAAATCAAGTTTATTATTCAGGAGATTAAAGAATGATCGAGTCATGTCGGACCCAATGTAAGGGATCCTACTCCTCTCTTTCTTTTTAAGTACACTCTTTTATGTCATTCCTTTAAAAGATCATCTTTCGTTCTATTGGGATGTTCTTTTATATTACTATTACTGTAATTTTTTATATTATGAGAGACCCTTTTCTCTCTCATCAATCCATTTTGGATGTTTTGAGTGGCGCTGTTAGGCTGCCGAATTTTCGTAATAAATCTAACTTCGCTCTTTCTTTTTAAGTACTCTCCTTTATGTCACTTATTTTAAGCTCCTCTTTGTTATGTTGGGGGATGTTCTCTTGTATTCCTATTTATTTAATATTTATGTTGGTATGATTAGAGACCATATTTCCTCTCATCAATCCATTTTGGAAGTTTTGAGTGGCGTCGTTAGGCTGCCGAGTTTTCGTAAGGGATTTTTCATCTCACTTTTATTCCCGTGAGATTTATGATACATTTGCCAAAATTTCCTTTGAGTGGTGTATGTACTTCCCATTATTTTACTCATTGTGTAATATAATTTCTTTTATGAGTATTTACATCAATGTAGTATTTTCCTTCATTCACGAGGTGTATGTTTCGAAAGATACCCATGTCGATAAGGGAACCTTTCACCCTCCTCTTTTTAAAAGACTTCTTTTGTTGGGTAATTTTATTTACATATTGTTATGTTGGGATATGTTCTCATATATCCTTATTGATGTAAATTTTATGTCCAAGTGATGAGATACCATTTTTTTATCTCTCATCAACTCATTTTGATTATGTGTGAATGACCTTTGATTATTTTACACTTAATATACACTTATATTTTGTGTATTAATTTGTCACACATAATTATGAAACTGATTTGTCCTTAATTCAAGGATACCATCTTTGTATGGGACTTCATCTCATTCTCCTTTTATTGAGCCATATTTTATTATATACACAACCTTCTTTCATACGGTGTACAAACCCCTCTGACTTTTACGTTTATCCAAAAGGATTCTTTTTTTATATGAAGCGTTTTACAAAATGGCAAAAGGTAATGTTTTTGTCATACGTATTCGGCGACAACGACTTCTCCGCCGCTGTGACCATTATTTGAGTTTTGGCTTCCTCTACAAGCTATACCATATTTTTAAAAGAAAAATAAATACCATGTTTTACTTTTCTTTTATTTTGGTATTGAAAATGGTTTTCATAATGTTTTTATATCAATGTGTTGTATTGATATCTTGTGATTGAAAGGTGGAAATGTTATGTTTCCTTTATGCATTTTTTATGTGATACGATTATGTTGTGGTTCTTGGGCATTATTATGATGACGGGTGGTTCCGTGATAAACTAAGGGTGGGTGAGCCCGATATAGCTCTCCAATGCATTGGGTAACGTGAAGGAGTGAATCTATAAGGTTTCTCCGAAGAGATTTAGGGAATATACTGTGGTGGGTATTCCAAATGTAACCAAGAGAGTTACTCCATACGTAAGAATTTTATGAATGCCTCAAGTTACCTTTTATGTCTTATGATTTCTATGATTTATTCATGATTTGATGAGGTATGTTAAAGTGCCTATGTTTTATGGGTAAAGTATGATTTCATTCTTATGTATATATGAACTCATGTTTCATTTCCATATTTTTATAAACCATACTGAGATTTTTATGCTCATCCCATGTTTTTTGAATTGTTTTTTCACAGGTCGAGGGAAAGGTACATGATACGATGACAGTGTCCAGGAAGTGTCAAGAAAGAATCCATGTTTTATTTTAAATATGTTTCCGTTGATGGGAAAAATGAATACTATCTTTATGTAACCACTTTGTTTAAATGTGGAATATAATCCATGTTTTATGATCTAATTCCCTAAAACTCTAAACCTGAATAGATCCTCAATGTGCAATCTTGTAAAAACTCAGGATTATGTAAGGTTTAAGGCTGGGGCCTTATAGTTGGTATCAAAGGTCGGTTTAGATAACTTTAGAGGTTAGGGTATTCTTTAAGCATAAGTGACATTACCATATTGTCTAGGATTTTAGAAAGTGTCATAGTTTTTAGATAAAGTGAATGAGTAATTATATCTTAGTGTTTATCTTCCTCATTAGTACAGGATGGTTATGTTGATATACTCACACTGGCCTTTTTGGTTTTAGTAAACGGCTGGATGTAGCAGGCACCAAAGTGACAATTGGTTTGAAGGAAACTGTGTTGGTTCTCTGATTAAGAGACTGGATGAAATGGGGTATTCAATGAGGAAACTCGTGGTTGTTCTAAACCAACTATCAAGGAGTCATGATCAACCACTTGAACCTTGGTATGTTCCATAATGAATCATGTATGAGATGACCAATCGATGTGGAAGTTCAGGTAATAATTATAAAGGTAACCATTGGGGTTTATATGATCCTTACTCTTGAGGTAATTATGGGTTATTATATGTTATGATGGAAAATGAAAGGAATTAGATAAACTTGAGGGTAAAATATGTTATGTTTATTTTTGAAGATTTTATCTCGTTTTGGGAAATGTTTAGGGAATTATATAGTTTTGGAAAAAGGACAACACGTAGACCGTGTGACAACCCGTCGCGTCGGACAAAGCTGCGTGAATCGAACCCACAACCAAAGTGCGACTGGTATTTATCGCCTACCACTGGACTACGTGAAGTCCCTGGTTAGATTGACTTATTCTTTTTTAGTTAGATGATTTTATTAATTAAGAGTAAGTTGATTTGGGGTTATATATGAAATTTATTAACCTATCATGGAGGATATGTGATTAGGTTAATTAGTTTTCAATACGAGACATTAAGAGCAACTGCTGTTGTTTGGATATAAATGATATGATTTAACATGGAAGACTATGTGACTAAAACCTTCAAATATTTGGGTTTCAATCTTAGTTTTGTTTACTTTGAAGGATTTTATGGAAAAATTGTTTATCGAATGGTCCTCGTTGAACTTTGGGTTTTGTTGGACAAATTTTGGAGATTAATAATAGATTTTCTTTTTATAAAGGGTTATCCTTTTCTGGATTATCTAATCTGGTACTAACCTTTTTGGTTTTGGTTTTGGTTAAAGTATAAAGACATGGGATGTATATAGTTCTCTTTTGTGGATTAGTTTATTCTCTAGAAGTTGATTATAGTACTCTTAATGTGAATAAGTCTTCCTAAATACTCGTCTTTGGGGGAAAGTGTGAGTTTTTGTAATAAATCTAATAAAGTTGAAAGTCAACATGATAAGAAATTATCTTTCCTTATGAATAAATTCCTCAATAAAAAGTAACTTAAAAAAATGTTTTCTATTAACTTTTCTTACTGGGGGATCGAATAACCTTTAACACATCACAAGTTTGTGATTTTCTTGTGGTTATCTTTCTCCTAAACATGTTTTCTACCACTCTCCATTAGAACATCACCCTTTTTTTCTCCTCCATGTACATGTTTTCCTACATGGAATCCTAGTATGGGTTAACTCGAGTGACCTCTATACTTCTCTTACTTTATTTTAAAGCGATTTTTTTACCGACTCTTGTTCCGATGTGGGACGTCCAAGGATGTTTCAAAGCTCAATTTTAAAATTGCGAGGACGCAATTCCAAAAAGGGGGGAACGATGTAACACCTCAGGTAAATAAAGAATATGACATCTTTATATTTATCCATATTTGTGAATAAAATATTAATATTACTTTAAAGGGGATTCTATGCTCGATGGCGTACCCAATACGCAACAATGAGTTATTTGGAAATCTTACGTTGCACTCTAATAATAAAATAATATTATTTTAAATGGTTGTTAACACCTAACCGTTGTAATGGCTGGAATGAACAGAACTAACTACAAAATGATTATATATGTTTGTCAAATATTTTTACTTTTTTCAATAAATGTTAGAGGATTAAAAATGCGAATGAATCCAATTTTAATCGTAAACATTCTAATATTCTTTAAAAAGTCGATTAACCGCCTTTTGATGGAGAACCTCTTTTAAATCCACTTTTAGACAATTTTATGTGTTATATTTGAAAAAATAAAAATCTTCTTTAGAATCGGGACATCAAAATTTACTTTGTGTAATTTTTTGGTATTTTTCCGAAAAAGTTCAATTTTTTATGAATAGTGAAAAATGTTGTATTTTAATTCAAAACCTCTTTTTAATCTAATTTACTTATATGATTGGATTAAATTTTTATTTGGTTTTAAATTGAAATTAGAATATATTTTTACCATTTAATCCAATAGTGGTCGATTGAATTAATTTCACTTTGAAATCGGACTTAAACTAGTGTCAATCTTTTGATATATTTTGTTTAATAAAAACACGATATTTGTTTTCACATCGGGAATTAATTATTAAATTAATTAATGTAACTTATATGTTTTGAATTTTTTAAAATAGACATAATTTTTGAATTCATAATATCAATTATAGCTTAGGGTGAATTTTTGGTAATTTTCTGAAAAACATAAATTTTGATGAATAGTGAAACCACTAAGTGGTACTTATAAAAACTGATTTTCCGTTTAAATGAAATTGTGCCACCATTGTGTTTTGAATATCAAAAATCCGATATACATGGTTGTCATTAAGAAGTAAAATGTAGTTCAATGGGATGAAAATAATTTTTTGGTGAATAGTAACTTATTAAGTTTTTAATCGCGATTAGAGGTAATTAGTGTAGTTTAAGGTAAGAATAATGTTTTAATAAAATGGAATGACCTAGAAACATGTACTACCCTGATTGGATGTGTCATGGCCGACCAGGAAAATCCATGGGTCAAATTGGTGACCCCATGGAGCCACTTTGGTTGGAAAATGACATAAATACCTTTTTATTTAATGATAAAGTAAAAATGACACAAACATGAGATGTTTTAATAAAGCAGTTTTTACATGGGGTTATACAAGTCATATTTTCGACTATAAATAGTCATTGGAATATAAAAAGATTCGATAAATCATTGTATTTTTTTTATAATTTTTAGATATTAAATAAATTAAATTATTTATGACATCATGATGATGAATCGATGACCACATTATTTAACGATTTAAATAAAATAGAAATATAATGTAATATATAAGACCTACACAAGTCTAAAACCTATTGGATGGGTGGATTTCTAACACTTATCATCTTATCCACGAATTATATCATTGTGGGACCTTTTAAATCTGAAACTCATTTTCAAATAAAGTAACATTTGCTTACTTTCCAAGAGTGCCTCTCCTTTCCTCTTATAAAAGGCCCCCACCACTACCTCCTTACCCACACATCTCAAGCCTTTGGATCAACCAACCTCTTCCCATTTCATCTCTCCACATCCCTCTATAACTCCTTGAAGCCTCACTTTGGGAAGAATCTATTACAAGGAAGCCTTTGATCTCAAATCAAAGGAAGTCACCCGATTTAAAGGAAATTTCTTCACTTGTGTCCTTTTGTTTTATTTTTCTTCTCCAACCCCCTAAACACTTTTTATTCATTTATTTTGTATCAAATACAGTATATTCAATATACTAGGATGTTGTTATAAGAAGTATTCGAGCTACACTTATCTAATGGTTAAAGAACATATTGTTTCCGTGGATGGCGAATTTCTGCCTCCCGAAACGATGATTGTTCAACACTCTTCTAACACCTTCAAAGGTGGCCATTAAGAAGAAACTATATTTATATATGATATCTAATATGTTTATGTTTTACTTAAGCTTCTGTAATTTTCATTTATGTCATAACTTTATGGTTTCCATTATGGGTAAACGTGATATCTTCATTTAAGGAAGTGCGGACTACCACCCCCTCAAAGTGATTTGATTCGTTAATACCATATGTGGTACGTATAAAGGATATATTTAATGATATTATATATGATACCATACTGGAATTAAAATACTATTATGTATCATTAGGTTTTAATTCCATTAAATATGAAATAGAAATGGAAGTAGCGTTCATGCGTACGTACGGCTTACCGTCTCCATGAACGGTGCATTTCATTTCTTAACTCTAAATGTTATGTAATATTATAAATGCATGAATATACTGGATATATATGATATATATGATATCTACATCATGAATAAAACTCTGGATATAATGAACCTTTGACCACACGAACAACATGTAATTGTAAGAAGTCCACTTTCGACTTAAGAACCAAATATCGAAAAAACAAACATTATTAACTTAAATAATTACATAATTTTTATGACATGGTAATAAGTGATATAAATGGAATAATGAACTTGAAAAATGTTCATAAGGAATTTGAAATTATCTCAAGTTTATTATTCAGGAGATTAAAGAACGATCGAGTCAAGTCGGACCCAAGGTAAGGGATCATACTCCTCTCTTTCTTTTTAAGTAAACTCTTTTATGCCATTCCTTTTAAAGCTCATCTTTCTTTCTATTGGGATGTTATTTTATATTACTATTACTGTAATTGTTTTATATGATGAGAGACCCTATTATCTCTCACCAATCCATTTTGGATGTTTTGAGTGCCGCCGTTAGGCTGCCGAATTTTCGTAAGAAATCTAACCTCTCTCTTTCTTTTTAAGTACTCTCCTTTATGTCACTTCTTTTAAGATCCTATTTGTTATGTTGGGGGATGTTATTTTGTATTCCTATTTCTGTAAACTTTATGTTGATATGATGAGAGACCCTATTTCCTCTCATCAATCCATTTTGTAAGTTTTAAGTGGCGTCGTTAGGCTGCCGAGTTTTCGTAAGGAATTTTTCATCTCACTTTTATTCCCGTGAGATTTATGATACATTTTCCACAATTGCCTTTGAGTGGTGTATGTACTGCCCATTATTTTACTCATTGTGTAATATACTTTCTCTAATGAGTATTGATATCAATGTTGTATTGTCCTTCTTTCACGAGGTGTATGTTTCAAAATATACCCATGTCGGTATGGGAACCTTTCACCGTCCTCTTTTTAAAAGACTTCTTTTGTTGGGTCTTTTAATTTACATATTTTTATGTTGAGATATGTTATCATATATCTTTATTGATGTAAATTTTATGCCCAAGTGATGAGATTCCCATTTTTTATCTCTCATCAACTCATTTTGATGTGACGTCATTAGGCTGTCAAGGGAACTTCTTAACCCAATTTCAATTTATTTTGGTTCAACATGTAGTTATGGAATATGTCATCCTTTGAATATGTGGGAATGACCATTTATTATTTTACACTTAATATCCACTTATATTTTGTGTATTCATTTTTCACACATAATTATGTAACTGATTTATCCTTAATTCAAAGATACCATCTTTGTATGGGACATTGTCTCAATCTCCTTTCATTGAGGCATATTATATTTTATACACAACCTTCTTTCATACGGTGTACAAACCCCTTTGACATTTACGTTTATCCAAAAGGAATATTTTTTATACGAAACGTTTTAAAAATGACAAAAGGGAATTTTTTTTCATACGTATGCGGCGACAACGACTTCTCCGCCGCACTGACCATTATTTGAGTTTCGGCTTCCTCTACAAGCCATACTTTCTTTTTAATTGAAAAATTAATACCATGTTTTACTTTTCCTTTATTTTGGTATTGAAAATGATTTTCATAATGTTTTTATATCAATCTGTTGTATTGATATCTTGTGATTGAAAGGTGGAAATGTTATGTTTCCTTTATGCATGTTTTATGTGATACGATTATGTTGTGGTTCTTGGGCATTATTATGAAGACGGGTGGTTCCGTGATAAACATAGGGAGGGTGAGCCCGATATAGCTCTCCAATGCATTGGGTAATGCGAATGAGTGAAACGTTAAGGTTTCTCCGAAGAGATTTAGGGAATATACTATGGTGGGTATTCCAAATGTAACCAAGAGGGTTACTCCCTATGTACGAATGTCATGAATGCCTCAAGTTACCTTTTATGTCTTATGATTTCTATGATTTATTCATGATTTTATGAGGTGTGTTAAAGTGCCTATGTTTTATGGGTAAAGTATGATTTCATTCTTATGTATATATGAACTCATGTTTCTTTCCCATATTTTTATAACCCTTACTGAACTTTTTATGCTCATCCCATGTTTTTTGAAATGTTTTTCACAGGTTGAGTGAAAGGTACAGGATACAATGATAGTGTCAAGGAACTTTCAAGAATGAATCCATGTTTTATTTTAAATATGTTTCCATTGATGGGAAAAATGAATACTATCTTTATGTAACTACTTTGTTTAAATGTGGAATATAATTCCAGTTTTATGATATAATTTTCTAAAACTCTAAACCTGAAAAGATATTCAATGTGTAATCTTGTAAAAACTCAAGATTATGTAAGGTTTAATGCTGGGGCCTTATACTTAGAGTGTGAACTACGATGAATTTTTGCATATTCGGTCCTGCATGAATCAATAATAATGGATAATTCCACAAAAGATAAAATCATATATTTTATCTCACTAATCAGGGGTTTCCACTACTATGAGGGGGGCTGGGTGCCCTGATGTAGAAGACTATTAGTGAATTGGTTCACTTCTTTCCAATCATCATCATCTATAATGTCAGGATCAATGATGAATCGATGTGCCACATGAATGAATTGGCCATCATATATAGAGACCCTAAGAGAAGATAATGTATTGACCAGTGCATAAAATCAACCATTTTGTGATCAAGGTACATAAGTTACTTCTAGTGGAAAAAGGAACCATCCTTTCATCTAAATATTGTTCTCTATCAAGGGCACGAGCTCTATATTTCTACTAACGCAAACATGATTTATATGTTTGATGAAAATATAAAGTCACCCATAAATTTTAATAAATTTATGTAAATATATTTTTCAAGTGAGGCACCATTTGTGAGATCTTAATACTCTTCCTCATATTGGAATATCCTTTTGACCGCATGAATGAGTATGGAATGATATATTTTTATTGGATGTTGAAGATGATCCATATTCCAAATTTATTGGTCATGGTATTGTTGATCCTTCTAACAGTTTTTCTGTAGAATTTGCCATCAAAATGAAACATAAAATACAAGATGGACTGATCCAATGAATGGATTCACTAATCATAGAAATTGAAATACAGTTGAAATTATTTTGGAGCATAATGAGTGGCTAGAAAGACTAATAATGCATAACAGTTGACATATTTTAAGGGAACAAACCTAATGTTTAACTCATGAAGGATCACTTCCAGGAATTCTTATTGTACCATATACATGGGTTAATACAAGATATATTATTTTGGGTTTTGAATGAGACATTAGATGAAAGTCATGATACTACAAATAGTGAAACATATTTTAGAATGAAAGAAATAGCATGAGGAAGCTCTTCTCAATTATATAGAAATGGACTACGCATTGAGGTCTATGTGACTAAGATAGTATAAAATATTCTCTAATCCTTCATTATTACTCAATTTTACAAGGGAATATAGTGATCCTTCTAGGGTGGTCACTTAATGAACTATTAATATTTGAGATGAATGGGATTATAAAATGTTGGCTGATACACTTCATCCCACTAGTATGAGGTTTCATTCTTCCTGATCATCGCAAAGGGTGTAACATTATTTTAATATTTGAGATGAATGAGATTATATAGTCAATGTTTCTTTGGAGTCCATAGAGAGCCTAGTGGGTTCTCAAAGAGAAATCGTGCTGATGTGTACGATCTCCTCAAGGACAAATTCAGTTCCTATGTAAATGATGATTATGTTGAGTTAATTACTATAGGTAACCATGTTTTCACACATCATGGAATTTTTCCTAAAATTTCAATAGTAGATGATGTTGAACACTTTATAAAGCTATATGAGATGTCCCTAACCTTTGGCTGTATTTTAACATTAATTCAACCCTTCAATATTCAACAAACCTCAGATGAATCAATTTAATGATGTTTTTATGTCAAAAAGCTATGTGTATCCAAAATTATTTTGAAAAACGTTTATCACATTATAGTATTCAATCACATATATTTATTTTATTGTGTTATAATCCTTATTCTCAGGGCCATATATATTTTATTATATTCGATTTATCCTTCCACTAAAGATACATAATGGAATGGGGTTGTGGAATTGATCAAAATCTATATTTCTAGAAGGTTAACATTATCCTTTTAGAAAGTGGCAATGGGGTCTCATTAGTAAAAACATAATTCAATCTTCCTAATTTTCATCATTGCTAAGATGATGTTAACTATCCACCCAGTGTATAGAACTGTCCTCATGACATAGGATTTGATAATCTTATCAAACTATTCTTAGACCATTTCATTGTGTGTGAGATTAATTTTTATAGTGAATGCTGGAACCATTGATAAGTTAATGGAAGACCAAGAAGGTGGAAGGAAACATGAAGGTCTAGTCGGGTAATCTCATCATAACTCTAGGAAAATACAAAATGGAATTTCTTTAGGATAACCACATACCGATGAACAACTTACAGGGAATCGAATGTAATTATTAATGTTTGTATCAAATATTCCTTAGTATGATGGTTTATAATAGTCAACTCATTAATGGAAGACTATATGCCTTATTCAAAATTAGGAGGAGTACCTTCCTTATCATTCTAATCAGCCAAGGTAGGAGAATCAGTGGTAGGAGGATCATCTATTACAAATGATTCCTGGTAAACATTGGTTCCTTCATGGGATGATTCAAAATCCCCCCTGGGGGAATCCATCATTGCTTGAACCATGGAAAAAGAGAGTGTCAAAAACAATTCCATCAGTCCTTCGTCCACGTGTTAAGTACTTGAAGTTAGTAAAATAGAGGTGGTTATATTTCCAATGATTCATACATTCTTTCTATAACATACATTAAATCCGTATAATCATGACCATATATAGAACCTATCAATACATCACAAGGTTGGAAGTTTTTTGAAACAAATGATAATCTAATAATTACAAGTTAGTGGGAAAATTTTTATGCTCTATAAAATTAGGGATTACATGCCCTTTTATCATTTAAATGATAAAAAAACATCCCATGTATGTTGTAATAGAATCCAACTAATTAATTTGGATCATGGAATAATAATAAACTAACATTAAATCCACACAATAACATGTGCTTTGGACCATGGGTTCTGTCAAAAAATGTTATGTATCAGGGAGGAGTTACAAACCAAGTAATAATAAGGGACAAGATGGGCCGAAAGTGCACCACAAACAAAGAAGACATTAATTGTATAGTTATATTTAAAATGTAACTCCACATGCTTCCACAGATCACATCTCATTAAATAATATAGTAGAATGTTTTGTATGAAACTTCGAGTTCTAGCTCACACCACAACTAATCTAATTCGGCGATATGAATAGTAATAACAACTTTTTTAAATTTTATAAATTTTAACATTCAAAATGGACATCGCTTGGATATTCGGAATATCAAAATTAGCTTGGGATGAATTTTTGGTCCTTTTCATTTAACATTGATATTTTGATGAATAGTGAAAATTACTACATTTTAATTAAAAACGTCTTTTTTTAATCGAAATAATTAACAGTGATAAATTATGAATTTGAGTTGTTTTAAACTATAATTATATTATATTATTACCTTTTAATCTAATGTTTGTAATTGGAAATAATTTGACATTTAAACTAGACATAAGAAAGTTTCAATCTTTTTATAGATATTATTTGTTAAAAACACGCTTTCTTTGACAGAACGAATTAATTTTAAATTAATTTCTTCCACTTCTATGTTTTGAATTTAGATAAATGGATTTATTATTTATAATGAAGAGGTACAAATTGTGTAAATAGGTAATTTTTATTTTTATCCATTTTGAATAATTACTTCGGAAAATATTTTACTTACCATGGTTAAAGTATAAATCTAGTAAATAAGGGTAAACAATAATATTATAATAATATTAAATTACACTAAAATGTGTCCAAACACTATTTGATGACACATTTCTGAACCTGGGAATCATTGGGTCGAATTTGGGACCCCATGGAGCACCTTTTAAGTGATAATGACAAATTATATTAATTAAGTTAATGTAAATACAAAAATTACAGATGTAAATATATTTTAGAAAAAAAATTTACATCGGGTTGTATATGATATATTTTCGACTATAATTATTCATTATAAAGATAAAATTATTTCCTACATAATGGGAAATTATTTATAAATTTAAGACTTTGAATAAATAAATTTATTTATGAAACAATAATGATGCATTATTTTACTTTTTAATGAATGAATCAATGATTTTGTGTTATAATTGTTAAAATAAATTTAGTTTGTATGTTTTCATGACATAAACAAATTTTATTTGTTAATATGGAATGTGAGGTTTACTAAAATCAATTTTACTAGAATTAATAAACTTTTTATGACTTAAACAACAATCAATTATTAAATAGTGTCAAAATTGACACAATGGTGTTTTTTAAACAAATATTATAATATTAATTGATATTATATTCCGAAAATTCTAATTTTCGGCCAAAAAACTTATATAATGATAGGTGTATCATTAATGGACTACGTGGTGGTCTCTTGGAAGTATACAGTTTGTTTATTAACTATATAATATAAATATACAAAGAGACATGGAAAATGTCAAACTGTTTAACTAAGAGTTAAATAAAAAAAATAAAGTAAATATAGTTACCCAAACCTGTCTAAAACCTATTGGTTGAGTTTTTTTCGACCTATCACCACCTTAAACTTTAAATAATCCACTATGGAGCCATTATAAACCTAATATGATTTTATTATAAAATAATATTTCTAGCTTTTCCAAAGGTGCCCCTCACACCTATTATAAAAGGGAACTACCCTTCTATCTAATTTACACTTTAAAAGCCTTTTGGTTTGCCCAAAACCTGCCCAAATATTCTCTCAACTTCACTCACTTAAAACAAGAGGCCGTAGTTTGATCATAAAGCCAACCTAAAGATCCCTTTTGATCAAATCAAAAAGAAGAACTTGAAGAAGAGGTAATGTTTTCACCACCCTCTTTCAAGTTCCTTTCTTTTTTATTTCCATTCTAAAATAATAACTCCAGAATATTCTATATACATTGATATTATTATAAATAAGGTATAACAATATTCAGTATTCTATCCATCCTTTTAATTACATGTCACCATACATGTGTACATATGGACAACCATCTCCACGTCGGGGTGTAACTGTTATTCAAAACATTATTATTTCGATGGGTATAATAATGATGTGTAATTGATGAAAATGATAAATATATCATGATAATGATTCTTTATATATGATATACCATCCAATTATATATTATTTTAATATCAAAAGAATGATATTTTCGCTTGTGCGTACGTACAAATTACTGTCTCCACGAACGTGATGAGATTCATTCCCAATCATTTCCATTCAAGAATATTTTTCATTTGATGATTAAATATAATGTTTGAATACTTGTTGTAATTATGGATATGAATAATCTACAACCTATACATAAGAATCATGGCTTATGTAACAAAACGTATAGAAGAAAATGTGTATGTGAACACTTAAAAAGACGATAATACTAAGATATTATTAACAAAGAAATGTTAAAAGATCATATATGATATCAAAATATTCTATATGATTTTTGTATAATTTTGTAACCATTATTTCACCATTATTCATGAGTTTAAAATACCCTCGACCAAGGAAAAGTACAAGGTAAGGGTTATTTTCACAATCTTTTTTTAACCGAGGTTTTTGTATACGTAATTATCTACTTGGATATCTTTATCATGTACAACCTTGTTTCTTAAAAATGTTTTTCAACACATTTTTACTATTTACTAGAATATGGGTTAAAGACATTTATACCCTTGCTTTACATTTTATAAATTTTTTTGAAAGGAATCTTTCAGTCATTTTCCAAATAAGGTCTTTCTTAACCTTTTTGAAAAAATTAAGGTAAGAATGTCTTTTATTAACATATACGGAGGGTGCGGCTATTTTCCACCATTATAAGATTATTGAAGCTTCCCTTAAATGATTATAAAAATATTTTCAAAGTAAATTTTTTATTTTATTATTATGTGACTTTAAAATGATTTCAAAAAATATATACTCCTCTCAAATAGTTTTTCTTTCATCTATGTCAACATCCTTTGATGGATTTTATGATTTTTATGTTTATTTATTATGATACCAAACATTCATATTGTATTGAAGGTTTTGTGATATTTTTTACTGTGAATGTGTTATTTTCATACCATTCATGGTTTTTGGATGAAGTATTGACCTTTTTTATGCCTGTTTTAATACGAATGATTATGTTATGATTAAAACTATTCATATGAGGAATGCATTGACCTTAGTATGTGAAGAGTGGTGCACGGTATAGCTCATCGATGCATCGGTAGGTCTAACGAGACAAACTAGTGTCTTGGCACATGGCCTTGACAATATCTTATTTGTAGTCTTGGGACAAGTCCGTGACTATTTGGTTATAATAGTCTTACATTATGCATTCTATCATTATGAAAGTTGTTATTGATATTGAATGTGATTATTTGATTTATAGAATATCCATGTGAATACGTAAATGAAATTATTTAATTTTATTTCTACCATATTATGTATAAGTTCAAATATAAAAGTCTTTTGTTTTAGTTATACATTGCCTAAAAGTTTTATTCTTTTTTATGATTGTTTTCACTATATTTTAATCATTACTATGCATCTGAGCTCACCCCTTTCTATGTTTTATTTTTCCCAGGATGTGAAGAGGTATTTTATGAATGACCTGTAGAGATAGTATGAGCGGATATGAGTGTGGCCTTGGGAGACAATATTTTGTTGTAGTTTTTTAATTTATGATGTAATGAAAACATTATGAATGTATCTAGTGATTCGAAGGCTAATAAACTATTAGGTCTTTCGAGACATTATTTTTTGTGATCATGCCAATGTTATGTAACAATGCACCGACTCTGGGTAACTAGGGTCAGGGCGTTACAATTGGTATTAGATAACGTTTAGTACAAACCATAGAAGCTATATTTAGATAAAATCTGATTAGAGAACATATACCTTAGATGGAATTTGAGGATTAGTATATGAGAACATCCTAGAATATTGGTATTGTATAGATTTTGCGAGTTTTTAGTGTAATATATCCTTGTCTGGTTAAAAGCAGGATGAGGCAGCTCTAGCACAGATGTACCTAGGTGTAAAACTGAAAACACCATTTGAGCTAGACTGGAATGGGAACTAGTGCATGGAAATGAGCCTTGCGACACTCTTGGTTACGACACTCCTGGGGGATATTCTTATGATAATTCTCATTTTCTTTGAAAACCATTACGAATGGTTTATGAGTATATACTTCCTCAAAGAAAACATTTTTATGATTATGGATTATATACATAAACTGTTCAATTCATGTTAAGTATTTTACAATTTTGGATTTATGTATTGTGATTGGTAAACTAATCTAGTGTATGCCGTTGTTTAGAAATGGTGCCTAGTGGAAGAAATAGAAACTATATCAATGAAAACATTCCATGTAGGGACTTCCCTCCTGCTCAAGATAATTATAGTGGAGCTGTTGTTGCAACAACTGCTAATCAACTAATCACCATACTGGGAAAACACACTCAGATTATGAATAATATCTTTACCCGTATAGGGCACCCAGATCCGCATCTTGGAGGATCAATGTTAGATAGCATCATGAGGCAAAAACCACCAAAATTAAATGGGAGTAAAAATACATTAGTATCTAGGAAATGTATAAATTCCTTAGAGAAAATATTATATTCCTTGTAGTGTAGAGAAAGGGAAAAGGTATCATGGTAGTGTACCGCCTCACTGGAGATGTTGACTAATGGTGGTTATTGATTTAAAACACAAAGGAGTATTATGAAGTATCAAATATGCAATTGAGGTATTTTAGAAAGATTTTACTGAAAAAATAATTTTGTCATGACCATCGAGCAGATATGGAAAAGAAATTTTTTAGTCTGAGACAAAAGGAGGATGAGAATGTCACAAATTATGAGGGTAACATTACATGTTTAGTGAGGAATGTGACATATTATATACAGAACCCAAGGTGTAATACTGATCGTTTCTTTGATGGGTTGAAACCATTTCTTCCTCAGGCATTAGTCTCACAATCCTACTCGTCGTACGAAGATATTGTCTCTTGTTCTATAAAGACAGAAAATGAATTCTCTAAGTATTATTACTTTAAAGCAACACAAGAGAAGAAGAGATCGGCCAATCTCTCTAGGATTGGAAATAAGTGGAAGAAGGGAAAAGTTGAATATCTATCCTGCAGGTAAATGTGGGAACAAAAAAACCCTGGTACTTTCTTGCAGAGAATGGGAGTCTGTTACTAGTGTGGTGAAAAAGGCAACCAAACTCGTGATTTCAAGGCAAATAAAGAAGCTATCGTTGTTCAATGCTACAATTCCAAGGATATGGGACATTATAAAAATTAATATTCTATGTGTCAAGGGAACATACCTCAGAAAAGTCCAAGGGATACAGTTCAAGCATATGATATCACTACTATTGAAGTAGAAGCTCTAAAAGATGTGGTGGGAGGTTATTTAATGGTTTCCTCAAGTTTAGAAAATTCATTATTTTATTCTACATCATCACATTGTTTCATTTCTTCCTATTTTGATAAGAAAATTAGATATTTTCAATTTTATTTATCAAGGGAGTTGTCAGTCAAAAATCCCAAGGGGAGTATCCTTACTACAATGTTCTGTGAATCTGTTCCCATTAGGGAAAATAAATGTTCTTGATCTACTGATCTCATCGTCATATACATGATTGAATTTGATATAATACTCGGTATGGATTTTCTTTCAGACCATGATGCAAAAAATTTATTGTAATAAATATGAGGTTATGTTTTTTGATGATGATGATAAAGAACACCTTATCTTTATAGTATAATCATCACTATCTACTTCTTATCTAGATCCACCCCCAATAGCTCAACTGAATTCAATTATTGGAGAGTCATAGAGTGAAATGATTGTGGGTGAGGAAAAAAATGTTTAAATAGAGGATGTACTTATTGTGAAAGAATGTGAATATGTGTTTCTGGAATATTTACCTAGACATCCTCTAGAACGAGAAATTGAGTTTTCCATTGATTTAATTTCTGGTTCAAGGCCCATATGAAAACCCCCTTATATTAAAGAAACAACTAGAGGAATTGAGTAATAAGGGATTTATTCTCCCTAGTGTTTCTCCATGGGGAGCCATTGTCCTTTTTGTTAAGAAGAAAGATGGATCTATGAGGATATGCATCAACTACATGGAAATCAATGCTATAACAATAAAGAACAAGTATCCCCTACCTCACATTGATGATTTATTTGACCAACTACATGGATCTCAATACTTTTCAAAGATTGACCTACAACATGCATACCATCAGTTGTGTGTGAAGAAGGAATACATTTCGAAGAAAACATTTCGAACTAGGTACCAGAATTACGAGTTTATAGTAATGCCTTTTGGATTGACTAATGCACCCTCTGTATTCATTGATTTAATGAATAGAGTTTTCAATTTATATCATAATAATTTTATAGTGGTATTTTTTATGATATCTAGTTATACTTCAAATGATATGAAGATCATGAAAAGGAGTTGCACATTACCATGAAGGCTCTTAGAAGACATTAATTATATGGGATGTTTAGCAAGTGTGAATTCTAGATTTGGAAGATTTGTTTTCTTGGACATATTTTCTCTAAGGATGGAATTTCCATTGATCCTTTTAAGACCAAGGCAATCCAGGAATGACCATCACCGATGAGTATAATAGAGGTACATCGTTATATTTGTTTAACAGGTTAATATCGGCGTTTCACCTAGAATTTTTCCCGATTGGATAACCCATTAACGAAGCTCACATGTAATGGGGTTAAATTTATTTGGACAAAAGTGTTTGAGGAATTATTGAATAACTAATGAGAAGATTAGTCAATGATCCTATATTAACACTACCATCGGGAAATGAAGGGTTTTCTATTTATAGTGATGCTTCAATGAAAGGACATGGTTGTGTCCTTATGCAAAATGATAGGGTTATTTCATATACATCATTAAAACTAAAAATTAATGAGAAAAAATATCCAACTCATGATTTTTAGTTAGCTGCTACAATACATTCTTTGAATATATGGATACATTATCTCTATGGTAAAAAAATGTGAGATATATACTGATCACAGGAGTTGGAAGTATATTTTCTCACAGATAGAACTCAACATGAGGCAAAGGCGATGGCTTGAACTACTGAAGGATTATTATTGCATGATACAGTACCACCCATGGAAGGAAAATAAGGTGGTAGATGCTTTGAGAAGAAAGTATCATGGAGTTTTGAACAAAATGAGAGTTGAAAGGGATCCAATTTTCATGGATAGAGAAAAGTAGGATATGGGAATAACCATGGAAGTTGAAACATCGATACATTTTTAAATTGTTTCCAAACATATTTACTAGAAAGAATTAACAGTTTTTAGATCGATGATGAATAACTTCAAAATAAGATTAAAGCTATAAATGATGGGAGAATGAGAGACATTGTGTATGAAAATTAAATTTCGAGATTTGGGAAGACACTTTGTGTTCCTGAAATACCTGATCTAATAATGGAATTGTTGGATGATGCTCATAGTTCCAATTTCTCTATACACCCTGGGAGCACAAAAATGTATAGAGATTTGAAGGATAATTTTTTGTGGGACAACATGAAGTGGGATATTTCTGATTTTGTGTCATGATGTATGGTTTTTATACAAGTGAAAGATGGAAGGAAACATCCAGGAGGATTCGTGAAACCTCTTCCCATAACTGATTAGAAATGGGATAATATTACGATGGACTTTATCATGGGGATACCAATGATTTCTAGAAGAAACGATGCAATATGGGTTATTGTTGGCCGTCATATCAAGTCAACACATTTTCATTATATAAGTGAAGATCTAAAACTTTATCTTTTACTAAAACTATATATTATTTAAGTTGTGAGACTTCATGGATTACCCCTATCGATTTTTTCTGATCATGATCCCCATTTTACTTCAAGATTCTAGAAAAGTCTTCATAAAGCCCAGGATACTAAACTTCATTTGAGGACTGCCTACCACCCCCAAACTGATGGACAATCAGAATGGACTATTCATACCTTAGTAGAAATATTGAGATCATTCTCACTTGACTTTCAGGGTATGTGGGATCAATATTTACCTCTGGTATAATTTTCCTATAAGAATAGGTTCCATTCATGTATTCGGATGGCACCATATGAAGCGTTACATGGAAAGAGATGTCGCACACCAACCTGTTGGGATGATGTTGGTGAAAGAAAACATGTAGGACCAAATCTTGTTGAGGAAACAATGTAAATGGTGAAGGTAATCCAAAACCACATCAAAGCAGCTCAAAGTAGGCAGAAGATCTATGATGAAAACCGAAGGAAGGAGTTGGAATTTCAGGTAGGAGATCATTTTTTCAGGAAGGTATCTCCATGGAAGGGTGTTGTAAATTTTAGTAAGAAGGGTAAATTGAGTCCCAGGAACATAGGACCTTTTGAAATTCTAGGACGAATTGGGGTTGTAGCTTACTATTTGTCAATGTCGCAAAGTCTCTCCAAAGATCATGATGTGTTCCATGTATCACTGTTGAGAAAATACATGCATGACCCAACCCACATACTCACCTATGAGGAAGTAAAACTGGAGCCCGATCTATCTTATTGCAAAGATCCCATCAGGATACTTGATATAAGAGAACAAGTGCTGAGAAACAGGACGAATTGTCTGGAAAAAGTTCTATGGGGAAACTATAAGATAGAAGAGGCAACGTGGGAACCCAAAGAACATATGATGAAGAACCTCCCAAGTCTTTTCTTGCAGTACTATTATATAAATTTCAAGGATGAAATTATTTGAATGATATGAGAATCTAACACCCCAATCTTCCACAATAAGCTTCTATTTGAAGAATAATGTATCATGTGTTGTATGCAACTTCGAGTTCAAACACACACCACAACCAATCAAACTAGCTGTTATGAATATTAATACCCACGTTTTGAAATTTTATAAATTTTATCATTCAAAATGGACTTCATTTTTGGATTCTGAATATCGAAATTATCCTAGGGTGAATTTTTTGTACTTTTCGGATAACTTTCATATTTTGATAAATAGTGAAAATTAATAAATTTTAGTTAAAAACAACTATTTTAATCGAAATAATTAATAGTGATAAATTATAATTTTGAGTGGTTTTTAAGTATAAATAGATAATATTTTTACCATTTAATTTAATGTTGTTCATTGGACTTAATTTCACATTTAATCTAGACATAATAATGTGCCAATCTTTTGATAGTTATTATTTGTTAAAAACACGCTTTTTGTTTTGACAACAGAAATTAATTTTAAATTAATTTCTGACACTTTTTTGTTTTTAATTTAGAAGAAAGGATTCCATATGTAGAATCAGGAGGTCCAAAATGTATATAAAGGTAAATTTTATTTTTAGACATTTTGAATAATTATTTTGGTAAATATTTTATTTACCATGGTTAAAGAGTTAATCCAGTAAATTAGGGTAAAAATAATAATATTGTAATAACATTAAATTACCCTAAAACGTATCCTAACTTTATTGGATGATACAAGTCTGACCATGGGCACGTTTAGGTCGATTTCAGTACCCCATGGAGCCACTTGTAAGTGATAATGAAACTTTATATTAATAAAGTTAAAGTAAATACAAAAATGACAGAAGCATATATCTTATAGAAAAAAAAATTTTACATAGGGTTATATATGTTATGTTTTCGATGATAAATATTCATTAGAAAGATCAAAAAAATTCCTGATTACTGGATTTTATTTATAGTTTTTATACATTGAATAATTAAATTTATTTATGAAACAATAATGATGCATTATTTTCCTTATTAATGAAAGAATCAAATAATTGGTATTATAAATGATAAAATAAATATAATATCAATGTTATGATTCCATAAAAAAATTTATTGGTTAATATGACATGTAATTATTAATTAAATGAATATTTTTTGAATTAATAAAGTTTTAATGACTTTATCAAAAATCAATTATTAAATAGTGTCAAAATTGACATAAAGGAGTTTTAAAATAAAATAAAATATTATTAATTGATATTCTATTTCTAAAAAACTATGGTTCAGAAAAAGGACTTATATAATGATAGGGGTATTATTAATGGACCACTTGGAGGTTTCTTGGTAGTATATAGTAAACTTATTAACTATATAACATTAATATACAAAGAGACAGGATAAATGTCAAACTATTTGACTAAGAGTTAAATAAAAAAGATAAAGTTAATATATTGACCAAAACCTACCTAAATACTAATGGTTGAGTTTTTTATACCTATACCCACCTTATCCTTTAAATAATCCACATTTGACCCATTAGAAACAGAATATGAATTTATTGTCAAATAATATTTCTAGCTTTTTCAAAGGTGACCCTCACCCCTCTTAAAAAGGGAACTTCACCTTCTCTCTATTTAACACCCTCAAAGCCTTTTGGATCAGCCAAACCCTATCCAAATATTCTATCAACTTCCCTCACTTCTACCTAGAGTCCTTAATTTCATCATAAAGCCAACCTAAGAAGCCTTTTTGATCAAATCAAAATGAAGAACCCAAAGAAGAGGTATTGTTTTCACCATCCTCTTTCAAGTTCTTTTCATTGTTATGTCGATTATAAAATAATAACTCAAGTATCCTCTATATACAATTTTGTTATTATATATATGGTACAACCATATTCAATATTATATCCATCCTTTGAATGACATGTCACCATACGTGCGTACGTACGTCTTAACGTCTCCATGTCATGGTGTAATTGTTATTCAAAACATTATTATTTGGATGGGTATAATAATGATTTTTAATTTATTTAAATTATAAATATAAAATGACAATGATTCTATATATATAATATACCATCCAATTATATTTTATTTTAATATAAAAAGAATGATATTGTCGCTCGTGTATACGTATAGATTACTGTCTCCACGAACGCGATGAGGTTCATTCTACATCAAATCCATCTAAGACTAATATTCATTTGATTATTAACAATAATGTATAAATACTTGATGTAATTATGGATATGAATAATATAAAACCTATACATATGAAATAAATCTTATGTAACAAAACATATAAAAGAAAACGAGTATGTGAACACCCAAAACGATGATAATACTAATATATTATTAACAATAAAATGTTAAATGATTATATATGATATCATATTAATGTATATGATTATATTATAATTTAATAACAATTATTTCACCATTATATTGTAGGTTAAACTACCTTCGACAAAGGAAAAGTACAAGGAAAGGGTTAATTTCACAATCACTTTATTATCTGAAGTTGTTTATATGTAATTATCTACTAGGATTGCTTTATCATCCACATCCATGTTTCTTAAAAATGTATTTAAAAATAGTTTTAATCCTTACTAGACTATGGGTTAAAGTTATTAATACCCCTGTATGACTTTTTATAAAATTCTTTTGAATGGAATCTTTCTGCCGTTTTCAAAACAAGGTCAATTTTAACATTTTCAACAAAATTAAGGTAAAAATTTCTTTTTGTAACTTTTACAGTGGGTGCGGCTATTTTCTACCCTTATAAAATCATTGAAGCTTACCTTACAATATTATAATAATATTTTTAATGTATATGTTTTATTTTATAATTATGTGACTTTTAAATGAATTAAAAAATAGAGATATTTCTCTCATATTGTTTTGATTTCATCTATGTCAACATCCTTTGATGGTAAATATTTGATGTTGACATATTATAATACAAAAAATCCATATTGTATTGAAAGTTTTGTGATATATTTGACTGTGGCTGTTTTATTTTTATACCATTCATGGTTTATGGATAAATTATTGTCATTTCGTATGCTAGTTTAAATATTAATGTTTATGTTATGTTTAAACCTTTTCATATGATGAATGAATTTGACTTAGTAAGTGATGGGTGGAACCCTCTATAGCTTCTCGATGTAGCAGTAGGTCTCATGAGACAAACTAGTTTCTTGTCACAAGGCCTTGACCAAATCTTATTAGTATTCTTGGCACAAGGCATTGACTATGTGGTTATGATAGATTGACATTATGCATTCAATCATTTTGAAAGTGGGTGTTGATATTTCTTCTGATTAATCGATTAGTAGAATATCCATATGAATAAGTAAATGGAATTATTAAATTTTATTTCTACCATATTATGTTGAAGTTCATGTTTAAAATGCTTTTGTTTTAGTTATACATTACCTTAAATGTTTATGATTATTTATGAAAGACTCCGCTATATTGTTATCATTACTGGACATCTGAGATCACCCCATCCTATGTTTTATTTTTCCCAATATGTGAAGATTGATTTTATGAATGTCATGAAGGGATAGTATGAGGGGATATGAGTGTGGTCTATGGAGACAATATGAGGTTTTAGTTTTTCATTTTATGATGGAATGTAAACGTTATGAATGTATCTAGTGATTCCAAGGCTATTAAACTAATCGGTCATTCGAGACTTAATCTTTTGTGATCATGCCAATTTTATGTAATAATTCACCGACGCAGGGTAACCGGGTTTGGGGAATTATATAAAATGTCGAGACTGTATAAATTAGTTTGAAGTCGTGATATAAGGGCAAAAAAGTTATTTTTAAAATCTTGTGAGGACAGATAGGGGTATAACCCAATATGAAGGTGCTGAATAGACCCTTCACCACACAATTATTACTGTAAAAATATAATAACAATGCATTATTGGGATTGTGGCTTCCCATAAGAGCACATATATGGTACATAGGATGCAATTATCCATTGTGAACAGGGATAGAGGTGCTGAGACACCACAAATAGGTCACGAGTCAAAAATGATTATAAATTTTTTGGTGGTCCAAAATATGATATGATTGGGAATTTCTATATTTCCCATTATAACTATTATTAATAAACACATAGTTCCGGAAGGTGGTGTAGTAAAATGCTGAAATTTTTAGTGGTGATCCCCTCTCATGAGGTAATATGGGGAATCCCAAAATTATCATGACTCGTCCCATGTTCAGTGCAAGGGTTACGGTTGATCATCACTAACTCATATCACAAGGAGTCTTGATATGAGATATGGTGAAAAATAATCTATTATTAATTTGAAAACAAATTTTTTATTTGGTAGAATAAATGATTACTATGGTGCATTGAGGATGACTGTAATATAATTTTAAAGTCATATAACTCGAACCAAAGTGGTTCAAAAATATTTTTTAAGTTCATAATTATTGGACCTCCTATATAGAGTTGATGGTAATGTGGTCCAGTCCATATGTTCCCATTTTAAGGTCATGTTGTTATAAAAAATGATAGGTGGAGTACATAAAGAGATATTGTGTAGTGTGGTGTCACAGAAAACCTAGAAATAAGGAGGGACAATGTTTCCAAACACCATCGAAGACAATCTTGATAGAATCCCACATCATGTTTAATGTTGGAATACATAAAATTTATGTAAAAATTTCAAGGTCATGTTTTATTGTAAAAATATTCTTATATTAATTTCAAATTTTTCAGACTAATTCTTCTATTTAACGATGTATGCATTTGATGTGGAATTTTAGTTTATGGAAATAGATTTTAGAAATGTGGGATTAAAATCTAATTCAAAAATTATATGTAGGGATGTAAGGTGTAACCCTTAATGAATGTGGACAACTGAGGACCATACCTGTTGACACATTCCCAGGGACTCTCATACACAGATTAAAATCAAAATGGTTGGAATTCATCTTTATGTTTGTTGTCTAGAGTTCAGACCTAATGATCCTTTTTATGTAGAGTACTTCTTGGGGCATGCGACATGGGTGGGATGGGATATTTTCAATCTATACATTATGATCAAAGATTATATGATCCACTATAATAGAAATTAGGAATGATATATAGTCTCTATTAATTAGTATTTTACATTGTGGGATTCTTGATGGTTATCATCAACATTCTATGGAAAAAAACATGTCATCCTGGGGGAAGGATCTAAGAAAAACCTTATTGGGGAAAACCATTGATATTTTGTTATGGTACATATCTATGTGGAGTATGTGATAGAGCCTATTCTATTTTAGGGTTTCTAACTCTATATGATGGACATATTAAATTGTTTCTAGAATTGGATGGTCATATAAAACTGTTCAGAGTAACAGTAACTAGTCCTCAATGGGTAGGACTACATCTGTCCCATAATTAGTCACTCCAAATTCAATATTATTATCTGTTTTTTGATCTAGAATTAATGGAATTGAAATTATAAATTTATAGTTTTCACTTATATACATTATGAGGATATTATACATCATAGAATCTATTGAAATCCATGAAAAGAAAGAAAATAATGTATTTTTAATGTGGGTGAATCCTTGGGATGAATTTGTAATATTACTAAATTTCATTGGATCGTTGAATGTATAAATATTAATAATTTTAAAATATGGTAATATAATCACACATTCATCCCACATTCATAATTATATTAAAAATATCCATTAATAGGGAGTTATTGGTTGATAAAAATATAATATAATGGGTGATGTGTTTCCTTTAACAAAAATATTGTAAATTTTTTATTGATGTGTTTATTATTTTCCATTTCCTTGAAAAGATTATTTATTCCAACCCCTTAAAATGTGAGTTGAAGAATTATGAGCATGATTTCACATTAATGATATTTTTTTGGATTTCATAATAATACTAGGTTATATATATATATATATATCTTGTTTACTACATCTGTTTTTCCCACATATACTTCGTGCTAATTTATTATAGGATTAATTTCTATGAAAACAATTTAATGTCAACCTTCTATGAAACATTTCTCTATAAATAATCATTAATGGGAGGAGCACAAGTTTTTTAGAAGATCCAACAAAACATTTTAATTTAGTTATCAGTATGGATGATAATTATAGAACCCCGTATTCATTTGATTAATATGTGTTGATATTGAAATTAATAATAATTGGGAGATTGTTGAGACTAATGTTTTTTGATATTAATACTACAATATGTGATGGTGGGTGAAGTGGTGATTATTATAGAATTATTACGCAATAAATTTAAGAAATCAGATGTCACTCATGAGTAGTGATTCCAAAAAAAATAAGATGATTCTTTATGTTATCTTATGATCTATTAATTGATTCATTCATGAAACTAGGTTTACAATATTATCATGTATAATATTGAATCTAATTTAGTGTATTTTATTATGATGACATCATGGATTCAAAAAAATAAATTCTTAAAGGTGAATTATGATATCCTTAAAATATATATATATTTTTTATGAGAATATGATGGGGAGAATATAGAATGGATCCGTAGTCAACCCCAACAATTCACGATGGGTAGCCATTGCCAATGTAGTTAGTCAATCTCTATCTAGTGTGGTGTGATGAGAAATATATTTGGTGGTCCATGTATTATAACATATAAGATGAATATTGTGTCTGAGATAATGGATTTGGGAATTTTATGATAGAAAAACCTTGGTGTGGCATAGACCATGAGTCGTGGTTGTGATGTTTGCAGGTTTTGATCCCCACACTACAAGATTAAGGGAGTCGCACCATCAATTAATAAAAAAATTGTTCTCGTAATATTGTTTTTTCAATGTGGGGAATTAATTTGTGATACATTATTACATTATATAACTGTATTTTAATATTAATTAGTTCATTTGATCAAGATTCAGAGATCAATTTGAACATCATGTTCAATAATCTTCTTCCATCACATATTTGATGGGTTTTCTGCATTTATTATTCCACAATGTTTTAGCTGAAAAGAAAACAAATATTTCATGAGTTGTAAACCAAGGTGCATGAATAATTATTTCATGTTTCCTTCCATGTGTCTCTAATGAAAACGTTCATCATTGAATTTATATATCCATAAATGTTAGTATGTAATCCATTGAAATATGTACTTCACCATTTATTTTTAAAAACTCAAACTTATATGTTACCATATATAAATATCATATCTTTTGCACGTATATAAAAAATACAGAATATTCATGCTTTTTCAATCCAATGATTATTAATTGAATGATGGAATGAATTTTTTTTGATGGCCTAGAAGTGACTTGTATTCACTTCTACCATGGAGAGAAAAATTCTTAAATTAAAATGATTCTATTGATATACGAATTGAAAATGTTGATTTTATATACAGGAATGAAATTGAATTTCCATTTTGTTTATAGAACGATGTAAATAGATATTGTAAATTATATTCTTATATTTGTATATCTATTTAGTTGATATTTGAATAAATTCATATACATGATTTTTTACATACATAAAGTGGTCATGTAACTGAATGGAGACGAGAGTTTCATTTATCTGATTGCTATGTATGGATTTTGAGTTTTTTTCATGTTCTTACAGTATTTTGTAGTGGGTTTTTCCCATGTATTAAGTGAATTCCTCTAGACCATAACAAATTTGGTATACTGTATAACTAATCACATATAATTCCATTTGTATGTTATATTTCAAAATACAAGTGAGATCCTAATACCCTTGAGATAATTGAATGGGTTTTTGGAATGAAATAAAAAACATAGGTGTAGTGGGGAGATGATGTTGATATTAAAAGAGATGATACTGTTAATTAAATTAGATGATATTAAGGATATTGAGTTATCTATTGAAATTTGTTATCTAAGTGACTATTTCATCAGAAGTGAAAAAAGTTATAGCACCATGAAGAACACATTTCCCATTATTTATAAGACACTATGGGAAAACTTATTTTTCTTGTGAAGGGTATATACATGAATAAGTATAGAAAATATTTTATTCACAAAATAGATAACACTATAAACAAATGTTTCTGAAAAAAAAAATTCAATGAGATTCCTATTGGTTTCGAAATTTAATATAATATATTTATGAGTCTTATATCTCTTTCTTAATGGGAATAATTCATATTGAGAAACACTAATTAAAATTCTATTACACTATTAGATTCACAAATAATTGTGAATTCACGTGAACTATATATGACGTTCACAAATGTGAGTATTAAATATATGCATGGTCATTGAGATATTAATAATTTAATGTGAATGTAGTATTGAAGACATAATTTGGGGAAAAAAATTAATAATATCATGGATTGTGATTTATATACAAGATTATCAAGATATGTAATTTTATTTTAAGGAAAATTATCATTGTATTTTGGATAATTTATAATAAGAATTTTTGGAATTAATTAATATCTATGTTATCATTTTATTTATATTCGACATGTATTATTCTTGAGTGGAATATTACTTATGATTTTGTGAAAATACTATACACACATCTTATTGATTCTATAACATCAGGAAAAAGACTGATCATAGACTGAAAATTTGATGTACTATAAAAACTCATAGAATATTGTTGATTAGAAAAATTTGAGAAATAACCTAAAAAAATAAATGTATCTTAATGTGACATGATATAGAGTGATATATCAAGATTATGGGGAATGGTAAAAAGATAAATATATCATTGATTAATACATAATGCTTCCATTATCATCTAACTTTTGTGATTAATTATGTGCCAAAGATGACCAAGGAGAAGATTATGGTTGGGTAGGTATAAAATGTTAAGGTAGAGGATCTTGATTGTTGATGGTTAAAAAAAATTTTGATCATAGGAATTACTACTAGGGTTGATAATTAATTTTTATAAGTACCATATAAAGAATTTATAAAATTATAGTGGATAATCCATGATAGGGGGAAACCAATGAAATAAAGAATACGTTATTTTGAACAATGTAAATCATTTTGGTCAACTGATTCATATTATGAAATTATTAGATGATAGAATGACACACAAAAAATGAACAGATCGAGGATTTAACCATATTAAAATCATTAATTGAAAAGAATCAATTTCTAAAATGTTGTTGGATCACTTATTCATCCCACCACCTCTAACTGAACTCAAATTGATCCATTCACTATTGTATAAATAATTTCATTAATTTATGCCATTTAAAAATTCATATGGATCCCCTCACAAGAAAGTGAGTATTATATATGAAAATGAAGGAGCACCAAGTAGACGAGGCTATTAAAAAAGCTACATGAGGGGAAATAAACTATAAAGAAACTACAGATGTTGGTGGAATGATGTAACCCACAATAGGTTTGGCATGTGTTCATTTCAAATGGTTATAGGTTGATATATAAAATACATGATAAATAGAAATTTAATAAACTCATAAAAAATTACATCATTATAATAAATTTTAAATTTAATGGATAAATATTTTAAATGGATCTATTTTTATAGTATGATTAAAACATGTCACATTAATTAAATAAGATAATTACATATGAACACAACAGATAAACAAATTTACATTCTCTAAAAACATTATTAGTAAAATGGATAAATTTAAATTTAGTATCAAAAATTTATAAAAAAGAATATTTAGGATAAATTAATAGATTTTATGTCTAATTAAATATTAAATTAATTAAATATTAGGATATAAAAGAATTATATCAGTTGATTAATGATGAAACCATAAAAATAAGTGTTTCTATTGCAATTATATGTTAGTTATCATCAATTGTATGTTATAAATACTTTTTTATCATAATAACAAAATTTTAATGAAGACAGTAATACATTACATTACTCAATGTGAAACACTCATAATTTCATTTTGAGATGTGGATTCTATATCATATTAATTTTTCTTTTTACCCATATTTTATGGGTATATTTTATTTATTTTTTTAAAATGAGAAAATGTGAGTATCAAATCGTTATATACAAATTATGACTAATCACATGGTAATTAATGATAAACATAATTTTTTTTTATGAGGTGATTTTTCTTATTGGTGAATGGTTTTCTTAATGATTCTGACCAAAATATACAAATACTAAAATTAATTCAATTCAACGTGCTTTGTTGAAACATGATTTGTAAATCTATGCAACAATAAAATGTTCTCATTATACCAACTAATTATATTAAAAATTATTTACATAATTATTTTAGATTGAATAACAAACAATCGACTTTTAATGAAATATGACCCCTTCCTCTCACCCTCACATAATGTCCATCACCACTCCATTAGGATTATCTAATTTTTTCTTCATATGTGATTCATCAAATACATCATTATGTAAATATGTTTTCTTCTCTTTCATGTTTTTTCTTCCTATAATATCGGACATCACTCAATCTTAAATCCATTATGTCTTTTGTCTATCCTTTCTCATTTTTTGGGGCTTGGGTTCATGGTAATTAGTTTTCACATTAATCATATGGTATTCCTATTTCATAATTTATGTTTATTACTATACTTTTAATTCAATAAAAATTTTATGTATTATAGATCTATAGATGCAATTGTTAGCAGATAATACAAACTAATGAATCAACAAATTAATATCTCAATATTATATAGTACTATTAATGTTATATTATATATAATTATTTATTAAAAAAATATTTAATAAATATATCACCCAGTTTATGTTATAGGAAAGGCCTAAAATATATTTTTGTTGTGATTGTGAGATTATTATTAAATTACAGTTGGAAATTTCCTTTTTATGGTATTAATACATACTTTTATGAAATGTAATAGGAATCCAAAAATTAAATGGGTTTGTTGACCTATTGACAATAAGGAATCATTAAATATTTCAAATATAAATTGAGTATAGTGAAGTAAATTATATGGAGCCACAACTATCCAATGAGGTCATTTCATACGTATTCCCCAATATTCTAACATTTTTAATCTTAGAGATCCCCTATACCAGGTGACCTTATGGTGTACTCCTGTGATGATTTATCAGAAATGTACATTTTAATTATTTTTTGCGTAATTCGTAAAATAATTTTAAAATTTAGTTCTTCCAAATTATTATTTTCTTTAATGAAAAATAAATTTATTTTTAATATCTTTTTATTTGTCAATCCTTATTTTTTGAAACCTATGTTGTTTATGGAACACATTATGGTATCCTACTATGTGATGGTATATTCAAGGAAGTATATTTTTGTATGGTTGTTTTATATGGAATCCTTACTCTAATTCGTATAAACCATAATAATTTCAAGCTTAGATTAGGGATAAATTTCCAAATTAATTTATAGATTATTCACCATATTGAATTTATAGTTTTATATGGTGAAATATTTTGGGGAATGGTCATACCCACGATTTCATTTTTTATTGACCTATATTATTTATTATTATTAAATTTTCATACAATTTTGGGTGTTTTTATTTAAAATTTGGAAATTAAAAAACAATGGGTATTGAATTATTTCTGAATTACTCTGACAAATAATGTGTAATATAGGGACAATATTGTAGTTTTTATGATAGAATATTTTCATGATTCTTATATATTTTTAAAAACATTTGTTGTTTAAGTGTGTGACTATAATTATGAATCTAATTCCCCCCGCATGGATATCACATGATTTTAAAAACCATACTACTAACCCACGTAACATAAAACAATTTAAAATATATATATTTTCCATAATACACTAATATAAAATTAAATTACCAGCTATCTATTCTAAAACCCACAAGAACCCAGCCTATCCTCCATCACACGATGCCATCTTCCCCTATTTTGTGGTTTTTTATGGTGTATATATAATTATTCATTAATTAAATGAACATGAATTTTATTTATTCACATAATCATGGATCCATCCTTCCACAAATAATGGATTTATATATATCATGTACCGATGTTAGCTAAGGGGTGTCTGGACTGAAACATTAGATTTACGTATTATGACATGTAATTTATTCATTAAATCTTATGTTCCACTTTTATTTATTCCATCTATGTTATTATAAAGGAATAACATATGATGTTTCATACTCTTATTATAGTTAAAAATATGGATTCATTTCACAATAAGTTATTGTATTCAATTTATATAATAATATATTAACATTTATTTATTTATTTATATAGAATGAAAAAATTCATAACTAATTTTCTTCCGAATTAATTTTTATTGAAATGTAATAAAAGAAAATATTTTATGATAATTTAAGATTAATAATATTTTTTTTATTGAAAGCACAGTTTTAAGTATGATAAATTATATTGATGAAAAAAATGGTATTGGAATGGTAAATTTTTCAATTTAAATATATTGTAATTGTTCCGTCCTATTATTTTTATGTTTCACCCTTACTAGTGTAGAAATTAATGAGGTTCTCTTATAAACTATTAATTCCTTTTTATACATTAATATTAATTTTTCTAGTGATTTTACTCACTGTGAGGCACTATAATTTTTAACTATATAGATAACTCGTTTGATGAGTTTTTATAATAGTTATATTGAAAATATTATTCTATATTTTTTATTTAATTTAAAAAATGAAATTTTGAAAAAAAAAACATTAATGTGATTTAATATTTATTTTCAGTTATTATGTTCATTATAAATTTTTTTCTATTTTTTTTTATATAATACAATTTGAAATATGTAATTTTTCTGTATATTCGCGATCCATTATTATATTTAGTGGTGTATAAATAACTTTTTCATCTAATATATAAAATATTAATGACCCAAGTTGTTGCATTTGGTTTTAGTCATTCATTTCATTAGATAATATAGTGGGGATTTGGTGAGTCTTCATGTCATACTGCATTGTGTAACTATGAATTTTAGTTATTATATTTTAGTATAGTATATATATACATGATGTCAGAGAATGATGGATGATGTATTGATAAAAAATGGTGAAATTTCATATTTACCATAATAAATCATCATATATCTTGATCTTTGTGGACAAAGGGACTATATTGAACCATATTATGATATTAACACAAAATATGGGGCATGATCGATCATATATAAATCATCATAATTATGGGATTACTCCCACTCAAAGAGGAATGAGATATCCTTCATTGATGTTCCTGCTAATATTCGGAGTGATGCTACTGTGGATTCAAAAAAACCCATAGAATTCCCAAACATGGGGATGATGGATTATTGGTTATGGAAGATATATAACAACCTCAATAAATTTCCAATCAAAAATATTGATGTCTCTTAGGAGGTTTTATATATATGATGGGTGAAAACCCATGTTCTTTTATAGATATGGAGTATTGGTTGTTGTATTTTTTGGTCTCCTACAACTAGAAGATGAATTAGATTGGATAATATGTTTCAAATTCATCATTTGAATTGATGATGATATAAATATGGTGTGTACAATTTTATTTCTAATAATAAATTTTTATTGGAATCTATGATTGGGATTGAAAATTCAAACCATTCAAATATTGGTAACCATTACTGAAGTATAGGATACACTTCATGTATTAAATTTGGTATTGGATCCTTTGAATTGTAAATTATATCAGCTCAGGAATTGGCATTCCAATGAAATATGATAATTTTACACATGATGTAGGTATTTTATTCTATGCTCAAATCATATATTATGTCAATATGGAATTAAATATTCCCAATGTACTATTGATGGTAGAAAATGAGAGGATGAGTTTTTCTAATGTGGAATACGGGAATATTATCGAACTCTATGAGGTATGTGGTATGATGAGATATTCGATTCAAAATTTATTAATTATTTAAAAAAAATTATGGAAACATATAATCGTGAAACATGAATGAAGGAATTCATAATCCCTTAACCCATCAAATCAACCCATGAGTTGGGAGCTCATTCTATGAAACTGGTGGAGAAGCCTAAAAATCACCTTTCAAGGTTATTCCATTACCCAACATGAGGAAAACATAGTCAACATTGTTAAAGAATTATAAAATGTGTCTTCTCCTTGATTCATACTTCTGGTGAAGTTAGTGATGTTGGAGTTGTGATTACAATGTATGAAAATAATCATTCCTATGAAATATTACAATACTTATACAGTATAAATCAATATTTTTTTAATAGATCATATGATGTTGAACATACAAAAAATACTTATTTGAATCTCATATATAAAATAAAATTGATAACTTATATGGATGGTGAATATAAAAACCAAAAAAATATGAATTGTCTTCTATCTGTATTAACATAGACATATTAGTTAACCATATACAAAAATATTTATTTATTATATTAAAATCTCCCATAGAAAATTCTATTTAAATGAAATTTACAAAACCCAGTAAATATCATTATCCAAGATATGAAGATGAAATTATTTCCAATAACATTAATACCAACATCAATATTGAAAATCTATGTCATAATTCAATTTAAGAATGGATAGAAAATGAATCTTTTGTATAAAAAATGTTATTAAACCTTTCTTGGTATTATTTAATCCTCTCATAAGATAAAATTTTATAGAGAATATGACACCATGAACAATTTTACTCATATAATAGTTTTGAATTCTTCTACAACTCTGATGATGTATTTTTTTCACAATATAAGATCCAACCCAAAAGTCATTAGTTATGATTAAAATGAAATATTTTGTTCTGATGTCCAAAAATGATCAATAACCATGTATCCTTCCATAAATAAAAATGTTATAGGGAAATAATATTGGATTATAACAATTGAAATAAATTATGAGAAAAATAATTTTCGGAATGGTTAGTCCATATCCAACCAAGAAATAAATATCAATTTAGGTATCATGATTTATTTATCCGAATATGATTTTCAATGATTTTATGATCCTTATGGTTTTTTCCCTCATTGGTTAATTCTATTATAGTCTTTGTTTTCAATCTTCCAGAAACACCCCAAACACACTCAAAGGTCCATCGAATGTGGCTTCCAACCCATTAAAATCTAATGGAGACATTCATTGTTTTTTCATCTGATTAAATAGATACCATATGTGATAAATGTTATGTATTTAATAATATTATTCCATTATAAGTGGAAATAATTTATTTCATGATCATATGTAGCTTGTTTTAAAAATCCATTCTTTTTTGTAGAATTTTAATTGTCTATATAGTCAATGTGTATATTACAATGCAATTATCTTCTCAGATAATAAATTTTATTATTATTATTTTTCATCTAGAGTGTTTATATATATTATATGGGTAATTAAACTACATAATGTTAAACATATTGGGTTAAATTACTCTTGGTACAATAATCAAAAGAATAGAATGGTCCATAGTAATATAGGCTTAGATTTTATCAATGAATAATCCTTAATCTCATAAACTTGTATATCTTATACTGCCTTAGCCATAATAAATTTTGATCACCAAAAAATTATTGTGAGAAAACTCAATTGTGATTCTAAAACACCATTTCCACTCACATTAATCAATTTTGGGATGACACGTGATAATTTTAGTATTCTTTTATAGTAAAAACGATCTATTATTGATGACATAGATTAGGTGTGGGAATGTATTTTAATGTTAACACTAAACAAGATGAAACTAAATTATTCATGTAGGAAGGATGAAGAGGAAATTTCATCTCTTGAATCACCCCCATAAAATTCGTTAAAAATGAAAAAATGTTTAATATTTATCTTGTGATCATGATCATAAAATAATTCCTCTATTTACTGGTTTCATATCATAACTCTCAAATATAACATTCAATGAGAAACCATTAAACAAAAATTGTAGAATTATACACGTAGATACAAAAAATTCGTCCATTATATTAAAGGGTTTTAATGTCCAATAAGCCCTTATCACTCCTCAAGGATGATGATTATTTGTTTTTTAATGGACATGACCTTGATGACCCTATTTTATATTTTTATAATAATAAATACATTTATAATGGTACTATACTTGAAAAATTGGAATATGTTATTCGAAGTATGGTATTCCATGATTATAATATGATTTTATCCCTAATAGCTCTAGATTTTTATATAAAGGAATCATTATCTAGGCATAATAATGGAAGCTCTATAATCTGAATGGTTTTATTAATTATCACATTGAATTATTCTTGGGAACCATTAAACATGATGTAAGAATATTGACATATAACATCATATATTGTGTTCCAATATCACATGCTATCATTTATCACAACAATTATCATAAATTATAATTTCAAACCACAAAATAAATAAATAAATTGAGGTTTTTCACTTGTCACCGTTATTTCATAAATTAATTCATAATTATATCCAATGGGATAGAATAGATAACTATAAAAAATATATCCTCCTACTAATTTGGATTCATTAATGGGTGTACTATCCAAAATATCATCAGAAATACTTCATTATGTATGAATAATGATAGAAGATTCAACAAAGTTTGTAATATTTATATTAAGCATGACATGAGGAAGGAATATGAATCAATCGATTGTGTAATAATTTTGATGGTATAACCGAATATGGAATTTATTAAATGTTAATAAACTTTTTTATAATTATACATGAAATATGACATATCATAGTCATGTTAAATGTATAACTTAATGGTAATTTAACTTTTTCTATAAGATCGATGCAAGGTGATCCTAATTCATCCAACATATATTCTTTTGTAGAGAATGACCAATATAGGAAACCTCACAGCATGGATGGAAATGATATTATGAAACCCATTAGATATTAATATGTGATACATGATCAATAAAAAATATTATATATAAATTATATTTTACTCTTCACCCAAAGGGACAAGAAATGGATATAAATATCAAATATACAATCTGTCATAATGAAAGGGATTTAGATAAAAATGTATTAGTTGGGGAAAATAATTTTCCATATGAAGAATTAATATTTCATTTACAAGTAAGATAAACATTTGAAAGATGTCAGGATTTATCAGTTTGATTTTACATATTATATATCTTGTAGTGACCATGTTCTCCGATAGACCTATAGAGTCATATAACAATCACAACATGTGACTTATTTGATGAAAATTGGTTACCCATAAGTGAAAATATATATGATAAGATAGAATATTTTTAATTTAGAGGTATATTATTCACTGAAATATAATAATTTCTTTCTTTTTTATTTAACATAATATTATTATGTCTTAGAAATAAATATCATTATTAAAACCCCCTTCTGGAATTTATGGACTCTTTAGTGAAGAGTTTTCATTGTTCACTACAAATAATTATGAAAACCCAGTTCCCTGAATGTTATATGGATCATGAATTTTAAAAATTTCATCTCTATATATAGGTATACATAAAAAAAATAGTAAATAATAAAAGATAAGTGATTTTTTATTCTTTAGGTTATAATTTCAAAACAATATAAATTCCATAAATTTGAATGGTATAAATTTATCTATTTGGGAATCTCTATAAGATTTATTTTCTAGAATAATATCATAGGATCATTGGTTGGATAAAAAACTATTATCTTTAATTATTGTTTGATATATGGTTAGGTACTATCTAGGTAGAACTTTTCAATTTTACCTACCTGATTTTGAACCTCAATTGTACGAAAAAATTTCAATTTGATGCTTCTTATATTGAACTTATAAATGTGCTGATAGAAGTGGTACACCAATTAAATTACATCAATTGTGATGATATATTTATATTCAACTCAATTTTTAATAAAAATATCAATTTGAAACTATTTTTCCGAAATAAAAATAATTGGGCTATCAACAAATGAATTAGAATGGAGAACATTAGGATTTCCCTATCTGAATTACACATATTGTGGATACATTCTCACTAAAGTTTTATGGTTGTTTCTTATCTTAATGTGTTCGGTATTTATTTATTACCTAAATTAATATTATTCATGTAAAAAATGGATACCTCATTCATATATTCGTGATTTGTTCATCAAACATCATCTTTTTTGGATCCTATAAATGATTTTTTCTACGTGTATCCCACTCAAAATAATAAAATACATGGACACATTAATACATTAACTTAGGTCACTATCTATCAACAAATCATTAATTTTTTTCATGAGTACTACTAAGAAACCATTATTTTCATCCTGTTTATTTAAAAACATTGTATACATAATCATTCTCTCTGTGACCTTCTGTCTCAGATTTAGGGATTCATAATGGCAGTTAATAACCTGATAAAATTTTAAAATGGCTTGTGAAATAACACTGCAAATTTCCAATATATTTTAGGAAGTATTGTAATTTTTTGTAGTATCCCAACACCAAAAATAGATATTTATTCAATATATTATTATCTACTCATTAGTTGAAAACGTGTAACATAGATTGGGTTTCCAAATCAAATATAGGAAACATAAATTTTTTAACTATCATTAGAGATCATAATGGAGATTTAATTGGTATTAATTTTGATCTATTATTAATTTCTCCATAGAAAGAGTTAAAAGATCATTATATGATTAATTAAATACACATTGAAAAGATGTAAAGGATGGTATTATCTTTGTCTCGATTACGATTCGTTCACTAATGTGAAATAAATGAGAATATGAAAATTAAATCATTCATTGAATCTTTCTACTTTTGGGATCAATTTCGTAGAAATCCTCTTAAAACTGAGTTATTTTTTTATTGATATATTTTATAGCCAAAATAATATATAATTGGAATTCTAAATTAGGTTTATGAAGAGACAATTTTAAACAATCCAACAAAAAAAAAATAACCACCATCCCTTTTAATGGAATAATTGTGATTATTTGTACATCAGTTTTATATAATAATATATATTTAAAAATAAATGTGTCATTTCCTCATAGAATTTTTATCATATCTATATATATTCCAAGTGAAGTTTAACCTACATAAATTCTTATTTTATTTCATTAATTTCAGTTCTTAGGTTTTACTTTCATTATTAGGGTAAAATACCATTTTTTGTGTATCAATGTATATTTTAATCAACTAATGGTTTTATTTTAATTATTTTATGTATTGATATAAATTTGTTCCTGTTTATTTATATAATATCCTTCCAATGTATATATTGTAAATTATAGGGCACCAATTTGGTCCCTTATTTTTGGATTTTTTTGGTGAAGCATTTCCCAATGAGAAATATTGATGTTTATGCACCGGTTTCATTCAGATTTTGGTTGAGAAAACACTATAGGCCCTACTTTTTTCTGATCATGTGACATGGAAATGAGTATCATAAATTATTTTTCGACATGATGTTATTAAGTGGAATATAATAGTGATCTATTCCATGTAATCATTTTTTTATATTATTCTTAATTTAAATATAATATTAATCCATATTGGGATATAAATTCCTAGGGTATTTTAATATGATGGTACATAAAAAATAAATGTAAAATATAAATAAATTGAATTAATTTAAATATAAAAATTGATCTCATGACTCATTTTGAGCTGTTAACAATGTAAATTATAATTTTGGGAAAAATAATCAAAAGGGGTGAGATAAAAATTGTATCAATGGAATTAAAAAAATAATGAAACCTAAAATATAGGACAAAAGGAGGAAAAAGATATCCTAAATGATAATGAACATAAAATAATATATATATTAATTAAATAAAAAAATTGACTCATATGATCATGAAAATATAGGAATATGGTAACCACATAGAGTATGATAAATTCATAGGTTAAGGATTTCAAATAATATATCATCACATGGTTGGAAGAGTCCCACTATATAATTTTTTTACCCAGTAATAATATAAAAAAATTATCAGTAGATATAGACCATACCTATTTAATTACATAACTATATAATCCCTCTAGTTCGAATATTTGATATATTTTGTGTTCCACGATATAAAATAAATCATATGTAATTTTCATAATAAATAAAAACTCAAATAATTTTGCTATATAAAAATTCTTTATAAAAAATTTATATTGATATTCAAAATGAATTCTATAAGTGAGTGTGGTTAATATATATAAAACATTTGTACGTAATAAAGGTGATATATGATCTAAAAATGAGTCCTTGATAATTGAAGATATAAAACAATGGGGATAAATTATTTTTTTAAATATTTCATTTTATAAGGTGTTTTTGGAATAAGAGTAAATAATAAATATAAATACTAATGGAAATAGTTTTCATTAAACAGAAAATTAAATGAATAGTTTTCTACTAATAATATGGAAAATTTGATAATAAATTGGGGTTTTAAATTTTTATATACATTTTACATTAATAGTGGTATGAAACAGAGATTATCTGTTTGATAATGTTTTCATAACAAATGAAATTATGATATAAATCATTAAACCTATATATTCAAATAATAAAATGATAAGTTTAGATAGTAATATCTATGTGGGAAATATATATAATATAATATAATAATTAAAATTTAGTAGGCTTTTAATTTGATGAAAGATAGGGAATTTCATACCCCAAATTAAATAGGGTGATTTATAGTGATCTCTTACAATAAGTTCCAAAATAATTATATAGAATCAATTTAAATCCTAGATGATGTATTTATTTTTTCTTTTATTAATTAATTTATAACCATTTTGATCTATATTTTTATAAAATAATTTAATAATGTTAATCTTTTTACATTTAAGTGAGATATAAGTTATAATTTCAATGTTTCATAGAGTTATTGATTCCTGGTTCCCTGGAAGGTTCACTTGTGTGAATCATTTCATGATATAGTAAAAAAGAGACTATAACACCATATATTAATAGAAATTATATTAATTTTAATTTATAAATTTTAATTTATAGAAATTTCATTATTTCAATAATTCTGATTATTAATTTAATATAAATTTAACATTATATGGTTTATTAGTTTAGGATATTTAACCGTCTGTTATAGACTAAATTTATATTTTTATATTAAAAGATTATTGAAGAATTTATTTATATAAAATATGTTTTAATTTACATATCATGAACCCATATGAGAATGCTATTTTTTTATATAACCGACCTTCAACGTTTTTAAGGAAAACATATTATCGTGTTCCAAGATTATGTGAACCAACGATTTTGTATACAATGTTTTATTTATAGATTATCTGTGAGGGAATCAAGAACGTAAATATTTCACCATAATCAAAATATATTAGTATATTTTTTTAATCTAATTTAACATTTATTTTGTGATTTCAAGGACATAGGGGTGGTAGAAGAATACAAAAATTAAAATAAGTTTAGTTTAGAGTTTACATATACAATACTTTTTTCCATTTAGGATACTATTTCAGGCACCCCCAGATGATATTAAAAGAACAAAGATATAGGGGACTAGATTATGATTGAAATTTTCTATAAATTTTTCAATATATATGGCATATATCTTTGGAGGATATGTGATTGTATTTATTTAAAAATGATAAGAGTGTTTTTGAAAATTATATTAATCAGTGATTTCTTTTTTCAAAATATGTATAATAATTCTGATTAATTTAAGTAGAGATAGTAATGATTTATTATGAATTCAAACATATGGTTAATTAAATCATAATTGACTAAAATAATAATATATTTATCTAAAAATGTTACATTCCAAAATTTACAGTACAAAACATTTCACAAGAATATTTAAAATTTGTTAAAATTAAAAAAACCCAGAATTCATTCAATGTATAAATTTATAAATTGATATTTTTGGAAAACTATTTTTTAAATATGAAAAATTTTCTTCTAATATAAAATCATTAATAATTTATATAGTAACTATTTTAATATTACAATTAATTTTTAAACCCCGTGAAAAATTACAAAAAATCAAATAAAACAATATATTCCCTTTAATTGAAATAATATTTACTTTTATGAATTTTAATGAAAAATAATTACATAATTAAAATATTTTAAAAATTCTAAAAAAACATATATCAATTAATAATATATGAAAACATATATCTTCATATTTAAAACATTTATACTCTATTATAATGTGACATCCCCACCACGACTTCCACTCAAAGGATCCCTGAGCTAGGTTTCCTATATGGCCATAAAAACATTTCATCAAGAGATAATGTTTTGAAACTACGAGTGAGGTCCTATGGTGTGTTCATTGGGATAGTACATCATTTATACGAGTGTGTATCATATCATATAAATTAAATAATAGGAAAGTAGTTGATACAACATAAAATAACAAAATGAGACATTATAAGTAGAGATGAATAATAAACAACTGAAGAAAATTATTATCATATAAAAAATATGAAGATATAGGTAATGCATCAGAAATATGAAAATAAGGTTACACGGTATAAGGCATAACATGCTATACAAATTTATACAAATAAATCCAAAAACTACACATGATTCGTGAGCTCCCAATCAGTCATCAACAACCCATCACAATCCAAAATTATGAATGAATAAAGTGTCTAATGTGGTTTGATTCAAGTTGTCAACACCAGCAAGCATGTAATCATAATAGGTTCAAATGGAGGACCAGATATTGTGTGATATATTTCTATGTAGTTCTCCACCAATGATGTCTATAATATATAGTCCATGTAATATAAAATGAAAAAAGTGTGAAAGTATTTATATATATTGTAATTGAGAACAATAAAATAATTAACCATGTACCATCTTCAAGAACAATTGGTTTCTAAACATGTAACCATTTCATTAGTAAGTAGTGTTATATATTATAATAATTCATGTGATGAATAAACAATGTTGACATCCTCACATGAAAATTGTAATGATAAATTTTCCATGACATAACAACATATAAAATAATGAAATTAATAATGAAAGGGTCCACTTCTAATAACTATGCAATCCATAACATTAGGTGTCAATCCAACATAGTAGTTACATTTAGCATGGTTATGATATACAAGTTTAATTAAAGGGTATTCCCCCAAGGAATACAATATTAATGATACTATATCTGAGTCCCAAAAAATAATCCATGGTAATATGGTATATGTAATGAATATGACCAAGGGTATGTCCAAGGAGGCTAATGTTTGTAAATGTCATCCGGAATCTAAGGATTCTATCTAAGGAATTATTTATAATAATGGAGGGACCATATGGTGTCAAATCGGGAATCCACAAGTAGAAAAATATAGGTATCCAATGTGGGTATCAAACATAAAATGACATTGGTGTGTGGCCCCTAGAGTAGAGTTATGAAAAAATAAGAACACTTCTGGAACACACTATCAATCGCCACATGGTTAAGAGAGGCCTTTCATGATGGGTCACATGTTTTCTACTAATCATTTGAACTAGTTTTATTTCTCCACTGACTAGGGTTTTGAGTTAAAAAGCCCTCCAAAACCCTCAAAATCACCGTGAACTTACTTGGTTTATGTATTTGTATTACAGTAATGAATTAGAAAATTTTATTAATGAAACATACTAATTTTATAAACCTCGTTCCCAAAATATTATCCCCAAAAGGAAACTCACTCCCAATGTCAGCTTCAATGAGAAATTTTTTTGAGAACATCGGTGGTCACTAGTCATGTAGGATGACCTCCCGCTTCCACATATAATAATTTACATAGTCGTTCATCCATAACAATTGTACACCACTATACAAATATAAAGAAATGAAACGTGGATAATTATTTTCTAGGAATGGATCCTACAAGGTTCTAATTTCTAATATTCTAGAAAATTGACCCTCTTTAGAATATGAAGCATCCCAACAAAATGATGGGAAAGCTTCAGTTTTATTTTGTATTTCAATTCCATATAATGGGCGATATCTTCTAGAAAACAATACAACCACCCATGAACTACCAATGTCATTGATGGAGAATAAAATAAGACATATATCTAGACTGATTCATAGTCATATGCATCCTATGTTTCTGAAAACGTTATAATGTATCCTACATTTGAATAGGACCTATTACGAATACATCTTCAAACACAATCTAACAAAGTGATGAATGGATCAATATAACTTATAAGGCCCCAATAACATCCATATAAATTACAACCTAATATTTTATATTATTGTGGAACTCGATGTGAGTTGTATGATTATCTTATTAACCAATGAAATCATTGAATAATTCCATGAACTTGTCATCCAAAATATATATTACATATTATAACTTAATATAAGAATTAGTGTGAAATGCTATGATGAGATTCACCTATGTACCGATATAATTATGCATCCCCTTTGATTATCATGAAGTGAAATCAGTTTCCCAATTTTAATTGGTTGTAAGAGGGTATGTATATGGACAGATAATCATGCATCCATAAAATATTCACATCTCATCAACTGATAAAGTATCTCAAATAGAAAAAAAGTGGGATACATTTTGCAGTCCATCAAGGACTACCTGTAAAATGTTAATAAACTCTGAGAAACCATGGTAATTACACTAAAACATCTATAGATAAATATTCCAATTTTTAATCTTGGATCAATGTAAGATCTATCAATTAACATGTCACTATTTCTCTTCATTCACCTACTGTTAAGTGGACAACCTATTGATAAAGTTTTTTATCAGATGTTTCATTCATGGCCATTGATACCAGTGTCACATATCTGAAAACAGCTTGCATATTCCCAAATTAACTTCCCAATTAGATGATTTTGAATTATGCCTCTATTTCTCTCTCACATCTATAAGTACCGAGATGAATTGATGTTCATTTATGATGTCTTCTATTCCCATAGACCAATATATTTGTGCATTATCTCGTAAAATAATCAAATGTATAACCAAGACAGTGGGTCATGAAAATTCCATACCTTTTACCTTCTCATGTAGGGAATATTTAACAGTTGAGGCAAAGATATAAGACTACTTGTGAATATCATGAAAATCTAGATGCATATCATTATATTCATCCATCAATTTCCTTTCATAACTAGCATTGTGTATGACATGTTTCTGATTTTTCAGACTCAACACATCCACTACCACATTTCGTTTTACACAAATATAGGAACAATAAAAATAAAAGGATTGAATATAAGTGATGCATCATGACATAATAGATTCATTTCATTATACCTATAGATGTATCTAAGGATATTGTTTTTTCTTATACAAAAAAGTACTCTCCCATAATGATAATGTCTCCATAAATGTAACATATGGAAGACTAATGCTATCTTGGGTCGTGCATCTATTAGTTTCATTAATGATGCCTTAATGGCTGATATATATATATATATATAATGAATCATCCTCCACTATCATAAATTATCAATATCCAATGCCTAATTCATAAAATAAAATGGTAATGAATCTATCAGGATCTATCAGAATCAGAAAAGGTGCTATGAAAATCCATCCATTCAACTTCTAAAAGGAATTATCACACTCATATGACCAGAAGAAAATATCACACTTTTTTGTAAGACTGCTATGTTTTGATAAAGAGTTTTTTAATCTATATATTATTCTTTATTAATATCAATCCATCCAACTTAATGCTAATTATTTCAAGGTATTTCTTGTAATTTTCCCAGAAAAAACCAACACTCACTTTCTCATGGTCAACCACGAATTTTTATTCCAATATAATATGACCCATGAAGTTATATTATCCAATAATACAGTGGAACATAGAAATCCATGAATAATGAAGTTGTTGTGACAATGTTCTTTTAATAATTTCAATGTTCGTTACATGGTATCTATGAGTCTAATAATACCCCATGATGTCATTAGAAAATACAGGAAAAAAAGAATCCATATAGTAGTGAATCACCCAATTTATCAAATCTATGAAAAGGGTAAAAATGTTTGTAAAACTAAATGGAATAAAATAATTCTTACACATACCATACCAAATATGAATGTTGTATGTGGTATGTTTAATGGATAGACTAGCACATGATAATTTCGATATCATAATACTAACTTTTAAGACCCCAAAAATCCATAGAGATGGTAAAAGAGAAAATCAGTCAATGGTAGTGGATATTTATACATAACTATTAAATGGTTCAACTATATTGAATCCATGCAAAAAAATATGTTACACAAGCACATTATTTGAAAAAAAGAACAGGAAAACCCAACGGGGATGTGTTAGGATGCATAAACCTATAGTTCACTATGTCCTCGAACATCCACATGACCTTTTGGAACGCAGTAGGTCCCATCATATACGGAGGTATGGATATTGTCCCTACTCGTAGAATGTGATCAATCCTTAACATCACCTCTCTCTTAGTAATTATAAAAGAAAACTCATGAAGGAAATATTCACTAAAGTGATCTACTGTATGAGGTAATTTAATCTAATCAAATAAATTATCATCTATGAAGAAATTTTCATTAAATGATGTCACTCCATCTGGTCCATCTCCACCAACCGAGATATCCCACACACAACTATGTCTATAACTACATCGCTATGGTGATGTAAATTATTCCACTCTACAATTCCATGTTACAAAGTTGTGATATAGAACAAACCAATCCATCCATAGAATGACATATAATCAAATCATTTGGATAAAAAAGATGATGTAAATGAATGGTTAACATTGTACCTTAAGGGGATGTCCACATATTATCATATTCTATATGAACGTAGTCTCAAAAATGTAACAAGGGACATTATATTACATAAATTCATTATCTTCACACCTATACAATCCACCAATGATAATGGCATTGAGTGTTATGATCCTATATCAAACAATGATGAATATATAGTAGAGTGTACATGAATAATATCTTATATTGAATATAGTTATACAATCTAATCAATAAAGTAACTTCAATAATTCAATCAATTAAAATGATCCATGACCTTAATCAATAGATGGAAAACCATTATAATGACCAATATTCTAGAACTAAATAATATCTGAAGAATGGATATAATGGGAATGACTGACTCATAAGCCAGTCCAACAAGTGAAACTACATCTTCTATCCTAATGTGGAATAAAAAAACCTTCTCGTGATAGTGGAGCTACTATGAATCCTTTTCTAATAGATGATTAAAGAAAGGTATAACTAAATAGTTGACGGTTCCACATATGGCTACAAGCCTAGGACACTAATGGGTCCCTAACATATGGAGGCATTTGATTTCCTTATCTTATATACTGATATAAAACCACAAAGAAAATAGTAGTTGAACTCTATCATCCACATACCTATCAATAAACCACTATGGATAGATTTTTACAAGGTGATTAACTAATAGACTGCCTTAGTAACAATTTCTTATACCTAGTACTATATCATTCCCACATATTATGCTCAGTGATATATGATTTAATGATAATCTTTGATAATATATGTAGGCGGAATACATTCATATCAGTATTAATGGAATTATATATCCCATCAGTGAAGCATCTTGCTTTTAAAAGTCTATCATCATATAGAATTGGTGAAAAGAGATGTAACTCTGTGGAACAAGATGAATATTTTTTAACTGACATAGAACACCTCACTAGATGCATGAACTCTCTGGGTTGGACATCACTCGTCGTGTTGCAATATAATTAATCATAGAATGACATTAGAAAAAAACATGCAGTTCCTTGATGGTGTCCATCATGGTTATTACGTAAAACTATCACTTTGCAGAATCCATTTGCATATATGTAGCATGATTGACCCTCCGATTTGGATGTGTTTTCATGTAATGAATGATTGAGATATGGGAAACATTCCAATACTAAAAAACTTGTGGACCAACATCCTTGAGAATGTAGGAGGATTCATCTTCAAAAAATCATGGGCTAGATCAGCCACTATATGTGCATGTCTGGGAGCATCCTACGTGGACTACATCATACTTAAGATGCACTTTTGAAGATGATTTTCAGTTACGATAATTGTTAAAAAATTCCATTCCTCATGTGAAACTCTTATTTTTAAGACTCTTTAACAAGTCCATCTATGTCTGTAGCATGGTCATCACTTCCCTCATGGTGGACAACATGAGGATATCATAGTGATAGTTTTCTGCAAATTAAAATAACATACATCAGATCTTGATTGGAAGAATTATAAAGGGGAAAAAATTTGTATGAATGGATGAAAATATTTGTTAATAGAATAGTTACCCAACTACCCTCTTATAAAAACATGTATTGTTAAGTTCTCAACAATAAATTAAATGGGTTTGAGTAGATGAAGGGTTAATAGAAACATGTCAGATTATTTACCAAAAACCATTGGTTTATAAGTCATATTTCACCATAAAATTTAATTTTTTTTATAATCATATATCTTGGTATTTTTAAAAAGGATCTTCATTCCAATTATATAATGACATATAATCCACATTACTGATACCAAAACACATTTAATTTTGTTCTAATGGCTCAACTAGGTAAATTATTCATTCTAACTAATGAGGGCCCACAAACCTAATGAATTAAAACTAGAAACAAATTAGTCCCATCCAATGATCAAAAAATGTCTATATATAAAACCATCTCACTAATAAATAAAAATCAATCAATTAAAATGAATTGAACAAAATAAACAGATGCGGAATGGAAATATGTGTGGATGGTGAATTGTTGGGGCCTAAGATGATATATGGAATAATGGTCCATTCCCATATATAATCTGGAAAAGACTAAAAAAGATCTTGTATCATTATAATAATAATAACCTAACACCTAATTTGAACCCTCCAATGGTGAAGACATATAAATAATTATTGGAAAAGGAATAAAAACCATCATGTTTAGGAATATTGTCATTTACCCTGATTATGGGTTTACTACACCCAAGACCAACTTATTACTAAGTTAAATAATGTTAATAATTTTATTAATATTGACACAAAATAGTAATGATAGATGTAAATAGATGATTAGACATTGTGATTCCCTAAACAGGGGTCCCACTCAATAGTTCCCCGAGCCAGGATGGCCAAGTGGCTGCAAGCACATCTCTCATAATGATAGAGGCTATAGACAATTGGAGAAGGCCCATGGTGTGTCTGTGAGGATAGTATTCCGTAATTAAAATAGTGTTGAATAATTGATAAATTGGAAAATAAATAAATAGAAAAATAATTATAATTAAATAAATTTCCTATTATAATCAGACATAAATAAGAAACAATTAATGAAATTGGTAATAATATACAAAATCTAACAACTCATGTCATGTCTCTATAAAACTGAAAAACATTGATACTTGGAAGAAGGAATAATATATATACATAACTATAAAAAAAATCCAAAAAAATCCATAAATATTGATATACCAATTCGTCATGTTCTACCCATTTACGTACAAATGAATGCAAGGATTCAAGTGTCAGAATCAGGATTATTCCCTTTGTTAACACCTGAATTCATGTAATGTTCCCAAGAGACAATGGAGTCATATATAGTGTGTGAGATAAATCTTAGTGGGCCATAACTAATTAAATCTATAATATACAGTTCATGAAATATAAATGGAAACAATTAAAAATAACGAATTTATAATGTGATGCATTACATCAATGTAAATACACATGTTTCTTCTTTAGAGTTAGTTGAACTGGGAATTGGTAACAATTTTATTAAACATTTATATCTAGGTTTATAATTATTCAAATGATTAATAACCATTGAAAACTTCTAGAAATAATTAAATGAATTATATAGAATTGATTATGTAATAAGAAATCAGATAATGATTTTTAAAATAATTGGAATCCTAGGTAATATAAAAGTCGTAGATGTCATTAGGGATTAATCCAAATCATTAGTCACATATATCATCGATATGGTATAAAATTGTAATCCTTAGAAAACCACTCAAGGAATTATATAATAATTTAATTCAAATAGTGGCTAATGAAATCATCCAATGGTAAAATAGGTTAATCAATTACTAAGAAAAAGAGTGTATACAATGTGCCTAATGTCTGTAGGCATCATATATGATCTGTGGAGTGTATCCAAGGAGTCCCATAACAATATTGGAGGTATAATGAGGAGTAATACTAGAAATCCAAACGAATAAAATGAATAGTTCCTTTGATGGGTAAACATTGTGGAAACCAACATCCCTAAATCATTTTGTCATCCATGAGTTGTTAAAAAATCCCAAAGGAATCCATGTCAAGCTTTATTTTTACCACACCTATATTAATGTCAAGGTCCAAAAACAATGGAACCATAAAAATGATTAATTAATTAATTAGATCCTTTTATTAATCATGAATTTTGATAAGTTATTTGGTCTTAACTGTTTTATATCATTAGTGTGACAAGGAGAACTAGGTATGCAACCATTTATTATTTAATTTCATTATAAATTTTTTTATATTGTTTACTTTTTTACATTCCATTCGAGATATAAATTTTTTATATAGACATGATCAAAATATATTCAATAAAATTTAATATTTCAAAGTCACATATGTTGTATAATTTCCATTATTAATTAAGAGTTGTTAATTATATTGAAACACATATACTTGATTGTTTATAAGAAAACTATAGGGTTATAGGCATTTTGAAATTAAAAACTAATTTAATTAATGGGGGATAACATTAGAATGGAAAATCCTCACAAACCATTGATTTAATTTAAAACATAATTTTGTCACAGTCAAAACCAGACACAACCTATGTGTGGTGAAGATAGGCCAAACAAGATACTGAAATCATATCTGATGAAATAATCCTCTATTGGATAGATTGTGTTGATATTGTGACTTCAACGAACATGTTTATATTTTATTAAATAATCCATAAGACATGATAATAATGAATATAATAAAAGAATACGAATGTATCAAGCCACCCCCTATGAAATCGACATGATAACCCTTACATCAATTTATAATACAATGAACCATATGATGTAATTTAAAGACCTCCAACCTCATACATGTGCACATATCCGTGTCTTGTATCATCCCTTAGTTTTACCTGTGTGAAGATATATATGATGAAAATATCAACAAACTAGAAATATTAAATATGATAATAAATCACAAGAAAATTTTTATTTGCAAGACGAATGAAGAATGACTAAAAGGGAATTTAGATCTTACTTGTGTGGATCCAATGAGAAAATCAGTGACTCGATTAGACATGGAATGGACTAAAAAGATCAAATTAAATCAATGGAGCTCAAAAAGGATCACATATGGGAGAAATGGGTATTTAAACACATGAATGAGTTAGGAGAGAAGAAAATTATGTTTAAACATTTCATTAAGGGTGATATAGCAATTTCACTAAAAAATCCAGGACACTTAGTTTGGATGGACAATTAGCCATATTTTGTTCCAACCATGTGACATCTATTGTAAGAAAGGTTATTTTCCATGGTTTAGAAACAATGTGAGGGAAATCATTTTAAAACCATGATACAAATACTATTTATTAATTTCTATAGTTTTTACATGGATGTTCGACCACTAGTACATTATTAGGTCAAACCATTCACCCTACATTACCCCAATACCCATCTATGCACTATTAGGAGAGGTCCGGTGGAATGGGTTTCACAGTTTCCACTAACAATGAAACCCAGTTTTTTTATCCACCTTCAACATTTTAGAGCTTCAACGAAACCCACTACAACCCAAAAATCATAATGAACTAATTATATATCATTTTTAGGTCGATAATATAAATTAGTCCAAATATTAAGGGATCCATTCTAGATAAAAAACGAGGATCATAAATATAATAATTCAAATATTCCATCTTTTTCTATTCTATTTCTATATAATATTATATTAAACATCCATATGTTATGATACAACACTAATAACTTTTTTACTATTTATAATGGTATGATTAATTTTCTAATGGACATATTGGAAATCCAACGATCAGATTTGTAACCATAATAAGGGTTCCCTCTTTCTATAAATACCTATTATTTAATTCGTTAATCATTTTATTCTATAATACCTAACTGTAAAAATGAATTTCTTATCTGATGTTATTATTTCATTAATAATACTTTACATCAGTTCTGCTTCAATTATTGTTACCTTTGTGATTCTATTAATTCATGATGATTTAAATTTTCATATTTTATTTAATTATTTTCAGTGTTTTTATCCAATTTTAATATTTTCAATTAATATATCCTTTTTCAATATAAAAATTTAATTTCATTATAAATATAAAAACTATTTCCAGTATCCACATTTTGGTATATTTCTTTTATAATACATTAATAAACAAGATATAATTAAAAATTGGTAAATTACACAGGTCAAATTAAGGGGTTTTACATTATTTCCATTTATCAAAATTTTCCCTCAAAATATGTATTTATATAAAATGGTTAGTAATTGTCATAGAATTTTTTACATTATTTATTCCCCTATATTCCATGATGTCAACTCATATATACAGTTTCTATATAGTAATTATACTATTTTTATTTTCCTATTGCGTAAAGAATTATCTATATTGTCAAAGATATTCTTTGAGTGATCCTTATAAGGGATATCATTTTACATATGTTTTCCACTAAATATAATATTTTTGAGTGGTTTGGATTGTAATTACTCATAAGGGATATGTGGAATAATTGATGTCAACATTAATGGGTTTGAGGTAGTGTTATTTGATAATCCGTAGATCCAATACAATCTAAAATTTATATGGATGGAAGATAATATGTAATTCTCAAAGAATTATCCACAAATATGATGAATATATATCTTTGAGACATGTAGGGGAAAATCATCACAAACATCAATGTATAGGTCTTTTCAACGAATGTATTTATATCTCTTCTATAGAAATTGTATCACCATTATGTGGTACCAAATATTCATCACGATTTTTAAAACAACCATTTCATATTTTTGTCCCCTCATCTTGAATTCACCATGTTCGTCCCAAACATGTATGTATTATATATCACTTCCCTTATGATGATTAATACAGATACATTTGAATGGTTGATTTAATTCTATTATTTTTCATGAACATGACTAGATGACTTTTTGGATCCCATCCTCATTTGAGGTTGAAAAATAATTCTTTCAACATTTCATTGGATACTCAAATCTGATTGGGAATTATATTGATGCAGATAATTTATATTGAAAATAAAATATTTATTTATATAAAATTTTATATTCATATATAAAGTGATGTAAATCAATTATATCTTCTAGATTCATTTTATTGTAGTGTTCCTCAAATCCAGGACATTTCTATGATATATGTCTGATCAAGTTGATCGATTGAGAAGTCCCCTTAAATTACAATTTACAGGGATATATAGTTTAAAACAAAACATAAAAATTTGTATTTAATTATTTCTTACAGATTTATTTGTGTATCTATTGATAATTCCTATGGTGATTTTTACTCAATTGCTTATTTTATGGGAAAATTTTGCATTATTCAATTTCATTTTTTTCTCTCCAACATCAATTGATGAAATACTAGGATCATTGATTTTTATTTTGTAGTCACACTTGTATATTGTACAAATAATAGTTATCTCAATTATAATGATACAAATAAATGATAATTTTTTGAGAAGTTTGATGTATTTGAATCACTCAATAGTTATTTCTTCATGTCATTATTTGACAATAAATATATTCTTGACTACAATACTAGAACTCCATAATCATATATTTTGATCATGGTGGATTATCCTTTTCTTATAGCTTCCACATTCATTATAATATCTATATAATCTCTTTAAGAATATTATATATTTTTAGGAAACAAAAGAGGAAAAATTATTATTGAATGGATTGAGGTTGTTCCATCTATTGAGGTTTTTTGTTAATTTTTCGTGACTACACATGGATTTGTTATTGTGCTTGAAAATTTCATATATTATTTATTGCGTACAAAATTTATCATATAAATATTTACTAATGGACCATTATTTCCTTCAATTAAATTAGTGATTTTTATAATATCTCATAGATAGTGATTATCCAAATACCTAAAATTCAGACACTTGATAATTCCCCCAACACAACTCAAGAAAGTTTTCATTAGGCATGATACCACACATTCATTTTTTGGGATGTTTTTTTATTTATCATTGGGATTTTTACATTGATCCTATGAAATTATACTAAATTTTACAATTAATATATCTTTCTGCACGTGACCACTAAGAGTCAATAGTTTCCATCTTGAACAAAAAGTACTTGAGAAAAATTTATTTATAACCTAAAATGTATCAACTTACGAAATATTTATATACAACCAAATTAATCAAATAAATCAACATTATAATATAACTGTGTTGATGATAGAAAACAAAAAGGAGTAAAATTGAATATTTTTGATGATTACCTCGTAAGCTCCACTAGAGAAGTCTTACTTTTTCATCAATATGAGAAAATCCCTTCATAATTTCAAATAAAGTGTGCATGAAAAATATTTATTGAATTCCATTTTAATCCAACCCATTATCTAACACCATAATTTTTTTAATACAAAACACGGTTTTATATTTTATGTGTTGCGCAACACCAAACACCAAAAAACTATGGTTATTTCTATATGATTTTTTATTGGAAACATTAAAATTTTCTATATGGATTTCATTAAATACATTATGAAGTATATATATATACATATTTATATATTTGAGTTTGTATTAGTCAACAAAAATTCATTGATAAATTCTTAGTCAATAATCACCCAATTATTATTAATGTTATATTATTCATCAAAATAAGTTTTCTTAAAAAAATTATTTATAGTTATTTTTTTTATAAAATATTATTTTTTTATGAAATTTAGGAAAAAAATTGATAAAATTAAATACTTTTTAAATACAAATATAATTTTTTTTATTCTAATAATAATCTAAATTTAAGAAACATTTAAATTTTTATTGAACAGAGAAAGGAACTAAATTTTTTTAAAAATAATATTTATTTTTATAAATTAATAAATTTAAAAGTCCAAATATTATTTTAAAGATTAATTAAATTAATATATGTATTAATTATATATATTTAATCCAAATAATTACATTTATTTCATAGTTATTCCATATTTCAGTATATGTTTGTTTCTAGGCATAAAATGCAATTTTTTTTAAATCCTTTTAGAAAAAAATTGTTTTTATATTATAATTAATTAAAATAAAAAATAATTTATCAATATAAAAATATATAATGAATAATATAATTAATATTAAATGAAAAATAATCTTTTCATAAAAAAATATTATCAGAAAATTAGTTTCTATTTCACTGGCATGTTTTATGTAAAATAAAATTAAACCACCTCTGTTAAATAGCTATGATAAAATTGATTCCCTACTTTTTATTATAATAATAAATATTTTCAAATTATTCCGATATATGTTTCAAAAAATATGAACTGTAACCAAGATAATTATTAATTAAAATGGTAAAATGAAAATTGATTTAAAATGGGTAAAAATAATTTAACTAGAACAGAATAAAATATACACACAAGACTGTTAATATTTATATTATCATTTAAATATATAAAATTTTATATTTTTTTGTCAAATTATAAATTAGTATATAATTATTCTGTTCAAATTTTTATTTTTGATGTGATATAACATAAATTGTAGTTGGGTACCTATTAGCTTTAATCAAGAAAATATTTTTTATTAATTAATGATTATTCAAAAAATGGATAATTTAATTAAATATTACCATTAAATAGAATACATTCAATATTAATGATAATCTAATTATAAGAAATGATAATTTAATTTACATAAGGTATTTAAAATTATTATTAGTAAAAGACACATAATTTTACAATGAAGGTCAAATCTGTTATAAATGTACAAAACACATATTTTAAAACATATTTTTATATTATAAATATTCTTTTGAGCCATCATGTTCAAATGATCCAAAATATATTTTATTATAATTTCTTGAGATATTATAATTATCTGGTAAAAATTAAATATAAAATAAATAAATTGTGGGTATGATCAGATTATTGTAACCCACAAGTGATATAATATATTAATTAAATGATATCAATGAGAAAATATATGTTTCTAATTTATAATAACATAACATTAGGTTATTTTTTTAATTTTATATTACTTTTATGAATCCTTTCAAATCTATATTATATATTAATGTCTTCATATCAAATATTTATGGACACGACTCAATACAACATCACCATCAAAAATAGATTAATTCATTAGGTCATTTTATTTATAATATAGTTATAAAATCAAATAATTCATATAATTAATTATGAAAACCCTTTTTAAGGTTTGTGTTATTGATTATTATTTTTTTATAGAGTGAAAAAACCTTATTTTTGCTCACAATAAGGAAATCATCGCACTTTTCTGACGCAAAACCTCCAAGGATAGCATTCATGTTGGCAATAAAAACCATATATGAAATAAATGATATTCCCATTACATTATATAGTCCCATAATAGTCTTCCAAATATCTAAAAAAGCTCCTCCAAGATTTTAGGCAACACCCTATCTAGGTAACAGTTATCCATCACTTGATTTTATTCATCAGCATATTTTATGGTGTGCCTCTTAATCTGAATTTTGGTGTTGAATTTTTTAATATCATTACTATTATACTCATTATTTACATGTTATTATATACCCATTTCACTGTAATTAATTCCTCCCATGAACATTTATGTACACATGTTATACATTTATAATTGCCTTCTGATTTTTCATTCAAAAATTGAGCATCCTCTTCATTTTATTTTCAAATCAAGGGAAATCCTTATTTTTAAAAATTTTAATATTAAATGGTTCCATTTTCAATACCTTATATAGATTACTGTATTATAATATTTAATTACAAATATTCATTTATCAGTTATACTTTTTTATTATAGAGGTTACCTAAGCCACTAAAATGATGAAATCGTATCGTTATTCTCTTTATTCAAGAATCATTGTGAACATATGCCTTTTATATCCCATTATTAATTTTTTCATATGTTCTCATAATCCCCTACATACCTTATTATTAATAAATGACTATATAATGTTCCCCTTAATTAATGAATACATATTTTATTTTGTAAATACATTTATATGATCCATGATAAATTTTTATGGGACTAAATGAGATGAACTAAGTTCTTACATATAAGATCTTTTCCGCACTATTATACACTTACATAACATGATTCTGATTTGTTCATTAAGATAGAGGGATAATAAATTGTATAATGTTTTTCCCCATTCTATATAATTATTATTGAAAAATATGTTATTCATTGCACTTATGGTTGTTATGCCATGAAAATTTACTTTAACATATGTTTATTATAACACCCTGATATTTTTATGTAATAGAATTTTTTATTATCAATTATTTATTTATTTAGGTTTATTTAATTCTATGATATCATGTATAGTAAGATACACAATGAAAACCATGTGCTTAAAAATACACCTTCTTATCATCCAATATATGCAATATTATTATTTTCTTTTGTTAAACTCAATTTCAAATTCATTTTATAGTATTTATTTTAGGAAAGACTAAGTTTAAGAGAACCACTAAATATTATATTTCTAGATTATAAAAATGAAATTTTAATTGAGGGTATTAACATTATTAACTTATGTATGAAAATATTTGTAAAATTTTCATATATAAATATTTACTTTTTTAATTAGTTATAAATAAAAAAGACATTTTCAAATAAAATGAAATTTTAAGTGAGTTTATAACATACAAAAATCCCAATTTATAGATTTTATTTATTATTTATATATTTAACTTATTATATATAATGTGTAATATTCATCTTATATGTTTTATATTGATTTTATAATAACCAAATCAGTTTTTTATATAAATGAATTATTTCACAAAAAAAGTCATTTTTCAAACATTTTATGATGCACCCATTATAAATCATGTTTTTTAAACATTTTCAAATTATATTTCACATAATATACATATTCTTTTGAATAGGGATATAATAAAATATTGTGGATTAATTTTTTATTTATTTTTTATAGGTAACAAGTTTTCATAATTTTTAAATATATATATAATTTTAATTTATATTAAATTTTTTATCAAATAATTTATATGGTTAAGTTATATTATCAATATTTTTTAAAATAAAAATAGAATATATTTTTATCATTTAAAAAAATTTAGGTGTAATTTAGCATGGTTTACAGTTGTTGCGGCCAAAGTGACTTCAGGCATGGCAATGGTTGTTGTGTCCTATGTGTCTTTGGGTGTCGTTGTGTTTTGTTTGAGGAAGATGTGTTTGTAAGAAGGTCGCAGTAGTGGGACATCATGTGGGAAGAGTAGCAGCTTCAAGATTCCATATTGTTATGAATGAGTAGTTAAGAAGTGGTAAAAGTGTTTTGGGGTTCCCAAATACTGATGTGGTTTTTTTATTACTATACTTGAATTTTATTAATTAGGGGACTTTTCCTATGTGAGGATTGGATGTTTAGTATTCTCAAGCATTTTCTTAAGGTTACATAGTTTCTCACGGGCGAATTAGTAGGTTACCTCACTTGTAAATGATTATCATTATATTCCATAGTTGTTATAATTGTATTATCACCCAAAATATATAAAAATGGTTTTCAAGTTTCCAGGTGGGAATGGAAGACAATGCTATACATTACTAGTTTTGGTATTAGGATTGTTGTTGGTACTACATAGCTTCTTTCCCATTTATTACAATATTTGGGGTCTGGTATTTCTAGGTATCAGTTTCAATTTTTAACATGCATATGAGAATAGATTATTTTCATTAATTTTATCTTTAGTTCATGTTGTTGTTGGGATTTATTAACATATCTACAAAAAGAATATATAAAAAGTGTAATTCCTTCCATTAATGTGATATTTTATACACATGGTGTTAGTCGCCACTCTAGGTCCTACGAGAGGTGGGACTAGATAATAATTATCTCTCCTTCCACTTTAGAAAAGAATGACATTACCGTTTTCCATCCCTTCCCTCATCTTAGGAAATACAGGCCATTACAGAATGGTATAACAGGATTTCTGGTTGAGATATAGGATGGATTTTTTGGTTATACATATTTATTATTTCATGGGATTGTTGGGAAATAGTGTAAATAAATCTTGGTGTGTAAAGTATTCCAATTAAGACCAACTTGGACATACGATTTTAGCCCCCCTGATCTGATGCAAGGACTCTGGACCAACCGATCATCCAGGTGAAAATACAATTATTTTATGTTTGAGAGCCTACGAAAATATACATACATCCCAATAATTTGTATTCTTATGTGTCTTGGGTGTTTTGGGAATTTCATATTAGTAAATAGTTCAAACAAATTATATTTATTTACTCGGACATAGTAATTACATGTTTCTATTTTCATCTATGTATCCTAGACATCGTCTATGAGTAGTATGAAAATTTTATGCCCTATATGTTGATGTGGATTATTAGTATAGGGACAAATGTAGAGGAGGATGATGACTAGTTATAGAAGATTCTTTCTGAATTCTAGTTGTAGACTATGGGTAAGTACGAGGTATGTGTATCAAACATGGAGACAGATAGCTGGCTCGAGGAGCTGGTGATCTTATTCAGCTTGATCTGGGCTCCAACCGAGTAATGGTTTACAAGGGTAATGATCCATATGGGAGGAGTTGTGCATCAATGGAGGATTCTTTACCTTGGGTAGATAAAAGAAATAGTGGGTTCCTGGAAAACCTTTTAGAAGGTCTTCATGGTGGAATTTCATTCTTTCACAGTGAAGGGTGAGATGAGGCATGAGCCTCTCTCCCTTCCACAAGGAGATTTGACTATAAGGGAGATGGGGATCAAGTTCAAGGATATCCTATGTTTTTTTTCAGATCTATTTCTGAATGAGGTGTCTTTGGGAAGATGCTTCTAAGAGGCACTCCAACTTTCTCTTCATTATGGTGTTACTCCATTAACTCTTCCAACATACTTGTAGGTTATGACTAAGTCTGAAGTAGTGGTGAGGATACATATGATGGGTGGTGTTCTATGAGAGGGAAGCCAGTTGTGTTCACCAAATGGAATGTCAATTCGCAGCATGTCATATACGTCAGGGCCTTCCACGTTGGCTCTAGTGAGGAGTAGGCCTCAGATGTTCCAGTTACAATCCCCTATCCATTCCCTTCCTCCACGGTCCTAGGATTTGGATTCTTTATTGTAGAATTTATAGAGATCTTCGGAAATAGTTCCTTATCCGTGTATAGTACAATGGGGATGGTCAGTTCAGTGCCCACCTCAGCATCATCAGTTTCTATCTAGTCCATTCCAGCAGCAATAGCTGCAAGATTCCACTTTATCAAGGGTGGAAGGTGTAAGAGGAGGCCATCCTCAGGGTTCCCCTCAGGGACCACCACTAGGGCATGTTCGGGGGGAGGTTGACATTTGAGGGGATGTGGGGTTGGTTGTGGGCAGTTTCACTCCCTAGAGATCGAATTTATAGTTGGGCCAGATGTTTTCAGATCTACGCTCAGTATGTTTAGTAATCTTTCATATTCCATGATGTATTCTAAATCATGACACTCTATTGTTGCACCATTTTTATCCCCTTCTCTTGGTCTGGACATAGATATACATTCCATGCCCCTGGTGTTGGTTATGCGAGTAGCTGGTCAGACCGTCATATTTGATGTTAGTCGAGGATGTAGGGTGATGTTACGTGCATATCAATCCATTGGGGATCTTCCCCTACAAATGCATCCATAAAATTTCTTCCTAGGCATCGACGAACTATTTTTTTGCACATTGTTATCGAATTCTTCAGTTGAAGGGACATGTTCATTGATATGGGTGACAAGCATGTTTCATTCTTTGTTGAGTGGAGAATCTAGGAGTAAAGTAGTCTTGTGGAGCCTTTTATTTATTTTTTATCCTAGTTGTCAATGGATTCATCAGGCTCATAGATGGTGGTTGTTTCATGGATTTTCAGTGAGTTCATGGGAATCTTCCCCAAATAGGATGTTAGTCTACCTCATTGACAATATGTTGAGTTTAGACGAGCGTTTCTACCCAGTGCACATAAAATTTTGATGGCTCCCTATCAGATGGTTCCTTCTTAGTTGGGATATTTTTATATTTAGGTAGAAGAAATTATGAAATAGTTTTTTATTTGACCATGTGTGTCATCATGGGGTGTTATAGTCATGTTCTAAAAGAAGTTAGATAGTGGCTTCATGCTGTGTATAGACTACCCGGGGTTAAATTAGTTAACTGTTAAGAACCATTTATCCCTACTAATGATCAATGGCCATTTTGACCAGTTGAAGGGAGAAGTTTGGTTCTCTTAGGTCAACCTATGGTGTGGATATTACCAGTTGAGGGTGAAGGAGGGTGACATGTTTTAGACTTCATTCACGCGATTGAGTGGGAAATTTGAGTTCGTGGTCACACCATATGGCGTTAGGAATAATATGGCTGTGTTCATGGACTCATAAGCACTATTCATTGGGAGTGTCTATATCGGTTCATGTTCATTTTCAACGACGGCATCCTCATTTACTTATGGTCATAAGAGGACCATGAGAACCATCTAAGTAAGGTTTTAGAGGTCCTATGACACTACCATCTCTATGAGATGTTGTCCAAGTGAATTTTATTGAAACAAGAGATGAACTACCTTCGATTCATGGTGTCCCAACAGGGAATATTAGTATTCTCATCGATGGTTGAAGCGGTGGATTCTTGGAAAACAACCATGAATGTGGGAGAAATTTGTTGTTTCCTATGTCTAGTAGGTTACTACCAGAGGATTGTACCTGACATCTCTCATGTTTCAATGCCTTTGAAAGCATTGAGAAAAAATATAGTCTTTTGAATACTATCAGTAGATCCAGGAAGCCATTAGTTATATAAAGGGGATGCGAGTCAGTTCCCTAGTGTTGAGACTTCTAGAGGATGGGGACATGTTCGAGGTGTGATGTGGTGCTTTTAGGATATGCTTTGTGTGTGTGATGATGAAATAGTGAGGAGTAATATCTTTTGTGTATAGTCAGCTATGTCCTCAAGAATGTAACTATGCCACCCAGGACCAAGATCATGTGGTGGTTGTGTTCATGATGATGTTGTGGAGGCATCTCCTCAATGGTGAATGCATCATGGTCTTCACAGATCCAAATATAGTGAGTTATATATTCTCCCAATCAGATCTCAACATGCAACCACAATGCTTAATTAAATTTCACCAGGACTATGACTTCGAGATGTCCTACACCTCAGGAAATGGGGATGTGGTGGATGATTCCTTGAGCAGGATGTCACAAAACAATGTTGTTAGAGAGTACATAGATTCTTATAAGGCGATATAGTTTTTGTATAATTGGTTTATGGTATTGATATGGGAGGATGGTAAAGGCTGTATATTTTATATTAAAGTACAATCTTCTTTGATAAGGTTGGTGGAGGAGTCTCATTGGGACGATTTAGAGGCTAAAGTGTGGTGTAATAATTTTAGCCAGGGTGATGCTCCAGAAGGATGGTCGAAGGTTATTTAGAAATGGATTTTGTTCTATGGGATGTTATTTGATCGAGTGGAGATGCAAATTAGAGTTCAAAATGAGTTCTATAACTCACCCAATAAGGTACATCAAGAATACTCAATGTTTCCCCTGGGTTTGAGAGGTCATTTTTGGTGGCCCTGACTAAAGAGGGAAGTGGATATGTTTGTGGAATAGATTATTATGTGTCTATAAGTTAAGGATAAATACAGTGCTCATGGTTGTATGTTGCAGCCCATTGATGTTTCAGTGTGGAAGTGGGATGTTGTCATGACATATTTCATCATAGTACAACCCATGGATGAGGCAGTCTATGATGCCATCTGGGTAGCAGTGGACCGATTGATGAAATCAACTCACTTATTAATGGTAAAAGACATTAAAATTTAGATTACTAATCAAAGAGGTATGTCAGTGATGTGGTATGGATGTTTTTAGTTCCATGATCCATCATTTCAGATTGGGATACACACATTACATCCCTAGTCTATAAGGGATTACAACGTGATATTGGCATCCAGTTGTGCCTTAACACTACTTTACACCCTCATACAGATGGGAATATAAAATGTACTATCATGATGTTAGCGGTAATTATATGAGTGTGTGTTCTAGACATCGGATGATGGTGGGTATAACACATTACCTTATGTGGAGTTTTCCTCCAATAATATCTATCATTCTACTATTTTCACAGAACCATTCGAAGACTTGTATGGATGATTGTTCCTTTCAACTGTGTGTTGAACATAAGTTAGGGAGGTAGGTGTTCTATGACCATTGGGAGTGCAGAGAAAGGTGGAGAAGGTTAATATAGTTTAAGAAAGTATGATGGTATCTTAGGACTAGTAGAAGTCATATACCAATCAAAGGTGGAGACCCCTGGAGTTTGAGGATGGGGACCATGTGTTATTAAATATATCCCCTCAATGTGGACGTCAGAGGTTTGGCATGGGTGTATTCTTTCTCCTAGGTTCATCAAACTATTATAGGTGGTCGGATAAGTTGGAGAGGTGTCATATCAGTTTGAATTACCATAATAGTTAATTAAGATCCACAATGTCTTTCATGTATCATAGCATCCTTGGTATCTATATGATGACACACAAGTCCTAGAATGGGGGGTGTTGGATATTGATGATTATGTGACATTCATGGAGCATCCATTGAGAAATAAGGATCATAAAGAGAATGTGCTTCATGGATAAACCATTCCCTTGTTTTGTGTTATATTTAGTCACGGTGGCCATTAATAGTGTACATGGGAGAAATAGGCAAAGATTTGTGCCCAGTACCCAGAGATGTTCTGTGAATTAATTTCATGTCTCCTTTGTTCCATCATATTGATGTAATGTTTGGTATCACTTTTTGTATGATAAATGTTTTTCCCATTATATGTTTCTATGATAAATTTCATGACTATGGGGAGGGGATAACATGATCCCTAGTCAAGATGCATTAATGTTGAATTGATTAAACCCATGAAGTTGAGTCAGTTCCAACCAAATTGGATAGTATATTGACACGAAAGAAGGAACTCCCGGTTACATGTGTCTGGAGGGTGTTCCCTTTGGTTATTGTGTGGTTACTCAGTGTTTCTTTAGTTTTTTATGATATTGATGAGAGTGGTGTTAAGTGATGTTGAGATTTCACCTCTAGTTTTCAACACATGGTGGTTTACTCCTGAGAAGTTTTTTAAGGGACAATTGTTCAGACCTCTTTTCTTCTGGGTTACTTTTAAATTCTCAAGAACGAGAAGTGTTTGAGTAGTATTTTATGTAATAACCTATATTTTACCTAGTCCCTTTGTTAAAATACAGTGTTGATGTTTTCTAGAACCATCAGTGTTTCACTTCAAAAAATTTCCCATACATCTAGTTTATCAATTGGCAGGTCAGTGCATCGACATGTACGTACGTCGACATATCAGTGTGTCAGCCTATTAGTGCATTGGCATGTTAGTGAATTAACATGTACGTGCATTGGTATATTATTTTTTTGGCATGATAGTGAATCAGTGAGTCAAGGGGTGTCAACATCAGTGAGTCAAGGGGAGTCGTCATCGGTGAGTCCTGGGGCTTCACCATCGGTGAGTCAAGGGGCATCAACATCGATGAGCCATGGTGCCACAGAATTGGTGATTGAAGGGGGTTTTTGTTGGTAGTTTATGGAATCGGTAGGTCAAGGAATTGGTAGGTCATGTCGGTAGATCACCCATTTTAACATCAGCATCAGTTACTCACTAATTAGTGACTTATTTCTATTTTTTCATATCTTTCCTTGTTTTTATTGTTTCTCCACTTTAATGTGATTTTTCTGGTTTAATGTTCATCTATAAACTCACAAACGTATACTATTCTACCCACACCATTTCCATGGGAAATTATTGAATATTAATTGATTAAAACATGTGAAACCCCCCCCCCCCCCATCCGTAGGGTCATTCCATGATGATACATTTAAGAACATCGAAATGGTCTCCCTAATTTTAGGATCTGGAATCATCCAATGAAGATATCTTATATTCCTTCTTCTTACTCTTTTCTCGTATTTCTCATAGAGACATCCTCTCAATACAAGTAATACATCATTTATGGATCCCTTACATCTCATCATTTGAGTTCTTCATCCAAGTGGTTTCATCCCCACTTCTTGCTGTGGAAAGGAACTTCCATCTTTGATCTTCCAAGTAGGAATTTTCATTTTCCTCTCTTTAATTTTCCATCATTCAGGGTGGGTATATTAATGTTATTTTGTATGTAAAGGCACAATAATATTCTTGAAACAATAAATAAACATGAATTGAATATGATCAAAAGATAACATGAAAAAATAAAATAATGGGAAGGCATTAGCGTGACATTTGATTGCCTTTTTTATTTGTTATATTTGATTATATTGTAGATTTTTTTGGCTGTGTGCCTTATAAAAATCATGTCTGTTGGTGTTCGTGGTTTGTTAATGAGTGATACTCATAATATATTATGCTTGTTAAATAAATGGTAGTAATATGAAACCATATTAATGACATAAACTCAGTTAAATAAAATTAGTCCCAAGGAACAAAATATTTATGTGATCAACCCCATTATTTTAATGATTAAATAAATGATCCAGGTTGGTTAAATATGAATATTCATGGTTTGAGGGTTGTGATTATGTGTTTCCTGTTTTGGTCTGGGTATTGTGGGCTTGGTATGTGGGGTGGTACAGGGGGTGTCTGTGTCTCAGTCTGAGAGATTAGTTGATTGTGTAATAGATGAACATGCAGTCTGTTTAAATGCCTTTATTTAGTGTTGTGGTTGTGAAGAGATGAAAAATAGTGGGACCGTGGTATGGTTGTGGAATCGATATGCAGTGGGGATTCATTTGGGATTTTTTTGTTTGGGAAGCGGGTCTTTAGGGATGTGTTGTGTGGGAAAGAAGTGGATGTTCAATATTGATGAATGATATATATATAGTAGTTGAATGGGGATTTTCAGTGGGACTGAATGTATAGTAATGTGATGTTGTATAATGGGTCTTAGTTTTGTTAGGTTGGTTGCCTGTTTTGGTTACATTAGTTATTTTACAGGTAGTGTTGGAATAAATTATGTTAATATCCTTAGAAAAATTAATAAATGGTGGTTGAAAGACAAAGGGGAAGGGTTATGCTTTGGAAGTGGCTATTGTGTTGTTGTGCATGATGTAGTGGTATCAAAAGTGGGGATGGCTTGGGTTTTTTGTCTATTCATGTGAATCTCCTAGGTTGGGGCTAACTGTTTGTTCGCATATACATATATATTGTAGTTCCTTATGATTTCGTTATTCACCCAACCCTTGTTGAGTACAATGTTTCAAACAACTCTATTTTATGGGCGGTGGCTTTACCAACATCTGGAAGGGAGGATGGATGAATGGTTAAAAAATTTCTCCCTCGCACATTCCTATGGATCTTGCCACATAGGCATATTCGAGAAGCCTGCAATGCCTTGAATATTACCATAGTCTATGATTTTTAAGAATTCTTTTATTGGACTAGGGGAGAGGTGTTTCTGGGGAAGGATTTTTTTCCCAAGTATCTTCGAGATAAGGCCCATGTGAAACTCTCAAATATTTCATAGTATGTTATCTCTTCAAATTAAATCAATATCATGTGCTACATGAAACACCGAGTTCATACGCACCATGACATTCCAAATTATCTGTTGAAAAGAAATTATTAATTATAATAACTAAATTTTTAATTTTATATATTTCATTTAATTTTAACATCCATATAATGTGTTTCTTAGACATAATATAAAACCAATTCAAATTTTTAGATAAAGGATGTATTTTTCAGTAAATGCAATTTTACCACCTTTTAATGGATAACCCTTTTTGGAACCAATATTTGAAACTTCTTTATATTCAATTTCATGAAACTAAATCTTTCTTTATATTTATGACATAAAAATTTTATTTGGTTAAATTTCTGGCAGTTTTTTGATAACTTCCATATTTTGACAAATAGTTTAAAATACAAAATTTTAATTGAAAACAAAAATATTAATCGAATTAATTTATACATTTAAATTATCCATTTTAATGGTTTGGATGTATTATTATATTATAATATTATCTTTTAATACAATTTATGTCATTATAAGTAATTTCTCATTTTAATTTGACATAAACCCATGTCATTTATTGATAGTTCTTACTTATTAAAAACCCATTATTTGGTTTGGACAACGGGAAATAATTTTAAATTAATTAATGAATCTTTTATGTTAATAATTTGGTAAAATAGAAATCATTTTTGAATTCGGAATATCAAAACTAACTTAGGGAGCATTTTTGGAAATTTTCCCAAAACCATAAATTTTTTATTAATAATGAAAAACACAACGATGTTGTTTAAAACTGATTTTTTATATAAATAATTTTTTGTTTTATTTTAAATAATTTTATCTCTAAATTGATACATAATACATATATATGTTCAATGTAATTCATTGGAGTTATTTTATAATAAGTTTAGATATATTAAATTATATTTAACTTTTTTCCACCTTTTACACACCATCTAAGAGCATTTGAAAATTTTCATAAAACTAAATTTTATAGCTTATATGAGTTGAATTTTAGAAATAAATGAGGCATAGTTGAAAACGATAATTAATATGTGGTTTTAGAATGTGAAAATAATTTTTGGTTAATAGTACCTTTTGAATTTTATTAACAATGGTTGAATGTCAATTGGATAATTCAATGTTCAAATGATATTATAATTACCCTAACACCTGTCCTGATAGTTTATATAAGTTTAATTTGACCTAAAACAAAATTAGAAATTAAATTCGATCCTTTTGGTCCACTTGGATTGGATTAGGACATTTATTATTATTTAATTTAAAGAAGAGTTAAATGTATTAAATTCAATGTTTAAGAACTAAACCATTTTTAATATATAGTTATTCATCAGTTAAATTCAACTATAAGTATTAATTAGAAAGATAAATTTATTTTATACATCATGTTTCTTTATTTTAAATTTTTAGACATTATATAATTAAATTTATTGATGACACAATGATGATACTGTAATTACCTTATTAATAAATGAATCAAATAAATGATGTTATAAATATTAAAATAACTATAATTTCAACATTTTCATGACATCCACGAATTTTCTAGGTTAATATGACATTTTTAGGTTTATTTAATGTATATTTTTAGAAGTAATCAATTTGTGATGAATTTCACAAAACGAAATACTAAATTGTGTCAAAATTTACATAAATGAGTTTTTAAAACAAATATCATATTATTTAATTATAAAATATTTCAAAAAAATATAAGGATAGGACAAAGGGATTAGATAATGTTATATATGTCATTAATAAATCTCTGGGTGTTTTCTCAGATGTTTTGTGTATGTGTATTAACCATATTGTGTTAGAATAAAAGAAGACACAGTAAAAGCTAAACTATTTTACTAATATTTAAATGCAAAAGAGAAGTTTAATATGGTAAATTAAAGATAAATAAAACCTATTGGATGGCAGCATTTATAACCTTACCAATATTATCTAGTAAATAAATCTATGAATATCAATTATAAACCGAAAATGATTTTATAATACTATAATATTTTAAACATTTCTTAATGTGATCGTCACCTCTCTTATAAAAGGGTACATCATCTTCTTATAATTTCTCACATCCAAATCCATTTTTCACAGCCAATCCCTGACCAAATATCCTCCCAAATACGTTAACTTAAAAATAGAGTCCTTACACTGATCATAAAGCCATCATATGGTGCCCTTTTGATCAACTCAAAAGAAAACACCTGAATAAGAGGTAATAATTTCACCACCCTCTTTAAAGTCATTTTCTTCATCTAGTTCATATTTCATTGTGGTTTACATACCAAAATAATAACTATAGTACCTTCTACATACTGTAATATTATTATATACATTGTACAACCCTATTCATTATTCTATCCATCCTGTAAAGGGCCAAGTCAATATATGTGTGTACGTACGAATAATTGTCTCCCCATCGTCGTGTAGTTTTTTAGTCAAACTCTTCATTATTTGGATGGGTAGAATAATGAGTAAAAATGATTTAATAATACATATAACATGTTAATGATTATTTCTATATGATATAACACTCAATTAATTATGATTTCAACATAAATATAATTATATTTTCGCTCGTGCGTATGTATGGATGATCGTCTCCACAAACACGATAAGATACATTCCCTTTCGTAATCATTCAATATTAATTTCCATTTTATGATTAAATATACTATTTAAGAACCTATTAGAAATATGTATATGAATCAAATATTTCATATCTATAACAAACATGACTTACACAACCATGTATATAATGGAAAACGAATCATTTAACCCCAGAAATGATGATACTACTGAAATATTGTTAACAAAAGCAACATTAGAGGATCATATATGAAATTATATTTATTTATATAGTTCTTATATAATTTAATATCAATGTTTTAACTATTATTCAAGAGATTAAAATAACATTAACTAAGGAAATTTTCATGTTAAGCATTAATTCCTCAATCACATTATTAAACGAGATTGTATATGAGTAAGTATTTAGTGGGAAATATTTATTATCAATGTCCATATTTCATAAAAACAAATTCAAAATTAAACTTTTAAGGTTTAATGTAAGGGTATATTTAACTATATCTTCATTTTTAATGTTTTAAATATTTATTTTTCTCAATATTTTTAATTAATGTCTTTGTTTTCAAAACAATTTTAAGGAATTATTTATACGGACATCATTGTTTTAAAATGTTCTTTTCATTAAATGTTACAATGTGATATGGGAATCTATGATCCAAAATTTATTCAAATTTATTCCATTTAAAATTATGTAACTTTTAAATTATTTAGTAAATTGTGATATTTCTCTCATATAGTTTTGAATTCGTCTATGTCAACAAATTTTTATGGAATTTATAGTTTTTTGAAGTTGATTCATTATGATACAAATCATACATATTTTATTGAAGGTTTTGTAAAATCTTTGACTGTATATGATTTTTTCACTATTCATGGTTTACGAAAAAAATTCATTTTGTATTGTAGTTTTCAAATGAATGTTTATGTTATGTTTCATCCTTTTATAGGAGGAATTCATTGGACTTAGTGAGTGACCAATGGAGCACGATATAGATCCTCCATGCATCGGTAGGTCTCATGAGACAAACTAGTGTCTTGGAACAAGGGCATGAAAACAACTAATTTGTAGTCATCTCACACGGCTTTGATTATGCGGTTACGAATTCATGCATTATGCATTCCATCATTGTGAAATTTTCTATTGATATTACATGTGATTATTCGAAAAGTAGAATATCTAGGTGAATAAGTAAATGAAATTATTTGATTTATCTTTTCTATATTATGATGAAGTTTATGATTAAATTTTTTTCTAGTCTTATACATTTATGTAAATGTTTATGCTTATATATGAATGTTTATTCTATATTGTTATACTTACTGAGAATCTGAGCTCACCACATTCTATGTATTATTTTTACCGGAATGCGAAGAAGTATATTATGAATGACCTGCAGGGCTAGTCTAAGGGACATGAATAAGGTCAATGGAGACAATGCTGATTTTTTTTAAATTTAATGTAAAAAATATGAATGTATCTCGTAATTCCATGTCTACTGAACTGTTCAGTCATTTGGGATTTGATCCCTTGTGATAATTCTAATGTTATCTAATAATGCACCAACGTTGAGTAACTTGGGTCAGTGAATTACAATTGGTATCAGAGCAAGTTTTGTACAATCATTGGAAACTAGATTTAGATAAACTCTAATGAGAGAAAATAAACCTATGATAACTCTTGATGACTTGAATAGAAGAACTTCCTATAATTTTTTAAAGCTATAGATTTTGTGTATTTTATTAGAAATACATCTCTGTCTGGATATGAACATGTAGAGGTGGCTCTGGCACAGATGTACCTTGGATTGAAAACTCTGACTGGGAGTTTTGGGCATGTCCCGGGGTATCCTGGTACAAAACAACGATCCCTTATTCACTCTGGGTTATGACACTCCTAGGGGGTATATTAAGGTTAATTCAAATTTTCATTACAATAAATTATGATGGTTTTATGAGTAAAATTTTCTTTAAAGAAAAAATTTTATGATTATAAATTATATGCATATTATTTTCAATTTATGATAGGTATTTAACAAGGTTGGAATTATGCATTTTGATTCATAAACTAACCTAGTGTATTCCATTGTTAAAAAATGGTTCCTAGTAGAAGGAATGATAATTCCAACAGTATGCATGATCGGAAGATTAAGAAAGATCATATATTTCATGGTATTAAGGAATATTTAAAGTTGAAATAGTCTCCAATGTATTCTCATCATAATAAGAAATAATATAATGTGTTAATAAGATAAGTAAATAATTCTATGAGTCCTATGGCATTGAAGTAATGCAATAGAAGAAATGGATTGAATTGAAAAATATAGATAAAGTGAAGAGGGGAAAGAAATTTTTTCAAATATCTGATAACTGTGGAAAGAATCACATTGGTTAATTATTGAAGGGAATCAGAGTTTGTTATATGTGCGGAGAAAATGTACACCATGTACATGATTTCAAGGGTAAAAAAATGTTTTCAAATGTACAATGCTTCTGCTATAAGGAGTTGGGACACTACACAAATTAACGACCAAATCATCAGAGTATACACTAAATGATTCTATTAAATAATATTAAATATTAATCTAGTTATGATACTACTAAAGATGAAGTGGAATGATTAGAGTTGTTTTGTAATTATTAATTTATTGTGTCATTTTTTTATTTTATTAATGGTGTACATGTTATAAGAATTATACAGTATAAAATGATTTTAGTTTAGTGTTATTTCATTAATAACATGAAATTTTGTGGAACAAAGAAAAGTGACTCAATTGCAGGTTAATGTTTTTCGAAAATACATGGTCGAGAGAAAGATAATACATAATATGGTTCTTATAATAATGAAGTTATTTTGGAATATTATATGATTCATTTGGACGAATTATATTCAATATTCTTGACTTCCTTGAAACTTAATAATTATTTATATATTCCATCACTGTTGGAGTTTACAAAATATTTGGTCATAAGGAGTATATTGATTATTTTATAAGGAATAAAGGATCATGAATGTAATCAATATGGTTTTTTGTTAAATCATGGGGTTATCATGTTTTAAAAGAATACATTATGAAGGTATTCATATGTAATTACATAGAAAAAATGATCTGCATTGTTTTTAGCTTCATTAGAAATTTTGGACTTTGAGTTTGGAAAGATGAATTTTGGATAAGTCTAAAGGTAGGAATATATTTTGAAAAAAATTGGAAAATATTGTTTTAGGTTAAATGAAAAATATTAATTTTATTTTTTGGATTGTTATAATAATAATATCCCGGAGGTCGGATTACAATGAGTCGCATCCGGAAAGTCCATGAGATTTGATCACACAATCGAAGGGTGACAAGGGTGCATCACTTAGCACTAGCATACATGATGTCCTGGTTTAAATAATGCAGTTTTTTTAAATAGTCATCAAATAAATTATAAACCAATTATTATTCAAACCCTATACGATTAGGATAAATAGAATATTTTGGATTTTTATTATCTTATAAAGTTAATTATTAGTTTGTGGTAGGAATTAGTCGATGGATGAAACTCTGCACGTGAAGTATATTTTTTTCATCTTATTCCAGGAATAAATAAATTTTTAAATATTAGGGAAGGGATCATAAAACCAAAATTTTTTATCCTAATACCTTATGTTTTGTTTAACTGATGATATTTTAAATCATCATAGATTGATGACTTAAAGGCCCTTAATTTAACACTAGTTTTTGATTGATTTCTTCACTCTCTCCCTATAAATATTTATGTTTTCCCTATAATTATGTGTCTCTAATTTCTACTATGTTCTCCTAATTGAGATCATAATTTTTTGGTGAATTTTTCATTTCTATTTTCCTTTTATTGAGACTAATTATATTTAACCCAATTTCTGATGTGGGGTTTTAACAGTGGTATTTTTCTACTTTTATCCTTTTATTTTAAAAGAATATTATCAAATTACTAGGGCAAAATTTATTGAAGTATGGGAGAATTTAACAGCCTAAAATTTCATTATATGTTATCACTTAAAAATAATTCAATAACATTCACTACATGCAACACAGAGTTCAAGCGCACCACGACTTTCCAAACTAGGCATTCAAAACCACTTTTGAATAGAATTAACTGAATTTTGAATTATATATATTCCATATAATTTTGACATCCATATTTATTATTTCATAGTCATAATATAATAAAATTTCAATTTCTCAGATAAAAGAAGTATTATTCATAAAATGAAATTTTACCACATTTTAATACGAAACCATTTTTAAAAAAAATATTTGACACTTTTATATATTAAATTTCATGAAGATAAATTATTCATTAGAAGAGGAAAATAAAAAAATTAATTTGGATAATTTTTTGGTACATTTATGATAAATTTCATATTTTGATGAATAGTTAAAAATACTAAATTTTAATTGAAGACAACATTTTTATTCGAAATAACACATAATGTTGAATTATGAATTACAGTGGTTTGGAAGTATAGTTAGATTTTATTTTTGTCATTTAATAAAATTTGGGTCATTATAAATAATTTTGTATTTATATTTGATATAAACACATGTCAATCATTTGATAGTTTTTAATTTTTAAAGAACCGATTTTTGGTTTTGACCACAGGAATTAATTTTAAATTTATTAATTAAACTTCAATGTTTTGAATTTGGTATAGTAGAATTAATTTTTGAATTCAGAATATAAATGATTTCTTAGGGTGAATATTTTTGTATTTTTCTAAAAATATTCAATTTTTGATGAATATTTAAAAACACAACGTTATTGTTTCAAACCAACATTTTATTTAATTATTTATTTATTTTATTTTAATTCATTTTATGTTAAAACGGTTACATAAAAATATATTTTCAATGTAATTTATTGGAGTCATTTTATAACAATCATAGATATATAAAATTTTATTGAACTTTTTATCGTCTATTACCCAAATTCTAGGATCATTGGTAAATTTAAAAAAATATAAATTGTACTACTTTTGTGAGTTGAATTTCAGGATTCTGAGGGATTATTTTGACATCATTAAATAATATTTTGTTAAATAAGATGATTTTTTTGGTTAATAGAAAATTTTGACATTTATTTACCATTGTTAAAAGTAGACAGGGTAATTAATGGTAAATATGATATTATAATAACCCTAACACAAGTATTGATTGTATTGAATAAGTATAATTCGACAAAAACAACCCTATGAATAAAATATGATCTTTTTGGTCAACTTGGATTAAATTAGGACATTTAATTTTTTTTAAATATGAGTTAAAAGTGTTATATTCAATGATTAATAACTAATCAATTTTTAATATAGAGTTATACATAAGATAAATTCGACTATAAATATTCCTTAGAAACCTCAAAATATTTACTACATCATGGTATTTTATTTATAATTTTTATATACTAAACAATTTAATTTATTGATTACATAATGATGATGAAATAATTACCTTATTAATGAAAAAATCAAATAAATAGTATTATAAATATGACAATAAATATAACTTCATAGTTTTTTATGACATCGAAGATTTTTTTTAGTTGAATATGAAATTTTATGGTTGATTAAATGTATCTTGTTCTATGTAATAATATTTATATAACTTTCACAAAAACCAAATACTAAATAGTGTCAAAATGGAAGTAAATTATTTTTTAAAACAAATATTATAATATTAAATTACATGATATTCTTAAAAATATATGGTTTGTCCAAAGGGATTTAATAATATTATATATGTCATTAATGAACCACTTTATGTTCACTTGGCTGTTTTGTGTATGTTTATTAACCAAATAGTTTAATAATTCAATAAGACAAGGTAAAAGAAAAATAATATAACTAATTGTTAAATCTAAGAGATAAAGTTACTATTGTAACCTAATCTAGTATAAAACCAATTGGTTGAAAGTATTTCACACCATCCCTAACTTTTCATAGAAATAAATCAATATGGATCCATAAAAAGCTGAAAATTATTTCAAAATAATATAATATTTTAAAAATTCCCTAAACTTAATCTCACCTCTATAAAGAGTTCTGCAATCATTTAAACATTTTTACTTTAAAAATCTACATTTATGTCATGTCTATGGGATTGAAATTTAATTTTTTCATACAACTAATGTTATTGGACATTGGATAAATTTATAAATTGTTTTAAATAAAAATAATTTATATTTAATAAAAAGGTAAGATTAATAATTTACCAAAATTATTATTAAATGCGATCAAAAATAATTATAACAATTAAAAGAAAATTTTGATTAATATGGTACTAATGCATAAAAATATAATCCAAAATGACCTAAAAACTATTCCAAAATTCATTAGATGGATATTATTTGACAATATAAATTCATTTTTTTAGTTATATGATATAGTTGGAAACTATTAAAAAAATTCCCTATTTCACAATTTCTATTTAAAAAAAGCAAAAAGGGGCTTTCCTTGCCTTTAATGTTAATAATGAATTGATATATAAATCAAAGAGCACCATTTCATTTAAAAACAATTATAAATATAAATGATATATTTTTATCATAATTATTTATAAACAATTTTTTGAGTTGAATTACATACATTAAACTCATAAAATATGACATCGTATGGATTATTTAGTCAATAGTAATATAAAATATAACATTCTTAAAATATAAAAATAAAATAATTAATGAATTATTATGTTAAATTATTTTTTATACAATATATCATGTTAGACACATTAATAAATAATATATTTTAATTCAAATATTTTTTTGTATTTTTAATATTAAAAATAAAATCATAATTTCCAAATTGAAATTAATGCTAATTTAAAATAAATTATATTTTATTAAAATATTTACAATAAATAATTATTTTTTCTTTCTATGAAGTTATTTAATTGTGTAAATATATATTAAATATATTCTGTTAATAGGAAAATTAATCATTTATAGTTAATATATAAATCCATAAATAGAAAAAACATTCTTCTTACAATTCAGGTTAATGCAATTTTTGTGTGTGTTACATTATAATGTTTTAAAATTAATATATAACACACATAAATTATTTTACAAATTTTATATAATATTTATAATTCTGTAGAACTATATTTTATTCTAAGTCACTAATTTAATTTTTAATAATGGTTTCATAACATCTGTTTGGAAACTAGTTACGAAACTCTGAAACCAAAATATAAAATATATGGAAACCTAGAGGTTATTGAAAAACAATTAAATAGAACTAAGATTTTGTGGTGGATATTTTACTCCGTATTAACTTCTCATAAATCCCTAATTTTTTGATTTTAAAATGATATGATTTATGGTAGACCTCCCATTAGTTATTTCTATTTGTCATTTGCAAGATTAAAACTCCTCCACCACTATAAAAAGGAATTTAATATTTCACATTCTTATACCTATTGTAATAACCCGAGATTTTATAAGAAATATTCATTTTAATTTCCTTCATATCTTCTATTTTATGATACACCAAAATTGTCTTGCGCTATATGCAACACCATATTAACTTGCAGTATAGGCAACACTATTCTTAGATTGTGTTACACACAATTTCATGTTCGTTTGATAATAGTCATTCTACGCAACATTGAGTATATAAATATATATATTCAATGTATAAATGAAAACATGGTTGGATGTTATTATGAAGAAACAACAATGGAGTCTTTCACTATACACAACCATGAATTGGCTTGCATTACGCGCAATCAAGACCTTCTTCTATAGTGTGTGTTGTACGAAATACCGAGTTTTACTAAAAAACGATATGTTATTATAATATTATTATGAACTTGCCGTTATGAATAGTATTAACTATATTTTTAATTTTATAACATTATTATTCATCTTACACATTTTCTAGAATATGGTATAAGAACAAAATAAATTTTTCGTGTATAATAAGTAATTTTCAAAAAATGAAGTTTTTCCACCTTTTGATGGCGCACCCACATTAAATCTAGTTTTTTGACAAGTTTATAAGAATAATTTTACAAAATAAAATTATTCTTTGGAATCAGGATATAAAATTTTACATTGGATAAAATTTTCCTAGTATTCTGATAACTTTTAATATTTTAATGAATAGTTAAAACACACTATATTTTAATTAAATACAACTTTTTTCATCGTAATAACTTATGTGGTTAAATTATAATATTTAATGGTTTTAAAGTATAAATAGAATATATTTTTACCATTTAATATAATTTATGTCATTATCATTGATTTTACCATGAATTCGAAGGTTAAATAAATTCAATCTTTTGCAATATTTTAAAGAAAAACTTGTTTTCTTTCAACAACGGGATTAAATTTATTTTAATTTCTGCAAAATTTTTGTATTGAATTTGGAAAAATGGACTTTATATTTGGAATCAGTGGGTCTAAATTATGTTAATAAGCTAATTTTTATTTTTGGGAATTATGAATAGTAACTACTGTAAATTTTATTTACCATTGTTAAAGGTAAATCGGGTAATTAAGGGAAAATATAATATTACAAAATTACCCTAACACATAAAAAATATTTATTGGATGGCTAAAAGTAGGCCGACATCACTTAAGGGTTGGATTAGAATCATTTAATGGACTTTTTTCCATGAAAATAACTTAATTATTATTAAAACCAAAGAAGGTGACAATATGTCACTCTCTTAAATCTTATAAGTATAATAATTTTAACATAGTTATAAACATCATAATACGTAAAAAATGAGTATTCTCCAGAAATCTACTAAAATTATCTGCATCATGATAAATTATTTCGAATTTTTAGGGATTATATAATTGTCATTAATGGTGATACATTAATGATGCAGAAATTATTTATTAGGTGAAAAATCAGTAATATAGTTTTTATTGAAATAATAATACCCATTAAAAAGCCCAAATGCCTGACCAAAACTTATTTTTAGTGTATATATATACCATAATCATCCAATGACTTAATTTATAACCGTTTGGAGTCTTATAAAAGTGATTATAACACTTATATTATATTATTTTAAATGATGCCCAAGTTGTCACCTTCATAATTTAATAAATATAACAATTTAAATATTGTGATTTTAAGATGATAAATTCGAGTAAAATTATTATTGTGAAAGGTAATAGATTTATCTTCATCATAGGATTTTATTTTTAATTTTTATGCAACAAATAAGTATATTAAATAATTATTCAAAAATTTTGTAGTAATTATTTTATTAAGAGATAAACCAAATAAATGGTTTTAAAAATAATAAAATAAATATTATATGAACTATTTAATGTGCTCCACTAATTTTATAGACACATATGGCCTTTTATGAATCTATTAAATCTTTTAGTTCGAACATATCATCTTTATATATTTTATGTAAATTCATATAATTGAATAGTGTCAAAATTGACACTATTGTTATTTTATAAAAATAACATATTATAAAATTGATTAAAAATAAAAAAAATATTTAAAAATTATAAATTTAAATTTATCGGCCTAAAATTTTATAAAGTATCCAGTTATGTACAATTCACAACAAATAAGAAATTTTTTGTTATAATTTCAAATTTATAATGTTATTACCGCAAATAAAATTAAATTGATTAAGGATAAATCAAGTTGATAATGTTTAAAATAATTTCCTAACATTACTAAATTTTATTGTTTGATGATATTACAACCCTATATCATCTTATATTCGAATATGAGGCATTTTTGGAGGTTTTTATGTGGGGTTAGATTTATTATAAATTAATATTTTTAAGAATTCCAAAGGTTCCCCTCTCCTCCCTTATAAAAGGGAACCTCCTCCCTCTCTTCCACATACTACATTGAGCTTTCAAGCTCAGCCAACCCCTGACAAATTATCTTCTCCACTACCCTAGAAACATACTAGAGGTCCTGGCCTTCTTCAAAGACAAATTTTAGTGCTCTAAGAGGAGGTCTCAAAGAGGAGCTTCAAAGAAGAGGGAATGTCCATTACCGATTCTTTCAACATTATTTCTTCTTCCACTTCTTCTTTTTTAGTTGTTTCATTATGAGTTAATAACATCAGTATCAATAATATACTGATATGTTATTATATGTAGGATACAACCATATTTCACTATCTATCCATCCAACAGAAAACAAAATCACCGCGCCTGCATACGTACGGAATATCGTCTCCAAGATGTGGTGTAATCTATTTTCCACCACCACCTTACTTGGATGGTTATGAGGGTGAATGTAATGAATATATATGATTATTGTAAAGTGATATTGATTCTGTAATATTATACATACACTTTAATACAATTCCACGATTTTGGGAATGATATCATCGCTCGTGCGTATGTACGGACTACCATCTCCACGACGCGATGAGATTCACTCTCCATGTTTACCATTCATGAATGATTATAAAGTATATATAAGGAATAATAATGAAATATATGACATAATAATGATACTGGATATATATATATATATATGTGTGTATGTCATTTACTTAATTCCATTCAATTCAAAAGGGAAACGAAAACAGCGTTCATGGGTACGTACGAACTACCGTTTCCATGAACGGTGTATTTTATTCCATTTAACGATCTATTATATATATATGTATATTATGAAAATATATTATATATAAATCATGTTTTATATTCTGTAATTAAGTAATCATGATCTAAGTAACCATATAAATAATTACAAGTCAAAACACAGACGACAAATGAAACGATTTTTCCCAAACCACTATTTAACATGGAATTTACAAAAGAACGGGTAATATAAAGTCATAAGTAAACCTTATATGATATCATAACAATGAATATGATTATATAATAAGTCATTGACATTATTTAAATTATTATACAGGAGGTTCGGATACGTACGAAGAATATCAGACATAAGGTAAGGAATAATTGTGCAAATCTCATTTTAATCTGAGATTGCTTATTCGTTAGTATTTACTGGGGTTATTGCTATAATTATTGTCCATTTATTATAAAATTATATTCATGTATGTTAGATGTACTTTTTAACCATTTTACTTTTACCCCATGGTATGAATGTAATCTTTCTTTTATTTACCCTACAAGGTACTTTTTGACTTTTCCGACAAAAGTACGAGGTGAGTGTTATTTTTAACTTATACGGCATGAAAGGATTTTTTCGGTTTTATAAAGCCTTATTTTCATGAAGCTTCCTCAAAAAGATTTCATAACTATTTTCAACAAAATCTTTTTCTTTAAAAATTGCATGATTTTTTGTGAAAAGAAAATGATTTTGAAGAAAAAAGGATATTTTTCTCAAGAATTCATTGCATGTGTTTTATCAAAACCTTTTTTCATCTAAAATGACATTATTTCATATGTGTATGTTTCAAGTATAACATCTCTATGATTTACATGGTTTCAGTTTTATTATTATGAAATGATATCCATTTCTTTTATATGGATTATGTGATGATGGGATGATGTTTATGAAACCCATTTTATTTATTGGGATTTTATGAATGATGTATGTTTATTTTGTGGGACAAGTAAGAATGATTTCATTATTAGATGGGTGGGACCTATATCTCCCTCCAATGCATTGGATAAAGATTTTATATCTCATGATATAGACATGGCTGGAATGGTAAGTTAATCTGGTTCAGTGTTAAAGGACTGAAATGAGGAGTGAACTCGATTCCGAATGGGACTTTGTCCACTAAGATGGTTTTGGCAGCAATGCCATGGCTACTATGCAAATCATTACATGTGCTTAATGGATGCCACAATTACATGTTTTAGTCCCATTATATTTTATCATGGTTTATGTTCCATTATGATCTATACCTTATGTACTTCCTTGTTTTATGTCGTTGCTCAAGATTTTTATTTTTAAACATTATGTTCATGTTTTTAAGTCAAATGTATATGGTATTTTTTATTTTATCTATGATTACCCTTACTGAGCATTAGATCTCACCTTTTTTATGTTTTATTTTCCCCCATGATCAAAATAAAGGTTTTAGGTAAGGAATCAAAAATTGGAAGATCTTTACGGGAGATGTTGAAGATCTTTCACCACGATTAGAAGATTATGTTCCACGTTTCCACAGACACTAAACTATTACGGTCCTTGTGTGTCTATTTTTTTATGTATTAAGTATTCCACAAAAGTAATGCAATGTCTATGTATGTCAAGCTTCGGGTATCTACAGTTGGTATTAGAGGAAAGGTTCAGTCAACCTTTGGAAACTAGGATGCGAAAATGTTAGTGAGATCCCTAGAGATCTTTCTAAGGTATGTCTAGGGATTTCCCTAAGGATAAGTATACGTATAGGATATAGTCCTAGAACTATGATAACGATCTTAGATTTTAACCTAAGATGTTAGATATTGAGGGTTCTCCCCAATTACTATGTTGTTTTCCCTAGCATGATTTTTTCCTCTCACACTATTCTTTTTGGGTTTTAGAAAATTATTGGAAACATGAAGATTCATGATAATGGAGGATATGACAGAAAATGGAATGATATTCTTCATGAGAAACCAAATGAAACGGGATTTGGAAGTCCAAACATCGTTATTATGCCTAATCAGAAATCTCATAATATGATCAATAATCTCAACTTTGGTATGTTTCCGGACTCAGATAATAAGAGAAATATGGAGTTTCATGATGCTCATAGAGGAAAAAAAAGTTCAATTTCCCTCATTTAAATCATGTGGGAAGAGGCATCAGGGAGATTGTTTCAAAGGAACTAGAAGATGCTTTGGTTGTGGAAAAGAAGGACACAAAGCCAGTAAGTGCAAAGTAAAAGGTTCAGTTAACACCATGGATGAGGATAATGGTATTGCTACGACATCAGCAATGGTTAAATGTTTTAAATGTGGAATGTACGAGCATTATGCAAACCAAAGCCCTAAGGGAAGGACTCATGAAGAGAATCAGTATGGTCATATGGAAATTATTTATGTTGATGATGATGAAGAGACTACAAATGATATGTGAGATGAAAGAATTGTTGATGCTCGGTCAATGGTTTAAGAAGGTAGGGGAATGATTACATGTTTATCAAGTGTAATTTTGTATAAGTAATCTCATGGTACTATTTAATAAAGAGACATCTAAGGATTGTTACACTGTTGTCTTTCCTTATGTTTTGAATGTGTATGATTAATTGTACCAGTAACCATGAAAGGTTATTTAGATATTTTTGGAAAGAAAATGATATGCGCATAATGAAGGGATAAGAAGATAATGAGATGTTTGATTGTATTCATTAGCTCATGACTGATATAAGGACTATGTGATATTATGGTTTGAGTATATAGAATTTTTGGGATTTTGGTATATGGAATGTGTTAAAATTTTAGAACATTCATGTTTTCACTAAGGTTTAATGGGTATTAATTTTTTCAAGAGAATACATTATTGTAATGTGACCAACAAGATATATGGGGGATAAATGATGGTATTCACATGCTTGGTTGGTGGCAATTCAAGTAATCGTTTTCTTTCTACTATGAGCTTGGACAGAAGTATTTTAGATAAGACTAATGAATGGAATGGATTCTGTTGGACATTTGTTAGTATTGTTTAATGATAGAACTTTTTTTGATATTATTGATGGGATGTTATAGTAATGTGGTTTTATAAAAAGGACAACCTGCAGGATGGGCGTCAACCCATCGCGTCAGACAACGCTGTGGGAATCGAACCCACAACAAAAGTGAGACTCGCCTTTATTGCCTACCACTGGCCTATAGGAAGTCCCTATTTAGTATAAACTAATTTTATTATATTAAGTTGTATGATATATGAAGTATAAGTCCATTTTAGGAACCATATATGATTACTCTCACTATATATCGACTTATGTATATTTAATAACTTTTGGTAACCTTTTTTTAGACAGATGGAATGACCCATCATTCTATCACATGATCTGCTAACACTTCACGAATAACAAATTCAACTTCATTTCTTTAAGAGATGAAGTGAAAATTGTTCAAGGTATGAAAACAATGAGATTGTACCAAAAAAAAGTAAGTATTTATTCTAATTCAAATTCTTCAACTTTAAGGAAATGATCTTGAAAACCAAAAAATGTTTCCCTAGTGCCCTTATATACGGTGAATAAGATGGTACCCTATATCATCACAAATCTATGGCTTTGTGATTTTTGGCTTTTCAGTTGCCATGTTCTCTACCACTCTCTATCAGAACATGATGGTTATATTTCTCTTCCATATCCATATTTTCAACTATTTTCCCCTATTTGGAAACCCAGTGATTAGTTTATTTGGGTAACCGTTAAATTTCAAACTTTAGTTTTTAAAGATAAGTTTTGGTATTCCTTTTTTATGATGTGGGTTTCAATTAAATAAACTTTCATGTAGAAAACCATTTATAACCCTGACGAATTTTGAGGGAGAAATTCATATTAAGGGGGGGGGGGTAGAATGTAATAACCAGAGATTTTATAAGATATATTCTTTTTAATTTCTTTCATATCTTCTATTATACGATACACCAAAATTTTCTTGCACTACACGCAACACCGTATAAGCTTTTAGTATACGCAACAATATTATTAAATTGTGTTACACACAATTTCAAGTTCGTTTGATAATAGTCATTCTACGCAGCATTGAGTATATATCTATATATATATTCAATGTATAAAAGAAAAAATGGTTGGATTCTATTATAACGAAATTTCAAAGGAGTCTTGCACTATACGGAACCCTGAATTGGCTTGCATTACACGCAATCACGACCTTCTTCGATATCGTGTGTTGTACGTAATACCGGGTTTTACTAAACAACGATATGTTATTATAATATTATTATGAACTAGACTTTATGAATAGTATTAACAATATTTTGAATTTTTTAACATTATTATTCATCTTCCACATTTTCTATAACATGGTATACGATCAAAATAAATTTTTCGGGTAAAATAAGTAATTTTCAAAAAATGCAGTTTTTCGGCCTTTTGATAGCGCACCCACTTTAAATCAAGTTTTTTACATGTTTATAAGTTTAATTTTACAAAATAAAATTATTCTTTGGAATCAGGATATAAAATTTTACCTTGGATAAATTTTTCATATTATTCTAATAACTTTCATATTTTAATGAATAGTAAAAACACGCTATATTTTAATTAAAACAACTTTTTTCATCGTAATAACATATGTTGTTAAATTATAATATTTAATGGTTTTAAAGTATAAATAGAATATATTTTTACCATTTAATATAATTTATGTCATTATTATTGATTTTACCTTTATTCGTAGGTTAAATTAATTCAATCTTTTGTAAAGTTTTAATGAAAAACATGTTTTCTTTCAACAACAAGATGAATTTTAATTAAATTTCTGCAACGTTTTTGTATTGAATTTGGAAAAATGGATTCCATATTTTTAATCTATGGGTCCAAATTATCTTAATAAGCTACTTTTTATTTTTGGGAATTATGAATAGTAACTACGGTAAATTATATTTACCTTAGTTAAAGGTAAATCGGGTAATTATATGAAAATATAATATTACAAAATTACACTAACACATGAAAATTATTTATTGGATGGATAAAATTCGACCCATATCACTTAAGGGTCGGATTAGAATCATTTAATGGACTTTTCTCCATGAAAATAACTTAATTATTATTAAAAACAAAGAAAGTGACAACATGTCACTCTCTTAAATATTATAAGTATAATAATTTTAATTTAGTTATAAAAATAATAAAACATCTAAAATTAATAGTCTCCAGAAACCTAATAAAAGTATCTATATCATGATAATTTATTTCGATTTTTTAGGGATTAAATAATTGTCATTAATGGTGATACATTAATAATGCAGAAATTATTTATTAAGTGAAAAATCAGTAATATAGTTTTTATTGAAATAATAATACCAATTAAAAGGCTCAAAAACCTAACCAAAACATATTGGTAGTTTATATATATACCATAATCATCTGAAGACATAATATATAACCGTTTGGAGTCTTATAAAAGTGATTATGACACTTATATTATTTTATTTTAAGTGATGCCAAAGTTGTCACCTTCATAATTTAATAAATATAACAATTTAAATATTGTGATTTTAATATGATAATTTCGAGTAAATGTATTATTGTGAAAGTTATTAGATTGATCGTTATCATAAGATTTTATTTTTAATTTTTATGCAACAAATAAGTATATTAAATAATTATACAAAAATGTTGTAGTAATTATTTTATTAAGAGATAAACCAAATAAATGGTTTTAAAAATAATATATTAAATATTATATGAACTATTTAATGTGATCCACTAATTTTATAGATACATATGGCCTTTTATTAATCTATTAATGCTTTTATTTCAAACATATCTTCTTTATATATTTTATGTAAATTCATATAAATGAATAGTGTCAAAATTGACACTATTGTTATTTTATAAAAATAACATATTATAAAATTGTTTTAAAAATCAAAAAAAAATTAAAAATTAAAAATTTAAATTTATATGGTCTAAAATTTTATAAAGTATCCCATTATGGGAAATTCACAACAAATAAGTAATTTTATGTTATAATTTAAAATTTATAATGTTATTACCACAAATAAAATTAAATTGATTAAGTAAGGATAAATCAAGTTGATAATGTTTAAAATAATTTCCTAACATGTCTAAATTTTATTGGTTGATGATATTACAACCCTATATCATCTTATATTCTAATATGAGTCATTTTTTGAGGTTTTTAAGTGGGGTTAGATTTATTATAAATTAATATTTTTAAGAATTCCAAAGGTGCCCCTCTCCTCCCTTATAAAAGGGCACCTCCTCCCTCTCTTCCTCATACCACTTTGATCCATCAAGCTCGTCCAAAACCTACCAAATTCTCTTATCCACTTCCCTAGAAACATACTAGATGTCCTGGTATTCTTCAAAGACCAGTTTTAGTTCTCTAAGAGGAGGTCTCAAAGAGGTGCTTCAGAGAAGAGGTAATGTCTATTACCGATTCTTTCAACATTATTTCTTATTCCACTTCTTATTTTTTAGTTGTTACATTATGAGGTAATAACATCAGTATAAATAATATACTGATATGTTATTATAAGTATGAGACAACCATATTTCTCCATCTATCCATCCAACGGAAAACGAAATCACCGCGCGTGCGTACGTATAGAATACCGTTTCAACGCCGTGGTGTAATCTATTTCCACCGCCACCTTAATTGGATGGGTATAAGGGTGAAAGTAATGAATATATATGATTATTGTAAAGTGATATTGATTCTGTAATATTATACATACACCTTAATACAATTCCACGATCTTGGGAATGATATCATCGCTCGTGCGTACGTACGGACTACCATCTCCACGACGCGATGAGATCCACTCTCCATGTTTACCATTCATGAATGATTATAAAGTATATATAAGGAATAGTAATGAAATTTATGACATAATAATGATACTGGATTTATGTATGTGTATATATATGTATTTCATTTACTTAATTCCATTCAATTCAAAAAGGAATCAGAAACAGCGTTCATGCGTACGTATGGCTTACCGTCTCCATGAACGGTGTATTTCTTTCCATGTATCGATCTATTATATATATGTATATTCGGAATATATATTATATATAAATCATGTTTTATATACTGGAATTATGTAATCATGATCTAAGTTATCATATAAATAATTACAAGTCAAAACACGAACGACAAATGAAATGATTTTACCAAAAACACTCTTTAACATGGAATTTACAAAAGAACGGGTAATATAAAGTCATAAGTGAACCATATATGATATCATAACAAAGAATATGATTCTTTAATAAATCAATTACATTATTTAAATCATTATACATGAGGTTCTTATACGTACGAAGCATATCAGACATAAGGTAAGGGATAATTGTTAAAATCTCATTTTTATCTGAGATTGCTTATTCATAAGTATTTACTGGGGTTATTGCTATCATTCTTGCCCATGTTTTATAATATTGTATTCATTTACGTTTAATGTACTTTTGAACCATTTTACTTTTACCCCATGGTATGAAAGGAATCTTTTTTTTACCCTACAAGGTACTTTTTGGCTTTTCCAACAAAAGTACGAGGTGAATGTTATTTTTAACTCATACGGCATGAAATTATTTTTACGGTTTTATAAATCCTTATTTTCATGAAGCTTCCTCCAAAATATTTCATGACTATTTTCAAAAAATTATTTTTCTTTTAAAATTGCATGATGTTTTGTGAAAAGAAAATGATTTTGAAGAAACAAGGATATTTTCCTCAAGAATTCATTTCAAGTGTTTTATCAAAACCATTTTTCATCTAAAATGACATTATTTCATATGTGTATGTTTCAAGTATATCTTCACTATGATTTACATGGATTCAGTTTTCTTATTATGAAATGATATCCATTTCTTTTATATGGATTATGTGATGATTGGATGATGTTTATGAAACCCATTTTATTTATTGGGTTTTTATGAATGATGTATGTTTATTTTGTGGCACAAGTAAGAATGATTTCATTATGAGATGGGTGGGACCAATATCTCCCTCCAATGTATTGGGTAAAGATTTTATATCTCATGAGATAGACATGGCTGGAATGGTAAGTTAATCTGGTTCAGTGTTACAGGACTGAAAAGAGGAGTGAACTCGATTCAGAATGGGACTTTGTCCACTAATATGGTCTTGTCAGCAATGATTTGGCTACTATGGAAAACATTACATGTGATTAATGGATGCCACAATTACATGTTTTATTCCCATGCTATTTTATCATGGTTTATATTCCATTATGATCTATTCCTTATGTACTTCCTTGTTTTATATCGTTGCTCAAGATTTTGATGTTTAATCATTATGTTCATGTTTTTAAGTTCAAATTTATATGGTATGTTCTATTTTAACCATGCTTACCCTTACTAAGCATTAGAGCTCACCCTTTTTATGTTTTATTTTCCCTCAAGATCAAAAGAAAGGTTTTAGGTAAGAGATCAATAAGTGGTAGATCTTTATGGGATATGTTTAAGATATTTCACCACGATTAGAAGATTACGTTCCATGTTTCCAAAGACACTATACTATTGCAGTCCTTGTGTGTCTATTTTTGTTATGTATAAAGTGTTCTGCAAAAGTAATGTAATGTCCATGTACATCAAGCTTCGGGTCTCTACACCTATCATGAATTTTTTTGACCAAGATATATCAAAATTACTCTTAATAATACTTAATTATATCCTATAATCATAAAAAAGGTATGATGTACATCCAATGAATCACTTTGGTGAAAATAGAATGTGGTTACCGAAATAAGATTTCACATCTGTCCTTAATCTCATTATGTTAATTTCCATCACCACTCCTTAAATTATAATTATTGATTTATTATTTTAATTTAAAAATTAGTATAAATATAATGATATTTTATAATTTATCTAATAGAAATAAAAATACATACACAACAAATTAATTGGTATCGAACATAAAATTTTGTTTTATGTTTAATTACCACCTCATGAAATGAAGTCATTCATTTTCACCTTACCACCTATCATGGGTCGGAATCATGATATAAATATTGATTATATATGATATATTTTATATTTATAATATATTCATAATTATTTATATTCATATAAATAAGATAAATTTAATCTTTTCATTTTGGGGGAATACAATAACATCATTTGTGGAAGCGTTGACTATCAATCCAAAAGCGACGTGTTTTGTTTATGTGATTCATGGAATGTCCAAATGATTGTTTTTATTAAATATTTGTGACATATATGATATATATAAATGTTACTAATAACAAAATTACCATTTTAGAAATATTATCTATCATGTTTTATTTTTGGTTTCAAAATTAAATATATTTATAATGTATGTAATCTTTTATTACAAAACTGATAAACTAATCAATCAATCAATAACTGATTCCTTGTAATAATGCATGAGTAATATGGTAATATGTTGTCTCTAGGATTTTGGGGTCAGGGTGTTACTGTATGTAGTATAAAAAAATATTAACCTCAACCTTGTAAACAAGATATAGGAAACAGAGATTAGAGACCATAACCCTAAGATAGACATTCCATATAATTATATGATAATATCATTGTATTTTGTAAGGTATAGATTATGTGGGTCTACCTAGAAATAAATACATGTATTAATACTATAATTGGATGTGGTTTTGGAATATATGTACCTCAGAGTATAAGAAAAAAATTTACCAATGATACTATTAATATGATTATTATATTTGATATTAAAAAAATTATCAATTTTAGGTATTATTATTACCATATTTGGGAATATAAATTTTTTTAAAGATATGAATTAATTTTTTATACACTGTTATTTATAAATAGTTCATAGTTGAATGAATGATAAATTACAAGTGTACATTATATGAAGTGTAATGACAATTATATATCTTATGAACATATAATAAAATTTCAAAGCGAGGTAGTCCCCCATGAACTCTCATCATATGAGGAAAAAATATCATTTGGTATTATAATTGGTAAATAATTCTCTATGTATTATGGTTTCAATTGAATCGATGAAAAGAAGAGGATCGCCGGTGAAAAGATGTATAATGGGAATAAGTGAAGGGATTTTTTCCCACATGAAATAGTTTTGAAAATAATCACCACAGTACATGTTTTAAGGTAATTAGATTTTTTTTATATGTGTGGAAAAAAAGGCCAATTTTTTTTGAAATAAATTGAAATATCAATAATTACTATTTGAAATTCTTCCATTGTAAGGACAAATGACCCTATGCAAATCAATTGCACATGCATCCATGAAATATACCCAAAATGAGGCTAATGGATCATATTCAAGATTATTATAATACTATTGATAAATAGGAATGATAAATTTCTTTATGATTAGATTTTATAATTATATAATTTCATTATTTAATCATTGATGTAATAGTTATAATAATTATGTAATATATTAGGATTATATTGTAGTATTTTTTATTTATATATTTGAGGTCATATGTTGAATGGTACAAAGAAATATTATTTAGTCAAATGAAATAATTTTTTTAAAAATAAATCGTTGGGGGAAAGATAAATAATAATTTATTCCAAATTTCAAGACAATGATATTTGGATAATGAAATTATTGGATCATAAAATGAAATTGGGTAAGTGAGGACTACCTTCGAAATGAGAATTATTTTTCGAAAAATTGTGTTATTCAATCATTGTTGGAGTTTATAATAATTTTGGATTTAAGGAATATATAATATAACTTGTGATTTACCCAAGTAAAAAATAATAATTCCCAAAAATTCATTTAATTACACAATATCAAAAGAATACATGATGAAGTTGTTAACATGATTGGTATATGATGATTAATGAGATACATAATGATGTTTGAAGGTTAATGACAATTAATATTGTAATCATAGTAATATTACTTCTAATGATTTAAATCATAATATATTTGAAGGGATATAAATTAATTAATTGGTTTACACTGTTATAATGTTGATGTTTTAGTGTTAAATGTATTACATTACCATTTGATGCATCATGTTATATGAAATGAAGTAAAATTAGTTCAACACAAAATTTATGGATAATGTTTTTCATATTAAATTGAAATGAATCATTTAATTATATTTCCTTACATTATTAAATTGAAAAATAATTACTTAACTATAGGAAATGTTTATTGACTAAAAATATTGTCCTATTATTATAATTTTTAATAATATCGATGAATGTTCTAAAAATGGTGATTCGAGGATTTTTGATAATCAGCATTTAACAGATTATCTCCTCTATCACTCTCTATATAATTGTGATCGCTAGATTTATTTTTTTATCTATGTTCTCATTTCACACATATGTTATCCCACTATGGTAACTTTTTATGTGACCAGTGTAATTTCATTTAACTCTTAATATAAAGATATTTTATTTACCCAATTCTTGATGTGGATTATTTAACAATAATTTATTTTAAAATATCAATCCCTTTATTACAGAAATCAATTTTGAAAGTTTAGAATATAATTTTTAGGGGGGATAATGTCACACGACACTAATTTTTTTAAAAAAATCCTTATTATAGATTAAAATTTTTTCCCATGATTTCATAACACTGAACACCAAGGTTATGTGTTGTTACATAGATAACATTCTCTCCTCCATGTCATGTGTAACATAGAATACATATTTTAAATAAATTAAAATATACAATAAAAATATACAATAAAAATAAATATTTTATTTGATATTAAAAAAATTCTATTTTAATTAAATATATGAATATTTTTTAACAATATATTGAAAATAATATTTAAATATGATTATTTAATTCATTGATAATAAAAATGATTATAAAACCCAATTGAATATAATGAAATTGCTTTTGTACACACAAGAGTTTCTTAAACAAAAAGATTAAAATAATAATTTTAATACATTTACCATAATTATATATATATATATCTATACATATTTTATATTCAATCAATTATCTATTACATTAATCCAATATATATGATAGAGAGAGGATAAGAACAAACCCATTATTGTACATCAAAACTAATATTTTAATTAAACTAATTTTACAACCTTTTAATGGGGAAATAATTTTAAATATAAAATTTGGAACATTAAAAAAATATTATAGGTCAAAATATTTAAATTTTTTATCTGAAAGATAATAATTAAGAAATGGTGAATTTATTGTATTTTTCTGTGATGTTTCATTTTATCATAAAAAATGAAAAATATTGAATTCAAATTCTAAACTATTTTTTAAACAAATTAATTAATAATGATAAATAATATTTTTTATTCGGTTTAAATTCAAAATTTTTAAATTCATATCAATTAATACAATTTTTTTTAGTATAATCAATTTCAATTTTAAATTGGATCTAATAACATTGAAATATAGTTAACAGTTTTAATTTATAAACATAAATTGTTGTGTTATATATTGGATTAATATCAAAATAACATACTCCCATATGTGATTCTAAACTAGAAATATGTATTCCTTAATTGATATAACAATAATTTATAATTTCAAATAAGGTCCGAATAATTTTTTTTAAAATATAAGTGAATGTGAAAAAAAAATATTTACAATAATGATGAGAAAAATTGTCTTAACAAGGGACTGATCCCTAATCATAAGAGAGAAAATGAACAATACAATTTTACAAAACCAATTTAATGTAAATATTTATACTATAATAATTCATAGTTATAATTTTATTAGATATTATGATATTATTTAGTAAAAGTTCAACATTTCATATCTTAAGGAAATATGTAAAAAGCAACTTCATTTACCTTTAACATTTATAATACATTATGAAATGGAAAAACACCCATTTTTCTTTAAAACATATACTTTCAAAATATTACTCTGATATTTTTTTAATAACTATTTAATATTACATTATAGATATGAATTCGTTAATTTAAATTTAAAATTATTTCTAATGAATGGATTATTTATATAATAAGAAAATAAAATTAAATACTCTAAAGACACTAAAAGTAATGTAAATATAATGAATTATTATGCTATAAATTTTTTAGATGAAAATATCATCTTACACATATATGAACAATAAATATTTGAAATAACATATTGTTTATATATTTTAAAACTAAAATTAAATAAATAATGTCAAAATTAAAATTAATATAATTTTATAATAAATTTTATTTTATTAAAATATCTAAAATTTATAAAAAACATAACTCCTTACAAGTTATTTGGTAGTGTTAATAAATATATAATAGTGTATATTAAGGTAATAATTTTCTTTATCGTCAACATATATTCCAATAAATAGTGAAATCATTTTTATCACAATTTTGGTTAAAGATGTGTTTTTTCACATTACATGTGATTGATTTAAAATTAACACAAAAAAACATGATATTTATATTTTTTAAATTATATATATTATTTACAGTTTAGTGGAATTTTTTTCCCTCAAAATTAAATCAGTAATTTGTATTTCATTGTTATATTACCTTGTTTTTTGAAACTAGTTACCAAAATGAAATGTGAAAATGAAAAATATATATTGAATCTTAATGACATATGAACAAAATTATAAAAATATATTTATTTTGGAGGGTATAGATTTTATTTAGAAAAAAATTTACATTAATCAATTATTTTTCAATTTTTGAATAAAATTATGTATGTGAGACCTCCCATTAGTGATTACATTTCAGTATTTACAATAATTTCATTCCTCCTCCACTATAAAAAGGAGTTCAATCTTTTACATCCTCAAACTTATCATGGAACTTTGGTTCAAAAATTATTTACCCAACTATCTCTTAATCATAAATCCCATAAAATTTAATCCTAAATTTTGGATTATATTGACCACAAAAATCCCATAGTTGAAAAACCAAAGGTTCTTCTATAATAAGAGGTGACATCATTCCTGATGCTCTTATGTTTTATTTCCTTCTCCCCTCTTTAAATTATATATATGTCATGATAATATATAAATGCCAGTATCATCAATATAATGATATATTGTTATGTTAATTATCAATCCTAAACTTATAAAATATTATATCTAATGTGTCATGACCAACTCCCCATTTTGTGTACTACTCCTGGGTTGGCAATGTGAGAAGGGATATAACGACCCCTAAGTCCTACATCCAGTAGGACCTATTTTGGCGACTAGCATCGACGGTATTCCAAACACAAAAATGGGAGGCATTACCCTATAAGTGAACACATGGAGAATATGGATATAATATAGACACCAACCAACTCTAATTCATATATAAATATAAATGAAAACCCAGGTACAGATATGAAAAGTCATGAAAACCTACTACAACTGAAGGGGGAAAATCGCATGTACCCAAAAGAAAGTAAAACAACACCAACCACAAGATCGAACAACTCCTGTAACCACGATCTAGTAAACACCATCTGGATCTCCATCCTGATACAATTGACCTAAAAATCATTTTATATATACATCGGGTTATTATAACAGTACACTAAGTTGGATCCTTCCCAAAGACTCTTGTAAAGAAGTAAAAGTAGCATGCTAAAGAAGTGTGAAAAACAAGTGAAACTAACTCGTCATCTAAACAGATATACTAAGTTCCCAGCCTCACCATGGATAATCTCACAAAGTAACACATACAAGCTTATATAATATAATAAAAAATATCAAGGGTACCCCACTACTTATTCCCTAATCGTTTTCCACGTTTCCCCATCATCGCACGTCCTAAGAATCTCTCTCCAAAAAGGCTTGCCCGCAGACACCTGGGAAAATCACCACAAAATGAACCTTGTGCAAAAAAACCACCACATCTATGTAAGAAAATTAACCAGGTAGTTTTGGGGGGCCACTAAATCTCACATAACATGTATCATACATGAGGTATTATACCACAAGAAATTATAGCCCATACACCGAGTTTGGATCCTCAAGCCATCACAGCTTATACACGTTACACCAATAGTAGTCCATAGGAAACTGTATCCAGATTATATGTGTGTGATTATGCATAATCCATTACTTCCCTCTACACACATAAAAAAAGAAAACTAACTATTTTTCCTACCAGTATAAGTAACTACCTAGAGAATAGATTTCATCCAAAAGGGGTAGTCAGACATTCTTCCTCCCATGAGAATGTTGGAGAAAACACCACCAAGGTGCAGATTCCACGGGGTGTTAGTTTTCCTTACTAACAGGGTGGAGTAGCATATAGAAACAAAAAAAGTACCGAATATATCATATCTTACAACCACACTATGGACATAAACTAGTCTTAGACTCAACTGCAGCTAACGTCTCTTGGAATCTGGGCTGGCACTTCAAAAACGAGGAATCCTATAAGCACCCAAGCATTTAAGGAGATTTAATACATTATTTCATTCCCTTTTTTATCAGTTTCACTTTACGTAAATTAATTATTAAAAGATTAATTAACCAATAACAATTCCACATTAAATTTCAGTAGCACCACACCCAAAGTCCATTTTTCCTTTAAAATTATAACCTCATAATTATGTTCGAGCAAACAGCAACCCCATGGGTTAACATCATTTATTCAATTATTCATTATAGAATTACATTCCCATATTCCCAGGAATTCTAGAAAAAAAATATATGATACTAAACACAAGGGGGGTCAACATAGTGAGTAAATGTTGTACCGGTCGAGTCATTGCCACCAATAGCATGAGCATAGACCCATCATCCATTAATATACTAGACCCAGAATGAACGTGGAATAACTTGTGCATCTTCACCTATTTTAGAATAAGGGTATGTAAGACCAACTGCTTTGAGAAGTGGAGAAAAGTAAATCATATAATCAACCAATAAAAATCAGCAAGCATCCAATAATCAAATCCATCCCATTCCATCATCCCTGGTGTCCTCTTTGACACCCACATTCATAATCCTATTCATCTCACCACTCTAGGGATTATATACATCCACAACCAAAGGTCTCCATGCCCACACGTATCACAACATCCCTCCATGCTAACATAACAACACAAGCATCATGAAAATAAACATCTTAATAATTGGGATCTTGGCCCTTTAACAATCAAGAGGGTAAATTAGAAACCTTCAAGGAATTATAATAAAAATGATCCATTTTGAATTGACTAATTTATTATACGTAGGGTCCACATTCTGGATACCTTAATAGTTAACTATCACAAATAAATAAAACATGATTACTACAACATTTTTATTAACTTCAAAATTTCAACAAGAAGAAATAGATTCATTCACATGATTCTTAATATTTTTCCTAACAATTTTCAATTAATTATGGTATTAATTCTTTACCAATTTCCATCAAGAAAAAAGTGTTATATAATGAAATCATAGATATCACACTATCTAGGAAAATAAGAGACAATAACATACGATCGATATCAATTTATTTATATAGTTCAAATATTTATTATATAAATTCCATTTTCATCTAGTGGGATAAAACATACTAAAAATACAATATCATATAAAAGAAAAAAGAATCAACAAATCCCCTACCTCAAATGGTTCTAAACATTCTTTATATTAGAACAATCCACAGAACATGTCATGATCCTCCTCTCGCGAAAATTGCATCCACCCAAGGATGCCACGGTATGACCGCACCAACCGAACCCAATAAAACTCAATTAGAATCATGGAGATCACGTGATATATTATGGAAAGGAGAAACATGAGATGAAGAACCCCAAAAAACAATGATAAAATAATCCTTATATCAATGATTGATCCATACAATCAGGTTGCATCAAAACAAAGTAGAACCAATCCGAAGAGGATAGTTTGATTTTTATAATAATATGATAAGGAATGGAATATTAAAGCATATCACACCAGAGTACATGGAGAACGAATTATGGTTGAAGATATCATGTTCCTTTAGAATATTTTATGGAGCAGAAGTTTAAGATACGTTTGATGTTCCATTAAAATCAGATCGTATTAAACTATGTCATTTGACCAAGTAAAAACATCTCGAGCCCTAGGAAAAAATAAAATAGGAGTTATGGCCTTTGAATCGGCCTTAGAGTCCTTAAAACGAGGATTTAAATGCATTTTACAACAAAAGAAAAGGATAAAGGGGGAAATTGTGGGATGTAAGAAACATTGTTCACAAACTCATAATTTGGCAAAGGAAAATCAGTGTTCATGATCCTCACTATTTGAACCTCTCCAATAGAACATTGTTCATTAGTAGCACTGATAGAAAATTATTCATGAACCTCACTATTAGAACCTCACCGAGAGAACACTATTCATGAACCTCACTGATAGAACACTTTTCATGAACCACACCATTAGATACTCACTGTTAGAACACTGTTCAGAAACCTCACTGATAAAACACTGTACACATGCAGTTCTTGAAACATTGTACACCTACCATTAAAGAAACACTATACACCTACCATTCTGGAATCACTGTTCAAAAATCTCAAAATTTGTAATAGGAAAAAGAGATTCCCATTAGAGGTTACTGATAGAAGTGTTCACTGATAGAACTGTTTTTCAAATTGGAAATTTGGAAAATGAAAGAGTGGTTACCTGTACAGGTTACCGATTGAAATTTTCACTGATAGAACTATTCATAGAATTAGAAATTTGGTAATAGAAATAAGGGATACCGATAGTGGTTACTGATAGAATAGTTCACTGATGGAACTGTATATAGAACTGAAAATTTGGAAATAGAAATAGAGGTTACCGTTAGAGGTTACTAATAGAATTGTTCACTGATGGAACTATTCATAGAATTGGATATTGGTAAATGAAAAGTGAGGATGTCATTAATGGTTACTGATAGAACTTTTTACCAATGGAACTCTTCACAGAACTCAAAATTCGGCCAATGAATGAGAGGATACCATTATAGGTTACTGATAGAACTATTCACCGATGGAATTGTTCCCAGAAATCAAAATTTGGAAAAGGTAAGAGAGGTTATCATTGGACCTCACCATTGGCATTGTTAAATGATGTTTAACGATGTACTTTTCACAACTGTCTACCATTGGAACTATTCAGTGAGGGTCACCAATGCTACTGTTCATAGACGGTTACTGATGCACTATTCACAACTATCTACCGTTGGAACTGTTCACCGAAATGGATGTTTAGAAAATGGCTGGGGATACGTCACCTTGACCTCCAAAAACACCTCATACACCATATTGTTTTAAAATAATGGACCCAAGAGGTCCAGGACATTACATAATGGCTAAAAACATACCTTTTTTATGATAAACTACCCTCTTACAAGTCTAAGTTGTTCGTTATTTTAGTTAGAAAATCTCATTGGTTGGAATTATGAATGAAATGATGATTATATTATATATATATATATATGATATTTTTAATGTATTAATTATTATAAAATATTATATAGATAACATATATTTATGATATCAATTTTGAGGGAATAAGATAACATCATTTGTGTAAGTGTGAACTACCTCCCCCAATGTGGCGTGAATCATTCATTTTAGTAATGGAATTATTAAAGGATGGATTAAATTAAATATTTGATGCATAAATGAAATATATATTATATTTTTTATATAATTAATGGCATGTACATATAATATATCATATTATTTTTTACACTTTTACCACACTAAAAAGTTATAGCATTGGTACAGCCTCCTCGACATGATGTGATTTATCTTACATTAATAAAATAATATATATAAATATAAATGATTAAATTAAATAAATTTCAATACATGATAATAATTATATAACTATATAATGATACATTCCACCTTTCCTCAATGATAATTGAATAATGGGAATATGACATATGCAAACATAAGTCCTACTACCTCTGTGATTATAACATTTGTTCATTTTTCTTAACCATAATTAATGATTTGTTTCAAAATAAAAATATATTTTTAAATATGATATTTATCTCATTAATATTTTTTTTCTATATGTTCATCTAGTTATAACTTTTACAATAACCATTCTACCATATGTTTTATAAACAAAAGAACCATATTTGATCCAAACACAAAATGTATACAAAATTTTTTATGTAGTTGTTTTAAGAAATATTAATAATTGGAATAAAATTATTTATAAATATGAAAAAATATTCATAAGTATATAATTAACATATGTTTTTTATTATGAAATATAAATACCCCTGAGACTATTTCGACTCAATGTAATTAATTCCCTCTCGATAAAAATTTCATTTAGACTTTTTTGTTGTTATGCACCAAATCTATTTTATATGATGAATATATTAAAACTTTCATAGGTTATATCATGAATATAATTATTATAATTATAGTATATTTTTAATTTAATTCATTTTTAATTATAATACATGTTCTTTATTGTGGTCTGGTATACTTAGAAATGTTTAATGTTGTTTTTCCTCAATAATATTTTAATGATCTCTTAATAAAAATTCTTTAAAAAAATGACAACTAAAATTTTGGTTACATATCCTCCACTGAGGAATTATTGATAAATATATATTATTTATTCAAAAAGGATAATTTTTTGGAATATTTTCACAAACGATTACTTAATATGAAAAATGGTCTGGACATGCAATGCCAGGTGGGATCCAAACATTATAGTTCCCCTCAATTCATAAAACGATTCATTTGAGACAAATAATAATTCCAAATTATAAATTCTTAAAATATATAGAATATGGAGCTTGAAATTGTTGGTTTTCATGTTTCATAGACATCATGTACAATAATTAGGAATTTCCTTCAAAGATAATTTAGTTATCATGGTTATTATCCACGATGTTTTCATATGATAAAATCTACGGATTAATTAAATTATAAGATTATTGATTTAATGTATGTTTTATATATTTTCATACCTTGCTATATTGTATATTCCATATCAAATTATTTTAATGGAATTTTACCTCATTTAATTAAATTTAAATATTAAATTACTCTCATAAATTCATTATTTCCTCGTATTTACTTAGACTTAATAAGCTTTTGAGATCTCCCTTAATATGGTTTTATTCCCTAGGGTATGATGAAAAAAAATCATATTATTTAAAGGATTATTTTATTTTCATTTTATTATGTATCATGTTTTTTTTCTATTTCCAAATGTAATATGAATATCATATATTTCATCCGGTGGCCCAAAACTACTAAACTGATTGGTCCTTCCGGATTTTATTACATGTAATCATTCCAAATTTAATAAAGTAGTACACTAAATCGTGGCTTATGGGAGTAGTGCATTATAATAATCAAATTTTATTTAACACATAATTGTTAAATATAATAATCATTTGTGTAGAACTTTAACCAAATGAAGGCTAATTTAGATAGTAAATCCCTTAAATCATGATGTTATTTAATTTTCCATGAACCAAAATATTGTTTAATGGTTCATGGATTGGAAATAATTTATTGAAAATCTATATTGATATTTAAAATAACATTTATTTTACTTTTTATAACATTTTCTTCCAATTATATAATAACATTTCATTATTTTCATTGTTTTGAGGTCATTTATTCCATTGTTTCGTGATTGTTTTTGTTGGTTGCAGTGGATTCTCAAGGGGGGGGGGGGTTAACTGAGTTCCAGTTAAAATTTATGTTAAAAATATTTCTATTAATATCCCCAATTTATAAAAAAAGTTAATCTGTAGTGAATTTATAAATCTGTAAAAGTTCAATTAGGTTCTCAAAAATTGATTATGTATCAGTAAATTTAATCTGAATATTAAATTATCTTTTCAATGTAATCTACTTATTTAAAATTGTTACTAACACTTTCTATGTTAACTATCAATGTACCTTTAAAATATATTTGTATTTCAATGTAATTAGGAGATGAATATAATATATATAGTATATTTTAAATTTAATCTAAGAATGAACACCAGATGTAAAACAAGTGGTTCTGTCTCATGTCGAGACCTAATCAACTCCACATAGTGATCACTAGATAAAAAGTAGTTTATATAAATAAACTATGATCTAGACCTTGGTTCGGGGTTAACAACAGTTCATAAACTGTCCAGGCCACATAGGGTCCTCTACCACAGTTTTTGTGGGAAAACAAATAATGATCAGGCCACATATGGACTTCTTCCACAGTTTCCGTGGGTAAAGCAAGAGTAAAAAGGTTTGGTGTGAGGACTTTGAAATACTCCAGTTCAGCGCATGAGATAGTGTGTATGTTAAATATACAGATTACACAAACTAATCGAAATTAAACAAAAGAATCACTTAGAGTAAGTGGAATAGTGTTTAGAATTCTCTTGTGATTACCAGTGTAGCTCGACACTCCTTTGATTCAGCAGAAATGCTTCTGAGTCCTTCCCTGGTTTTTCTGTTGAAAAAAAGATTGTCATGGGTCAGATTGTGTTCATCACAAGTGAAGATGTTTTGTACTTATTGTGTTCTTCAGTAGTGTTGAATTTCATGCATGAGAGTTCTTTTAAGAGTGGGAAATGTGTAATTCATAGTTTTGCTCAGAATTTTCTTTCTGTTCAGTAAAGAGCACTCGCATTTCTTGCTTTTCTGTATTGTCTCTCATGTTTCTTACACTTTTTCACACTTCTATTTTTCTTTTAATGCATGAGTTTGATCTGACAGGTTCCATGAATTTTGTGCCACATACCTTTTACAATGTATACAAATAAACATTAATTATGTCACTTCATTAATGTTCTCAAACATGACCGTTAAATAGTTAAATAGTAACACGACAAAAGAGTTTATGAAATGGTGTCACAGTAGTACTGCAAATGGTGTCTCCATCACGGTATTTCCTTCACGGTTTCTTCTTCACGGTATCTTCTTCATGGTATTTACTTCATGGTGTCTTTGTGTCACGGTGTCTCACTCACGGTGTAAGAGTCATGGTGTCTGGCTTACGGTTTCTGGATTTTGGTTTCTTGCTTCTAGTTCCTTGATGACTATGTCTAGCTAACTGTGTCTGGTACATAGACAAACAATATATCTAGCTAACTCTGTCTATTCTTATGAAAATAGAATTCCTAGCAAAATGTGGCTGGTACATAGAAAAAAGAATTTCTGGATAACTGTGTCTAGTACTTAGACAAACAGAATGACTTGCTAAATGTGTTTGTTCTTAGTGTCTTGCTTCACGATGTCTGTGTCTTGTACTTCGACAAACAACTATATTCAAACTTAACCAGTAATATGCATAAAATGAATTGAACATAACCATTATAAAGTAATGGATAACTTGAAACATAAATACACATAAATTATAAGATATGTGAGATTTGTGATCATGAATATGATTTGTAATTATTATTGGTATTTCTAAACAGTAATGAGATTTGTGATCATTAAAACATGATTAATACATGTGGATTCCACCAATCTCCACCTTTTTTATGCTCACAAATCATGTATAGGTTATGTATAAATGAGATAAAACTAGAGAGAATATAGCATATAGAATAATATATTATAAAATAACACATAACTTTTCCTCCCCCTTTTCAGATTATAAAAAAGTAGAACAAAAAGAGGGAAAACAATGCATATGTCATTAAAAAGGTTCAGAATACAACATACAGTAAAAATATAAAAATAAATGACATCCCCATAAAAAAGAGCAGGCACTGGTCGTCTTCATGGATGGGCCTTCTCTTTGCCTTTATCAGCTGTATGAGAGGAAGCCATAGGGGCAGTTGCTGATGTGGAAGAAGTCATATAAGAGGTAGATAAGGAAGGTAAAGGTAGACCATCGAAGATTGAGGGAGCCAAAGTAGGACCTTTTGTAGATCTTGGCTAGGGCTAATCAAGAATCATTGGCCAGATCTGAGTAATAACTTGGCTAACTAACATTGCAGTTGAGGCTAAAGCAAGTAGTCCAAGTCTGAGTGGGGCAGCAGTTGGAGAAACTATTTCTGTACTCTGGACAAGAAGGTAAGGCTACAGAATATTGATGATGTCAATAATAATTTCTCCTCCATACTGCATTGACTTTTCAAAATCATCTTTATTTTCTAGGAACTAGTCCAACAATATGGTAAAAGTAGTGAGTGTCTACAGTTGAGTTTTGAAACCCTGAGTCACAGGAGGTATTCTCAGATTCTCAACAAGATACATAAAGTGATTGGACATGTCATTTTTGGAGAAATTCCGGTTGAGATAGAAATATTTTTTTTAGTGATCTCCTACAGAGCATCATTGGAAATCCTAGACCGAATTTCAACCAGGTCAATCACTCTATCACAGTTTGTAACAACATTAGATAAAGAAGCCATATTAAAACCACTGAGTTAATTCTGAATCTCTTCCTTGATTATGGTTCTGTGAAAAGAACTATCCAAAGAATATGTAGAGGTTTGACCAAAGGAAGGATAAGCTTTGACATCTATTGTCAGAGACTTGAGTTGTTTCCAAACCTTTCGAAGACAACAAGTATATTCATCTGTAATTTTATTCAGGTTCTCTACAAGATCTATCATTCGGTGTAACATCTTTGTGTGCATTTATCCAATCTTTTAATCAAATGATAGGAGGTGGGGATGAATTTGGGATACAATATCTCAAAAAATGTTAGAAATAATGGGTTCGGGAGAAGCAGCAAGAGGTGTAGGCTCTGATCTGGAATGTTATTCTTTCTATATGATTTCGAACATACCTTTTAGGGATGCATCTTCATCACCAAAAACTTATTTTTTCAACCCTTACTTATTTAATTTCATGGATCATCTTGGGTGGAATGTGCAAAATAATGTTTTCCAAAAGCGGGGATGCATCTTCTTGACATAGTTGTGTCACAAGATGAGGTTGAGTGGACATAATTTTCTCAACTCCATCTAAGATATAATCTCCAAAAACATTTAGATCATCCTTACAGAAAGAGGATTGATGATCATGTAGTGGTGCATGAGCAGTAAGTGGTACATTGGCAGGTTCAGGGTCTGGTTGAGGTTTAGGTTTAGTTTCATGTTAATGTTCTGGGTGTGTAACTGACTTCAATTGAAATTGAGAGGAAAGATCAATCCCAGTTGTAGTAACCTCCTGAGATTCAGTCAAATCATAGAATCTAGGGAATTCATACCGAGTGTACACAATGTATGTCTCGGATTATTGAGATGCTTCAACAGACCCAGCTTCACCTGTCTCAACTTCATTATACTCAAGATTATGAGGTTCGCCCCCCTCAAAATTTGCTTCTATTTCAGGAACATGAGGCTCAAGTACTTGACCTAGATCCACAAGATCAGCTCTAATTTCCACAGCCATTTATTACCTAGCCTATTGAAATGCTCTTTCAATCCTCTATTAAACAGAGGGTATTATCTCATGAGAAGATTATCCCTCTAGATGGTCTTCTAAAAAAGCTTCTTGGATAGCAGGGAGTTCTGTATGAGTTGGTTCTTGCACAGTATGAAGTTCCCTTAGATATCCATCTTCCATTGTAGGTAGATTTTCTATTACAGGCTCTGTCATGGCTTGTTGCTCAAATTCTGGGATAGTTAAGTCTCTAGATGCCTTAGGTTGGGTTTCCAGATCAATAACTTTTCTAGAGGTAGGAGGTTCTTTCCTAGGAACAATAGGAGGAATACCAATCCTTTCTTTTTCAACACAAACATCTTTTCTATGAGGTACTTCAGTAGGAATAACAGCTAGGACAACAATCCTTTCTTTCTCAACTGGAGCTACTTTTTTATGAGATACTTCAGCTACCTCTTCCTCTTCATCTTCATCTTCTGAATATTCAAAAACATCATCTGGTTCCAAACCAGGATCGGTAATATCCATTGGCCTTTTTGGATAATCAACAGGATTAAAATTCTCATAAATATGTTAATTAACTTCAACCCACTCCTTCTTATAGGGGTTCTTCTTGATCCTTATCCTCTTGATTGTAGTTTAAGATAAAAAACTCAAAATCCATAATAACTTCTTCATTTGGTCCAACTACTCCTTTTCCAAAAAAAATTGTTGATATCATCATAGAATAAAACAATGAGTTTGATTTGGATGTGACCTTAATCAATTCACATATATGTAAAATGATATACTTTCATAGATTTATCTTTTTCTCATTCTTCATCAGATGAATCATAAAAATATCATGATACATCAAGACAGAAAAGTCTCCTTTCCTCGGGCTAATCAAATTCTGAAAAAATATAAACAATATCCTTGTCTCCCCAAAGTTCACCAGCTATGGCCCTTCCCATGGTTCCATTTCCAACTAAAGTGTATATTTCATTTTCTAGGTCAAAGATATCGGTTGTAGGAGGGGGATATCTTTAATAATCATCACATATTCCTTCGTGAGAAATCCTATGGCATGAAGCCCCTAACCATGAAGAGAAGACTCATTTTTGTCTATTAACCCAACTTGTCACAACATAGATTTTACCAGAATCAAAAGAAAATTGTACAAACTAATAGAACTGAGATACCAACCTCGGTTAAATTGGTATATCCTTTCTAGAAAACCATTCAAGCCATCCTTGTTCTCTAAAAACTTTTAAAACCAACTATTTTCTAGAAAACATCCACTTACCCCAAACTTCCTTTTCAAGAACTACAATGCAGTTTATAGGGTTTTGATTTAGGGGTCCTTCGGGTGCATGCTTTGGTGATATTTTATTCTTCTTCGTGCTACGCTTCTTAGGAGTAGATGAAGATTGATGCTTAATCCTTAGCATCCAATGAAGGTTCGGTAGAGAGAGAAGTAGAGAAGGGTTTCAAGTTTGAGAGGTTCGGAAAGATTGATTAGGAGAGAGTTCAGGTGAATAATTGAGTGAAACCCTTGTGTTTTATCATTTGGGAATGTCAAACATCACCAAAATAAAAACGCGGGAAAGTAAAAAAGTGGTAAAAATAAATATAATCCTGATACGGTTTAAATGAAAATCATAAATAAGGTTCACGGTGAGACCATGAATATTTGATACGGTGCGATGGTGGATGGTCATCACGGTGAGACAATCAGTTGTCATCACGGTGAGACAGTGAATGGACTATTTAGTCACGGTGAGATAGTAATTTTCATTCCGTGAAAACTAAGTGCTAACTGCGAGACCATAAACATGATACAGTAATCGAGAGACCGTGAATATGAAACAGTAATGTTAAATATAGAAAAATATTGTACAGTAAGACTAGTAAAATATCTATTTGTGATTGATCATTCCAAGATCATGTATGATGTAATCCAATCTCTCAGAATTTAATGGTTTAGTGAATATATCAGCAGGTTGATATTCATTACCAATTAATTCATAAGTGATATCGCGTTTTTTGATAATGATCCCTAAAAAAGTGATGTATTGCATCAATATGTTTTTTCCTATAATGTCAAACAAGATTTTTTGAAATTTTAATAGCACTTGTGTTGTCAAAATTTATTGTTACATGTCTTAACTGATATCCATAGTCTAGTAATGTGTGTTTCATCAACAAAATTTGTTCACAACAACTTCTAGAAGCCATGTATTCAGCTTATGCAGTAGATGATGCAACAAAATTTTGTTTCTTACTAAACCATGATACTAGTGATTTTTCTTAAAAGTGATATGTTCCAGAGGTGCTCTTTCTATCTAACTTACATAAAAAAATGTCAGCATCAGAATAACTAACTAGTTCAAATGATTTTCCTTTAGATAGAACATTACTAGATTGGGTGTATGCTTGAGGAATTTGAAAATTTTCTTTACATCATTTAGATGTGATTCTTTAGGGTTTTTATGAAAACTAGCAGACATACACACACTAAACATAATATCAGGATGGATAGCAGTTAATTATTGTATACTTCCACTAATTCCTCTATAAGTTGTTTGATCAATAGAATTTTCTTCTTCATCAAGATCCAACTTACAGGGGGTACTCATGAGAGTGTCACTATATTTAGTGATATCCAATCCAAAACATTTTAAAAAATCTCTAGTATATTAAATTTGAGTTAAAACAGTCCAATCGTTATTTTGAATGATTTTAAATCCATGAAAGAATTTTAGTTCTCCCATTAAACTCATTTCAAATTCTTTTTGCATCATTTTAGAAAAATCCACACATAATGAATATTTTGAAGATCCAAAAATAATATCATCTACATAATTTTGAACAATTAAAACATCATTTGAAATTTTTTTTATAAAGAGGGTAGGATTGGAAATTCCTTTTGTAAAACCTTTGGAAATTAGAAATGTACTCAATCTGTCATACCAAGCTCTTTGAGCTTGCTTTAAACCATATAATTCTTTTGATAGTTTGATGATATGATTTTAAAAATGAGAGTTTGTAAATCCAGGGGGTTGTTCAACATAAACATCCTCAGCTATATACCCATTTAAGATTGCACTGTTGACATCCAGTTGATATAGTCTGAAATTCAGATGTGCATCATAAGAAAATATACTTCTACGGGATTCTAATCTAGCTAGAGGAGAAAAAGTATCTGCATAGTCAATTCCTTTTTCTTGACTATAGCCTTCTACAACTAATCTACCCTTATTCCTAAATATGTATCCGGCATCATCTACATTATTTCTAAAAAACCATTTAGTGCCTATAGTTAATGTTTCTATAGGTATTTTCACTAATTCTTATTCTTTGATTCTGTCAAATTGATTAAGCTCTTCTTGCATAGCTATTAACCAAAATTCATCTATGATGGCATCATCAATGTTTTTTTGGTTATAGCTGTGACAAGAAGTCTTCCTGTTCAACCTGATTTCTATGAAAAGCTCTAGTATGTGTCCGTATATCAATATTACCAACAATAGAATCTAAAGGGAGATTATTTAGAATCCTAGTTGATCTAGTAAAGGTAGAACATGAAATTTCAGGTTCTTCTCCAGGTTCGGGTTCATTAAGATTAGATTTTGATATATTTCCAAAACTGGTTGTCTTTACAACAGGTTCATTGATTTTATCATTAAGGTTCAGAATAGACAAATCTCCTTCATGATTTTCAAGAGATGACTTTGGATCATGTCGATCAGTTTCATCAAATTTGATGTGAACAGATTCTTACACACACTTGGTTTTCATATTAAACACTCTATATGTAACAACCCAAGATTTTACGAGAATTATTCTGTTTAATTTAATTGATGTCTGGTGTTGTATGGTACACCAAAATTAGCTTGTACTATATGCAACATTGTATTAGCTTGCAGTATACGCAACACTATTCTTGGCACGTGTTGCACACAATTTCACGTTCATTTTGTGGAAATTATTTTACGAAACATTAAGTATAGATATTTTGTAATCTATAAATGAAATTTGTTTTGATTATGTTCTACGCAACACCAAATAGAGCTTTCACTACATGTAGCCCTAACATTTCTTACATTACACACAATGAAGACCTTCTTCGATAGCATGTGTAGTATGCAATACCAAGTGTCACTAAACGAGATATTATTTTAATTTTATTATGAACTACCCATTATGAATAGTAATACCCACTTTTTGAAATTTTATATATTTTATTTTACAAAATGGACTTCATTTTTGGATTCTGAATATCAAAATTATCCTAGGGTGATTTTTTTGGTATTTTTCTGAAAACATTCAATTTTTGAGAAATATTTAAAACACTAGGTTACTATTTAAAACCTGACATTTTATTTAAATAATTATTTATTTTATTTAAATATATTTTAGGTAAAAATTGATACATAATACCAATATAAGTTCAATGTAATTCATTGGAGTCATTTTATAATAATTTTAGAGATATAAAAATTTTATTGAACTTTTCACCGTCTTTTACCCACCTCCTAGGAGAGTTAGAAAATTTACATAAAACTTAATTTTACCGCTTCTGTAAGTGTAATTTCAACAATCTGAGAGACACGGTTAATATTAAGGAGTAAAATTTAGTTCAATAAGATAAAAATAATTTTTGGTGAATAGAAACTTTTTACTTTTATTTACCACGGTTAGAAGTAAATAGGGTAATTAAGGGAAAAATGATTTATTGTTACCCTAACACATGTCTTAATTCTATTGTATAAGTGTAGTTCGACCAAAAACAGCCGTAGGGATAAAATATTACCCTTTAGGTCCACATCGATTAGATTAGGACATTTATTATTATTTTATTTAAAGAAAAATTTAAATAGTAAAAATCAGTGTTTAATAACTAAAACATTTTTAATATAGGGTTATAAATAAGATAAAATATACTATAAATATTTATTACAAATATAAAAACATATCATACATAATTTTATTTTATTTATAATTTTTAGAAATTATATAATTTAATTTATTTATGACACAATGATGATGTAGTAATTACCTTATTAATGAAATATTAACATAATTGATGTTATAAATACTCAAATAAATGTAAATTTGGACTTTTTATGAATTACACTAATTTTATTGGTCAATATGACTTGTTATTATTTATTTATTTAACTTTTTTAGAACAAATCTTGCTGTAATGATTTTCACAAAAATCATGTACCCAATAGTGTCAAAATTGACATAAAATAGTTTTTAAAACAAATATAATACTATTAATTCTTATTTTATTCCTAAAAATATAAGGATCAACCAAATGACTTAGATAAGGATATATATATTAATAATGATACACTTGGGGGGTCTTTTGGCTTGTTATAGTATGTCTATTAACAATATATTTTAATAAATCAAAAAGACACGATAAAAGTTAAATAATTTAACTTAGAGTTAAATCTAAATGATAAGGATAAAATAGTAGCCTAAACTTGTATAAAACATATAGGTTGAGATTATTTTCCTATAAATACCTTAGTTTATAAATAAATCAATTTGGAGCTCTGAAAAAATTAATATGACTTCAATATAAAATAATATTTTATGTTTTCCTAAGGTGCCCCTCTCCTCCCTTATAAAAAGGGCACCCCTTCCCTCTTCTCTTCACACCATTTTGAGCCATGAAGATCAGACAATCCCGGACCATTTATCTTCTCCACATCCCTAAAAACATTCTGGAGGTTCTGATCTTCTCAAAAGACCAACTCTATTTCCCTAAGAAGAAGTTTAAAGTAGGTGCGTTGAGGAATAGATAATCTCTTCTTCTGATTCGGTCATGTTTCTTTCGTCTTCTAATTCTAATTATTTAGTTGTTTCACTAAAATATAATAACATTAGTATAACTAATATTATGATATATTATTATAAATATGAAAAAAAATCATATTTCATCTTCTATCCATCCTACGGAAAACAAAATCATTGTGCATGCGTACGTACAGAATTTCGTCTCCACGTCGTGGTGTAATCTGTTTTCGACCACCACCTTAATTGGATGGGTAAAATGGTGTAAATAAATAACTATATATCATTATTTTAAAGTGATGTTGATTATGAACTATCATACATACACTTAAATACAATTCTACGATCATTGGAAATGATATCATCGCTTGGGCGTACGCACGGACTGCCGTCTCCACGACGCGATGAGATTTATTCTCCATGTTAACCATTCATGAATGATTATAAAGTATATATAATGAATAATAATGAAATATATGATATAATAATGATAATATATTTATGTATATTTATATATATGTCATTTACATAGTTCAATTCATGTCAATAAGGAAAAGAAAACAACGTTCATGCGTACGTACGACCTACCGTCTCCATGAATGGTCTATTTCTTTTCATTCATGTTTCTATTATATATATATATATATATATAAACTGAATATATATGACATATAAATCATTATTTACATTCTGTAACTAAGTAATTCATGACATAAGTAATAATAATATCAAGAACAACAAGTCCAAACAAGTACAATAAATAAAACAATTTTACTCAAAATGCTGCTTTAACAAATAATTTACAAAAGAACGGATAATATAAAGTCATAATTGAACCATATATGATATAATAACAATGAATATGATCCTGTAATAAGTAAATGACATTATTTAAGTCATTTTACAAGATGTTTGGATACGTACGAAGCATATCGGACCAAAGGTATGGGATAATTATTTCAATCTCATACTTATCCATGATTATTTATTCGTAAGTATTTAATGGGGTTATGATTATTATCCATGTACATATGTTCTCAATTTTTTTTGATAAAATGTTTAATTTTCTTCCATATATTTTTAAATAAATTATTACCCTTTTTAACTTTTACCACATAATATGGAAGGAATCTTATTTTTACCATACAAGGTACTTTTTGACTTTTCCAGCCAAAGTATGATATGAATGTTTTTTTAACATATACTGCATGAATGGATATTTATGATTTCATAGAACATTATTTCCATGAAGATTCCTTTACAAGTTTTCATGTTTATTTTTAATCAACTTCCTAATGTTTAAAATTGAATGATATGTTAAGAAAGGATAAATGTTTTAGAAGTAGAAAGGATATTTTCTTCATGAATGGATTTCAAGTGTTTTATCAAAATTATTTTCTATATAAGATAATAAAGTGTTCTATTTCTATACATATTTTTACATTTATTTGATTATGTTATGATGGAATTAATTTTATGATGTCCTTTTATCTTATATGGATTATTTTATGATTCCATGATGTTTAATAATCCCATTTTTATTACATGGGTTATGCTATGATTTATGATTTATGATTTTGTGGAAAACAAAAGAATGGTTTCATTATGAGAGGGGGGACCTCTATCTCACTCCAATGCATTGGGTAAAGATTTATATCTCATTATATCGACATGGATAGAACGATAAGTTTATCCGGTTCAGTGATACAGGACTGGAATGTGCTCTGAACTCAATTCAGAAAGGGACTTTGTCCACTAAGATGGTCTTGGCAGTAATGTCTTGGCTACTATGGAAATCATATCATGTGCTTTATGGTTTTAGACAATTACATGTTTTATTCCAATGAAATTTTATCATGGATTATGTTCTTTTATTATATATGCCTTACGTACTTCCAATATTTATGTCTATGCTCATGATTTGGATGTTTAGATTTTATATTCATGTTTTCGCATTCAAATGTTTATGGATTGTTGTATGTTATATATGTTTACCCTTATTGATCATTTGAGATCACCCTTTTTATTTTTTCTTTTTCCCAAGATATAAAATAAGGTTTTAGGTATGAAAACAAAAGGGGAATATTTTTATGGGAGATGATGAAGATCTTTCACCGTGATTAGAATATTATTTTTCCGAGTTTCCAAAGACACTAAACTATTATGGTCCTTTTGTGTTTGTTTTTATTATGTATTAATTATTCCGTAAAAGTAATTTAATCTCTATCTACATCAAGATTTGGGTCTCTATAGTTTGTATCAGAGGTTCGGTTTAGTCAACCTTTGGAAACTGGGATGTGAGAACTATACAAAGATCCCTAAAGATATTTCTAAGGTATGTCTAAGGATGTCCATAAGGTTATGTATATGTATTGGTTATAGAGCTAAATTACAGTAACGATATTAGAATTAAACCTAAAATGTTGGATATTAATGTTACTCCCCATTGATTATGATTTTCCCTCTCACACTAATCTTTTTGGTTTTTAAAAAATGACTGGAAACATGAAGATTCACGATAATGGAGGATATGATGGACAATGGAATGATATTCTTCATGAGAAACCAAATGAAATGGGATTTGGAAGTCAAAAAATCATTATTATTCCTAATCGGAAATCTCACAATATGATCAATAATCTCAACTTTGGTAAGTATCCTGACTCATCTAATAAGAGAAAGATGGTGTTTCATGGTGATCATATAGGAAAAAAAGTTCAATTTCCCTCATTTAAATCATATGGGAACAGGCATCAAGGAGAATGTTTCAAATAAACAAGGAGATTCATTGGGTGTGGAAAAGAAGTACACAAAGCAAGTAATTGTAATGGAAAAGGTTTACCTAACACCATGGAAATGGATAATGGTATTGCTAAGACATCAACAACGGTTTAGTGTTTTAAATGTGGAATGTACGGTCATTATGCAAACCAATGCCCTAATGGAAAATCCCATAAAGAGAATAAACATGGTCATATGGGTAGTATTTATATGGATGATGATGAAAAGACTAAAAATGATATATGAGAAGGAAGAAATGATGATGCTCAGTCAGTGGTTTAAGAAGGTAGTGTAATGATTGTATGTTTATCAAGAATAATGTATGGTACTATGGAATAATGAAAAATCTAAGGACTGTTACAATGTTGCCTTTGCATGAGCTTTGAAAGTATATGTTGAATGGTACCAGTAACCATGCAATGTTATTCAAATGTTTTTGGAAAGCACATAATATGTGCATAAAGAAGGGATAATTAGATAATGAATTGATTGATAGTATTGATGATCTCATTACTGATATAAGGACAACGTGATGTCATGGTTTGAGTATATAGAATTTTCGGGATTTTGGTATGTGTAATGAGTTACCTTTTGACAAAATTCATGTTTTCAATATGGCTCTATGATAATTTATGTTTCAAGAGAATACATGAATAAGGTATTCACTTGTTTGGAATGTAACCAAAGATAAGTCATATGATATATGGGGGAGAAATGATTGTATTCACATGCTCGGTAGATGACATTTATAGTAATTGTTTTCTTTATACTATGAGCTTGGACAAAAGTATTTTGGATAAGCCTAAATATTTGAATGAATTATGTTAGACATAAGATAGTATTGTTTAAGGCTAGAATTTTTATTATTTTATTGCAGGAATGTTATTACAATGTAGTTTTAGAAAAAGGGACAACCTGCAGGATGGGTGACAACCCGTCGCGTCGGACAATGACGTGAGAATAAAACCCAAAACTGAAGTGCAATTGGACATTATTTTCTCCCACTGGCCTACAAGAATTTCTTGCTTAGTAGAAACTTGTTTTATGAAGTAGTACGATAGATGAAATATAAGTCCGTTTTTGGAATCATATACGATTATCCTCACCATATATGGACTTATGTATATTAGATATCTTTTGCTAACCTTTTGTTTGAGACATATGGAAGGACCCATCCTTCTATCACATGATCTGCTATCACTTCACGAATGACAAATTCCACTTCATTTCTTTAAGAGATGATGTGGAAATTGTTCAAGGCACGAACAACGCTGATATTATACCGAAATAAAGTAAGTATTTCTTCTATTTCAAATTTTTCAACTTTAGGAAAATGATCTGGAAAACCAAAAATGTTGTCCTAGTGCCCTTATATCTGATGAATCAGATGGTACCTTATATCATCAGTAATTTATGGCATTTTGATTGTAGTCTTTTTCATATCCATGTTCTCTTCCACTCTCCATCAGAACATGAAGGTTAGATTTTCCTTCCATATCCATATTTTCACTTGTGTTCTCATATGTGGTAACCCATTGATCAGTTAATTTGGGTACCCATTACATTTCATAATTTTGTTTTTAATGTTCAGTTTTTGTATTCCTTTTTACGATGTGGGTTTCTATGAATGAAACATTCAAGTAGTAAATGCTTTATAACCCCGACGAATTTTGAGGGAGAAATTCATTTTAAGGTGGGTAGATTGTATCAACCTGTGATTTTATGAGAATTACTATTTTTAATGTTAGTAATATCTTGTGTTGTATGCTACACAAAAATTAGATTGTACTATATGAAACACTGTATTAGCTTGCAGTATACGCAACACTATTCTTGGCTTGTGTTACACACAATTTCATGTTAGTTTTGTGGAAATTATTTTATGCAACAGTAAGTATAGATTTTTTTAGGTATAAATGAAATAAGTTTTGATTATTTTATACGAAAAACCAATTGGAGCTTTCACTACAGGCATCCCTGACTTGTCTTACATTACAGGTAATAAATTCATTCTTCGATAGAATGTGTAGTACGCTATACCAAGTTTCAATAAACAGGATATTATATTATTTTAATTATGAACTAGCCGTTAAGAATATTAATGCCCACTTTTTGAAATTTTATAAAATTTACTTTTCAAAATGGACTTCATTTTTGGATTCATAATATCGAAATTAGCATAGGGTGATTTTTAGGTATTTTTCTGAAAACATTAAAATTTTGATGAATTGTGAAAACACAAGGTTACTATTTAAAACCCGACTTTTTATTTAAATTTTTATTTATTTTATTTAATTTTATTTAAGTTCTAAATTGATACATAATACATATATATTTTTAATTTAATTCATTGGATTCATTTTATAATAATTTTAGACATATAAAAATTTTATTGAACATTTCACCGTCTTTTACCCACCACCTAGGAGAGTTTGAAAATTTACATTAAACATAATTTAACCACTTCTGTTAGTGGAATTTCAAAAATCCGAGAGGCACACGTAATATAAAGGAGTATAATGTGGTCAAATAAGATAAAAATAATTTTTGGTGAAAAGTAAATTTTTCCTTTAACTTACCACGGTTAAATGTAAATAGGGTAATTGAGGGTAAAAATTATATTATTACTACCCTAACACATGTACTAATTCTATTTGATAAGTTTAGTTCGACCAAAAACAACCTTAGGGATAAAATATTACCCTTTATTTCCACTTGGATTATATTAGGAAATTTATTATTATTTTATTTAAAGAAAAATTAAAATAGTTAAAATCAATGTTTAATAACTAAAGCATTTCTAATATAGGGTTATACAGAAGATAAATTAGACTCTAAATATTCATTAGAAATCTAAAATTATTTCATACGTAATGGTTTTTTATTTATAATTTTTAGACATTAAATAATTTAATATCTTTATGGCACAATGATGATGTAGTAATTACCTTATTACTGAAATATAAACCTAATTGATGTTATAAATAACCAAATAAATGTAATTTTAGACTTTTTATTAATTACACTAATTTAATAGGTTAATATAACATGTTTTTATTTGTTTTATATTACTTTTTTAGAACTAATCATGCTGTAATGATTTTCACAAAAATCAAGTTCCAAATAGTGTCAAAATTGAAAAAAAAATAGTTTTTATAATAAAATTATATTATTAAATGTTATTTTATTCATAAAAATATATGGATCGACCAAATGTCTAAATAAGGATATATATATTAATAATGAACCAATTGGGGTTCTTTTGGATTTTAATAGTATGTTTATTAACCATATAGTGTAAGAAAACAAAAAAGTCACGGTAAAAGTTAAATTATTTAACTTAGAGTTAAATGTAAATGATATGGATAAATTAGTAAGATAAACTTCTCTAAAACCTATTGTTTGAGAGTAATTTGACCCATCCCCATATTAGATTCTAAATAAATCAATTTTGAGTTATTAAAAACCGAATATGACTTTATTATAAAATAATATTTTACGTTTCCCTATGTTTCCCCTCTCATCCCTTATAAAAATGGAACCCCTTCCCTCTTCTCTTAACACCCTTTTGAGCCTTGAATATCTACCAAACCATGCCAATTTCTCATCTACACTTCCCTAGAAACATTCTGGATGTTCTGATCTTCTCAAAAGTCCAACTGTAGTTCCCTAAAAAGAAGTTTAAAGAAGGTGTGTCGAGCAATAGGTAATCTCTTCTTCATATTCTCTCAAGTTTATTTCTTCTTATACTTGTTCTACTTTAGTTGTTTCACTATAATGTAAAAAAATCAGTATCACTAATACTCAAATATATTATTATAAATATGAAACAACTGTATTTCATCTTCTATCCATCCTATGGAAAATGAAATCATTGCGCATGCGTACGTACGGAATACCGTCTCCACGCCGTGGTGTAATCTGTTTTCGACCACCACCTTAATTGGATGGGTATAATGGTGTAAATACATAACTATATATGATTATTTTAAAGTTATATTGATTATAAAATATTATGCATACACTTCAATAAAATTCCTTGATCATTGGAAATGATATCATGGCTCGTGCGTACGTAGGGACTACCGTCTCCACGATGCGATGAGATTCATTTCCATGTTAACCATTCATGAATGATTATAAAGTATATATAATGAATAATAATAAAATATATGACATAATAATGATACTGTATTTATGTATATTTATATATATGTCATCTATAAACTTCCTTTCAAGTCAATAATGAAATGAAAACATCGTTCATGCGTACGTACGACCTACCGTCTCCATGAACGATATATTTCTTTTATTTCATCTTTATATTATATATATATATAAACTGAATATATACGATATATAAAACATGATTTAAATTTTTTTAGTAAGTAAATCAAGATATAAGTAATAATAATATCAAGAACAACATGTCCAAACAAGTATGATAAATAAAATGATTTTACCCAAAACACTGCTTTAACATATAATTTACAAAAGAACGGGTAATATAAAGTCATAAGTGAACCATATATGATATAATAACAATTAATATGATTCTGTAATATGTAAATGACATTATTTAAAGAATTATACCATAAGTTCGGATACGTACGAAGCATATCGGCCCTAAGGTAAGGGTTAATTATTTCAATCTCATTCTTATCAGAGATTGTTTATTCGTAAGTATTTACTAAGGTTATGTTTTTTATCCATGTACATATGTTCTCAAAATGTTTTCATAAAATGTTTAATTTTATTACATGTATGTTTAATTTCATTGTTACCCTTTTTTTTCTTTTACCACATCATATAGAAGGAATATTATTTTTACTATATGAGGTACTTTTTGACTTTTCCAGCTAAAGTATGAGAAGAATGTTTTTTAACTAATACGGCATGAATAGATTTTAATGATTTCACAGAAAATTATTTCCACGAAGCTTCCTTTACAAGTTTTAAACTTATTTTTAATCAACTTCATTATGTTTAAAATTGTATGACATGTTAAGAAAGGAAAAATGTTTTTGAAGTAGAAAGGTTATTTTCCTCAAGAATGGAGTTCAAGTGTTTTATCCAAATTATTTTCCATATAAGAAAATATAGGGGTCTATTTCTATCCCTATTTTACATTGATTTTATTATGTTATTATGGAATTAATTTTATGACATCCTTTTATCTTATATGGATTATGTTGTGATTCCATGTTGTTTAAGAATCCCATTTTTATTACATGGGTTATGCTGTGATGTATGATTTATGATTTTGTGGCACACATAAGAGTGGTTTCATTATGAGAGAGGTGGGACCTATATCTCTCTCCAATTAATTGGGTAAAAATTTATATCTCTTGAGATAAGCATGGCTGGTACGGTAAGTTAATCTGGTTCAGTGATACATGACTGGAACGAGGAGTGAACTCGATTCAGAAAGGGACTTTGTCCCCTAAGATGGTCTTGGCAGCAATGCCTTGGCTACTATTGAAATCATATCATGTGATTTATGGTTTTCCACAATTACATGTTTTATTCTCATGATATATTATCATTAATGATGTTCCATTATGATATAATCCTTACATACTTCCAAGATTTATGTTTTTTCTCAAGATTTGGATGTTTCGATTTTATTTTCATGTTTTCGAATTCAAATGTTTATGGATTATTGTATGATCTCCATGTTTACCCTTACTGAGCATTTGAGCTCACCCTTTTTATGTTTTCTTTTTCTCTATATAAAAAAATGTTTTAGGTAAGAAAACAAAATGGGAATATTTTTATGGGAGATGTTGATGATCTTTCAGCGTGATTAGAAGATTATTTTTCCGATTTTCCAAAGACACTAAACTATTACGGTCCTTAGGTGTTTATTTTTGTTATGTATTAACTATTCCGAAAAGTAATGTACTGTCCATGTACATCATCCATTGGGTATCTACACTATAGGCATCACTAGTTATAGAATATCGTAAAAATATTCCTTCGTCGCTTTTAGAGGAAAACATGTCAAGATTATCCTTGGTATTAAGAATAAAGACATTGTAACCAAATACTCTAAAGTAATTAAACATAGGTTTCATATTGTTCCACAACTCATAAGGGGTCTAATTAAGAATTGGTCTAATCAAGACTCTATTTATGATATAAAAATTTATATTCACAGCTTCATCACAAAAGTAAATAGGCAGGTCATACTCATTAAGCATTGTTCATGCAATTTCTTGAAGGGTTCTATTTCTTCTTTCTACTACACCCTTAGGTTGAGGTGTTCTAGGGGAAGAAAAGTTGTGATTATAGCCATTGTGCGAGCAATAAGACTCAAACTCATTATTTTCAAACTCATGACCATGATCACTTCTCAGGGTATTAATCTTAAGTCCACTAAGGTTCTCTACAGACATGCAGTATTTAATAAAGTAAAAACATGCTTCAATTTTGTGAGTTCAGAAGTATACCCTAGTATATCTAGAAAAGTTATCTACTAAGAAATAGACATAGTGGTTCCCATTTAAACTAGAAACTATATAAGGTCCAAAAAATCCATGTGAACCAACTCGAAAGGTTGATAAGTTGAAACTTATTTTTCTGATTTTAAAGAAACTTTATGTTGCTTTCTCTTTTAACAGGGATTATAAACTATTTCATATGAGAAATCAAGTTAGGGTAGGTCTCTAACTAAGTTCTTTCTAGTCAATTTTCTATGTGAATGAATGTTTCATTGTCCTACCCTTCTGTGCAACATCCAAGATTCTTTATGAAACACATTTAAACAAGAAACATTTTGACTATCTAAAGAATTCAAATCAGCAACATAAACATTTTAATTTCACAATATAGAAAATACTAAAACCTTTTTGTAATTAAAAACATTACAAGAGTAATTTTCAAATTTAACATTAAAACTATAGTCACTTAACTAAGATATACTCAACAGGTTTTATTTCAAACGATCATCAAATAAAACTTTAGAAATTAAAAATGAGTCAGTGTTACCAATTTGGCCTAGGCCAATGATCTTTCCATTAGAATTATCACCAAAGGTGACATAGCCTCCAACAACTATTATTACGATTTTAAAGCCCGAGTAATCTCCATACATGTGACTTGAACATCCAATGTCCAAGTACTATTTTTCCCTATAGGAACTCTTTCAAGAGGTCTCCTAAAAAATAGGTTTTGACAGAGAATGATTTTGGAATCCAGATTTTCTTGTGTCCAGACAGGTTAGCATGTAAAGCTGTAGGTACCCAAATTTGTCTTATGGGTCTCATATAATTTACAGAATCAATTGATTTTTATATATAATATTTGTTTTATCTATAATAATGTGAATAACTAGTTGAGGAATATGAATTTCCATAACAAGAACTAATAGAATTTTTTCCATATTTAGGAATAAATCTATTTTTGGTGAACTATCTCTGTCCATGTTTGTATCCTAAACTAGTAGTATACATCGGTGCCACATGTTTACCTAGAATTTGAGTTATATTGTTCTTTCCATTCGTGAAATTTTCTAATCCCTTTCTCAGTTGATCATTACACATTTTCGGTTCAGTATATTCTTTTAACAATTGAGAAGTCCTTTCCTTTTCAATCTCAAGGAGAGATTTAACAGCGCAAGATAAAGCATGCTGTTTCGTTAAGGATTTTTACTTTTCCATAAGTTCATTACAGGTCTCTTCTATAATATTACATTATTCAAATAATTCTTCACTAGGAATGTTTTTAGATTCATAATCAGAATCGGAATCAACTCCATAATAGTATGAATTTAAAGCAGGAGGGTCCAGTGTTACCTCAGATGTGTTTGTCATAAAACACATGGTAGCTTTATTAAAATCTTCATATTTAGCAGAATCAAAATCACATGAAGTGTCTTCTGAATCACTCCATGTTTCATTAATTTTTTTCTTTTACTTACTGTCCTTATAGTCATATTTCTTCTTGAACTTCAATTTTGGACAGTCAGTATTAATGTGACCTTTTCTCTTACATTCATAGTAGATAACTTCATCACTCAAATAATATTTCATCCAATCCTTTTTTCAATGACCATTTCTATAATATTTACCTTTGAAGTTTGATTTTTAAAAAATTTCTTCTTCCTATAGAATTTATAAAATCTTCTGGCTATTTAAGCCATCTCAACATCACTATGAGAATCTGAACTTTCACATGTTGAGATTTCAGTAGGTATGTGAACTTTCTCCATGTCCTTACTCTTTGAGGAAGTTGACATAAATTCCACTGAACTCCTTTTAGGCTCATCATCATCTTCTTTATTCACCTTGAGTCCTTCCTCATACATCATAATCTTACCAATTAGCTATTTGATAGGCAGAGCACTAATGTCACATGACCCTCTTATTGAAAAAGATGTGTCTCTCCATCAGTCTGGAAGACATCTCAATATTCTCATAATTTATTCCTTTACAGGAACAACCATTCCATGGGAGCTCATAGTGTTTACAATCTCATTGAACCTGAGATACATATCAGAAATAGGTTCATTAGTCTTCAATTAAAAATTACCATTTTTAATAGTATAAGTGTTCAAACTCTTTTCTTTATCATTGTTTGTTCCTTCATGAGAAACACCCATAGTATCCCATATTTCATAATCCGTTTTGCAAGAAAATATTCTATTAAACTCTTAATCTCCAAGAGAAAAATACAGGGCATTCATAGCTTTACAATTATTATTGTAAGCTATTCTAGTAGGTTCATCCCAAGTTATTCTTTCCATTTATATAAGCTTATATTGAGTCTCTATAGCAGTCCAGATTTCAAACCCCATACTCTCATAGTGAATTTTAATCTTATTTTTCCACTGGGAATTTTTTGTACCATTGTAGAAAGGTGTCATGTTGGTAGCAGCACCTTCTAGTCGATTATCCATAGTTAGATTTTGGAAAATATATTTAATGATCTAAAATATATAACTAACAAAAAAATAATATCTTTAAGAAACAACTAATATTATAGTTGAAAAACTGAATGTATTGAAATCCTTTAATAAAAACAAAACCATTAATACCGAATGTTGGTCGGAGTGGATACTCAAGAGGGGGGTGAATTGAGCTCCAAACACAATTTCTATTAAAAAAATTTATATTAAATTTCCCAATTTATAAAACATGTTAAACTTTAGTGAATTTTTACAACATTATGAGTTTAATTAGGTTCTCAATGTTTGATAAGGTCTCAGTTATATTAATCAGAAGATTAAATTTGATTTTGAATCTAATCTAATGATTTACAATAGTTACAAACACTTGTGAGATTAACTATCAAAGTATCATTAAAATAGATTTGAATATCAATGTAATTAGCAGCGGAATATAAAATATAAAGTATATTTTAAACCTAATATATGAATGGACTATAGACGTAAAATAAGTGGTTTAGACTCAGGATGAGAACTAATCCACTCCACTCAGCGATCACCTTCAACTAAGAAGTCTATATAAATAAACTCTGATCCACACCATGGATCGGGGTTAACAACAGTTCATTGACTATACAAGACACGCAAGGACCTATTCCACAGTTTTCATGGGAAAAAAAATAATGATCAGGCCATGCAGGTACCTCTTCCACAGTTTTCGTGGGTAAACAAGAGTAAAAAAGGTTTGGTGTGAGGACTTTGAAATCATTCAGTTCAGCATAGGAGTAAGTGTGTGTGTAAAATATATAGAGTACACAAACTGCTCGAAAGTAAACAATATAATCACTTAGAGTTAGTAGAAAAGAGTTTAGAATGATCTAGTGATTAACAGTGCATCTCGGGACTCCCTTGATTCAGCAGAAATGCTTATGAGTCCTTCTCTGGTTTTTCTGTTGAAAAATAGAGTGTCGTGGGTCGGCTAGTGTTCTTCACAAGTGAAGATGTTATGTACTTCGTGTGTTCTTCGGTAGTGTTAGATTTCATTCATGATAGTTCTTTTAATATCGTGCATTGTGTTCTTCACAGTTGTGCTCATGATTATCATTCTGTTCAGTACAGAGCACTCACATTTCATGATTATCTGTATTGTCTCTCACGTGCCTTAATCCTTGGGCACACTTTTCTTTTTCATTGAATGTATGAGGTTGAGCTGACAGGTTCCAGGTATTTTGTGCCTCGTACCTCATACTATGTCTATAAATAAACATTAATTATGTCAATGTAATAAATTTTTCAAATATGACCCTTAAAATGTAAAATAATAAAAAGACAAAAGAGTTTAAGAAATAGTGTCACAGTAGTTATGAAAATGGTGTCTCCTTCCTGGTTTGACCTTCACGATGTCTTCTTCATGGTATCTTTTTCACGGTATGTACTTCATGGTGAATCTGTGTCATGGTGTCTCGCTCATGGTGTCAAAGTCATGGTGTCTGGCTTATGGTTTCTGGATTACGGTTTCTGGCTTCCGGTGCCTTGATGATTGTGTCTGGCTAACTATGTCTGGTACTTAGACAAACAGAATGTCTAGCTAACTGTGTCTGTTCTTAGACAAGCAAAATATCTGGCTAAATATGTCTTGTACTTATACAAAAATAATATTTGGCTATCTATGTCTGCTACTAAGACAAACATAATTTCTAGCTAACTGTGTCTGTTCTTAGTGCCTTGCTTCACAGTGTCTTTTTCTGGTACTTAGATAGACAACTGTATTCATACATAAACATTAATATGCATAAAATTAATTGAACTTAACCATTATAAAGTATAAGATAACATGAAACATAAACACACTTAAATGATAATATTTGTTAGTTTTGGGATCATGAATAAGATTTGTAATTATTATTGAGATTTGAAAACAGTAATGAGATTTGTGATCATTAAAACAGGATTAATACATGAGTAGTCCAACACTGATAAATGGAAATAAAAAAAAGAATTTGAAATGAAATTTTATTCATGTATTATATAATTAAAAATTATACCATACATAATTATTCATTTATCATGATATAGATTTATTAAATTTTATGTTAATGATAAATGAATATTTTATTTTGGTGGTTTTCAAAAAATCATAAAATGTTTCATCTTATTTGATATTATGTATATATATTAGCTATGGAAAATTAAATAAATTATAATTTATAGATAATAATCATATTTTACCTGAGTATTACTTTTATCATATGTTTTGTATTCATTTATGGAATACTGCTAATCCTTATACATGGAGTAATTTAAATGACCTAATTTGGGAAATGGTTTCATTTCATTAAATAAGGGGAGATAAAAATGTGATAGAAATATCATTTTCCTTTATAAATATATGATTTTAGTATATACATGATTCTAGAACAATATTTATTTTATCAATTAATGGGAATATGAGAATGTATAAGAAGAAAATAAATTATGAGCTGTGGTTTGAGAAACCATCCTCTCGAATATCACAATCTTGATGGATAGTTTATGGAATGTTGAAATGGAATTGGTTGAAACCAGAAGCACTAAAACCAAAAGAGACTGTGAATGAGTAATTTTGGAAGCTATTTGAAAATACAAATGGTGTGTGGGGATAACAAGTTGGTGCGGGGTGGTATTTATAAGTGTGGATATTTAGTCATAAGAGAAAATATATTAATTATTATATATTTTAATCAAATAATGTTTGGGAGGAATTGATTCCCAATAAGTTTTTTGTTATGAAATTTTTTAATTGACTGTTTGTTATGAGAAAAAATTCTACCAATAATTTAATGTTTTTTTGGTATTTTAATATTTTACCTTTTAACTTTAACCTGCTGTATTATTTTACATATACTACAGAAACTATTATGTTACCATGGTAATTTTTTTATTAATAAAAATAATGTTTAACATATAAAAAACATTTATACTAATTCAAAATAAAGAGTCCATTTTTAATGATACAATTTATTATATTTATTAGAATATAATAAAAATATGTAACATATATAACACATAAAAAAGTAATTTTTTAGGATAAAATCATATTTCTCAAAATAATTAAGAATGTGTTTATAAATGTAACACCTTATATATTATGTAACTACGTATCAAAATTATTATCACTAATTGTGTTTTATAAATTTAAAATCATGAAAATATAATAATTATTTTATAATATTCAATGTATTTTGTATGGCGAATATTTTCATGTTTTAACAAAAAATTTAAAACATTATACACAATAAAAAATTTAAGCTCTTCTAATTTAGATTATATGATTCCAAAAATGATTTAAAATTTATAAAATAATTTTCTTTTAATTATTCAGTTTTTAATTAAACCTATTCTCTCATAAAAACGTATAAAATTTTATTTTTTAGTATAACATATATTTTGTTGAACGGAATGAATTTATAAAAATTATGTTTACATTGTCTAGGAATAACTAATTTTTTATTTTATATTAACATCGTATATATTTAGATATATATAATTTTATTCCCACCTATGATATTAATTTCATGTTTTTAACAGACAAGTTAATATAATGAGTTTTTAGGTTTTTTTAAGATCAGTGTTATGTGAAACATATGCAATTAAAAATAGTGTTCATTTAAAATATTATGGTGTTACAAATATTTTATGACTAACAATATGAAAAATTATATTTTAATTTAAATATACCAATGAATATATTGTTATGTTGATTTATAAATTAATAAATATTGACTTTGATAAAAATTATATTTTTCATGTGTTAAAAAATAAATTTTAATCACTGTTATATATTATCATAATAAAGAATAACATTTTGATTAATGAAATAATTAATTTAATAATGAACATTTTCAATAAAAATTACTACAAATGTATACATTAAATATAAAAGATAATTTTTTTCATAATTTCTGACTGTATGATTTATATGAGTTTAAAAAATATTATGTTAAAAAAACTAATCATATGTCAGTAAATTTATATTGTATTTTGAAAGATAAAATTCATATATTTAGATAAATATTGTCAAAAAATAAATATTTTTTGAATAAGAACATATAAATTATAAAATGATAAATTTTCCATAATTATATGAGACAGTCAAATATTCATATTAAAACTAAATACTCTGTAAATATAATGTTTTTATTTTGAAATGATATTGACCAAAAACTAATTTAATATATTAATTAAATGGTATACTCGACCAAATATATTTTTCTTCCATGGGAAATTATTTTTTTAGATAATTTGATTAATTTTACAATTCATTTCTCATACCTCAAAAACATATATAATATTTTATGGGTTTTAATGAATTTCATAAAGAAAATAACTCATATAAACATCGACAAGAGTATTATTTTAATGATTTAGACCAATATCCACATAAAATAATTAATTCCACTACTCCATAGAGAATATATGACAATGTAAAATGTTATATTCTTTTGTTTTTATTTTTTTATTCTATATATTCTAAAACCTGTATTTGGGAAAAAAAATTGGACACTGATATGTTTTCTTACATAAACCCACTATATATCAAATTTTTATTCAGTCAAAATTATTCGATATTTCTAGTACACTTCCCTAAAATATATAATGTCCTTACGCAGTTCCCCCATGATCTTCATATGCCCCTCCAAACCTTTTGGAATCACTATATCAATGTAATAGAAACCCCTCTCTTCTTTTTATCCATGTACCTCTTCTATGATGAGCCTATTAATTTAAATTTTCTATTTTCTGGGTATTTATTTCAACATAACTCATAGTAAATTTTTTCTTTGTGTTAATAGAGAAATCATTAAATCCCATTAATCACACTCATGAACCATTATATACATATGTAATGGCTCACAAATTGTCCTATAGTCTTCTATACCAAATGTGATGGCATTCTGTACATTCTTGTCAATTTGATAACATTAATTATATTAATCTATTTGAAAAACATGTTAATTTTTTTTAAAAATGATAATTATCCCTCTATATTACACTTGATATAATCATAATATGTTATCATTTATTCGCTATCATTATAGAGGATAACTAATCTATTACTATTCAAAAATTCCATCCTTCTCTTTTTTATTCGTGAATATTAGTTATCTTATAAAAATTATCTAAAATTACAAGTTTTTAGATATGTTTCTCTATTTCTATCTGTAATGGCCCAGACCTCTCCAGTCCATTTTTTTGTAAATTTTTTTTTGATGTGGTCCAACACGACACGTGTTGTAATAATAATTGTTTTTTTCATAATAATTGAAAATGGTGGCGTGAAAATATTTGGTGTTAATTAGATAAAATGGTTTTAATTTAATCATTGTAAAATATAAGAAATAAAATCGAATATATTTAATAAAATGATGGGAGGTGCATGGAATAAGTTATAAAGGAATAAATTAAAATAAATGAGGCTCATGTAATAAATTATAAAGGAATGAAATTCATGGGGTGCATGGTTGTGACCTTGTACAGGAGGCGTTGTGCGGTTCTCCACAATTAAAGTTGGAATTGTGTTAATAACATTAAAAGGGTATTATTATATAATAATTTTTTATAATAATAATAACATGAAGAGGAACGTGAATGGGGTTCCCAACCATGCGTGAATATAATGTTATGGGATATATAGAGTAATTATATGAAAATAATGGGCGTCAATAATAATAATAATTATTAATGTTAATGATGGGGACCCATTGATGAAATTGAAAGAGGATTCATTACTATTGAATTAAATAATAATGATAAAGGTGACAGAAATATATGTGTGATTGGTAAATTAAATTAAATGGGTTTAATTTTTGGTTAGTAAATTAAATTAATTGAATTTAATTAAATGGAATTTTCTTAACATAATAACCATGGTAAACTAATTTAATGGGATTAAATTAGTACATTAATTATGGGTGTTATTATTATTAATTTTATTAAATAATAAATTTGAATGAGAATGGAGTTTGGGGCGTTCCACATGGATTAAAAGAAATGGGAGGCGCCACTTTTGGTGGTGGGAGAGAATCAAGAAAGAAAAAAAAAATAGATTGGAGAGAGAAACAAAAAATAATAATAAGAGAAATAAAATTAAAAGACAAATAAATGAAAAAGGAGGAATTGGTGCTTAATTATAGCGCCCATGAAGACTCCAAAACGTGATTGCTTTTGGAGTTATGAAAAATAAATAAATAATTGATTAATAATAATAATAAAATATTGTTATTATTAATTTTGTTGATAAAACACTTTTTTGTCCGTAACTTCTTCGTGCGACCTTGGTTTCCCAAACCGTCAGTGGTAGTGTGACCCTGACTACGAGACAAAAATTATGAGTCCAATATTGGATGACTTTTTCGGGTTTTCGGATTGGGTACCCGAAACGCTCATGAATTAATAGATTTAATATTGTTATTATTACGTGATCTTGTATCCAACGTATCTCCCTCATACAGTATCGGATTGACGATCCGTCAGCGACAACATAACCCTAAAATTATGGCGTTCAATTTAGGACCATTAATGAGCTACTTTTATGACTCATGCCTCGGGTCAACGAAACACCACATATTGATAGAATTATCATTATTATTAAAATGCGTGGAAACCGCGTGACGTGTTGTGTGTTAACCAATCAAAACATGTAATGTATGTACGGTCACATCGTGTATTCATTAATGAACGATGAATACGGATTTACCTATTCGTTGCCTTTATAAGAACGAGGTCATGTTTTATCTTCCATATCGATCGCTTCTTTGTTGCACGACGACGCTCTTGGACAATTGAGAAGTATTCCTCCTCTACCTTCTTTGTCCAAGCTCAGAATTACGATCCGTCAGCGGCCACAGGATCATAGTGACGAGACAAAGCTTCTAAGCCCGGACATGTCACCTTTCCTTCCGGCCTTCCTTCTCCAGCTTCCATCCTAGGAGGCTTTTTTCGGGTTTGGTGAAGGCAGAGGACACCGAAGGACGTCGTCGGAAGCGACGTGATCGAGACCTTTTGAGGTAAGGGTTTACCTTTGTCTCTCTTTTTGGTGCAACATGCGGGGTGGGATATTTTTCTTTTGTTCCATGGGATGCAGTTGAACATTAAATAAAGATAATAACCGGATAAAGAAGGGTTTGGGGTTTTGTGATGTTTCTATTGCCTTCCAGTTTCTTTATCTTCTGATTGTGAATTTAGATTGAAAGGCCTTTGCCTACTGAAAATCAAGGTCGTTGGTGGCCTTTGCGTGTGCAATTGATATCTGAATTGTTTGTGGTTTGTTTTGTTAAAACATGGAAAATGGATAAGCACGTAACGACTGGCTGATTAAATGAGAATGAAAACCTTGTGTGATCACCCCGGTTGAACATAGTTGGAATAATGACCATGTTGGTGGTTTGGTTGTTTTGTGGAAAATGCCTTTATTTATGAAAAGTGTTTTGATTATGAAATGTGTTTTGAAGTAAAAGGTGTTTTCAAATGCGGAAATGTTTTGTGTGTGGAAAGGGTTTTATGTGTGGAACTTTGAAATAAATGAATGATGTGATGTTGTATGGTTGTGATAATATTTTGTAAATGAAATGGCATGTGGTTTCTTGCGTTTTACCTAACCTTGGTTGTGGATGGCATGGATATGATTGTGAAAGGTTTTGTCTGGATGATAGTTGCCCAGTAGTAATAATTTGTTAATCCATTGCATGAAACATGAAAACCTAAATGGGGTTGGGGGATGATTGTTTGGTTGTTGATGCATGCTTCGTGGTAGCAGTGCCGAGGCACATGCTCAGTTTCACTTTTTAAGAAGCCATAGGGTGGGCTGTGTGTTTAGTATATGTATATATATAATTGTATCTTTTTGTTTTGTCGCACCACACCCATGTCAAGCACCTAGTGCCGAACACTCCCATTTTATGGGAGAGGGTGTTCCCCCTTAGTTACTAGCTCCTTCCTGCTCCGTCTTCCATAGGCTATGATGGCTTGATGTGACCTTACACCCAAGACTCTTTGGGTAGGTCTCGGAGGCTGTGATGGCTTGAGGCGACCTTTAGCCCAATACTCTTCGGGCAGGCTTACCGTTCCCAAGAACCTTCGGGATGAGGCCCAGGTGTCTGCAGGTGGGTTAGTTGTTGTGGCCCAGGTGTGTGTGGGCGAGATGCATGGTTGTGAGGCCCTGGTGTGTGCGGGCGGGATGCGTGGTTTGGCCCGGGTGTGTGCGGGCGGGAAGAGTGTGGTAGCATCAGGACGTTTTCCGTTAGGAAGAGCAGCATCTAATTAAGTGGGAAATGGTGCGGGGTACCCAATACTTTTGTTCTATATACTAAACTTGATTGTGTTACTTGGTGAGTGTGACCAGTGAGTCTGGGTGGATAGTTTTTCCTTGTTAGTTTCTGGTTCTTCTATTTTCTCACGGGACCTTAGGGTGTCTCCCCACATGTGCACGAGTGCTTTAGGTTCTCTACATAGTATACTTGTATGCTCACCCTACATTGTTTCAGGTTTTCAGGAGGACTACCAGGGCCGTGCGGGACCCTACTAGTCAGGCAGTGGGAGTTGTGCAGTTGCTGTTTTCTTGTTTTCCTATTGGTACTGTACTCACTTGTACTTTTGAGCTTCCTTGTACTTGTACCTTGTTATAAAAATTGTTTAAACATGCATGTGGGCATTTTTTGGGTTTATTTATGTACACTTGTTCTTTTCCCTTTTTTGTGGTTGACTCGTCCTATTTCCCGATCAAAAATAATAAAAAGGGTAATGCCTCCCATATTTCTGAAAACTCATACCCTTGGTGATAGTCGCCAACCCGGGGCCTACTGGAGGCGGGACTCGGGGGTCATTATCATCCTTTCTCCATTGCCAGCTCAGGAGGGGCATCTTTGGTGGGAGGGGGTCGTGACAGAATGGTATCAGAGGTGATGGTTGAGAGATAGGATGGAGTCTGGAGTTAGGCACAGTGAAGATTGCATGGGATGGTAGGGCAACAGTGTTCGTTAATCTTGGTGCGTGACATAGGCCAGGGAAGACCGGCTAGGACATGGGATTTTAGGGCCCCCCGTGATCCGATGCAAGGACACTGAGCCTACCGAACGACCAAGTGAGACTATATTTATTGTAGGGTAGAGACCCTAGGGAAGGTACATGCATCATCATGTTTGTGTTTTACTTACTTTGGGTGTTCTGGGAAAGAAATTGAAATAAAATGATAATTAAAACTTTGAGTTTTTCATTACTACTTGGGCTTAGGCGTTCCCTGTTTACCGAACAACTATGGCACCTGGACGTCAACAGAACGGCAGAGGAGTGGGACACAGATAGTTTCATGCAATAGAAGTGGCAACCCTAGCAAGGCCAGAGATCAAGAGATATGTTTCCGGTTTTACTTAAATTCTCTCATTTATGTTTTGTTTAAATTCAAGATCATCACACTCCTTTGTTGAAACTCATTCTCGCCCATGCTTTGGGCCTGGAACTTTTTTTTTCATGAATTTATAATGCTAAGTTGTTTCCCTCTTTCCTTTAAATGTGTGTGAAGAGTCATAACATGTGGGGGGAGGAGGACCTAATCCCTAATCAAGACGCATTAATTTGGATGCGATTAAACCCGTGCAGGAGAGTCAGTGCCGCCTAAAGCGGATAATATCTCGACATGGGAGAAGGAATTCCTCAAGCAATGTGTTCGGGAAATTTATTGATGTTTCGTATGGTGTTGGGGGGCAGTGTAAGTTGGAGAATCCTAATATATGGAAGTGGGAAGGCTCATTCGTTAATCGAGAGGCATTAATGTGGATGCGATTAAACTCGTGCAGGCAAGTCAGTGCCGCCTAAAGCAGATAATATCTCGACATAGGAGAGGGAATTCCTAACTCACATAATTAGGGTTGTCGGTTGTTTCTTGTTATGACAAGAGGCCTGAGAGGTATCTTGAGGGGTGGTTGTTCGGACCTTTCCCCCTTTTATGGGTTGGTTTTAATTATCGAGGATGAGAATGTTTTGAGAGGTATCTGCTGTAATGGCCCAGACCTCTCTGGTCCATTTCATTGTACATTTTTTTTGATGTGGTCAAACACGACACGTGTTGTAATAATAATTTTTTATAATAATAATTGATAATGGTGGCGTGAAAATATTTGGTGTAAATTAGATAAAATGGTTTTAATTTAATCATTGTAAAATATAAGAAATAAAATCGAATATATTTAATAAAATGATGGGAGGTTCATGGAATAAGTTATAAAGGAATAAATTACAATAAATGAGGCTCATGTAATAAATTATAAAGTAATGAAATGCATGGGGTGCATGGGTGTGACCTTGTACAGGAGGCGTTGTGCGGTTCTCCACAATTAAAGATGGAATTGTGTTAATAACATTAAAAGGGTATTATTATATAATAATTTGTTATATTAATAATAACATGAAGAGGCACGTGAATGGGGTTCCCAACCATGCGTGAATATAATGTTATGGGATATATGGAGTAATTATATGAAAATAATGGGCGTCAATAATAATACTAATTATTAATGTTAATGATGGCGACCCGTTGATGAAATTGAAAGAGGATTTATTACTATTTAATTAAATAATAATGATAAAGGTGACAGAAATATGTGTGTGATTGGTAAATTAAATTAAATGGGTTTAATTTTTGGTTAGTAAATTAAATTATTTGAATTTAATTAAATGGAATGGTTTTAACTTAATAACCATGGTAAAATAATTTAATGGGATTAAATTAGTACATTAATTATGGGTGTTATTATTATTAATTTTATTAAATGATAAAGTTGAAGTGAGAATGGAATTTGGGGCGTTCCACATGGAGTAAAAGAAATGGGAGGCGCCACTTTTGGTGGTGGGAGAGAATCATGAAAGAAAAAAAATAGATTTGAGAGAGAAACAAAAAATAATAATAAGAGAAATAAAATTAAAAGACAAATAAATGAAAAAGGAGGAAACAGTGCTTAATTATAGCGCCCATTAAGACTCCAAAACGTGATTGCTTTTGGAGTTATGAAAAATAAATAAATAATTGATTAATAATAATAATAAAATATTGATATTATTAATTTTGTTGATAAAACACTTTTTTGTCCGTAACTTCTTCGTGCGACCTCGGTTTCACGAACCGTTATTGGCAGTGCGACCCTGACTACGAGACGAAAATTATGAGTCCAATATTGGATGAATTTTTTCAGGTTTTCGAATTGGGTACTTGAAACGCTCATGAATTAATAGATTTAATATTGTTATTATTACGGGATCTTGTATCCAACGTATCTCCCTCATACGGTATCGGATTGACGATCCGTCAGCGACAGCGTAACCCTGAAATTATGACGGTCATTTTAAGACCATTAATGAGCTACTTTTATGACTCATGCCTCGGGTCAAAGAAACACCACATATTGCTAGAATTATCATTATTATTAAAACGCGTGGAAACTGCGTGACGTGTTGTGTGTTAACCAATCAAAACATGTAACGTATGTACGGTCACATCGTGTATTCATTAATGCACACTGAATACGGATTTACCTATTAGTTTCCTATATAAGAACGAGGTCATGTTTTATCTTCCATATCGATCGCTTCTTTGTCGCACGACGACGCTCTTGGACAATCGAGAAGTATTCCTCCTCTAACTTCTTTGTCCGAGCTCTGAATTATGATCCGTCAGCGGCCACAGGATCGTAGCGACGAGACGAAGCTTCTAAACCTGGACTTGTAACCTTTCCTTCCGGACTTCCTTCTCCAGCTTCCATCCTAGGAGGCGTTTGTCGGGTTTGGCGAAGGCGGAGGACAACGAAGGACGTCGTCGAAAGCGACGTGATCGGGACCTTTTGAGGCAGGGGTTTACCTACGTCTCTCTTTTTGGTGCAACATGCGGGGTGGGATATTTTTATTTTGTTCCATGGGATGCAATTGAAGTTTAAATAAAGATAATAACCAGATAAAGAAGGGTTTGGGGTTTTGTGCTGTTTTATATTGCCTTCTAGTTTCTTTATCTTCTGATTGTGATTTTGGATTGAAAGGCCTTGCCTACTGAAAATCAAGGCCGTTGGTGGCCTTTGCGTGCGCAATTGATATCTGAATTGTTTGTGGTTGGTTTTGATAAAACATGGAAAATGGATAAGCACGTAAAGACTGGATGATTAAATGAGAATGAAAACCTTGTGTGATCACCCCGGTTGAACAAAGTTGGAATAATGAACATGTTGGTGGTTTGGTTGTTTTGTGGAAAATGCCTTTATTTATGAAAAGTGTTTTGATTATGAAATGTGTTTTGAAGTAAAAGGTGATTTCAAATGCGGAAATGTTTTGTGTGTGGAAAGGGTTTTATGTGTGGAACTTTGAAATAAATTAATAATGGGATGTTGTATGGTTGTGATAATCTTTTGTAAATGAAATGGCATGTGGTTGCTTGCGTTTTACCTAACCTTGGTTGTGGATGGCAGGGATATGTTTGTGAAAGGTTTTGTCAGGATGATAGTTTCCCAGTAGTAATAATTTGGTATATCATTGCATGAAACATGAAAACCTAAATGGGGTGTGGGGATGATTGTTTGGTTGTTGATGCATGATTCGTGGTAGCAGTTCCGAGGCACATGCTCAGTTTCTCTTTTTAAGAAGCCATAGGTTGGGCTGTGTGTTTGGTATATGTATATATATAATTGTATCTTTGTGTTTTGTCGCACCACACCCATGTCAAGCACCTAGTGCCGAACACTCCCATTTTATGGGAGAGGGTGTTCCCCCTTAGTTACTAGCTCCTTCCTGCTCCTTCTTCCATAGGCTATGATGGCTTGAGGTGACCTTACACCCAAGGCTCTTCGGGTAGGTCTCGGAGGCTGTGATGGCTTGAGGAGACCTTTGGCCCAAGACTCTTCGGGCAGGCTTACCATTCCCAAGAACCTTCGGGATGAGGCCCAGGTGTCTGCGGGCGGGTTAGTGGTTGTGGCCCAAGTGTGTGCAGGTGAGATGCGTGGTTGTGAGGCCCAGGTGTGTGCGGGCGGGATGCGTGGTTTGGCCCAGGTGTGTGCGGGAGGGAAGAGTGTGGTAGCGTTAGGACGTTTTCCGTTAGGAAGAGCAGCATCTAATTAAGTTGGAAATGGTGCGGGGACCCAATACTTTTTTTCTATATACTAAACTTGTTTGTGTTACTTGGTGAGTGTGACCAGTGAGGCTGGGTGGATAGTTTTTCCTTGTTAGTTTCTGGTTCTTCTATTTTCTCACGGGACCTTAGGGTGTCTCCCCACTTGTGCACGAGAGCTTTAGGTTCTCTACTGAGTATACTTGTATGCTCACCCTACGTTGTTTCAGGTTTTCAGGAGGACTACCAGGGCCGTGCGGGACCCTACTAGTCAGGCAGTGGGAGTTGTGCAGTTGCTGTTTTCTTGTTTTCCTTTTGGTACTGTACTCACTTGTACTTTTGAGCTTCCTTGTACTTGTACCTTGTTATAAAAATTGTTTAAACATGCATGTGGGCTTGTTTTGGGTTTATTTATGTACACTTGTTCTTTTCCCTTTTTGGTGGTTGACTCGTCCTATTTCCGGATCCAAAATAATAAAAAGGGTAATACCTCCCATATTTGTGAAAACTCATACCCTTGGTGCTAGTCGCTAACCCGGGGCCTACTGGAGGCGAGACTCGGGGGTCATTATCTTCCTTTCACCATTGCCAGCTCAGGAGGTGCATCTTTGGTGGGAGGGGGTCGTGACACTATCTTACATCCATTATGATTTATAAATGATGAATGACTTATTTCACTCTCATTGAACCATCCTAGTATCATTTTTCTTTTCCCATTATGATGTAAAATTTCACAAAACTATTCTAGGAAAATAAACTGTATAGTGAATACATGTACTAATTTCCTATCCATTGTCTTAAAATTTATTAATGTATACAAAATTAATTGGGGAAAGAAATTTATTTAATCTAAAATCCATTATAATTAAATGAAATTTGATAAAATATATTCATATATATAATATAAATATGAAACACATATGCATGTATATGATTTGACAATGATGAGTGCACATAGATGGTGCTCTAAGGCATTGTTAAATGTTTTAGTCTCATGATGTTATAATATTAGTGTAGACTATGATATTATAATCACCTTATGTTATGTTATCTTGGTGGTTAAACTTGACCTATGTTTATAATTTTAGGTTTAATGTTGTTCAAATATTTTCCAAATGCCTTTATATAACCATTCTCTAACAGGACTTATTTTTATTGTTCATGAATATCAACCATTTTATGTCCAACTTTTATGCCTATAATGTCACAAGTAATTCATTTATGTAATTATTTTATTCTTTTAATAAGGGTATTTATTTCTCAAAGCCTTCATTTTTATTTCACCAGGATATCCCATGCTGTTTTTAAGAACTAGGGAATAATATGATTATGTTATAGAAGATTTGAATAATGACGTTGTATCCCTATTTTAATTAGTATTTGTATTTCACCTAATTCACAATGACTGTATAATTATTGATAAATTGAGATGAATTATGATTATTATATTTAAATAAATTGTTAATTAATTTCAAATAATGACATAGGTTGTGATATATTCCATGGAATCAGTTCCCTTATTGAACACTATGTTGCTAATATCTGTCCACGACATACTATCTTCCCCATCCAAGCAATAATTTTCCAAATAAAAAATATAAATTTCTTTTAATTTGATGATATAATTTCTAAATTCATTGTATTTGATAAATTATTCCACGATGATGGGATTACAATATACATCAATGGAAGGAGGCCATTGCCGAATAAAGGACTCTACTAAAAACATTCTCTTCCAGCATATTACAATATTCAATTAATTCTTCAGTAGGAATGTTTTTAGATTCATAATGAAAATCAAAATCAACTCCAGAATAGTATGAATTTAAAGCTGGAGGGTCCAGTGTTACCTCAGATGTGTTTGTCATAAAACACATGGTAGCTTTATTATAATCTTTATCTTTATAAGAATCAAAATCACATGAAGTGTCTTCTAAATCACTCCAAGTTTAATTCATTTTTTTCTTATACTTACTGTCCTTATAGTCATATTTCTTCTTGAACTTCAATTTTGGACAGTCAATATTAATGTGACCTTTTCTCTTACATTCATAGGATATAACATCATCACTCTTATAAGATTTCTTCCAATCCTTTTTCCAACGACTACTGCTATCATATTTACCTTTGATGTTTGATTTTTGAAAAATTTCTTCTTCCTATAGAATTTATAAAATCTTCTGTCTATCTAAACAATCTCAACATCACTATCAGAATCTGAACTTTCACATGTTGAGATTCCAGTAGGTATGTAAACTTTCCCCATTTCCATAATCTTTGAGGCAGTAGACTTAAATGCCACTGAATTCCTTTTAGGCTCATCATCTTCTTCTTTTTTAACCTTGAGTTCTTCCTCATACATCATAATCTTACCAATTAGATATTTGATAGGCAGAGCACTAATGTCACATGACTCTATTATTGAAATAGATGTGGCTCTCCATCATTCTGGACGACATCTCAATATTCTCATAATTTATTCATTTACTGGAACAACCTGTCCAAGGGAGCTCATAGTGTTTACAATCTCATTGAACCTGAGATACATATCAGAAATAGGTTCATCAATCTTCAATTTAAAATTATCATATTTAATAGTATATGTGTTCAAACTCTTTTCTTTAACATTGGTTGTTCATTCATGAGAAACACACATAGTATCCCATATTTCATAAGCCGTTTTTCAAGCAAATATTCTATTAAACTCTTATTATCCAAGAGAAAAATACAGGGAATTCATATCTTTACAATTATTAATGTAAGCTATTTTAGTTGGTTCATCCCAAGTTGTTATTTCAGTTTCTATAATCTTATATTGAGTCTCTATAGCAGTCCATATTTCAAACCCCACACTCTCTAAGTGAATTATCATCTTATGTTTCCACTGGGCATTTTTTGTACCATTGAAGAAAGGTGTTATGTTGGTAGCATCCCCTTCTAGTCGATTATCCATAGTTAGATGTTAGCAAATATATTTAAAGATATAAAATATATAACTAACAAAAAAATAAGATCTTTAAGATACAATTAATATTACAGTTGAAAAACTGAATGTATTGAAATCCTTTAATAAAAACAAAACCATTGATACCCAATGTTGGTCAGAGTGGATACTCAAGAGGGGGGGAATTGAGTTCCAATTAAAATTTCAATTAAAAAAATTTCTATTAAATTTCCAAATTTATAAAACATGTTAAACTTTAGTGAATTTGTACATCAATAAGATTTCAATTAGGATATCAATGATTGATAAGGTCTCAGTTATTTTAATCAGAATATTAAATTAGATTTCTAAACTAATCTAATGATTTAAAATAGTTACAAACACTTGATAGATTAACTATAAAAGTGTCATTAAAATAGATTTGAATTTCAATGTAATTAGCAGCGGAATATAAAATATATATTATATTTTAAACCTAATATATGAATGCACTATAGATGTAAAATAAGTGTTTTAGTCTCAAGACGAGAACTAATCCACTCCACTCGGTGATCACATTCATATAGGATGTCTATATAAATAAACTCTGATCCACACCCTGGATCGGGGTAAAAAAAATTTCATTGACTATCCAAGACATGCAAGGACCTCTACCACAGTTGTCATGGGAAAAAAAATAATGATCAGGCCATGCAGGTACCTCTTCCACAGTTTCCGTGGGTAAGAAGGAGTAAAAAAGGTTTGGTGTGAGGACTTTGAAATCATTCAGTTCAGTATTGGAGTAAGTGTGTGTGTAAAATATACAGATTACACACACTGCATTAAAGTAAACAATATAATCACTTAGAGTTAGTAGAAAAGAGTTTATAATGCTCTAGTGATTAGCATTGCAGCTCGGGACTCCCTTGATTCAGCAGAAATGCTTCTGATTCCTTCTCTGTTTTTTCTGTTGAAAAATAGAGTGTCGTGGGTCGGCTAGTGTTCTTCACAAGTGAAGATGTTATGTACTTTGTGTGTTCTTCGGTAGTGTTGGATTTTATTCATGATAGTTCTTTTAATATCGTGCAATGTGTTCTTCACATTTGTGCTCATGATTATCGTTCTATTCAGTACAGAGCACTCACATTTCATGATTTTCTGTATTGTCTCTCATGTGCCTTACTCCTGGGCACACTTTTCTTTTTCATCGAATGTATGAGGTTGAGCTGATAGGTTCCAGGTATTTTTTCCTCGTACCTCATTCTATGTCTATAAATAAACATTAATTATGTCAAAGTATTAAATATATCAAATATGACCGTTAAAATGTTAAATAGTAAAAAGAAAAAAGAGTTTAAGAAACAGTGTCACATTAGTTATGAAAATGGTGTCTCCTTCATGGTGTGACCTTCACGATGTCTACTTCATGGTATCTTTTTCACGGTATGTCCTTCATAGTGAATTTGTGTCACGGTGTCTCTCTCACGGTGTCTGAGTCACGGTGTATGGCTTATGGTTTCTCGATTACGGTTTCTGGCTTCCGGTGCCTTGATGATTGTGCCTGGATAACTATGTCTAGTACTTAGACAAACATAATGTCTAGCTAACTGTGACTATTTTTAGACAAACAAAATGTCTTGCTAACTATGTCTGGTACATATACAAACAGAATTTTTGGCTAACTATGTCTTCTACTAAGACAAACAAAATTTCTGGCTAACTATGTCTGTTCTTAGTGCCTTGCTTCACAGTGTCTTTGTCTTGTACTTAGATAGACAACGATATTCATATATAAACATTAATATGTATAAAATGAATTGAACGTAACCATTATAAAGTATAAGATAACTTGAAACATAAACACACATAAATGATAAGATTTGTGAGTTTTGGGATCCTGAATAAGATTTGTAATTATTATTGAGATTTGTAAACAGTAATGAGATTTGTGATCATTAAAATAGGATTAATACATGAGGAGTCCAACACTGATAAATGGAATTAAAAAACAGAATTTGAAATGAAATTGTATTCATGTATTATATAATTATAAATGATACCATACATAATTATTCATTTATCATGATACAGATTTATTATATTTTATGTTAATGATAAATGATTAATTTATTTTGGTGGTTTTCAAAAAATCATAAAATGTTTCATTTTATTTGATATTATGTATATATATTAGCCATGGAACATTAAATAAATTATAATATACAGATAATAATCATATTTTACCTGAGTATTACTTTTAAAATATGTTTTGTATGAATTTATAGAATACTGCTAATCCTTATACATGGAGTTGTTTAGATGACCTAATTTGGGAAATGGTTTCATTTCCTTAAATAAGGGGAGATAAAAATGTGACAGAAATATGATTTTCCTTTATAAATGTATGATTTTAGTATATACATGATTCTATAACTATATTTATTTTATCGATTAATGGGAATATGATAATGTATTAGAAGAAAATAAATTATGAGTTGTGGTATGAGAAACCATCCTCTTCAATATCACCATCTTGATGGATAGTTTATGGAATGTTGAATTGGAATTGGTTGAAACCAGAAGCACTAAAACTAGAAGAGACTAGGAATGAGTAATTTTGGAAGGTATTTGAAAATAAAAAAGGTGTGTGGGGATAACAAGTTGGTGCGGGGTGGTATTTATAATTGTGGATATTTAGTCATAAGAGAATATATATTAATTATTATATATTTTAATCCAATAATGTTTGGGAGGAATTGATTCCCAATAAGTTTTTTTTTTCGGTAATTTTTTAATTGATTGTTTGAGATGACAAACAATTATACCAATAATTTAATGTTTATCTGGTATTTTAATACTTTACCTTTTAACTTTAACCTGCTGGATTATTTTACATATACTACAGAAACTATTATGTTACCATGGTAATTTTTTTATTAATAAAAAGAAAATATAACATATAAAAAACATTTATACTAATTCAAAATAAAGAGTCCATTTTTAATGATACAATTTATTATATTTTTTAGAATATAATAAAAATATGTAACATATATAACTCATAAAAAATTAATTTTTTAGGATAAAATCATATTTTTTAAAATTATTAATAATGTGTTTATAAATGTAACACCTCATATATTATGTAATTACCTAAATAAATTTTTTTCACATAAAGGGTTTTATAAATTTAAAATTATGACAATATAATAATTATTTTATAATATTCAATGTATTTTGTATGGAGAATATTTTCAAGTTTTAACAAAAAAATTAAAACATTATTGAAAATAAAAAAATTAACATACGCAAATTTAGATTCTATGATTCCAAAAATTATTTAAAAATTTTAAAATAATTTTCTTTTAATTATTTAGTTATTAATTAAACCTATTCACTAATAAAAACGTATAAAATTGTATTTGTTAGTATAACAAATATTTTTTTGAACGATATGAATTTCTAAAAATTATGTTTACATTGTCTAGGAATAATTAATTTTTTATTGTATATTAACATCGTATATATTTATATATATATATAATATTATTCCCAACTATGATATTAATATCATGTTTTTAACAGACATGTTAATATAATGATTTTTTATGTTTTTTTAAGATCAATGTTTTGTTAAACATAAGCAATTGAAAATACTGTTCATTTAAAATATTAGGGTGTTACAAATAGTTTATGACTAACAATATGAAAAATTATATTTTAATTTAAATATACTAATGAATATATTGTTATTTTGATTTATAAATTAATAAATATTGAATTTGATAAAAATTATATTTTTCATGTGTTAAAAAATAAATTTTAATCACTGTTATATATTAGCTTAATAAAGAATAACATTTTGATTAATTAAATAATTATTTTAATAATGAACATTTTGAATAAAAATTACTAAAAAAAGTATATATTAAATATAATTGATAATATTTTATTATTATTTCTGACTGTAAGTTTTATATGAGTTTAAAAAATATTATGTTAAAAAAACTAATCATATGATTGTAAATTTATATTTTATTTTGAAAGATAAAATTCACATATTTAGATAAATATTGTCAAAAAATAAATATTTTTTTGAATAAGAACATATAAATTATAAAATGATAATTTTTCCATAATTATATGAGACATTCAAATATTCATATTAAAACTAAATACACTGTAAATATAAGGTGTTTATTTTGAAATGATATTGACCAAAAACTAATGTAATATATTAATTAAATGGTATACTCGACCAAATATATTTTCCTTCCATGGGAATTTTTTTTAGATCATTTGATTAATTTTACAATTCATTTCTCATACCTCAAAAACATATATAATATTTTATGGGTTTTAAATAATTTCATAAAGAAAATGACTCAAAAAAAATTCTCCACGAGTATTATTTTAATGATTTAGACCAATATCCATATAAAATAATTAATTCCACTACTCCATAGAGAATATATGATAATGTAAAATGTTTTATTCTTTTGTTTTCATTATTTTGTTCTATATATTCCAAAACCTGTATTTGTGAAATATTTTTTGACACTGATATATTTTCTTACATAAACCCACCATATATCAAATTTTTATTCAGTCAAAATTATTAGAGATTTCTAGTACACTTCCCTAAAATATATAATGTCCTTATATAGTTCCCACATTATCTTAATATGCCCCTCCAAACCTTTTGGAATCACTATATCAATGTAATATAAACCCCTCTCTTATTTTTTCCATGTACCTCTTCTATGATGAGCCTATTAATTTAAATTTGTTATTGTCTGGGTGTTTATTTAAACATACCTCTTAGTAAATTTTTTCTATATGTTAATAGAGAAATCTTTAAATCCCATTAATCAAACTCATGAACCATTATATATATATGTAATGGCTTACAAATTGTCCTACAGTATTCTATACCAAATGTGATGGCATTCTGTACATTCTTGTTAATTTGATAACATTAATTATATAATCTATTTGAAAAACCTGTTAATTTTTTTAAAAAATGATAATTATCCCTCTATATTACACTTGATTTAATCATAATATGTTATCATTTATTCGCTATCATTATAGAGGATAACTAATATATTACTATTCAAAAATTCCCTCCTTCTCTTTTTTATTTGTGAATATTATTTATCTTATAAAATTTATCTCAAATTCCATGTGTTTAGATATGTTTCTCTATTTCACTCTTACATCCATTATGATTAATAAATGATGAATGAGTTATTTCACTCTCATTTACCCATCCCAGTATCATTTTTCTTTTCCCATTATGATGTAAAATTTTACTAAACTTTTATAGGAAAAAAACTATATAGTGAATACATGTACTAATTTCATATCTAGTGTTTTAAAACTTATTAATGTATACATAATTAATTGGGGAAAGAAATTTATTTAATCAAAAATTCATTATCATTAAATGAAATTTGATAAAATATATTCATATATATAATATCAATATGAAACACATATGCATGTACATGATTTGACAATGATGAGTGCTCTTAAATGGTGCTCTAAGGCATTGTTAAATGTTTTAGTCTCGTGATGTTATAATATTAGTGTAAACTATGATATTATAATCACCAAATGTTATGTTATCTTGGTGGTTAAATTTGACCTATGTTTATAATTTTAGGTTTAATATTGTTTACATATTTCCCAAATGCCTTTATATAACCATTCTGTATCAGGAATTATTTTTCTTGTTCATGAAACTCAGCCATTTTATGTCCAACTGATATGCCTATAATATCACAAGTAATTCATTTATGTAATTATTTTATTATTTTAATAATGGTATTTATTTCTCACCACCTTCATTTTTATTTCACCAGGTTATCCCATGTTGTTTTTAAGAACTATAGAATAATATGATTATGATATAAAATAATTCAATAATGACGTTGTATCCCTATTTTAATTAGTATTTTTATTTCACCTAATTCACAATGACTATATAATTATTGATAAATTGAGATGAATTATGATAATTATATTTAAATAAATCTTTAATTAATTTCAAATAATGACAGAGGTTGTTATATATTCCATAGAATTCGTTCCCTTATTGAACACTATGTTGGTGATATCTGTCCACGACATACTATCTTCCCTATCCATGCAATAATTTTCCAACTCAAAAATATAAATTTATTTTAATTTGATGATATAATATCTACATTCACTGTATTTGATCAATTATTCCATGATGATGGGATTACAATATACATTAATGGCAGGAGGCCATTGTCGAATAAAGGACTCTACTACAAACATTATCTTCTATAGAAGAAGTATGTAACTCCACACAATTTATTATACGATTCATAACATTCTTCAAGTATTATATCACTTATAAGAATTTATTATATCCCACCCCCATAAATTTAGGTATAAAATTTGGGAAATCAATATTGTGATGGTAATTTGGGTTGTTGGGATATTTTCTCTTATTTTACATCATTCTAAAAAATAATATAAAATTAAGTAATGGGAGTGAATATAAAAATAAAAAACAATTAAATGTGGAACTATAAACATATACGCCATAACATATAATTTAAAATATTATCCTAATATATGAGACTATTAGTTTCAATCTTGTATATCCATAGTAATTCATCGTATTTTTTTTAACACATTATTAAAATCTTGTCCATAATAAAGGTTATTGAATTACAGTGTATATTCATGGAGGGTTTTCACGATTATGTTTTGGAAGGAAAAATTATCATGAATTTGGTGATTGTCTTTTTAAAATCCAAATATACTCTTTTGGGTTTTTATTAATCTTATGTGACTCTTTCTGACGACCCAATTCATGGAAAATACTCAATCTATAATTTATCAAAATATCATGATATTATACTATGCATAGTATTGTCCTTAGGGTTTTAAAATATAAATTATATTCAGAACCAACCAAAATAACTAGAAATCATCTAATAATATCTATAGAGGATTATGAATTTTTAACATGTTATTAAATGATTTTTTTAAAATCCAATAAATTCACACATGAAATTAAAAATACAGAATCATTATTAGAATTGGTATAAAAAACATCCAAGGGAAAATATAGTAAACTGTGTTTATTTTAATCTCTGTGATTGAATACATACTCACTCAAATATCTTAAAAGGTAAAACCTATCATTTGGAAGAACTAAATAATAATGGATAGATAAAAAACCTAGTAAGTAAATAAACATGAATAATAAGAATAACACATGAATCAAAACAAATAACATGATATCATAAATAATAATTCTCATGAATACTAATATCTTTACTATAACAAACAGGCATGGGATTCCATCAAACTGGGTACTTGACCCATTCTATTACATACCTGAATGACACTCCCAATCCCCACAGGATATCAACATGCACTACTGTTTGTAAAAAAAGATCATGTAGAAATATTTCACCCAACCTAATAAAACACATGGCATATTTTTACAAAAAAATGAACATCTAAAGATAAAGAATATATATATTCCATAAATGTAAGAAAACTATGGAAATAGACAAAAAAAAGAATCTAAAACTCCAATAGAATACTCCATCTTCAATGTACCCTTTAAAATAATATACTATAAATTGTGGCACAGAAAAATCTTACTATCCCACAACCACATACCGAAGTAGCTAATATTAAAATTTATGTCTCACTGTGGTGCCTTTTCATTCCCTACACTAGAAGATAATAAACGGTCTATTTATAACTGAAGAGGGGTGTAGCGTTTGAGCTAATAGAATCAAAGGGTAACACCTAGGTGTACCAAAGCAATCCATTATATAAAAATTCATGTTTACACATTTTATGTAAAAACATGGCTTGCCAAGCAGCAGTGTAGTTTTAAAGAAAACATTATAAAAATTTAACTTTTTCTATATTTCTAAATAGAAGATGGCATATCAATTTAAAATCACATATTCCATGTCATTTTTCATAAGAACAAACATGCATAATGAGGCTGACATAGAAATTCATGGAATAAAAAAATAAGAATAAGAATCACAACACCATGGAATACTATAGATCTAGCATTCATCCTGCTCATACCTCAATAATCAAGAGAACAAACCTGTTCATAGAACAATAGTCCCAGATAGTTGTGGAATACCAAATGACAACCCCCCCCCAAATATCAATACCATTTACTTAGTAATATAGGCCAATGAAACATAGGAAAGCCCCATGAAAATGCCAATTTTATAATCACAATCTAATGGATTATGGGACAATTCTAAACCATACACCTTTGTTCCAAATGTAACCAATGTTATTTTTTCCAAATTTATTTCATTTCATTGAAAATATTTTAAAAAAAAATTGAAGTTCATTTCAATGCATTTAAAATACAATTTTTCCCCTTTTTAAATAATAAGGGTAAACCAAATTTTGATTGAAAAAACTTTTCAACACACACAAAAAAATAATGTCAATAATTCACTATGAGTAATTTTTTAAAGGAAAAAAACAAGATCTAATATCATAGTCTCAAGATGGAACCACCTATGTTAAAACTATAGTCACACACACCTGTAGTGGAATCCCAAAGTTACCAACCCAAAAACATCATCAAAGGACCTATAATCAAGTCCACATATATTAGTATTGATTCTATATATATATAAAATGAGTTCTTTGGAAATGGAAAGCACCACATACATCATGAACATATGTCCGCTGCACCACAACTAAAAAAGAAAAAAGCCTCTAGAGTAATAGTGCACAAGAGATCTAGAAAAAACCAATAATAAATACCATATTTACCCAATATACCCATAGACAAAACCCAAATTTGATTCCAATATCAAATGAAATGAAGAAGTGGAAAGGTCACTTACCCATAGAGACGCATTGTAGTCGCAATGGAGTTCCAATACCGAACAGGTCGATCTAGGAGGATCGGTGATTTTAGAAAATTACAAGGAGAGAAATTATGTTGAGGGTGTAGGTGTTTGGAAATAATGAAGAGAGAAAAACATCCATGAACATGTTTTAAAACAAGATGAGGATATTTTTGGACATGATACTCCCACTAACATTTTAAAGTTAACACATGATAAGTAAGCTGAAAACCCATAACTATGGATTAAAAATACATTTTATAAAATAATCATGATCTGAAAAAACCATTAATTATGTTTAATATTTCACAAGATTAATCCCCTTTTCATTTATTGTATCTAGATAAAATTACAAAACAATTTATCCTTTTACAAGACATTTATCCCAGTTACACAACTTGAAATATTCCTGCATCATGTAGAAAATGTTGGATATAGGTGAAAGTCAATCAATATTTCACATCACCATTTTACGTATCCACAAAATCTTAACAGAGTAGGAAACCAATATGAGGTTAAGGTCATACCATATATAACACCAAAGAGTTGTCACAAAATCCCCACCATAAATAATTTTTGTCCCTGGGAAGCCATGTGGAAGATGTGATCTATGGAAAGAGATGAGGCTAGAACTCCATCATCAAAGAATCACATTCACAATTCTCATAAGAATATGATCCTTTTTTTCAAGTTATTATGAGAATCAGAATTGAATTCACACAAAATACTTTAACATGAGATTCAATGATCTCAATTGGTTTCTCTGAAATAAAATCATGTGGATATATCTCATTTTCTTCCCAATATTTAATGGGTGATATATCAGGGTGACACTTACTAAGTTATGACATTTAGAGAACATCACAAATATATGTCAAATTATCTAGAAAATATAACTAATAAGATACCTATATGAGATTTTTATTTCCTTTAACTATTTCAACATATCATGGGTCCAACATTCCATGTTTTACAAGATGATGGGGACCTAACTGAGTAGAGAATTTTACGAAAACAGACTCACCTATGGAAAACTCCAAAGGTTGAAATCGTCGTTCCTCAAATGATTTATGTCTAATTTGGGCTATTATAAAAGGTTGATTAACATCCAAAGTCATCATGGATGTCTCCTTATCCAATAATGGTCCAACTAGAGTTACATCAACCACCTCATCCAAACAAAGAGTTAATCTACATGGGTGGCCATACAACACCTCAAATGGGAAATTAGGATTATGGATGATAAATGATGTTATAAAAAACTCATCCAGTACCGTATTGTTATCCCATGATCCACAACAATACCTAAAAAATTCAGGAAGCATAACCTTTGAGATCTGAATCACATGCTCAGAATGACCATGTTTATGTGGATGGTATGATGGGATAAACATGAACAGAGTTCTCATTTCCCCTTTAATACACCTCATTAACCTTTAGGTGAACCTAGGATCTCTATATAAAACAATATTAAAATTACTACAATGAAACCTCACTATCTTTTTAACATATATAATACCAAGATCGTTAACACTAGTGGTGTATTTAATTAGAATGAAATGAGATGACATAATAAACAAATCAAAATCCACCCAGATAGAATTCTACCATCAAGAGTCCATGGTAATCCAACAAAAGAGTCCATGTAAAACTTTTCCCATTTTTGATTTGATACATGAACAGGATGAATCAATCTAGATGGTTTCAAGTGCATCTTTTTCTATGGGAATTTGTATCATCAAGGCACGCACTCCGTTATGTCCCGATTCATTCCCATCCACTAGAATCACTACCACATATCATATATATTTTCATAGTTCATGGTTGAATTTCCAATGAAGATCTATCATAATAAAATGAGAATAAACGTCTCAAATATACAAAATTGAAAAACAGATTCCAAAATTAGTGCATACCATCTGAATAATGATACCTACCAAAAATAGTATCCCCATCATAAAAGCTTTCTCAATCTATAATAACTCATCATATTTCGGATGAATATATTAAATAGACTCATGTGTATATTTAAAAAATAGAACACTGGTCGGAAAAACACATGAAACATCCTCCTGGGCGTCGAAGTGATACTTTGAAAAAAATCCCCACAAGGATATACTCTTCCTTTGATTCCAGAACAGAATATTTTGGTACATTACAATTATTTGAATTTGAAACACAACTTCCATTCATGAGGATACACTCAATATCAAAATGATATAAATGATATAATTCTGCACATCGTCTCTGACTGATATTTATGTCATTCTATGAAAAGATGTTTCTCATCCTTTTATGATTAGAAAAGGCCATGAAATTTTCACCAAAAAATAGTACTCCCAAAATTTGAGAGCATTCATGACTTCAGAAATCATAAAATTATTATTATAGTAATTATTTTCTTGGGTGTAAATACGATGAGAGTTATAAGCTACCAAATCGTCATAATGCATAAGAATATATCCCATACCAACAACTGAAGCAACAAAAAACTCCATATACCCCTTACCGGGATCAGGTATGATCAGAATAAGATCTTATTTTAGAATTCATTCCAGTTCTTCAAAATAATAATAACACTTTGAATCCCATGGTAATTACACTAATTTATTTAACCGAAAGTCAATGGATACTATAAAATTGATAAATCCTTGATGAACAATCAATAGTATCATGAAATTCCTTGGGAACATCATATATAAAATATATATTGTGGTTCCATGCATTAAAAAAGATATTACTAACTATGGATCAACTATTAAGGCATGTTAAAAAATAATGTTTTTAGATAACATTACTTATTGAATCCAGAAAGCATATTTCTATAGAATTCCATGCAAATAAATACTTCTAAAAATTTCTAGAACCACAACACGATGGTGGTAATTCTCACAATTAAATTTCAAATAAACTATAATATCATCCATGAACACCACTACAATAGTGTCAGGATAATGAAGGAATATCCAATTCATAAAATTTATAAAAACTACAAGTGTGTTGCTGTCATGACCCGTCCCCCAGGGATCGTGCCCTGACTACCCCAATCTCGCCTTCCATAGTCCAGAAGCAGAGGACTAGCACTAAAGGCATATTCCCTAAAACTGGAAGGAATTTCCTTTATAATATGTTACACACTACCGATCACACAACATGATATGAAAGCAAGTGAAATGTATAGAAAATAGAGGGCTGAAAGTAAAAAAGGGTCCGGAATACCAGCCCAACTATAAAGATACAAGTACAACTGAAATACAATTCAACTAAAGAAAATAGAAAAGAAGTTTATGGTTATCCTTCCAGGATCCTACCTGAAGGGTAGGTGCAGATCACCTTCTCAGCATTCCATGTCCACCTGTCACCTCTACATACCGACTCGCCATATGGTCCACCTCCGGGTACCGTCCAGTCCTAGTACCCTCAGCCTCAGTCAGCGATGTCCATCGTCTGTATCCAACACAACAGGCTCTCGGAATTTCCCATGCTAGGGTGAGTATACTGACACTCATTTGGGACACTAAGACCCTCAAAGGCTCAAAAAATCCACCAAGGATAACCAAAATGTAATAAATCAACAGATAAACCTACATAGGTATATGACCATACATATACCTAAGTAATAAAGTAATCCATCTTAGTTATGAAGAAACACATAGATTCAAACTAATATCATACCAAATATATTTTTAGATAAGGGATTAGAGATTATTATATAAAACTAATAAATCATCTTAATCTGTTAAGAGGCTCTGCGACTAACCCACACAGAATTATTGGGAGCTGACCTGCATAGGATCGTTTGAGCTTTCCCACACATCATCGTTAAGCGCTGACCCACACAGAATCACTAGGTGTAATCCCACAAAGGATCTCTGGACCTAACCCACACAGGATCGATACTAGATGACCCACAAATAATCAATAGGAGTTTAACCACACAGGATCGATGGAGTAAACCCACAGAGGATCGCTAGGAGCTTCCCCACACACTATCGCTGGAGCTAACCCACATAGGATCGCTGGAGCTGACCCGCAAAGGATCGCTGGATGTGTCCCACACAGGATCGCTAAGAGGTAACCCCTATAGGATCTCTATGAGATCACCTTCATAGGATATTTAGGAGCATTCTTCTAGTCACAACCAGTTACTAGGATTCCCCACTAGGATTTATCGTCTCTTGAAGGGTCTGTTTCCCAAGCCAATGTTTGATTCTCCAAAAACTATGATGTCCCATGAAGACATATCTCAATGTTTCACCATGTTATAGGGGTCTCAACGCAACAGGTTTTGTGTCAATCGGATGCCTGGTCTATGAGTTATTATCCATTTAGTCTCGGGGGCCAGGTTTGATTCGTACACGATCTAACTTGACCATACCCCATCTTAATACGAAACTCCAGTGGGGTATACTCAAAGGGAAAGTCTCACTCTATGGATTACAGAACCTATGAAAGTTCTTCAAAATCTCATATTGGGCCAATGTTATGGCCAAAAGAAATTAAATGGGTTGTAGTGGGCTCGGGTCCAATCCCACCCGGCCTGAACCGATGGGTCTGACTAGACCCACTAGGTGGCCCAAACTATTGGGTTCGGCCCGACTCACTGGGCCCGGCCCTACAGGCCCAGCCGGCCATGAGGGGCCACTATGGTCAGTGGGTGGTGGCGAGGCGGCTCGACCATGATGGTTCGACATGCAAGAAGGGTGGCAGAGGCGTGACCGACACAATGGCGGCGGTTCAGACGGTGGTGGATCAAACGATTGTGGGTGTTTAGGCGTCAGCCCGACTCGGTGGCTCGGCTCGGTGGTGGCGTTTCAGGAATCTCTTCTCGGTGACAGTGGTTTGGGAAACGGCATGGCCTGGACGGCGGTAGCTCGAACAACGGCGGTGGCTCAGGAACTAACAGTGCCAAGCGGTAGAGGCTGAGGATGATGGAGCGCCGTTGGGTGTAGTAGTCGTTGGGTGGTGGGGATCCGTTCCTTCATCGGCGGCCGGTTTAGCCAGACATTATATTTGTTTCAATTTTTAGTGTATCCCACCTTCTTCCATTGCAATTAACACAATAAGGAAGAACCACATAGGTTTTGGTCCATTATTTTTTGGGTCGCACCCTCCGCGTTTGAGCGGTATCAAGAGACTCGTCAATGATTATAAATCAAGAACAAAAAACTCTTTAAATTAATACGATTCATTGAACAACTCTCTTTGGATGATACATGTTCACCATGCATTCCATGAATGGGGAAATAAAATGAGACAAAAACAAGAATTTAATAATAACCCCTATCTTTGATTGACCGTTGACATTGGCATGAGAAGGAATTACCGACGTAGATTCATTGTAGTTGAAGACATCTCACGTTGGAGAAAGTTGAAGATATCAACGTGCATCATGCCCATCACACGTCTCTGATCCCAGGCTCATGCATTGAATCATCATAGGAATTCTTCATTGGAGATCATTTTTCCCAAGGCTCCTTCCTTTGTCAACGATTAATTTCTCCCAACACACCGAAAAGAATAGATTTCCAATATAATAAATTATGTGGGAATAATTTCATATTTTAACATTTAATTAATTGAGATGGATTAATAAATTAAAGGGGAGAGGGTTGGCATAATAATTGATGGAGGAGTTTAAGTTACCCTACATATTTAATAGGATGTTTGAGGGTTTCAAGCCTTGGGTGGTCCCTATCAGAATAACCCCTCATGGGAGGGTTTACTAGATCAGGTGGTCCCCACCACTGAGGACTCAATTTGGAGAATAAAACCCATGTGGTCCTCACCTCCACAATATCTAAAATAGTTTAGTTACATCAAACTAAAATAAAATGTGTGTTTATTATATTTTATTATTTCCTAGAAAAACCCAAAAATTATTCTTCACCCTCATCAAACTACCATCGAGGTGAATGTATTTTTAAGTTAAAACCGGCGATGTGAGTTCAACAGTGTCCTCAGATTTTAATTCCAAGCAGAAGTACAAAATTTATAAAAACCCGCTCTTATGTTCACTGAATGTAGCCAGATTTGTTTTTCATAAATTCATTTAGGGAACTTTGGGCCTTGGAATCATGCACCATAAATATCCATGAACTCCTAAAATTCCAATTTATTTTAAAAGAAAATTACATCGAATTTACATGTCTTTACATTATCCCCACCTCTAGTATTTACATCCCTATAAGTCACAAATAATATCTAGGTAAACATGTGGGGGTAATGAGCACAAATCGAAGCATCCCCCTCCCATGTGCTCTCCTGGAGGTTCCCGTGTTTCCAGCGAATGCGCACAAGAGGTATCAAATGTACAAGAAGTACCCACTCTTATTGATTCTCATTCTCTATTGGAACCTCTATAAAATTTTCCCCACCATCTACATCTAGCTCCTCGTGGCCGATAATGTTGGAAGGTCCATGCACGTATCTCCTCAGTTGAGATACGTGGAAGACATCATGCACCCAGTGCAACTGAGGTAGAAGAGCTATGTGGTATGCCACCTCACCAACTCTTCTAAGAACAAGAAAATGTTTAATGAATCGTGGAGAAAACTTTCCGCCTTGTCCAAATCTCTATAAACCTCATCGAGATTGGACCCGTAGAATGGCATGGTTTCCATCATCGAACTCCAGAGATCTCTGTCACCTATTAGCATACGATGTATGCCAGCTCTGTGCAATCTTTATCTGATCATGGATGATCTTCAACTTTTCTATGGTATCATGTACCATCTATGGTTCCACTAGTGCAAACTCCCCTGGTTCTATCTAGAACAAAGGTGTTCTGCATGGTTTCCCATACAACGCCTCGATAGGTGCCATCCCAATGGTGGAGTGATAGCTGTTGTTGTATGAAAACGTCACCTAAGGTAAGTGATCCTCTGAGCTTGGACCGAAGTCAAGGACACAAGAACAGAACATGTCCTCGATGGTTTGAATGGTTCATTCAATCTGACCATCCGTATGAGGATGGTAGGTGGTGCTCAAACGAAGTTATGCCCTGAAAGCCTCCTGAATCTTCTTCTATAATAGGGAAGTAATACATGCATCACGATCGGAGACAATCATTGAGGGTAATCCATGTATGAGTACAATCTCATGCACGTAGAGGCATCCTAATATCTATACTAAACCCTGCTCTCTGGTCAGTATGAAGTGGGATGACTTGGTGATTCGGTCGACGATCACCCAGATAAATTCATGACCCCTGGATGTACATGGAAGTCCTACCACGATGTCCATGGATATCGAATTCCACTATCACTCTATCACCTAAAAAGGCTAACCAATCCTACTGGTACCTGATTCTCCACCTCCCCTTACTGACAACTGTGTCATTGAGAGACAAACAATGCTATTACTTTCTTCATTCCCAGACACCAGTACTGTCGTTGGAGATACTGTTATATCATCGCCACTCCTAGATGTTCTGCTAGAGGGGATGCGTGGAAATCCCTCTAAACATTCTCTTAAAGAGACACTGGTACCATGGTATGTCCTCCTAAGAAGATGACCTGCTCCTTACCTTCCGAAAATCTATCATGTGCCTTCCCTATGGATATCTGATAATGTCGAGCCTCGCAGTTAGCCTCCCCATGTTGTGCCTCCCTGACTCGCTGAAGAAGTGGGGGTGATACTGTAAGAGACTGTAGAAAATCTGCTCTATCATTATCCACAAAGGATATCTGTAAAGCGTTCAGCTGCACTGTCGCCTGATCTAGCAGTTTTATACCAGAAATCCTACTAAGTACATCTACTATAATGCTTTCATTCCAATGAGTATAGATTATCTCGAAGTCATAGTTTGAGAGAAACTCAATACAACATTGATTTATTTGATTCATTTCCTTCTGAGAGAAGATTTACCTGATACACTTTTGATCATAGTACACTGTTAAACGTTCTCCCATCAGATAGTTCCACCACATATTCAATTTGAAGACCACTGCTGCTAATTGTTGGTCATGGGTAGTGTAGTTCTGATCATGTTGTCTCAGTTTTCGAGAACCGTATATGATCACTTCTCGCTCTTGCATCAAGACACATCCGAGTTATATTCATGATATGTAGTAGTAGATTATGTACCATACGCCCTCTTATGGAATCCTCAAGATGGGGGCTCTAGTCAGCCCCGACCTCTGATCTTCAAAACTCCGATGGAATTTATCTGACCAAACGAAGGGCTTCCCCTTCTTTGTCAATGCTGATATTGGTGCTTCTTCTTGGGAGAATCCTAGAACAAACCTCTAGTATTATCCAGCCAATCCCAGTAAACTCAGTACCTTCACAACAATTCTGGGAGGATCCCAAGCAAGTACCACCACAATCTTCACATGATCCACTGCAACTCTAGCCTCCGATATGACATGTCCAAGAATGTGAAACTCTCGGATCCATAGCTGGCACTTTGAAAGCTTACAATAATGCTAGTGCTCTCGGAGTGTTTCTAGCACTACCTATAAATGATAGGAATGATCATCCTCAGTATTCGAGTAGATGAGAATGTCATCAATTTAGACTACTACAAAGTGATTAAGGTATGGATGAATGATCATGTTTATGAGTTCCATGATCACAGTTGGAGTGTTGGTCACTCCTAATTGCATAAGTAAGAACTCGTAGTGGCCATACCGACATCCAAAAGCCATCCTATGCACATCTGCATCTCGCAATCTGAACTGGTGATAGCCTGATCTGATGTCTATCATTGAGAACCACCTTGTTCACTTTAGATGATCAAAGAGGTCACCAATCCCCAGGAGTGGGTACATGTTCTTCATGGTCACGAGGATCAAGCTTCGATAGTCAACACATATCTCCAAGGTTCCATATGCCTTCTAGGTGAACAGAATCAGGGCTGCCTAAGGGGAAACATGGTGTCAGATGAATCCCTTCTCTTGCAAGTCCTCTTGTTGTACTCGCAACTCGCAAATCTTCGTGGGGTCCATATGATACGCTGGTGTAGATATCAGTGTCTTTTTGGGGTACATGTCAATGTAAAATTAAACCTCTATGCAAGGAGGTAGACCCATTGCATCATCATAGAAGACATATATGTAATGGTCCACCATAACAAGATAATTCAGACTCTCCACATCAACCGATCTGAGGGAAAGGATTTCCAACTGATGAGTGATCAGCTGCACCCTCCTCCGAGTAAGTCCATCATGTGATGAAAAGGATACCTTCCCCCCTGTGTAGGTAAAGATGTCCCCATCCATTCGGACACAGTGCACATTATGCATAATATAGTATATCTGATCATGAACTATAAATAACCAGTCCATGCCCATGATGACGTCATATGGCCTCGACGCTGCTACTAGATTATCCCTGCTAAATCTCTTGTCTCCTAGAGGAAGCTCACACTACCCACACTAGTGTGTAATCATCAAATCTGATCCCGTAGGAGTCTCTAGACTTAATGATCAAGCCAAATGCTCCGCCAGAGTCTCAAATATCTGAACGAGGGCAGTGGAAATAAAAAATGACTAGAACCTATGTCAATATGTTCATCACCTAAAGTAGAGTAGACTTAGATCGTACCTCGTATCATCTCCAGGGCACCATGATCATAAGCCTCAGCTTCCTGGAGTTGAGCTCTCTCTTGTCCACTTACTCCCTGTGGTTGGGGTAGACCTCTTAATGTTGGTAGCGGTAACATCTCGAACTATCACCCACTACCAACTACATGGATAGCTCCTCTGCCAAGTCTGACTGCTCCACGCGGACATCCTCAGTCGAATCTCTATATTTTCCTAGGCGGTCCTTCGACCCTCTGTTGATCATCCGTACGGTGTGTCAGACAGTCAGGAGCCATGTGACCCTGCCTTCCTCATGCATAACAGTACTTGCTCCTGGCATGATTAGCTCTACATCAGGTGTTCTGCATAAACAACCCTCAGTCATGTGGTTTTCCAACTCTATATCTAGTTATCTTGGACCTCTGTGACATCTGTATGCTGCCAGTTACAGAAGACTCTGCCACATGATGACTGGTGGTGGGTCTCACTACCCGTGAGTTCTCAGCAGGGAAACTCTCCACTAAGAAGTATCTCTATAACACCCCCGCCTACGTCACAATGCTTAGTGAGATCATCGAAGCCCTGATCTCCCGCCTGAGTCCATGATCGAAGGTTTGGGCCCTGAAGAATGTGACACACACTATATATATGGAGTAGTGTGAGAGGATAGTGAACCTCGTTGAGTACTGAGCCACAATCTTGATGCCCTACAGTAGATAAAGCAGCTCCTATATGTGGACTGCACAAAGAGTCACTGGGACAAACTCTACCCGAAACAGTCTCTCAATGTCTTCCCCATAGAAGTGTCACCTTTTCATGAACTTGGAGAATCATGCTCCACCATCTTCCCGATGCTGCATGTTGTAGGCTGGCGGCATGGATCTCCATGAGATTGGCTGGTGTCCCTCCCAGTAGGAAGACTCTCACCACAACCTCCAGTCAATCCTCAGCAGCCTATGGGTCCATCTCTCCCCTGAACCTGGGTTTCCTCTATCACTGGAACTCATTCAACACTCTCAAGTGGTGTGCACCATCTGCTGATGGGGCTGGTGGCATCGGTGTCCCAACAAGGAAAGGTACCGCAGGGGCCTTCGCTGGTGACTCTTTTTGGAAAAGGGCCCTGCATCGAGGCATTGTCGCTCGGTGGTCTATTAGTTCATGATACTGTCTAATCCCTAGCTATCTATCGATGGGGAGGCATCCTGATATGAAACAGGTGTGGCATTCTCAATAAGTTATAGCTGGTGAGCTGACTGAAAGAAGACTATGAAAAACACACATGCAATCAGTTTTTTCGTGCACTGAGTCAAAAATCCGAAGTCAGGTTCATGGTGTATGGATATGTCAGCCCCCGCACCATCATTGGATTTCCTAAACTAATAACTAGACTCACTACATTTAACACAATTGTTGTTAAAAAGAATGATCAAAGTCTTATGTTTTGCGGTATAACCGAATCATTTGATTCTAATTTGTCACGACCTGTCCCCTGGGGGCTGTGTTGTGACATCCCCAACCCCACCTTCCCTGGGCTAGGGGTTGTTGACTTGAACCTAAGGAGTAATCCCTAAAATTGGGGAGGTTTTTCATTTATAACATGTAAGACACAAAACCGAGCACACAAAAAGATATTAAAGAAAGTCAACTATATAGTTAATAGAGTGATGAAAGTAAAATGGGGCCTAAATACAAGCCCAACTGAAATGATACAAGTACAACTGAAATAAAAAACAACTGATGAAAAGAGAAAAATAGATATTGGGTCATCCTCTAGGTTCCTACTTGAAGGGTAGGTACATATCAAGTAATTCATCTCAATCATGAAGAATCACAGTGGTTTTGATTCATCTCACACCAAGTATATTTTTAGATATTATAGTATAGAAGATTAGATGTAACTACTAAATCATCTCACTCTGTGTAGAGGATCTACTACCAACCCACATAGATTTACTAGGAGCTGACCCGCACAGGATCGCTAAAGATGACCCACAAAATATCTCTATGATCTCACCCACACAGGATCAATAGAAGATGACCCACACAAGATCGTTGGTGTCGACTCTCATAGGATCTCTAGATGTTGACATACACTGGATCCCTTGGAGCTAATCCACAGAGGATCGATGGAGATGACCGATAGAGGATCACAAGGAGATGACCCACACAGGATCACTGGAGCTAATTCCCACAGGATCACTCGGAGATGACCCACACAGGTTCACTCGGAGCTGACCCACAAAATATCACTGGTGCTCACCCATATTGGATCACTCAGTTCTGACCCACGCATGATCTCTAGGAGATGACCCGCACATGATATCTAGGATAACTCTTCTCATCACATCCAGTTATTGTGTTTCATCACTTGGCTTGCTCGTCTCCCGAAGGGTCTGTTCTCAAATCCATTGGTCGATTATCTAACTGCAACGATGTCCCACTAATTACTATCTAAAATCATCACCATGTCATTGGGGTTTCAATTCAATAGGTGTTATGTCAATCAGACGCCCTGTCTATGAGTTATTATCATTTTAGCCACAGCGGCCTCGTTGGATTCATGATCGATCAAACCTGACTATACCCCATCATAATGAAAAACATTAGTAGGGTATATTCAAAGGGGTCGTCTCTCTTGGAGGTTTTCAGCGCTGCTGGCGCTTCGTCAAAAGGACATATGGTGGAAATGTTTTGGCCAAAATAATGTTATGGGGTTGTAGTGGGCCCATTTCTGGTATGACCCAGTGGGACTGACGCAACCTACCCATATGGGTCTAGTCCGGTATGCTGTGATGGACTGTGGAGGGCCGCTGGTGGCTTCGAGGCGGCCCTGCCTGTGCGGTTTTTCCGAAATGGTGGTGGCGGCTTGACCCGGACTGTGGCGATAGCTCATAGGGTGGTGGCTCAGGTAGCAGTGGCTCAGACACTTGCGACAGCTCTGGCGGCAGCCTGACTCTACGGCTTGGCTTAGACGTGTTGATTCATGTAGCTCGGCTCAGCGGTGGAAGTTTGGATGGCTCGTCCTGATAACGACGGTTGGGGCAGCGACTCAAATGATGGTGGCAGCTATGTCATGGATGACACGGAGCGGCGGAGCACCGCAGGGAGCAGAGGCTGCGGGCGGCGAGCGACGTGCGGCATAGAGGCCATGGGGCAGCGAGACGATGTGCCATCATCGTCGACCAGTATAGCTGGCCTCTATCTTTTTTCATTGTCGTAGTGTAAGGCACCTTCCTACCTCACGATGAACAAAAAAAAGGAAGAATAACGGAGGGGACGTGCCATGTTTTTTTGACATGCACCCTCCACGTTAGAGTGGGGTAGAAATCATCTTGTCAGTGATTAGATGTCATGAGCGAAAATCTATTTAGATTAATACAATTTGTGGATCAACTCATTTTGGTTGATCAACGTTCTTCAGGTTTTCCAAGAATAGGAATATTAAACGAGAGAAAAACATGAATTTAACAATAACCCCTACCATTGATTGTTCATTGACATTGGTGCGAGAATGAAGTACATACGTATATTCATCATAGATGAAGACATCCCACGTTGGAGGAAGTCGAAGATATCGACGTTGGTCAAGACCACCACATGTCTCTGATACCAGGCTCGTACAATGGTTCCTCTTAGGAATTCATTGTTGGAGACATTTTCTCCCAAGGATCCTTCCTTTTCCAACGATTAATTTCCCCAAACCGACTAAAAATGAAGAGTTAGACAATACAATAAAATATGTTGGCATAATTTCAAATTGGAACATTTAATTAATTGAGATTGGAATAATAAATTAAAGGAGTAGGGTTGGCATAAGAATGTTGGAGGATTTGAAGAGGCTCCCACATATTTAATAGGATGATTGAGGGTTTCAAACCTTAGGTGGTCCCCACCACCATATCCCCTCATGAGAGGTTTTACTATATCAGGTGGTCCCCACCACCGATCATTAAATTTGGATAATAAAACTCTTGATGTCCCCACCTCCACAATATATACAAGAGGGTGGTTACAACATGATAAAATAAAATGTCTGTTTATTTAATATTATTCTTTCCACGAAAACCCAAAAATTATATTTCACCCTTGACCAACTACAGTCAAGTTGAAAGACTCCTTAAGCGAATACCGGTGTTGTAAGTTCAATGGTGTGCTTCGATTTTAATTCCATGAACCAGTTCAAAAGTTATAAAACCCCACTCATATGTTCATTGAACGTACCCAAAAAAAAGTTCAGAAATTTATTCTGGGAATTTCGGTCCTCAGAATCACGTGTTGTAAATTTTAGCGGAATCATAATATTCCCATTTATTTTAAAAAAAATTACATGGAATTTCTGAGTTTTACAATTAGTTTTAAAAAAATGTAATCCAAGATTTTTATAATGTAAATATTTACTTTTTAAGGCTATCATTAGAATATTAGTCTCCCAAAAAATATGCCGATGATATATTGGCCGTAGATAAATCATTTAAATCCACTTCGACCCCATTATATAATGAAAATGATCATACACATGGTGCAAATGATGTTTTTTATAACCCTCACGTGGTTCAAATTCCAATATTCCACACATACCAAAAGTGAAATATCAATTTTCATGTCAAGTAGAACATGGGATGACCCATGTGAAACACTAGGGTGAACAAATCCCCTTTTCAACAGGTCATGGAACAAATTCTTGAGATCTTTCTATTTCACTGGTTCCATATGATAATATAGTATTTATATTTAATTCATACCTGGAACTAGATTAATAGTAAATTCTACCTTTGTATTTAAAGGAATACCTGAGAATGAATTTAAAAATAAATCAAGAATGGCTTGAAAAAAATAGGTAGATCAAAAATAGAAGGGACACCATCAGGATGAAATGCCACATCAACCAAAAAACACTTCATCTTTTGGCAGGAATGTCATACACGTCGAGACCTCAGGTCCCTCTCCCCCTGAAACACACTTGATCTCACATCAGTAGTTAGAAAACAACCCACTAATGATATAAATAATCCTTATCTCAATGAGATAAACCCCATTTCATACCTATGATGGCTTAAAATAGATCCACATCAAGAATGAGGAATTTCTAATGCTACTTCGTATCAGAAATCATTAACGAATGGGGACACTAAGACGACTTCTCTTTCCTATTATCAAGATGTGTTGACAACTCCATTGTAATCGTCATAACATCCAATTGATGTTTAATATGGTATAATAAATGCTCAGATATAATAGAGTGATAGGTAATAGTATCAAAATATTATATCACTACCGAGGATGCAAAAAGGATAGTACCATTCACTTTTTTTGGACCTGAATAAACTTCTTCTAGACTCTCTTATACTGCTTGAAAATGATTCAAACATATGAATTATGCCTGGAGCCCTATAGTCAATGAAGAATTGGTCAATTCTATATTATCCTTTGGAGATAACAAAACATTACCACAACGTGGTGTATTTACCGCCTAAAAAAGTCATTATATTACCAACACGTCCACAACTATTTCACGTCTTCACATGCATAAGACAAGAATGGTTGTTGTGTAAGAAATTACCTCACTAATATAAAATTAGAGGAAAATATTCCACTATAATAGATGACGTTGAGGATTCATTATACTAAGACACACCTACACTACTCCTTTGATGATCTTTCTACATCATCATCTTCGCATGTGCATCACTTAATCACCCACCCAAAGGAAGAGAATAGGTGGATAATTTATCAACGCCCACCATAATTAATTTTGTAATCATTACTTGGTATACAGTCTCCTCATTGTATGAAAATTTCAACATGAACTCCTGCAATCTGATTTTTGGTCACAAACACTACAGTTACATATGAGCCTTCAACTGGACATTCATTACAACATCTGGGGAAATGCTGACAAGCTCATAAAAACAATCAGTGTGTGCTGAAACCCAACACACTTCATGTTACAAAGACCAAAACGAAAAACACATATCCAAAAAAATGAAATTGGAATATGAATTGGTTGAACATGATTTAAAAACCCTTCAAATAAAATTCCACGCCTCTATCTACCTAGAAAATACAACCGCATTCTGAAACCATCATGTCTGAACATTTAATAAATCAACCATATGTTCATTTGTGTATCCATAAAGTTGAATATTTGATCGATCTTGTCTACCCAATCATACACCAATTTATGTTCAGACCTTCCTTTAATGTATGATGGTTTCTCATACATTATCTATCTTGATTGATCTATCTATCCTCTATCACTAATATGCACCTCAATCGCTACATTTTGAACTCATGGAACATCATGATCAACATCATGGACTCCCCTAATGATATTCTTCATGAGGTTCATATCTATATGATTGTTCCCAGGAGGAGACACAACTCCATATTCATAAAGAACCCATGAAAAATGTCTTAGCACCATACTATTGCACACCGAAATAGAATAATGATCAGAAAATATAAAACATCTCAGTTCAAACAAGACAACATATAAGAAAAAAATTATATTAGAAAAACGAAAACAATAGATACATATCCCAACAACCAAGGAAAACAAGACTCTCGTTATGATAAAATCTACCCCTGATCTTATCACAACATAGTCTTCATGTCCTGAAAATCATATATACAGTCTAACAGATATCCCAAAACCATGAATATTGTAAACATACCACCATTGATACCAAATTATAATAATCCAAACCGGATTTCTCTCACACCCGACAACCAAACCATTCTGTTACACACCTAGTGGTAATTTTTGATCCACATGGGCTAGTGACATGCACCCAAGCATTTAAAAACACAAAAAAATGGATCAAATTTCCCCATTCTAATAAAACACATGGAATATATGTACTAATCAAAAAAGGAACACTAGAATATTAACACAATATTTATGACATAACTGTATGAAAACATCAGAAACAAAAAACAATAAAAGTATCTAAAAATCGGAAAGGACAATTCCAACTTCATAGGAACTAAGAAAAATGACTACTTTAAATGATGGAATCGAAAACCCTGACCATATCACCAGTAGCTAACCAGTGAATTTAAACGAACCTTAATGCCACATAGTGATTCATTTCCATTCGAAGCACTATATGACAAATAATGGTTAATGCACCACATAAGAGGTGTGTAGGGTGTAAGATAACAACCTCAATAGTATCCCACCTAGTTTTTCCACCAAAAACGTCTGTACAACAGTTTGTGCATACTAAATTTTTGTAAAAACATGGAATGAATCATTAAATCTATTTTGTATAAATCATGGGAAACATTTCCATATTTCCACAGTTCTAAAAATGATAAGGTATACCAATTTTAATGAAAAAAATTACAAATCGATTTCAGAAGAATAACCATGCACATAAAGGATAACTATTAAATCCAACACATTCAAAATAGATGAAAACGTATCACAACACTATTGAATAAAATATTTCCTAGCCTCAGACTACTCGTACTATAATAATCACATGAAAAAACAAGTTCCTACTACAATCAACCTAGAATGTAGAGGAATACACCATGAGTAAACCCCCCAACAATTTCAATATCAGTCCCGTAGAACAAAAGGCCTAGGAAATCTAGGAATGCCCCAAGAATAAAATCCTCGAAAATCACAAAACAATTGTTTATGGGAACAAGATAATCCTTCTAACTATGAACCCAAAGTAACCCATTTTACCTTTTTCACAATTCATTTCAATGCTATCAAAACCATTTAATTATTAATTTTAATTGTATGAAAATACCTTTTTTCCATTATATTTTTGAATATATATGGAGGAACTGTTTATTATTTGAAAACTATTTTCAACACGCACAATGAAATATAGAAAATACTTCAATATGAACCATTTTATAAAGAAAAACAATATGATCCATTATCATAGGGTAGATACAGATCCCCCTACCTCAAAACTTGTGCCAAACATGCACATAATGGAATACAAAATCAATGAATAACAACAACATCAATGAGGGCCCTATAATAAAATCAACACATCTAAGGATTGTACCAAATTAGAAAACATGGGGTCAATGGAAAAAGGAAAACACCATATACCTGAATAATGACCACCTTCGACACTACGAGCAATAATGTAAAGTTCCTCTGAAGTGATCTTGCATAATTGATCTAGATAAAACCATAAAGAAACATAATATTAACCAAAAAATATCTGAAGAATATATCGAAATGTGATCACATTTAAAAATACACTAAGAGGTGTAATAGTTTCTTAACCTGAGAAAAGAACTACATTCGAAACAGAGATCCAATGCCGAATAGATTGATTGAGGATGAGTGGTGTCTCCAAAAAACACCTAAGAGAGGCCCCAGGTCGAGGGAGATGGAGTATGGAAATAAACAGTGATGAAAACTACCATGTGTGTGTTTTAATACTAAATGATGGAAATTTGGTACCATGAAACTTACAGTCACATCATATATTCTGCGCTGGATAAGTACACCAAAAAACCCATCGCATCAGATTAATTTTTTTAAAACATTAAAAATGATACATAAGTATTCAAAATGATTAATATTTCATGATATGAATTCCCTTTAATGTATTATACCCCAAAATAATAACATGACATGTAGCCAAGTTACAAAATTTTAAATCTTACTGTATCATACAAAAAATGATGGTAACTGTTGAAAGTCATAAAAATCACTTTCTTCCAATTATATGTACTCTCCTAATCTCAATTACTTGAAAACCACGACAAGGTTATGGGAGTACATGATAAAATAGTAATAGGTCGTTAATGTAAAAATACATAATGATCATTGAATCAAAAAATATTGGAATCCTATGAATAAATAAAAGTAATAAACATGAATTATGCATACCTATCATGGAGAATGTCCAAGATAACATCACATGGTATATAATGTCTTATTATTGAATAGCCCCACTCCATAGTAACATACATTATGTCTCATGTGACAAAATCTTACCCCATTATCTCGAGCCCTATCTTGGTGTACCCATCATATCATTTAAATTATTTTATGTGACAAAAAGGTAGCCAAATATAAAGAATTTATATAATAAATACCCATTGAATAAAACTGGATATATAATTATTCATTATAATGTTGTCAATATGAATTTCAAATTTTTTTTCCTGAATTTATATAAAATATGGTTCATGTATATTTATATATAGATAGTGGAAAATGATTTTAAAATGTTCCTACACGAACCAATAACATAAATTATTGTGGATAAATAATTTTTTAAATAATAATTTTTATGTGGTAGTTTAGAAAATGTAGCAGAAAATCATTAAAATAGTTATAAAAAAAGAGTTTTATTATAGATAAAACTATAACAAATATGTCTTCACATAAATAAATGTAATTTTTATGAATCCATGTGTGTATTAAAATATTTATGATGTATTATTTGAATTTGGTAATGTAGTACAGATGTTCCCTTTAAGCATGTTTGGTTAAAAAATAATATTTTGAAGGTAACAATTAAAAATGAATATCCTTATTAATTATTTATGATTTAACATAGGTATATAGGTTTGATATTAATATACCTCATATAGATGAAATAATAGTAACATAAGTTTGTGAAGTGGGTATACAAGATAGATATCACAACCCTAAATAAAATAAGGTGGTTTGGAGAGATCCATTACAATGGGATCCAAAATCATCCCATACATGCACAAAAAATTCAAAGATGATATTTTAAAATTAATTAAATAATTATTTTACAACAATTTACATGTAGATTTTAATTTAATTATATAATTTTCATATTTAATTATTTTGTGTAATTTGGTGATTAATTTCATTATATTATGTGGTTCACTTAATTATTACAATGTCAGATCTATTTTGTTTAATATTCATTGTTTATACAAAATGGGACTACAAATCATGGATTAAAATGAAATAATATTATATTCCTTTCGTAAATTCAGCAGTTTAGAAAATATCATTTTTTTACACAGGGAAAATTCATTTAGTAAATATAATAATGTTGTATATTATGTTCTTTTAAGAGGGTTTTCCTAAATTCATGAACAAAATTTGTTTTATTTTTATAAATATTTATTAAAAGATTTTGTTAATTTATTTGGGATCTAATATAGTTATTATAATATTATTTACTAAAAATATTATTTATATGGCCATACATGATGTTGATATTTTAAAACAATGAATGTTGTTCTTGGAAGAAGTAAACCGACAATATTATAAACATCATTTTTGATTTTAAATAAAATCAATGGATTATAGAAGATATATATTCGACCATAATAATAACATATTTGTATATTTAGCATAATAATTTTCTTATATATATTTATATAGAGAACATGAGGCTGGTAAAATAATAATAACTAAAAAAATTTAGTTTAGATTTTACATATACCCTTGGTAGTCTCCTTTTAGTCAACCACTTAAGGTTATATGGAATGGTCATTAGATGAATCCAAAAAAAAACTAGTTAATGGTAATTATTTGGAAGGAAAATATTCATAATTATGGTATGTTACAAGTATTGTTATTTATTTAGATTTGTGGTGATGAGTGATGGTATCAATAAGAAGAGTATTTAGGTGTTTCGGAATATTAAATTCATTATATTATTATTTTTTCATAAAAATACCAATTTTATAAATTAATTTTTCAAATAAAGTTAATTGTTTATGTTAGTTTGAAATAGTGGGTGTTTACGTTATTCCTGACATAACAATTCATGTACTTAAAATATAATTTTAAATACCATATTTTACAACATTTTACTATTCACCAACAAATATACTATTTTATAAAAATATAAAACAATACCCCTTAACAATTTTATTTTTTAATATTTTTTAAAATGAAATAATTTTTACAAAAAATATTTATGGAAAATGATAGATATTATTTCAAATTAAATTCATCAATGATTTTGAAAATAAAAATTTTAATATTATGATCAGTTTTTAGACCCTTTGAAAAATTAATGATGATATCATTATATTATATGATCATTAAAATAAAATGTAAAATTTGTTAAAAATTTCATTTAATAAACATAAACATTCTTTTTAATCAATATTTTTTTATAGAATGGAAAATAAATCATATATAATTGAATGAAATTTGAACACCTATATTTTCATTTGTAAGAAATGAAGTTATTTGTATAATGGAATAATTATTTCACCAATTAATTTATTATTATTATGAAATTTTAATTTAGAGATACATAATTTAGGATATATTTCAAATAGTTATGTTAAAATTTTTAATTATTGGATTTCAATTTCAACAGTCATATAATTATTCCAAATTGAAAATTCCAAATCGATTATTGATTAATGTGTTTTATATTTTTTCAACATATAATCCAGAATCAATGAAAGTATAAAATTATGTCCTTTATTATTATTAGTTAATTGTGAATTCTGAAAAATACAATTTATTTGACAACCATTGAATATTTTTTCATACAATTCCGGGTGATTTGTTGTGGATTCATTTGATATCCTCTGGTAATGCAATTATAAATGTTAAATGTGATATTATGTGCACCACTTATTAAGAACATAATGAAAATTTTTGATTGATAATGGAAATTATAATTTTTCATTAATATAATTATGTGGATAATGTATTTGAATTGAATCCCATGAATTACTAACATCCATTCATTATGTTAACTATGTTTATTAATTTATATTTTATTTTTAAATTAAATGAAAATGGATATTTTATTTATATGTTGATAATCATTTTTAAAGTGTTGATGACCTCATAATTGATTTTAAATGTTATGGTTTAAATAATTTTTAAAATGTATATTTTTCTCTCATTTTTTTATAATGTTTAATTCTATCCATGATATGAAAGACCCCTCAATACACACACATGGGAGTTGGCCTCAACCACATAAGAGAGACATCTTAGTTTACTACTATGTATGTAATTATTAGAGAGTTCATTAATAGAAATTATAGTGAAAATATGTGTTAGTGATTCCATGGAGAATCTAGAGCTACCGTGCATGGTGACCAGCCTTTATGTTAGAAGTGTTTAATTATGGATGTGGATGTAGACGAAGTAATACCTGCTTCTTTTGAGTCCAAGGATTTGAAACTATTAAATTTATTTACATGAATGATTTAAAACTCGATGTTGTATGGGGATGGTAATCTAATGTTCATATATTTGAAAAAAATAAGGACCTATCAATCCCAATTGATCATCACATATTTGAAGATCCACTGGGTTTCTAATAATTAACATTTAAACTTGATTTATGGAGGGCATTCACAAAAACTCATATTCATATCACACCGTTAATAATTAGTGGTAAAAACACTAATTCCATGATGTGTTAGATTAAGTGAGATATCGTGCAGAAAACCCATAAACCAACAGATATGAAATACTCATCATAAATGTATGATAACCCAAACACATTATACATTGATATTACATCTTAATAGAATAATATTCATTTCATAATATAATGATCAACACTATAATCGAATATATCTAGTATACATACAAACCTGTATAAATAAAAAATTAGTTTATAAGAAAACTACATCATCTCCCACAAATATCCTAATAACTATTACCCTTATTATAGAAATAACACATATTTTATTTCATTATACCCTAGGAAAATGAATGATATGGATGGTCAAAATCAGATGCCCAGTAAGTGTAAACGATGGAGAATTTAATTTAATATGAATACAATGTTTCCATAACCAAAAAATTACATTTGACTACTAATCCATACATATCATAGATCATTAAAATAATTTATTGAATATATAATTATTTTTCATAATAAATGAATCAAAAAACAAATCATGGAAAAAATTCATTATAATACAACATTGGGAAAGGACACTGATTATTGGATTAAATAAAAGATTATAAAGTAATTTTCATAGTAGTCAAAGATAATGTCAATGAATATGAAAGTGTTGTAATGTCACACCCCAATGAATCATAGAAATATTGTTTAACATCCAATAAAAAATTTGTGTGACATATCCCTCAATAAATTTACTCAAACCAAATTATATTTTTGTTTATCTTCTGATATATTTTTTATTTCCCAATGAAATGGAGGTAAATATAATTTTGGTTCTATCCATCATATAACGAGAATCATAAATATTTATCCCATTTAATTAAAAAAAGTTCAGTATATCATTTTCCATGAATATGTATTGGTATTCATTATCATTCCTTCAATTCATCATAGAATAACCCATGGAAAAATGAAAGCGATTCATTAATATTTCATCATGTCATAGACAACAGAAATGAAATGGGGTTTGTAACTATTGTAAAAATTTATCATGCCATATCTCATGGATGATAAATGAGTTTCAAAAAAAAAATTAATCATAATCACAATACATCCATATAAAGGATCGAGAAGGTATTTTTTATCATTTCCCTGATAGATAATATGTAACATCCAATCATAATGTATTTAATGATGATAAATACCTAATATTCATTTGAAAATTGATGTGAATAAAATTCTATCAATTTTCAAATAACATATTTAAAATATAAAAACAAAATAAAAATTAATTCAAAATATATATTTGTACATATAATATGAATCTATTGTAGGATTTTTCAATTCATTGAGCATTAATTGAGGAAGTAAATTCCACAAATGTTATATAATTTTATTGAAAACATTCCATTCAATATTTAAAAAAATTAAGAAATATACCTCATTTAAAAAATGCAAAGTGGGATTTTTTAATCATATTTTAAAATGTAAAAACATATGTTAAAGTGAAATTATTAAATAATTAATTAATCTAAAAAAATTATAACAAATATTATATAACATGGACCTTAAGTGGAAGGATTATAGGGTTGGAGAAAAGTGATTTTTTCCCGAAAATGAAAATTATTTATACCTATTGAGTACCCAAACAATATAAAATGAAACATAGAAAATTAATTTCCATAAATAAAAAGAATAAAGTAAATTTAATGAGTTTTTTTTGATAGATCAAATGAATCTACCATCAAAAACATAATCATAAACAATTACTATAAACAATGAGATTATATCATATAACCATTACCCATTTGGAAGATTCTTAATCATAATAACCATGAAAAAAAAATAAACAATATTTCATATGTGTATCCAGTATTTTTTATTGTATGATTTTCAAAATACATTCAATGGTTGTATATACAGATCAAAAAAATTAGTAATAAATATGGAATGTGTATCATAGAAATAAAAGTGCAATTAAAATGAACCACCCAATATCTCAACATTCTCCATGAACATTGAACACCCAAGTATAATAAATATTGGGTTATTATAAATCTATTAATGAAACATAATAATTTATTTTAATATAAAATCCAATGTTATAAAAAAAATTATGATAAATAGTATAAATGTTAAGAAACACAAAACATATATTATAATTTAACTCCTAGAATTTTTATGATATAATTATTTTAAAATTAATTTAATTCCTAAGGTATAATTCAGTCAGTGTAATGTAATTATTGTCATTCCCGATAACATATTCAAAGAGCAACACTGCGCTTTAATGACACATGAAATTTATAATCATTATAACATATCTGTTAAAATTGTTGAAGGAAATATTATTATATATATTTTGAAATATATGAAGATATATATGTATATATTTGTCAATATATATAAATTATAAATATATAGTAAATTAAAAATGTTTTTTAACATGATTTCATTATTCAGAAATATAGATTCTTCAAAAATAATGACTTATCACATTTCATTTTAAAAAAATATTCTATTAAATGTTAAAATATTTTTTAAATTTAATATTATATAATGAAATTAAAATTTCATATTACATGGGGAGAAATGTCAATTTTTTTAGAAAATGTTGGATTTATAATAAAAAAGGATAAATACCAATTTTTATAAACGTATCATTTTTTCAATAAAATATTTAATATAAATACCCCATAATGATATAAATTATTATATGATTTTTTTATATTTCCTTAACTAACATTACTTTATCACATATCATAATTATATTTATATTTAGTATATATTTTTATCGGTTATAAAATGGGGTTTTCAAAAAATCAATTTTAAAATGAATAATAATTCTCCATTTTAATTATTTAAACAAATCCTTATGTGGTAAATATTTAACTGATATGTTTAGTTTATATAGAACTAAATATTAATTTTTTATAATATTATTAGTTTTACTATTCCTATATTTAATATATAACAATATTATTCTTAAAAAATACACTTCATAAAAACCAATCATTTCATTCCATGCCTATATGATTACTATAAAATTAAACATTTCCATTTATGTTATTTCAATTTGTATTTTTTTCTATATTTGGAATAACAATAATTTATAACAATTCCTTCAATATTAATGATCATAATTATTATAGAAAATAGTTAAAATCAATCATAGTAATTATGGTAAAAATGAGTTTCTAAGGGATTAAAATTTAATCTAATTGGTTAAGATTACATGAAGTCTTTTCTAGTAACCATTTAATGGAAATATTTATACATTAACCCTTATTGTATCAATAATGGACATTAATGGGGACAAGTTTAATGATAATAATTTTTATGGAATTGAATCTTCCAAAAACATTACAATTGTTGAACTCACACAACTTATAAATGGATACCCACACTCCTAACATTTTCAAACCATAAATTATAATAGTATCCGTGTATACCTCAAAAATAACATCCCTGCATCAAATCCATAATCATATAATATTTATAATGGAACTATAGATTTCCAATAATGTTCTTTGGTGGAAAACTATAAATGATCCTTGTAGAATATGTATCTTTCTTCAACGATCATTTTAATTTATTTAATTTATATTCTTATTCAATTAATATTTAAATAACATAATATAATAATATTATATTAATAACTATAATAAGAATTCTTTATAATTAATTCATTAACTTAAATTATCTCCACTTCTATCAAATGGGTTTTGAAATCATCCATCATGTGTACGGCAGAAAACCACCTCATGAAAACATATCATTCTTTTTTTCTAATACCTCCATTAACGTTATGTTACGATGATGAATACAAAAATTATATAAGATATTTAAAAAATAATTATAAATTTTTAGTTTTTATATCATATATTCATTTATTATATTTGATTATGTAGGTGATACATTATTGTCACTCTTTTGTAAAATAGATTATCACCTCATGAATAGATGTGATTCATTTCAATAACGATCTATAATGAATAAACCAAGGATAATTAAAATGATTATATGTGGTATAAATTAAAAATTAATGATACTCATGAAAATTTTATGATTTTGGAAATATAATATATTAGTTTATTTAGTAAGTTTTTTTCTCACTTCCAATGTAAAAACTATCATTCAGGTGTACTTAGACTACCTCATTCCCGAATAGATGTGAATCTATTTTTTCACCGCACCATAATATTGATATATATATATATCTATATCTATATATATACTTAAATAATAATGTATTTATAATATAATTTTAATACTATAATTTCCAAATATTACTCACTTTGTTTCAAAAATTATCATGGAAAAATTGAAACATTACTCATGTGTACATACAACCTACCATCTACATTATTGTATATTTAGTTCATTTTTCATAGTTAAATTTCATGATTGGATTAAATATATAAAAATATAAATATATAATATCTAAGAAATTATTTTCAACATGTATATGATAATTATATGTACACAAAACATATACTTCAAATAAAATCAAGAAATGGAAAACATGTCAGTTAACTACTGAAACAATGAATATAATGAATTATTATTAATACATGGGTAAATATATTTTATAAAAAGAATCATATATTATATTATATGTTTTTTTATGCAACATTAATATGTTAATAAAATTTTTAAAACCCTAAAAAATTATTCTATATCACAATCATCCAAATATAAGAATGAGTAATCATTTTATCATATCACTTTTTTTCAATAGTATATATGACATATTCCCCACTAATTATTATTGTGTGGTCTATATAATGAACATGAAAATATTATATTATTCATACAATTTAATTCATTAGGATATAAATTTCTATTTTAATATCACCCTTTCATGTTGTTTATGGTTTCAATGATTCCAAAGCATTAATGGATTGTTAACTATGTGTCAATTATTTTAGTTATATATTATGTTATACAGTGATTTTTATTTCTAAAAATAATTCCCCACTTAGATAATATATCATGAATCCCAATATTTTTAGGATAATATAATTTTTTTAATTATATTATTTCATTGTTTTTAGGATTCAATGTTTCTAAAGTAGTAATAGTGTTATGTTATAGACTAGTCATTTATCAAGATTGTTTGTGATTAAGATTCCAATAATGGTAAATTATGATCTATATGTGATGAAACATAGGAATTTAATTCTCATATTGATATTAATTTTACCTTATAGTAATATTACATTTATATTTTCTTGTAAAACAAAATCACAATCCCTCTATCTATTCATTAGGTTATTTATTTTCACCTTGAAAAAAAAAATTCCCAAAGGAATTTAATTGTTTTATTCACATGATTCTTATTTATCTAAAAAATTTATTGAAATTCCATTATTCCAAATTGTTTATAATTAATATTTTAATCACATTCTCAAAAAGGAAATTTTCAATCCCTTTTACCCTAAAAAATATATGTTCTTTTCTACATATGTTTGATTACCAACTGATATTACAGTAATTTCATTGACGAAACTATTGAAATTTTACTATTTTATTTGTAATGAAATGTTTAATTACTATTAGAGAAATAATTTTATTAAAAAAATGATATTCAGAAAGATTTATGTTTCAAAAATTGTTTTTATTAAACAAATGGATAATTTTAATGGATTATTTAGTTAATATCATTTCAAAGTGAATGTCAAGGAAATTTTTTCCTTTCCATATGTTAATGATGATATGAATCTAATAATGATTGTTTTTATAGCGATATTGTGGTTCACATATATTAAAAATGAGATGGGGAACATCAGACAATTAAATGTTATACCATTACATCAAATATAATTTTTCTTCTTATATAACAGCAGTTGATCCAATTATAGATTAAATGATGGGGTGTAATATGCGGAGTTCTGAAAATGAAACACTATGTTCAGATGCACACATGATACACCACTTTAATCCTAAATGAAAAACATAATATTATTATCTAATATGATAGTTAATATATATAAATACGAACGATTAGAATGGAATTTTTTTAGAAAATTATAAAAATATGTGTTATAGGTTTTTATATATTTATTCATTGGATTCCAAATAATTTAGGAAATTAATAATAAACCAATTGATTATAAATGTTATGATTTTATGAAAAACAATTTAAATAAAAATAATTATGTATATCAAATAATAAATTAACAATATTTTTATTATATTAATAAAATATAAATTCAATATAATAATTAAAATTATTATTCTATATTTTTATCACATTTTATACAGACAAATATAATTTAATGTATACATTATGTGTTTTTATAAAAATATAATATTATCATATTTTCATGCAGAAACCATTTTAAATCCATTTTTTTACACTGTTATATTATTTATTTTACAAAATAAACTTCTTATTTTGAATAACTAGATAAAAAAAATGGTAACATTTTGTTCTTTTTTTAATAATTTTCAAATTTTAATGAATAGTGAAAAATATTGCATTTTTGTTCGAAATCAATTTTCATCTAATTTATTTAAATTGTTATATTATCATGTTACATTGATTTTAGGTATAATTAGATTATTTTTTATCATTTACTCTAATTTTTTTCATTGGATTATTTATTAAATTTAAAATAGAGTTAAAAACATTTAAAACAATTTAGTATTTCACTTTAAAAATCCACTTCTTTGTTTTGTTTGTGAAAATAATTATATATATTATTTCTAAAATTCATTAAATTAATTACGTAAAATGGAATCCATATTTGGAATCATTATTTTTTTTTATTATGTTTTAATTTTAATTTCATTTTCTTATGTAAAGGTTTTTCCATAGGAAATATATTATTTACAATAGAAAAGGTAAATTTTTTGCAGGGGTAAAAACTAATATTTAAATATAAAATTTATAAGATTAATATAACTATAAACTAAAAAATATAATGTGTGGTTGAGGTTTTCTTTGAACCTAACCAGATGTTAAAACATTAATTACAATAAAAAGTTAGGTAATTAAATTCCACCTCTATACAGTATGTTTTTAATATAAAAAATCAATTAATTAATATCTTGTACCCACATCTCTTCATGTATAAATATCAACCCAGACCTTCCTATTTGAACCGAAAAAAAATTTATATCAACTATTATCATCCAAAACATTTCATCCTAACTCTCCACACGTTCAGTTTCATTTATTATCATAAAAAGATCAAATGCATGGTCTTCATGGGTCATTCAAGGAGGGGATATTCCAGATGTAATTTTCTCAAAGTACCTCGGTTAATATCTCATCTATTTCTAATTTATCTACACCTACATCATACATCACTGATTATTAACTCCACAATCATGTACGTAAAAAATTTCATTATTTAATTTAGTATCTCATATACATTTCATTTCTCACCTCCTCTTATTCAATGTAATTAATTTTTTGTCCATGTTCTACTAGTTAATTACATTTTGGAATAATGTTTTTCTCTTATTCCAATACTGCATGCATTTATTCTCATAAAACATTACTATGGTCTAATAATATTTTAATAATTATTTTATAATCTATTTAATATTATGGAAATTTTATGTTAAATATTCATTCATTCATTCAAAATTTTGGTTAGTAGAAAACTTTGTTCGGGGACGTGTGGACAACCGCATCCTCAAAATGTTGTTATTAGTTCACACATCACAAGTAATGTGTTATGTATTTTTTTAGTAAACATATATGATATAAATAACATATTAATTATACTATGATTTTATTATATAAGTATACATATTTTAAAAAATATCATTTAATGTTTGTCCAATCAATACGATAGGAAAATTGTGTTAATGCATACGTATGGCCGACTATCTCCCAGAATGGTTTTTTTTGTTTTTCATAGATAATAATTATAAATACTAATATAATAACAATTTAAAATTTTAATATCATGTTTTATTTTCTATAGATTATGGGCTTATGTCAAAATGGACTATTCACAATATACCATGTTCATTTTCGACTCAATAACCATATATAAATAGAGGATCTGATATAAACAAATATAATTTTGTAATTTTTTAAACATGTTAATCACTGATATAAAAGGAATAATAAATGTCAAGAACTATCCCCCGAGACCCGTAACGTGACTACCCCAGTCCTGCTTTCCATAGCCCAAGGGCTGGTGAGTAGCATTAGAATGGAATATCCCAAAAAGGGAAGGATGTTACTTTAATCATTTAAACACACACCTACAACAAATTGAAATCACACTAAATGGAAAAATAATGAAAACTAAAACAAATCTGAGTGAAATTACAAGTGAAAGTATGCGGGCCACAATAAAAACTCATCAGGGAACTGAAAACTGTGAAGGAAAAAAAGTAAACTATGATTGTCATCCGCAGAAAACCCCACCCAATCAATATAGTTGTGAAGCTACAAGAATCCTAAATATTATATACTACTAAAATGATCCTAATTTTCCCGACCCTATCTTAGGCCACCAAAAACACCATCATCGAGTCCATTATTGTCGTCCCCCCGGAGCACCTCTGTCAAAATTTCCATCATCTACACCTGAAAAAACATGTTCCAATGAAGACCATGTAGGGGTGAGTATAACAATAGTCAGTAGGGACCCTGAGACCCTGTGAGGTCTCTCATTTATACATGAAGGAAAAACCCACAATGGAAAGTACCCCTGAGGTAAAACCACCATGGAAGACCTCAACCACATAGCACCAAGGGAAATATGCATTTCACACCTGGTATACAACATAAAGATCATAAGGTTTACATGAATAGTCATAAAAATATATCATATTATTATTTATAGAGGCTTTTACAACTGAACCACATAGGGTTTCTAGGTGATGACCCACACAGGATCACTATGTGTTAACCCATAAAAGACTTCTCGGTGCAGATCCATGGTGGATCGCTACATGATGACCCAAAAAGGATAACTATGTGAAGACCCATATATTATCACTACTTGAAAACCCATAGAGGATTAATAAGTGATTACCTATAGTAGATCTCTATGTGTTTCACTACAATAGATACATATTCCTTTATCATGTCACAGACAGCCACAGGATTACCTCACTTAGCCTACTTGACATACAGAGGGTCTTCTCTTCAAGATACTGGTTGTTTCTCAAACCCCATGAAGTCCTACATAGAAGTTACCTCATAGAACTTCTTATCATAATAGTTTTTTGCAATAGATAGTGGGTCAATCAGACGTCTTATATATAAGATATCGGTAAATAGGGAATTACGGGCCAGTTGGATCTATAACCAATCTAACAAAACTATACTCCAACATCCATTAATACTTATGTAGTGTTTCTAAAAGGTAGTGCATCATCCCAAGGGTCCTCACACCGAAGAAGAAATGTCAATTGGATGTACAGTCTATTAGTTATAGGTAGTTTAATAAAATGATGTTGTTTAGGTCTGAGTCTGGTCCGACCTGGTCCGACCGACCTGAACGGACCTCATGTTCTAGACTGGGTCCGGTAAGGGTATAGCCTAATCAAAACATTACATTCCCATGTTCGGCTGGTGGTGGGTTCGGACCGGCTGGTGCGGGTCCGGCCTAGCTTGTGGGTAAGACCCGTAGGTGGCTCGGCCCCCTGGTGGGGCATGGCCCACCAGAAGAACACGGCCTATGTGGTGCGGGATGGTTGTGCTGGATCGACTGTGGGGCATCAATTTCCTCCAATTTGTTGTACCAGTGGGCACCGACTACACTCCCCATTACGGCTAGAAAAAGTCATCCATTTCTTGCATCTGATGAGTGGCCTGAGCAGGCCTCCTCTCCACCCGGCGACCGACGAGAGCCAGCCGCCTCTTGCAGCCTTAGATCATGCTGGGGCCGAATCCTCCATATAGTTGGTGTGGGCCAGCTGCTACTGTCAGTTGCCTATGACACCTTCCAATGGACATGGGAGATGCTCTAGTTTTCCATTTTCCATGGTGTCTATTCCTACGAGCCTCTCGGGCCACTTCCTTCACTGTAAATCCCTCATAAATTTCTTTTTTCAATGTTAATCTGTCACCCACGGAGAACACCCAACACCAAATATCGGCAGAGGGTCTAGGACTTGTCGAATTGTTCCATTCCCTTTGCGTTAGAGTTTATCCATGGGGGTTATAACTAATCATCATATATATTAAGAATAATCCAAAATCAGGACCCCGCAACAACCCCCACCCCATAAGAACAAGTGAGTCGTGGATCAACCCGTTCCTAATTTGATGTGAATTCATTGTATTTTCCACGAATTTTATAAGAGGAATATATAAAAAAAGAGAAATTAAATCCCAAACCAGAAATAATGAATCGATCCGCATTCATTGACATTATACATTCATTAGAATTTGTCACCGGCAGTTGATATTTGGATCAGATCCTCCAACGATCGACATTTGTTCTCAATTTTTCATTGGATAGGGATTGTTTCAGTGTAACGTATAAGGTTTCCCCTATAGTCATTAATTTTCACTCCAATGGATTGATTTAAAATAAAACAATCATAATGTTGTGTTCATTAATGTTGTTTTTTAATGAACCTTGATTAATGAAACAATAATTATTCATGTGTTGTGGTGACACAACAATCTGAAACTAGTCATTACCTGAACCTCATTTAATTCTCATTGTTCAGCTATAGTTTCACCAACAGTCACTCAATAGTTAAAGAAAATAATAAAATAACTGAAAGAGTTATATTATTATTTTTCAAAAAGTCCAAAATTTAACTTATATATCCAACACATATTAGTCGAAGTTATATTTTTTCATAGTGAATCCCAGTTCTAGTTATTCACCCCGCCCTCTGATTTACCATCCGGGAACCAATTTAGAAGATAGAAAAACTCACCCGCATTTTTTCTGAATGTACCATAAAAAAGATCAAAAATAAGTAAATTTTACCCTCGATCCACCACGATCAAGGTTAAGATCCTCCAAATGGGAACATTCCCCCACAAAATCAATGGTTCTATATGATTTTCAATATGAGTTATCATTTAGGACTTACAAGGATTTGAAAATAAAATAATTGTTAATGAATTTGTTAGTTCATGACCACATACTAACAACCACTATTAGCCCATTCTAGGAAATGTAAGGATCTTCCTAAGCAAAGCATTCCCACATGTGTTCCTAAGTGGTCATAGACGTTTTTTTATTAACTTTTATTGAGATATAAGAACTTGAAAAATAAAATAATTTTATTTAATATTTTTATTTACATTAATTCAATTTTGGGGTATTCTCACTTGTGACCTACACTGACTAACCTTATGTTGTTCCAAGGTTAAACCATTCATCTTGAATGAATCGATTCCATAATATTGTTGATATAGTAAACCATTTATGATTTATTCAAATTTTTCAGTAAAACCACTAAATCACGATTTTTAAAACTTAACATCATTCGACGGATCATTCATGGCACTATAGTCCTCTAAATCAAAACTCATCATAGCACATTATCTCAGAATAATTTCACATTATTATGAAAGAAAATATACAAAAAATATGGGACATTTCATTCTCCACACCATAGGGGATTTTCCTCCCCAAAATCCATAACAATGGTTAATAAAAAAGTGGAAGTACTAAGCATGAATATGATCCTCCCACTCCAATGTGGTTTCCTAGATATTAATTTGCATCCACCAAACAGACACCAAATGAATTGACCATCCACGAATAACCCTCTCATGTCCATCCTCTATCGCCACATGGAACTCTTTAATTTCACCTCATCATCAATGTCCATCTCAACCTAGTCGAAATCATTCGATGGATCATGCACGTACCTCCTCACCTACTGCATGTTAAAAACATTGTGCACCCATAGAATCTATGGTCAAAGAGCTATGTGGTACGCCACCTCACCAACTCCACTCAGAAACCAAAATGGTCTGATAAACCTCAGAGATAACTTTTTATTTTGGACCAATCTCTACAACCCCCATTGTGGTGAGTCATAAAGGAAAACATTGTCTCCCTTCTCGAACTCCAAGGGTCTCCTTATCATATCGGCATACGACTTCTATATGCTCTATGTAGCTCTCATAAAATTCCAGATGATCTACATCTCCTCAGTGGTAGCCCGTACCAACTCTGGACCCATTAGTAATGACTCTAGGGTCTGTCCACCATAGAGGTGTTATGCAGGGCCTCTCATTCATGTCCTTAAACTGTGCCTTGATAATGGAAGAGTGATATACATTGCTATAAAAAACTCTACTGGTTGAAGCTAGTTCTCCAAACTCTGACCAAAATACTGGACATAAGGACGAAGCATTTCCACAAATGTCGATATGGTCAGCTTCATCAGACCATCTGTATGGGGGTAAAAGCTGTTCTCAAGCATGATGGAACCTGAGGCTCAACAATCAATTTCTGATAAATGAGCAATCGTGAATCAGAAAATTCCACCACTTTCGTTGTCTATAGAAACAAGTACTGACTTTGGATTTCACAGTACATCATTTTCACACCAGGATGTACTACGAAATAGGATGTATGTAATTCACTCAACACCCACTCCAGTAACGTCACATGAACCATGGTGTATCCTCTAAAAATAAATCAATTATCACCACCTATCGAAAATCAAGTAAAGGTATATCATGAGGATATTTGATCATGTCGGGACACACCATTACCATTCAGAAGTTGTGCCTCCCTAACTCGTTGATGGAGTGGAGGAGTGAAAATCATAGAATGGATTAATGCAATTCCATCATTAGCTATAAATAATATCTACACCATGGCTAGCTGCTTAGTCACCTCACTCAATAGCTGCAACCAGAACTCCAATTGACCACGTCAAACACCACGATCCCATTCCATGGAGTTTAGACTATCTAAAATTCATAGCCCTAGAGGAACTCCATTCATCTCCAATGTCTCACATTCAAAAAATCCTATGAGAACCATTCCATCAATGTGAAAGGATATCCATTTTAAATGAGTGATGTGCCCATCGACCCTTTTGTAGTGGGTACTCATTCTCCACAACCACTTGGTTGAGGATCCTACAATCCACACGTATCCTTGAAAACTGGGTCTTAGTAATACCTATTTATGCTAGTCCCACTACTATAGTCATATCTCTCAGAGCTATGCAAGAGCCATCCAATATGTAGGAGTATATATCAGGGTCATACCTATGTCAAAGTCAACAATGTTGGCCCTCTCTCCATAGGAAGGTAATCAAATAAACATATTTTCAAAGAATGTTCATGCACTCTTCCACTAATGTTGGTAACAAAAACACAGAACTCCTGCTTCCAGGATGGTAATGCAGGATGACTAAAGAATTATCAGCTCCCCCCTCGTATTCATGAGTTTATCTCATGCTGCATGGGATTCCATTATCACCAACCAAAGAATAATTATTTCTAACACAACAGATATACCACATAATTTTTCATAAAACAATCTATTTAAGCCTAAAATTTGGATGAACAGTCCATACCTAGAATAACATCCCATGTTTGTGATGATGCCACCAACATCTTCCAAATGAAACTCTTACCTTAATTGTCAGATCACAATTTCATCATAATTTTGATTATCGATTCTCCTCCCATACTTATCTATAGAAATTAGGACTGAGTCATGAATTTAAACAGAAACTCATTGTCTTGAACAAGATTCATGATAATAATGAAATATTATTACCAATGTCAATTAACACGGAATCTTGTAGTAGACACATACCATACCTCGAATCATTCTAGGATCCATTAAGTCATACGTTGTGACCGTATGTTTCTACTCATTTCCCTTTTCCTTCAGTATTTTGATCTTGGTGGGGATAACATTGGGGTGGGGGTTGTAACATGAAAAATTATTACCACCTCTTGTTGATCTCACATCTCCTACACTATGTCTGCTTCCCTTCAGATTCATCTATCTCTATCACTTCCTCTTCCTAAAATGTTTTATACATCCATGTCACTAAGACTGACATCAATTTTTTACGTACCAACAGCTGAAAATAAATGGATTTATCTTCTCAACCAATGAATTTTAAATGAAAAAGGTCCTCTCTGGCATGCTAACATATGTATGAAAGCACATTGGATTAATGTTGGATCGAACATCACTAAAAAAATCATGCTTAGTGGTTCGAGCCCTGAAGAACTTGTCGTATCCTATTCATTTAATAACATTAATTGTCGGTATGCCTCGATGAATACTCAACTACCAACATGTCACCCAACTAAAGATGTAGAAACTATTGGAAAGACATACCCATTATATTTTTTTGGAAAGATACCCCTTATCTGAGAATGGTTCACAAGATCTGTCCATGGAAAACTAAACTCCTTGTATGATTAGGGTAATATAATCCCTGCCATCACCTTGATATGCCGTGTAGAAGGATCACTACCAGGAATGACATCTAATCTAATTGTTCCCTGACAAAATAGAAACTCAGTCACCACCTCAAACAAGTCTTTAGACTCTTTTGAGTAGGGATTTCCATAGAAGCAGAGAGGTATTTTTCACCGAAACTAATGTATGGCATTAAGCCTACATGAGTCATTTACGGGTTTCATTGTGAGTAACTACTGACCAATGGGATGTGATATTGTTGGGACATCACCTGAAGGTTCCATCATGGGAAACAATCCCTGTAACAAAGCCTCATCACTATGTCGACCATCTTCATGGTCACACATGGGAATTCGAGCTTTCTATCTGTGTGGAGGCATCATGAAATGGAATAACGATGAACCATGATCAAAAAGTATTACATGGTGATCTGACTCATAAGAGTTATTGTGAAAAATATTTATAAAACACATGAAACAATCGACGTCATGTACCAAGTCTGAAAAAAGAATTCAGCATCCTAGTGTATGGATATGTCAGCTGCCGCACCAATACAGGACTCCCTAGGCTGAAATTTGAACTCATGAAAATTAACAATATTACCCCCATTGAAAATACATACTCTTAGTTCTTCTTGTAGAACTAGCCCCATTAAATATTGATTTTCCCTGACCCATCCCTTGGGGCCCAAGTGAGGACTACCCCAAGCCCGCCTCCGATAGGCTAGGGGCTGGTGACTAGAACCAGATTGGAATATCACAAAAAGAAAAGCAATTACAATTAACCTTGTATACAGACACGTCTAACCACACCAAAAAATACTAAAAGGGGAAAAAATTATACAAAAAAAGCCATGTGAAGGTGAATTGGAATGTAAGAGGGTTAGAATACAAACAAAAGAAGGAATATAAATCAATAAAATACAAAAAGGATTCTATGATGGACATCTGCTGAAAAACCCACCTGATCATGAGAGTAGTGAAGGTACTAGAATCAGAAAAATAATGTCATTCATGCCCGATACAACTGGGCCCCACCTGGTAATTGGACACCAAATCTGAAGTTGTGAAGTCCGTCAGTGACACCCACCTGAGCACCTCTGTCGAAACGTCGAGGGTCTGTAACTGACACAACATGTGCGGGTGAAGACCATGTAGGGGAGAGTATAAAAATACTCAGTTGGGACCTAGATTCCCCCAAAGGTCTCTTGGTAATCCACGAATTAAAATACCGCAATGAAAAATACCCCTGAGGGAAAACCACTAAAAATTTCCTCAACCACATAACATATAGTAAAAGGTGAATCTCACACCATTTTCATTACATAATGAGCATGAATTAAACATGATTATTCATAAAACTAAATCATATTATTCAATTAAATGGATTTTGTCACTATACCACCATTGGCCTCTAGGTGCTGACCCACAAAGGATCACTATGAGCTAACCAATAGAGGAATGTTATGTGCTGACCCAGAGAGGACCATTCGGTGCTATTCAATGGAGGATTTCTACAAGATAACACACAAGGGATCACTTGGTTCTATCCCACATAGGATTGATACATGTAGACCCACATAAGATCATTGTGTGCTTACCCGTAGTGGTTCTCTTTGTACGAACCCGCAGAAGACCACTATTCCATAATCTCATCATAAAAAACAAATGGATTCCCTCTCATTGCTTGGTTGATTTTCAGAAGATCGTATTCTCAAGGTACCAATCATATCTCAAATGCAACGAGGTCCCTCATATATATAACCCCATGTACCATATTTTTATATGGGTTCTAATGTGATAGATGATGTTCCAATCGAACGCCTGGTCTATATGTTATTGGAATAAAAGGTAAATAGGGCCATATTTGATTTGAGTCTGATCCAACCCAGAAATACTTCATCTTCTTATAAAACTATGTTGGAATATTTAAAAATGACTTCTTCGTCGCAATGTCCCTCACACCGTATATGGTCCATAAATTAGTCTCCTTGTCTACAAATTGTAGTAATTTTTGTGAAAGGAGGCTTATTGGGTCTAGGTCTTGTCTAACCCTACCAGACTAACCCAACCTAACATGATTGTCCAGAGTGGGTCCTGTAAGGGTCCAACAAAGCAATTTTTTTGGGTACCCTTGTCCGGCCAAGATGCAGGTACATCCCAGCTGGTGCAGACCCACCCCAACTGGCAGGGTCTGACTCAGCTAGCAGGTCCAGCCCCCAGATGGCCTAGCCCACCAGGTGGGGAGCGGCCCCATCTCCCCAAAACAGTCAGCACGAGTCTTCCATTTCGTGCATCCTCTGAATAGCCTATGTGGTCTGATCTTCCTCAACATGGTTGAAGATATTTGTATTCCTCTTTCCAACAAAGATCATGAGGGCGCCGCCTCCTCAACTTGGCCGATGTGGGCCGACCACCACCACTGGTAACCAGTACTGCCACACCGGTGGTGTTGCACTAGCGGCACCTTCAACGGGCCACCAGAGATGCTCTGATAGTCTTTTTTTCATCATGTCTATGCCTAAGGTCCTCTCAAGAAACCACATTCAATGTGTGTCCCATGGATACTTCATTCTACAGTTTTCCCGAAGGTCCCAGGCATAGCAAAAGCTCGTTGGTGGATGTGCCCACATGAATTTTTGTCATTTGAAATGAAAAATCCGGGATCAATACGATGATAAATGCGAGAATCCAAGGATCAAATCACAGAAATAGAAAATAGAAGAATAATAGTCATGGATCCTCAAAAGAGGATCATCACAGATTAATTATAATAAATTTAATTAATTGAAAAGAAGTTCATTTTACAACGTTCTTTCTTTGTTGATATTTCTGTCCATGTTCTAATGCGATTCGTCGCTATGTCGCAGATCCAACTTTAGAATTTTTCTAGTGGTTATCCACACGGGCACCATGTATCTCTGGACTTCACCAAAGGAATATCTATGTTCTAGAATGGAAAATCCTTTTCTTGCATTGTCCACCTTAGATCGCCTTGATTCAATGGAGGAGGATCTCTCTCAGTCTTGAGAGCATTCTTGGAGGAAGGACTTCTTTCGGCCATGAGATAATTCTCTAGAATTTTTGTGCACAACTATTATGGAAAAGTGTTGGGGTTATGTGGAAATTTATAAACGGGTTTGAGCTTATAGAGTTATGACAATAAATAAAAGAGTTACACGTTTTATCTATTACATTACATTTTATGGAAAAACCCCATCTCAAATCATTACTTCCTTGACATTTGCCCACACTAATTATAAGTAATATCATTTAATAAAATGATATTATTTCCTCAAAATCCTTACTGGAGAAACTACACGGCGTGTAATCATTAATACACTCCGTGTACTCGTTTTTCATTTATTTAACAAAATGATAACTACACGGTGTGTACATTCAATGTACACTGCATGTATATCTTGTTTTCATTTTATTCTTCCTCAAACATGTAAACAATTTAGGATTCCTTGAATAAATATTGAACCACATATGAGACTAATCTTTATTCTACTTGAGATATTGGATTCACATATTGTGTGACCCTCAAGGACTCTATCTCATTGGTATTTTGCGGGCTTGCCTAAAGTCCATGACTACTGTGTAGAAAGGGGTCATGGCACCCAAAATATAGAAGTTAATGCCACATTGATGAGTCACTTCATACAAACACATACCATGTAATTTAATCCCTTTGTCTCAATATCTAATCAAGCTAGCTTCATGGCAGTGTCATAAACCTATATGCTTGATCTATCATTCTATGACTGTCTTTATACTATGTGTCTATTCATAGTATTTCAACCTACCATATAAAATTATGTAAGAATTTTGTTATTGAATTTCAAGGTTTTCATCATTGCGTGGATCTTCCAGGACCTAATTAATAAAAAAATTCCAACACACTATTATATTATAGTCATTCAAAACAATGAAAAATATATAATAAGTGTACATTCATGTAACAAATGTATAAATAGTTGGTTCTTAGGACAACAACTCTAAATAACTCCCACTTAGACTATAGCCATCTTATTTAGAATTTTAATCTTCTAGATCTTATATGATGATCATGTTTCTACTGAGTCAAAGCATAAGTCAAGGGGTCTAATATGTTGTATTCCAGGGAAATACTACTCACTAAAACTTCACCTCTCTGAGAAAAATATCTTCAAGAGATGATCATTCTAAAGTTTGTGCTTTGTCTTCTGATGGGACCTTGTCTCTTGTGAACATTCCACCACTGTAGTATTATAGTAATAGAGTTTGATAGGATCTTTACTACTAGGTACTGCATCCAGCTCATGGAAAAAGATTCGCATCCATACTACTTTTTTATCTGCCTCATAAGCTGTGATATACTCAGACTCTGTTGTAGAATCTGTGACCACAACATGCATTGAGCTCTTCTACCTCACTGGACAGCCATTCAAACTAAAGATGTATCTTTTCTGTGACTTCATGTCATGATGATCAGTCTGGAAACTAGAAACAAGTACTTAGATGACTAGTTCTTCATCTCCTCCATAAACTAGGAACATATCCTTAGTATGCCTCAGATACTTAAGTAATGTCTTGACTACCATCCAATGGAAGTCTCCTCGATCTACATGATACCATCATACCACACATAATTCATAAGCAACATCTATCCTTGTAAACAACTTATAAAACATGACTGACCCAATCGTGGATTCGTAATGGATCCTTTCCATTTTCCTTATTTCCACATGTGTCTGAGGACAATTTTTCTTAAAAATTTGAATACCATGTGACACTGGAAACAATACACTCATGGACTATTCCATACTAAATCACATCCGTATCTTTTCAATGTATAAACATTGACTCAGGACCAACATTCTCTTAGATCTATCATGATAGATATTGATCCCAAAAATATATGTTGCCTCGTCCAAGTCCTTAATAGATATGAATGTATCCAAAAGTGTCATAACTGACTGTAATATAGGTACTTAATTTCCAATTAGTAATATGTCATCAACTTATATTATTATGAAAATTGACTTAAATTACACTATACCTTTTATAGACACAAGGCTCACATTCATTCTTAAAAAATCCTAATTTTGTTATGGCTTAATCAAAATAGAGATTCCATGAACTTTATGCTTTCTTTAATCCATAAATGGATTTTTGAAACTTTCATACCTTGTTGGAATCCTTTGGAGTCACAAACCCTTCAGGTTGTGTCATGTAGATATCTTCCTGTATGTTCACATTAAGGAATTCGGTTTGGACATCCAATTTCAAAATTTCATAGTCATGGTAAGTGACAATGAATAATAGGATTCTAATGGATTAAAGCATCACAACTGCTGAAAAGGTTTCATCAAAGTTACATCCATGACACTATCTAAAACATTTTGCAACCAGTTGTGCCTTATAGGTGCATGCTTATCCTTCTATTTTCAGTTTCTTCATGAATAACCATTTATACCGAAGAAGCATTACATTAACTAGAGGATCTACCAAAATGAAAAAATGGTTTTGGTACATGGAATCTATTTCAAAAATCATAGATTATTTCCACTTGGTAACGTTTGTGCCTTCACCTACTTCCTTGTTGGTAAGATAATCATAATTGTCAACCGATAATGAGTCACCATCCTCAGTGGCAGGAAAACCATATCATTATGGTTCTCTAACCTATCTCATGCTCTTACATAGTTCTTGTGTCTCTTGAAGTGATTGTTCTTTAATAGATATTTGTATAATATGTTCTTGTCCCAAATACTATGTATATTGTGCCTCTACTACATCAAATTATATCTCGTTCCAACTATCTATTTTGTAGATGTGATCCCTCTCAAGGAATATGCCATGTCATTTTATTGTAACCTTTTTATCTAAGGGGCTGTATAGGTAATATCCCATTGATTCATTGGTATATCATTTATTGGTATACATTGTGCCTCGGGGTGTAGGTTTGTAACCTAAAAAGGCCATAAAAAATGCTCCTCTTCCCCACACATGTAAATTTGATAACATGGGTCGCATCCACTCCATAACTCATATGGAATACCATTTATAGATTTACTTTGTAATTGGTTTAGTATGTGTGGTAATATTTTTAATGCATATCCCCACATGGATAATGAATGACTCACATGACTCATCATTGATATCACCATGTCCAACAGGTTTTGGTTCCTCCTTTCACTTACACCATTCGGCATGGATGGAGGATTGAGTTGAGATATAATCCCAAACTCTCATAAGAAATCAATGAAGTCCTGATTAAGATATTATCCTCCTCTGTCTGAGTGATGTTTCCTAATCTTATTACCAAGCTAGTTCTGAAATTCATTCTTGTATTTCGTTAACCGATAAAAAGAATCTAACTTATACCTCATTAAGAAAATATATACATATCTAATAAAATCATTAGTAAAAGTTATTATGTACAATAACCCACCCCATGATTCAACTAGAAATGGTCCAAAAACATCTATGTGAAATAATTTTAGATGCGCTTTAACCCTTTCACCTTTCCCACTAAATGGGTATTTTATAATTTTTTTAGACATGCATGACATACACCAATTGGTTGAAGTTATAAAGAATTTAAATACTCATCTTTAATTAATTTTGTCAAATGTTTCTCATAGACATGACCTAGCTGGTGATGCCAAAGTTGGGTGTTATATGAGTCATGTCAATTAACATTGTCATCGATTGTGATTACTTGGTTTGTTTAGTATATAACAAAATGGTTGTTATATAAATGTTCCCTACCAAAATAAATTCTATATTTATAAAAGTATAAACATTAATTTCCAAACATGAAGATAAATCCATTAGTATCTAATCTAGATACTAAAATATTGTTTTTGGTTTTAGAGGTTACATAATAACATCCTTTTAATATCAAGACCATCCTAGTAGGCAATGTTATGTAGTAGTATTCAATATCTATAACAATGCTTCCAGCTCCATTTGCTGCTCGCAGATCCACCTAACCTCGGTCAATCATTCTGAATCTATGTGGTTCCTATATTTAGATACAGATCTGATATCCACAAGTAGTATCTAATACCCAATTAATAAGAATATATAGATTGAATTCAATAACAAATGCACATGAATATTCCCATTTCTTCTTTGTTTGGGTGATGTTTTTCTTCCAGTGGCCCTTCTTTCAACATCCAAAAAAACAACCTCTTATTCTCTTGCCTCCCCTTTGATATTTATTTTCATGGAAGGCCTTGATTAAGATTTGGGCATAAAGATGTGTGCCTTCCCTTTCCTTTTATTCACTATAAGTACAAAAGTCTTTTCAAACTACATTTCATTGTCCACTTGGAAAATGAGGATAAGAAGATCAGATCGAGACTTCTCCATTTTTTCATGTTGATATTTAGAAGAAAGATAGAGCAGCTCTAAGAGAGTGATGTAAAAATGAGATCGGTACCCAGTTTTTCGGGGAGTTTTAATCATAGAACCTCCATGTTTGAAATTTAGCCAATGACCGTGACTACATGAGGCCCTTCTGGGGAACCCTCTCCAAACATTCATTGAAATAGATCCTTCGAGATCTCAAACCATTCTTGTCTTTCTCTCTCCTGGTATAGACCATGAAGGTGCTGGAGCATGCGATAGGCATCCTGATCATCATGAGATTTCATGATCTCACAAGACATTTATGGGAAAATTAAACATTGAACGTCGAGTTCATCATTAAAATGTTGATCATAGAATAGGAAATCATCATCACTCGCCCCTTGGGAAGGAAAATTGGGATGTGGGGAATCCAGCACGTAAAACTTTAGTTCATGGCTAAAGATAACCCGAAGGCACCTAAACCGTTCAAGAAAGTTACTACCAGTGAAAATATTGACATTATTCGGAAATGATCGCAGAGAAAATGTGGTTGAATATTTTTTAATATTGATTCTACAAAGTAAAATAGCAGATATATCAATACCTTTGGATTACTTTAAATAATTAATAATAAATGAATTTATTAATTCTCTAAATAATTTATCATGTCCCAATGGCCCCCACAATTGAACATGAAATTCATAGTTTCTATGAATTTCTAGTTTCAAGGATCCAAATTGCACTTCTCATAACCCCAATAAGGGTTGGTCAAGAATTTTATAGATATTCAGTTAGGCAGATCATTTCCACCTACGAGTTATGGTTCCTTGATCTATTGATTTGACTCCCCATTCCTAAAATCATGACTTGGATTTCCTCAACACTTGCCTTTATTTTACAACAAGTCTAGAAAGGTCTACATCTCTTGATGTAAAATGTTTCAGTCAACCCAAAACATTCTTAATAACTTCCTTTATAAGGGTAAGTGTCCCTAAATTTTTTTGTAAAACACATAGTTTTATTGAGTCTATCCCTTAAACAAGTAGTGGAAGGCTTGATCAGAATTAATATGGTATTTGTGGGATGTCAATCCTTTATGCATAGTTTCGTATTATCCCATGCTTGTTAATATAATTTGATTCTTTTTTACGTGATTAATCATTTTCTAATAATGTTTACTTATATCTAATTTTAACTTTATTCCATATTTGCATGCATGTTTATTTCATGAAAAATGTGATCATGAAAAAATATAAATAATAAATATACCATGAAATCATACTGAAATAATATAATATGGAATGATCATGAGATTATATTGGTTATCATATCTAGTAGCCATGATAAGCTAACCCTGCACTAGGGAAAAACACCTTGATCCTGATGGTTCATGTTTGGAAGCTCCCACCTATCCACCTTTGTGTCTTCATGGGTAGGTTTTGCCGCAACATTGGATTTTGAACTATCTCCTCTAGCTTGGGAGATCCTCTATTACATGGCGTTTATATTAAATAATCCATAGGAATGCAGACCCTATATTTTACTGAAAGAAGGATCTTAGGCCAATGAATTTAAATTAGTTTAATTTAAAGGAAACCATACACTCACAAAAGGGTATTTTTTCTTTCTCATGATCATCTATAGCATGCATCAACAATTATGCATATTTATTATTCATATTATTTTTATCGTTCTTTTATTCAAGATAACTCGCTCTTGAATTCTATTAATTATTATCTTATAATTAATCAATTCTTTATTTTAAAATTCCATTCATAAATTCCATGAGATTATTTTCATCCATATTCGTTGTATGTGTCTTTATTCTTTAGAATAATCTTGGTGAAATTCCATTTCTGGAAATTACGTGATGTGTAGACTTTATTACATAGCGTGTATTTGGTTTCACCCTTTATCCAAAGTACATACCATGGGATTTAGCGTGTTTTCTATAGTTTGGATATTTTAGAGTACACTACATGTAGTTTAATTTAACATGGAATATACTTTCTTGTTACGTGGTTACTAGCCTAGAAATTTCATGTATGCAGTTACACGTATTCTCCTTGTACACGGTTTCACCCAGGCTAGATCAGACAACATAGCATGTTGATTCAACATACAAGCCGTGTATTCTAGTTTCCACGTTCCATTTAGTTCTGGTCAAAATAGTGTATTAAAAAATATAGATATGCTCAATTCACATGACATGGTTTGGTGGACCAGTATTGGTTAGTTGAACCTTTGTACATGGTGTATAGATTTCAAAACACATCGGGTATTCTTGTTTTGTACAGACAGAATGAGTGGATCATTTGAATGAGTTCGTCATTTTTATTTTAGTCAAAATTTTAATTAATAGTTAATTTCTTTAATGTGAATCATGAAATGAAAGAGGTAGAACAGATCTCATTAATTCCATTTTATAGAAAGATTTATCTTCAATTGAATCAAATAAAAATTCGTAAATTACCAACGAAAATAAAAAAATATATCAACGTTGTGACCCTTATGGTACCACTTGATGGTCTCGGGCACAGTGGAACCTTGGGGGTGGATTTTACCACATTACGTTTTGTCATTAGGAATGATCAATTCGAGATCAACAAGATGACAAATGCCAGACTCCATGGATCGAATCACATAAATAGAAAAAGAATAAGAATATTCTTTCAACCACAATGGATGATCATCGCAGGTTGATTATTATTAATATAATTAATTAGAAAGAACATAATTTTATTGCATTCTTTCGTCGTTGATATTTATGATGAATTTATGATGTAATTCATCATTGTGTTTCATAAGAAAAGTGTAGGCTTACTCTAGTGGCGATCCACATTGCACCACATATCTCTGGACATCACCGAAGTAATCTCCGTGTGCTAGCATGGAGAAGCATTTGCTTGCATTTTTAGCCTTAGATCTCCTTAATCTTATGGAGGAAGATCTCACTTGGTCTAGATATCGTTCTTATAATGACCCATACATTAAATACATTTTTATTACTTCATAATTTATGTACACTTATTATGACATATAACAAAACCATGAAAGGTCCGTATAGGTATAGTGTATTTAGAAACCGGGAAACATAAACAAATGGTTCATAAATCATCTTCATAGTCTCCCTATTATTTTATAACATCTAGAGTACCTTTTGGAATATCTTACATTATACTCTTCTTCTTGTCCTGGGGAATAGAAAACATACAAAAGGGTGAGCTCAAATGCTCCTTAAGGGTAAGCAAAAAAAATATCAATCACATCATATTAATAAGAACATATCATTTTGGAAATCTTAACCTGTAAAAGAGATCATAATTTCATAACATGGGGTAAATCATAGTAGGGAAATGTAATCCCAATAATCCTAACATAAAACACGAAACATTGTGGCATACACACATAATAATAAAGAATCATTACTTAGTAGTCAATACTCATTTCCAAGACTATCTTAGCGGACAAAGTCCATTTCTGAACAGAGTTCACTCCTCGTTTCAGTCCCATATCTCATAATCAGATTAACCTATCATTCTAGCCATGTCTATCCCATGAGGTATAAATCATTACCCAATGCAATGGAGGGATATATAGGTCCCACCCATCTCATAATGATACCATTCTTATGTGTGCCACAATATCATAAATCATACTTCACAACATAACCCATGTAATAAAAATGGTATTCTTAAACATCATTCCATCATAACATAAATCATTTAAGATAAAATGAATTTATAAAAATATTTCCATCATAACATAATCAAATCAATGTAAAAACAGGGATAGAAACAGAACCCTATATTATCATAGATGGAAAATAATTTTGATAAAATTGTTGAACTCCATTCATGAGGAAAATATCCTTTCTATTTCAAAAAAAAATTTCATTTCTTAACATGTCATAAAATTTTAAACTAAAGAAAGTTTATTAAAAATAAACATGAAACGTTATAAAGGAAGCTTCATTGAAATAATGATCTATGAAATCATAAAAATCCATTCATGCCGTATAATTTAAAGAAACATTCTTCTCGTACTTTGGCCGAAAAAGTCAAAAAGTATCTCGTACTTAAAACGACCAAATTATCATTTCATATCCTTTACTAAAAATCCAAAAATAGGTAAAACTGCATTTAACAAATTGTATGAGGATAGAAATAATATTACATATTTAGTAAACATGGATTTGGATGATAAATATGCCCCAATAAATACAGATTTATGAACAATCTCAGATAAAAATTGATAATGCGAGATTTCCCCTTACCTTAAGTCCGATTGTCTTTGTACTTTCCATAACATCTTGTATAATGATTTATATAATGTTATTGGCTTATTACAGAATCGTACTCATTTTTATGATATCATATTTGGTCATATTATTAGCTTCTTATTAGTAATATTTAATTTCTACTTGTTATTTGGGTATTTATTGCTTTTTTTTCTTGTGCATGTTTTGTCGAATAAAATCTTATTATTATTTTTAGGTTATAGATACCTCATTTCCAGAATGGTATTAGGGTAATATATTTCATATTTATTCATTAAATTCATTTATATAATCATTATTCATTGAAGATCATGTAGAATGAGTCGCATCACATCGTGGAGATGGTAGGCCATACGTACGCACGAGCGATGATATAGTTCACATGATCGTGGAATTGTATTAAAGTGTATGTATACTATTTTAGAACCAATATAACATTAAAATAATCATATATAGTAATTCTTTACACCATTATACCCATCCAAGTAAGGTGGTGGTGGAAAACAGATTACACCACGGCATGGAGACGGTATTCCGTACGTACGCACACACGATGATTTTGTTTTCCGTAGGACAGATTGAAGTTGAAATAGAGTTGTTTCATACTTATAATAACATATAAGTATATTTGTGATAATGATGTTATTAATTCATAATAAAAAAACTAATTAAGAGGAAGTAGAAGAAGAAATAGAGTTGAAAGAATCGGTAATAGACATTACCTCTTCTTTGAAGAGCCACTTCTTAACCTCCTCTTAGGGCAATAAAGACGGTCTTTGAATAAGACCAGGACGTCTAGAATGTTTATAGGGAAGTGGAGAGGAGAAATTGGAAGTGGCTGGCCGAGCATGAAGGCTCAAGGTGGTGTGAGGAGGAGAGACAGGATGTGCCCTTTTATAATGGAGGAGAGGGGCACTTTAGGAAAAACATAAAATATTATTTAATAATAAGGACATATTCGGTTTTTAATAGCTCCAAACTGATTTATTTAGGATCTAAGGTGGTTATGGGTTGAACGCCTCTCATCCAATATATTTTAGCCAAGTTTAGGTTACTATTTTAACCTTATCATTTAGATTTAACTCTAAGGTAAACAATTTAACTTTTACCATGTCTTCTTTTTTTCTTACACTTTATGGTTAATAAACTTACTATAAAAAGCCAAACTAACCCAAAGTGGTTCATTATTAATATATATAAAATTATCTAATTAATTTGGCTGAACCATAAATTTTTAAGAATAAAATAACAATTAATAATATAATATTTGTTTTAAAAACAAATTATGTCAAATTTGACACTATTTAGTAATTGATTATTTTTAAAAAAATAATAACAGCATGATTAGTTCGACCAATGTTAATTAAATTAATACTAATATATTATATTAACCTATAAAATTAGTTTAATTCATAAAATGGCTCAAATTACATTTATTTGGGTATTTATAACATTATTTAATTTAATATTTTATTAATAATGAAATTATAGCATCATCATTGTGTCAATCATAAATTAAATTATTTAATGTCTACAAAAAATTAAATAAAACACCACAAGGTTGGATAAATTTTTATCATTATAATGAATATTTATAGTTTAATTTATCTTATGTATAACCCTATATTAACAATGTTTTAGTTATTAAATTTGATTTTAACTGTTTTAACTCTTCTTTATAAAATATAATAATAAATGTCATAATTTAATCCAAGTGGACCAAAAGGGTAATATTTTAACCCTAAGGTTGTTTTTGGTCAAACTACACTTCTCTGATAGACTTAGGACCTGTGTTAGGGTAATAGTAATATTATTTTTACCCTTAATTACCCTATTTACTTTTAAACTTGGTAAAAAAGTAAAAAGTTACTATTAAAAAAAAGTATTTTAATCTTATTGAACCAAAATTTTCTACTTGATATTAACCGTCTCTCTAAGATTTTCTAAATTCCACTTAAAAAAGCGGTAAAAATTTGTTTTATGTAAATTTTCAAATTCTCTTAGGAGGTGGGTAAAAGACAGTGAACAGTTCAATAAAATTTTATATATCTAAAATTATTATATATTACTCCAATGAATTACATTGATCTTATATAGGTATTAAGTATCAATTTTGACCTAAAATAACTTTAAATAAAATAAATAATTATTTAAATAAAAAGACAGTTTTTAAATAGAATCCTACTGTTTTCACTATTCATCAAAATAGAAATATTTCAGAAAAATACCAAAAATTCACCCTGGACTAATTTTGATATTCCAAATCCATAAATTAAGTCCATTTTGATTGATAAAATTTATAAAATTTCAAAAATTGGGTATTACTATTAATAACGCCTTGTTTATATAATATTTAATTAACATATCTTGTTTAGTGAAACTCGGTATTGCGTACAACGAAAGATATAGAGTAAGGTTGATCATGCATGTAACGCAAGCCAAGATAGTGTTGTTTGTATTGAAATATTCCTTTATATAACATTATATATAAAAACAAAATATTTCCCATTAAATATCGGGTGTTACATACTACCCCCTTACAAATTAATTTCGCCCTCGAAATTCGTCACTTTGAAATAAACAGATGAGCATACCTCTCCCTCATCATATCCTCAGGTTCCCATGTAGCTTATTTTAATTTGTGGTTCCTCAATAAAACATTCCCCAAGCGCGTGGTCGTGTTCTATTGAACTTTTTCTCTAAAATCCAGAATCTCTATCGGCTGTTCTTCATAAGAAAGATCTTGCTCAAGCGGTACAACTTTTGAGTTGAGTACATGTGAAGGATCGGGTATGTACATTCTTAGGAGAGATACATGGAACACCTCATGAACTTGAGAGAGATTTGGTGGAAGCACCAATCAGTAATCTACCTTCCCAACATGATCCATTATTTCGAAAGGACCAATATACCTAGGGCTTAAGATTCCCTTCATTTCAAATCTCATTACTCTCTTCCAAGGAGATATTCGTAAGAAAACATTATCAACGACTTCAAACTCTAGGTCTTTTTTTCAGTAATCGGTATAACTTTTTGGTCGACTCTGAGCTGCTCTTATGTGTTTTTGAATGGATCTGTCCTTTTCGGTGATCTCATCAACAAGATTAGGTCCTAATAGCTTTCATACCAATACTTCATCCCAGTAAGTTGGAGATCAGCAATTCATTCCATAGAGAGCTTTATAAAGAGCCATCTGAATACTAGAGTGAAAGATATTATTATAAGAAAATTCCCTCAAAGGTAGGTGTTGATCCCAACCACCTTTGAAATCCATAGATCAAGATTTTAACATATCTTCTAGTGTTTTAATTTTCCTTTCAAATAGACAGTCTTTCTGAGGATGATAAGCAGTCATGAAACTCAACACTGAATCCAGAGTATGCGGAAGACTTCGCCATAACATTGAGGAAAACCTCGTATCCCGATTAGATATAATGGAAAGTGGTACTCCAGGAAATCTTACCACTTCATTCACATATATCCTGGCATGTTGATCCAGATAGAAATCCTCTCTAATAGCAATGAATTGTGATGGATTTGTAAGGAGATCAACTATGACCCAGATAACATTATTGCCTTTGGATGTTTTAGGAATTCTGGTGACAATGTCCATAGTGATGTTATCCCATTTCCATTCGGGTATGGGTAATGGTTGTAACGTCCCCATAGACTTCCGTCTCTCAGCTTGAACTTGCTAACAAACCAAGCATCGAGAAACATATTAATCAACATCTGTTTTCATGCCATCCCACCAGAATTACTCTTTCTGGTCCCTATACATTATTGTGCTTCTAGGATGAATAGTGTTTGAAGAACTATGAGCCTCATCCAAAAGCTCCTTCATTAATTATGGGATTGGAGGAACACAAACCCGATTCCTGAACATTATTATCCCATCACAATCAAGGTTGAATTTAGGAACATTTCTTCAACTTCAATTGAAACTCTAAATCAATTTTTTACGCCTTTTTAATCTTCACATGTATAGATGGTTGAACATTTATTTGAGAAATATAATATTTTTTCCCTTAAATTATAATTCCAAGATCCATCCTTTATAAATTCATAAATATTGGATCTTTTTTATCCTCGTCATGGATAAGCTAGCAAGGTCTTGTCAACTTAATGCATCATCCACCTTGTTTGATTTCCCAGGGTGATAATGAATTGAGCAGTCATAATCATTAATCAGCTCCAAACATCTTCTTTGGTGCATATTCAGCTCCTTTTGTGTGAAAATATACTTTGAACTTTTATGATCAGTATAAATATCACACCATTCTCCATTAAGATAATTCCTCCAATTATTTAATATAAATATTACCACATCTAACTCCAAATCATGAGTTGGATAATTTTTCTCATGATTTTTCAACTGTCGTGAGGCATAATCTGTCACCATATCATTTTTCATAATAACACACCCCAATCCCTTCTTGGATGAATCAATATAGAGCACAAACCTTTATCCACTACAATGAAGTGTTAGCACAGGTTCATGGAACAACATTCTTCTTAACTCCTTGAAATTCTCTTCACACTCCTCTGTCCAAACAAACTTAACTCCTTTTCGAGTCAACCTGGTGAGTGGATTACATAATCATGAAATATCTTTCACAAAATTTTGAAAATATAAAACCAAACCAAGAAAACATCAGATCTCAGTTACTGTTGTTGGTCTCAACCATCTTTCAATAACCTCTGTTTTTACTGGATACACAAATATCCCATATTTTGAGATTATGTGACCCAAAAATGAAACTTTTTGAAGCCAAAATTCACACTCGGTAAATTTTGCATAAAGCTTCTCCTTCCTCAGGGTCTTTAATACAATTCTCAAGTGGTCTTCATGTTCTTCCTTTATCTTTGAATAGACAAGAATATCGTCTATAAAGACTACCACAAACTAATCAATATAGTCTCTAAAAAATCGCTTCATTAGATCCATGAAGATAACAGGGGTATTAGTAAGACCAAATGGCATCAATATAAATTCATAGTGTCCATACCTTGTACAGAAAGTTGTCTTTGGTATATCCTCCCTTTTGACCCTTAATTGATGATACCATGAATGATGATCAATCTATGAAAAGTATTGAGCTTCATGTAGTTGGTCAAATAAGTCATCAATGTATGGGAGAGGATATTTGTTCTTGATAATGATCTTGTTAAGTTTTCTATAATCAATGAAGAGTCTCATTGATCCATATTTCTTCATAAAAAACAGAACATGAGCTCCCCAAGGTGATTCACTAGGGCGTATGAATCCCTTATCTATATTATCTTGGAGTTTCTTCTTCAATTCCTACAACTCAATTGGTGCCATTCTATAAGGTGTCTTTAAAATAGGTAAAGCACCCAGTATGAGTTCTATAGAAAATCTCAACTTCACAATTTGGTGGAAGACAAGGAAATTCCTCTAGAAAGACATCATCAAACTCCTATAAAATGGGCATCTTCATAATCGTGATTTTCTCTCCAACCATTTGAGATAAATAACCTTCATTTAGTGGAATCAATAACCATAAGATGGAAGAAATTTCCACTAGAAGGTTATATTCATCCTTTCATCAATAGACGATCATAGATTGATCTGGATTATGAAATATGACTTCCCTTCATTGGAAATTGATATGAGCTCCACATAAAGAAATCCAATCCATGCAAAGAATCACATCAATTTTCCCTATAGGAAGGATCACAAGATTTGCAGGAAGCACTTTCCCACAAACATCAATTGGAGAAGAATTGTAAACATTTGATGAAACTATTGTGTCATTAGGGGTTGTCATATCTAACTCAATATCTAACTATTGAGGTAATATGGCGATACCCTTAGAGAATTCTTAAAAAATAAAAGAGTGCGTGGATCCAGAATCAAATAAAACATTTGATACTTTAGAGTGGATTGTATGTGTACCTTTCACCACTTCATTATCGTACTCCACATCACTGAAAAAAATTTCATGTGGCTTTCCTTTGTATTTAGCCTGAAGATTTTTTTGATGCCATTCATCATAATAAACCCTTGTATTAGGTTATTGATTAGCATAATGCCCCATTTCCTTGCACTTATAATATTGAAGTGTAAGAGGTGCATTTTGTGTAGCATTTTCATTGTTCGCATCACTAGACATCTTCTTCCAATCATTTCGGTATTCAAATTCCCAATGACCTTATTTTATACATTTGAAACATTTACTTGTCCCATTAAGACAACATCCACCATGTTTCATTCTACACTTTTTTCATAAGGGAAAACTCATCTTTTTTTCAGTTTGATCATTAGATTTTCATCTGAATTCAATTTTCCTCTTCCTATCAAACCCATATGACTGATGGGTTTCTCTAATCTCCATATTAACCTCGAGATCACATCAAATGATTTCCTCGTAGCTATTGATTTTTTTTATGGCTAACGCCCTTAGAATACATGGTTTTAAGCCACTAAATAATTGATCGATCTTACTCTCAGGTTGGATAATAATCCCAGAATCATATCTTGAATGTATTGTAATATTTGCTTCATAGGTACTAACAGATTCATCATCATTTTTCTTCAGTTCAAGAAACAACTTACCCATCATTGTTCGAATAATATTATGGAAGTACTTGTTGAAAAATAAGTTCTTGAACTCATCCCTTTCCATGGACTCAATTTCATCTCTTAACCTCATATTCTTGATAAGATTCCACCATTGATCAGCTTCACCTTTCAGAAGATATAATATTATGATGAATTTATCAAGATAAGAACATTGAAGAACTGAAAATATCTTCTTAGTGGTGCTTATCCACTGTTTAGCCACTGATGGATGAGTAGACCCACTGAATGAGGGAGGACGCTGGCTCACGAAGGATTAAAAAGAATGTTGCTCCTTCCTTTGATCATTTGGATGTCCTGCATGATTCATAGCTTGAGAAAGTTGTGTGAGCATTGATACAAGATTTTTCATTCTAGATCCCATAACGTTTGTTTTCTTAGGGGGACAATCATTGCATTGACCTTCGCATTCCACATTAACATGGTTTCTTTGGGTTCCAGCCATTGACTAAAATCAAGAAGAATAGTGTGAGACAGTCTAATTATAATAGGAAAACAACATAATCAAAAATAAAATTTCACACTTAAATTCTTATTATAGGTTATTCATGGCCATTTTTAAAACAATACGATTGTGTTCTATGCTTAGATATATCCTTAGGGTTCTTACTAAGGCTTTCACATCCTAGTTTCCAAAGGTTGACTATACCATTCCTCTTTTACCAACTATAATGACACATAATTTACATACATTGTTATTGCATCAAAATATAAGTACACTTATTACGACATATAACAAAACCATGAAAGGACCTTATAGGTATAGTGTCTTTAGAAACTGGGAAACATAAACCACTGGTTTATAAATCATCTACACAGTCTAACTTTTATTTTATCATATCTAGTGTCCCTTTAGGAATATCTTACTTAATTCCCTTCTTCCTGACCTGGGGAACAGAACACATAAAAAAGGGGAGCTCAAATGATCAGTAAGGTTATGTAAGAGAAATATCAATCACATCCTATTCATATTCATAAGAACATATCATTTTGGAAATCATAACCTGCATAAGAGATCATAATTACATAACATGGGATAAATCATTGTATTGAAATGTAATACCAATAATCCTAACATAAAACATGAAACTTTTTTTCATACACACATAATCATAAATAATAATTTCTTAGTATTAAAGACTAATTTCCAAGATTATCTTAGTGGACAATGTTCATTTCTGAACCGAGTTCACTCCTCGTTTCAGTCACGTATCACTGAACCAGATTAACATGTCGTTCCAGCCATGTCTATCTCATGAGATATAAATCTTTACCAAATGCATTGGAGGGAGATATATGTCCCACCCATCTCATAATGATACATTTCTTATGTGTCCCACTATATCACAAATCATACATAATAACATAACCCATGTAATAAAAATTGGATTCTTAAACATCATGCCATAAAAACATAAATCATAAAATATAAAACGACTTAATAAAAATAATTCCATCATAACATAATCAAATCAATGTAAAAATAGGGATTGAAACAGAAACCTATATTATCTTAGATGAAAACTAATTTTGATAAATGCTTGAACTCCATTCTTAAGGAAAATATCCTTTCTACTTGAAAAACATTTTTCCTTTCTTAATATGTCGTAAAATTATAAACTAAAAGAAGTTGATTAAAAATAAACATGATAACATATAAAGGAAGAATCATGGAAATAATGTTCTATGAAATCATAAAAATCCATTCATGTCACATATGTTAAAAAACATTTTCTCGTACTCTGGCCAAAAAAGACATAAAGTATCTCGTACTTAAAACGACAAAATATTCCTTTCATATCCTTTACTAAAAATCCTCTAATTGGTAAAATTGGAATTAAAAAATTGTATAAGGATAGAAATAATATTACATATTGAGTAAAAATTTATTTGGATGATAAATATTCCCCTGTAAATACCGATGTATAAAAAATCTCAGATAAAAATTGATATTTCGAGATTTCCCTTACCTTAGGTCTGATTTGATTCATACATGTCCAATACTTTTGTATAATGATTTAAATAATGTTATTGACTTATTACACAGTCATAATAATTGTTATGATATCATATATGGTCATATTCTTAGCTTCTTATTAGTAATATTTCATTGCTATTTGTTATTCGCGTGTTTATTACTTTTTGTTCTTATGCGTGTTTTGTCGAATAAATTCATAATATTATTTTTTGGTTATAGATACCTCATTTCCATAATGTTATTAATGTAATATATATCATTTTTTTCATTAAATTCATTTATATAATACTTATGCATTGACACTCATGTATAATGAGTCACATCACATCGTGGAGACAATAGGCCGTACGCACGCACGAGCGATGATATAGTTCCGCATAATCATGGAATAGTATTGAAGTGTATGTATACTATTTTATATTGAATATCACATACAAATAATCATATATAGTTATTATTTACACCATTATACCCATCCAAGTAAGGTGGAGGGGGAAAATAGTTTACACCATGGGGTCGAGACGGTATTCCCGTACGTATGCACGCACAGTGATTTCATTTTTCGTAGGATGGATAGAAGGTGAAATAGGTTTGTTTCATATTTATAATAACATATTAGTATATGAGTGATACTTATGTTATTACTTCATATTTATGCAACTAAAGATGTGGATTTAGAAGAAGAAATAAAGTTGAAAGAATCGGTAAGAGACATTACCTCTTCTTTGAAGCGTCTCATCTTAACCTCCTCTTAGGGCACTAAAGATTGTTTTTTAAGAAGACCTGAAATTATAAGATGTTTCTAGGGAAGTGTAGAAGAGAAATTTTCAGGTTTTGGCCTAGATTGAAGTCTCAATGTGGTGTGAGGAGGAGAGGAAGGAGGTTCCCTTTTATAAGGGAGGAGCGGGGCACTTTAGGAAAAAATTAAAATATTATTTTATAATAAAGTCATATTCAGTTTTAGAGAACAACCCATTTGTCAATTAATCCACATTGATTGTATTTTCCATGAAAAAAATAAGAGGAATCATTAATAGTTAGAGAAATTAAATCCCCTACCAGAACGAATGAGTCGATTATGCAGTCATTGACGTTCTATGTTCATTGGCGTTCATCACTATTGGTCAATCTATGAATCACATACATCAACGACCAACATTTGTTCTCTATTTTTCATTGTAGTGGGATTTCATAGTCATTACTTCAGAGGATTCCCCCACAGTTTTTTATCTATTCTCTAACAGATAGAATAAAAAGACAACAATATTGATGTGGTGTTCATTAATGTAGTTGATTAATGAACCTTCACTGATGAACAGTTAAAAATGTAGGTGTTATGGTTACATAAAAAAGGATTTGATTCCTTATGTGAAACTCATTTAATGATCATCGTTATGTTGCACTTTGGACAACTGTCTCTCATTGGTTGAAGAAAACAATAAAATAACTCAAAACTAATTTTATTATTTTTCTGAAAAGTAAAAAATTTATCATTTTTGCCTGACCATTTCCACTTTATGTTACGCTTCTCATAAATATATCCAAGTGTTGCGAATTCAATGGTACCCTCATATATTGAATCTTATCATTGGTTCAAAGGATAGAATAACCTGCTCACATGCTTACTGAACGTAAGTTAAAATTAATTTTGAAAAAATAAATTCTACCCTCGACCTGTGCTAGTCGAGGTTTGTCTCCACCTAAATGGAACATGCCACCATGATTTCAATGGTACTCTTAGATTTTCAATCCATGTTTCCCTTTATTATGTTATAAATATTTTCACAGTAAAATAATTGTCACATAATTATTTTATTTATGGCCAAAAACTATCTTCCCCTATTGACCCAAGCCAGCCAATAATGGGATATTATTAATGAATAGATACCCTCACAATATAAACAATGGTTTCGTATTTTTAATGTGAGTCACCGTTCATGAGTGATAAGAATTTGAAAAATAAAATAAAATAAAATAATTATTTTAATAACTGTTATAAAATTATTGGGGTTTCTAAATGGAGGCCTACGTCGACTAACCTTAATTAATGCATAGGGTTAACCCACCATCCTAAATGAAATGGTTCCCTTGTTGTTTTTAATCTAGTCAACCATTTATTATTTATTCTACATATTCATGAAAATCACTCATATAGACAATTTAAAGCATAACATTTTTCATCTAATCATTCTAAGCACTCTAGGCCTCGGAATCGCTTATCGTCTAAGCGCAAGGCCTCGAAATAATTCCATATAATAAATAAAAAAAGTATAAGGAAAATTCATGACATTATAATAAATATGATGATGTTCTCATGAAATTATAAATTAACCTATTAATATTATTCATGATGATAAAGATCACATGTAACGAATCGGGATCGAGGTAAGGGATTCAATATCAATCTCTAATCATTAAGGCATTTCTTCGTAATATTATCCTTTATTACTTTACTAGGTGTAGATACTACCAAAAGACAATTAAAATCCATATTTTATCTAACATAATGTTATTTTATGTTTTTTAAATGTATTAATTCATGGAGATTATGATTTTTTTGATTAATGTTGTATGGGACACATTTATTTTTTAATGATTTATATACCAACTATTTTCCTTCATCATATTCATATATGTAGATATAAATGAATTATACAAGGAATTTTTTGTTTAATTTTAATTTAATAAAAATTTATACAAAATAATTCATTTATTATGAAGCGTTTCATATTAAAAAAAATTAAAAAATGAACGCTTTTAAGGTATGTGATAACAATGAATTCTCCAAATACATAATAATTATTTGATATTTGTCATACTTTTTAATCCTTAATGGTTTTCTTGAATAAAAATAATTACCTTATTCATTTTTGGGGGTTTTATTATTGAAAACATATTTGAAGGTAGAATGACTATTTCAATATCTTGAAATGATTTTATTGATTACAATGGCTCTTTTACGAGAAAAAAATTTATATATTTAATGATTTATGATTATGAAACATTATGTGAACATTTTATGGGTGGTTATAAGACAAACCAAATATAAGTGGTTATAGGATACAACAATTATTGGAGGTTAACTAATAATAAACGATTTGTGGTTCTTTGAAAAAATATGGATTGGTGTTTGCGTTATAACCTCCAATGCATTGATAATAAAAGTAATCCATATGAATATTCCATTTTTAAGAGTGATATGTGTGTAGAACAACTACTTTGTTATTCCCATTAATTATGGTAATGCCTTCTGATTTTTATATATGTTATATGTTCTTTGTCAGGATTTGATTGCAATATTTTTATTACATAAAATGGGAAAGCAAGGATACTAAATTATGTGATGATTATTTTGGGATTTATTAAGGGTGAAAGTATTATTTTATGATAAATTATTCATTATTTAAATGATTCAAGAAGACTAAAGGTTTTCATTCATTGTGTATCCCATTCTAATATTTCTATTCTCGTCATATTTTTAGAAATGATTTTACAGTATTTAATTGAAAAAATAGTAAAGGTTGGGATAAAAGATAATGTTATAATGATTAAACATGAATAAAAATTGTTTATTTTTTAGAATTTTTCATTAATAAATTGTTAGTAGATGGAATTTTCTACATTATAATTTTTTTGTTGTTATGTATGTGTTATTTGCTAAAAATATAAAGCTTTAAAAAATGAAATATCATTAATGTGATCTAATATAAAAATTTTAACATAGCCTAAGATTATGTAATGTTTATGGTTGGGGCCTTATAGTTGATATTAGAGAACATATTAAACAATTTTAGAGGTTTGAGTGATAATTATACATAAATTACATGTTAAATATAACCATAATGCTGAGCATAATAGAAAGGGTAAATGTTGATATAGGTATATTTTATGAGTTTGATATAAAATGAATAAGTATTTTTTTATATTTATCATAAGATAATATATGATGGTTTTATTAATATAATCAAAAGGAACTTTTTGTTTTTAGAAAAAGGATGTATCCATTAATAACCAAAGTAATAATGTATGTGAAGGAAAATGTGGTAGTTCTATTTATAAGAAACGTAATTCAATTGGAGAAGCAATGATGAATCTTGTGGTTATTATAATCCCACTATTGGGAGTAATAATTAACCACATGAACCTTGGTAATTTTTATGATGCATTATATATGAGATAAAAGAATCTATATGGGATCTTAGGCAATAATGATCATAAATGTAAGCATATTAATCAATTTATGTGTCAAGTATGTTGAAAGTAACAACTAGGAAAATGATATAAAGGGATGGGAAGGTGTTAGTGATGTTTTAATGAAACACATATTGGAATAATAAACCAAGGAAAAAGGGTATGTTTTTTTTATTAAAGGATATGAAAATAAGTTGATTTGGAGGTATCAATTGAATTCATTAAATGTGGTTGAGATATTCATTATGAAAATTGATGTCCAAGGAAGTTTGTTTGGTAATGGTGTTTACAATAACATGTAAATATACATTTTATCAAACTTATTTCCATTCCAATCAAAGATGAAGAAACTAAAAATGAAATATAAATGGTAGATTCTGTCTTAACATTAAAGAATCATAAGACCTGATAAATGTTTTTTTTGTAGGGCTGATGTATTAAAGAATAAGGTATAAAATTATGTTCAGGGTATCATTATTAATGTTTAGTGGAATATATATCTTAATTTATCAATTTGAGAGTTGTTTTAGATCAATATATGATGAAATGATTAAAATTTGTAATGATCTTTGATGATGGGATTACATTCGACCGCTTTTTGTTGTATGTGTATCCCTGAATCATGTTATGTGAAAATTTTATTTGAGTATGAATCATTTCTTCATGTGCGCTCATTATAATAATTGTATAAATAAAATTTAGGTGTTTTTAACATTTAATCTGGAGTTAATTATGGGATATCACATTTTTAGATTCAAAATGTATGGCTTGAGATAATCCTAGAGAATAAAAACCAGTAGGTTATTTTTTCGGAATTTATCTCATTTTGGTAATTTTATAAAAATCAAATTGTTTTAGAGAAAGGAAAACCTATCTAATGTGTTACAACCCATCACATATGAATAATCCATAGAAATTGAACCCATAACCATAGGATGAAAAGGGAGTATCACCTACCCGTGAACTACGCGATGTCCCAAGTTAGTATGACATGTTTTTGTAGGAAAATTATTTGATGGAATGAGAATAATTTTATTTTGGGAAATAACATTTTATAAAATACATATGCATAGAATTATACTAATATTTTTTTAATTAATTGTTAAATTTTAATTTTTAATAATTTATCTATTCCTTATAGCATATATGCCTACAGAATATCAGATACTATGTGATTTAATATGAGGAGTAATGGATGATTTTCATTTTGTTATTATTTATTCCTTGAATGTGGACTTATGGATTTATATTATTTATGGAAATTTTTAATCTATCTTAGATAATAAGTGATTTTAGAAACTTCATTTTTTTCTATGATACATTATGAGTGATTTATTTTATTTGGTGATAAATGATAATTTTTTTCTTTGAGGACTATATTATCAAATCCTTATTTTTTGGTTTTCAATTTAATATGGAATATTTTGAGGGATTTTAAAGATAAATATTTATCAAATCATCTATGTTTAACATTGGGAATCACTTCTGATTTTTGAAGTTTAAAAGTTAGGTTTCATTATACAATGGATTATTCAATGGTTGGAATTATCTGAATTTATCATAAAATATTTTATTTTGGATAATTTTTATTTATAGGATGAATAAATAGTGTTTTATGTGTTTATAATGATGTTGATTCTAGTTTATTAGGAGTAAAAAATCATCTTGAATAGTCAAAATTAGGATATAATTATGAGTTTTTTGGTATAAATTGATTAAAGGATTAAACCTTTCATGACATGTAATTATGTTTCATTATATTCATATTCAATATCATAAATGAATTCTTGAAACCTTATGAAAAAGAGTTTATAACAAAAATAATTATCTAATTTGATAATGGAATAGGAAATCAATGACATTATAACCAATCATGAATTTAAGAATTTTTTGAATGTTAAATTTCTCGTAAATATTTTTATACCACTCACCATCAGATATTGATTGTTATTTTTCTATTCATATAAATTTTTTCCTACATGGAACCCTATTATTCATTATATCTTCCCATCTTCATACTTCCCTTTCATTCATTAAAATTGTAGTTATGTTAATCCTTTTTCGGATGTGGGATTCCAATAATGATATTTTTTAAAGTCATAAATTAGTTGTCAAACCCAAATTCAAATATCCAGGATAAATGCTCTAATTTGGGGGAGAAGAATTTAGAATCCTGATTTATTTAAAGGAAGAACTATGTTCAATTTCACACATGGTACAACATATATAGCTTAAATGAACAACATAATATTATTATTTTATATGATATTTATTACATCGCCATTAGAATTGTAAGAATGAATTAGATTAACTATGTTAAAAAAATATATTTTATATTTGTTTATATAATGATTCATTGCTTAAAATATTCTTTAAGAATGTAAATAAATAACCAAAGGAGTAAAAACAAAGTGATTTTAAGAAAAAAAATTAAATGAGAATAATTGTTTTAATAAAATAATAAAACCAACGTTTTTGGATTTAATAAATGTAATATAAACTATATATAATGTTTAAATATTATCTGTACTGTTTTTTATAATTTTTTCATAAATAAAGACAACATCCTAGATAAAATAAGTGTTTTTCTAAAAGTGTAGCTTTACTAGCGATTAATATATAACCCTTTTTATGTTTATCTCATTCCACATTTATTTTTTTTATTTTAAAAATAAAACTAATTAATTATAAATTTCATATCAATATTAAATTTTAAGGAATTTTTTTCTGATAAATTACATATTATAGTTATTTCTAAAAATTCCTTCATTTTTGTTTAAATGTAATTTTCATAAATAAAATATTTTTATATTTGGTCCATTTACATGGTTTTAAGATATTGATATATTTAATATTTAACAATTAATTTAGTGTAGTTCATTAGATTCTTTTTCATATTAAAATTTTATATAAAAACATTTAAAACATTTGAACGTTTCAATTTATGAAAAAACTTTTTAGTTTTATCTACGAAATTAATTTTAAAAATAATTTTCCCAATTATGATAATTTAGTTTGGTAAAATGGATTCCATTAAATGAATAAAAATTTCCATAATAGCTTATAATGTCAATTTTAGATTTATATAATTTTTTTTACCATGGTAAAAATATTATTTATTATATTAATCTAAAGATTTTGTTAGGGTTAAATTTAAATAATAAAAAATTAAACATACTCGAAAAAACATGTAATGGATGGATGAGGTGTGTATAGACCCTAAAAAAAATATAAAACATATTTTACAATCCCATGTCTGGGAATTTAAGGCCAATTCTATATAGTTTTCTATTAATGTAAAATAATCAATAAAATAATCACATTAACCCACTTATCATCATGTATAAATTTCCACCCTCACCTCCCCATTTCATCACAAAAAGAATTGTATATACTCAAATATCTTCCCAATCCTGTACTCTGCACTCAATCCACATACAAGTATTTCTGGTAGCACCAAAATACTAAATGCAAGGTCATCAAGGGTCTATTATGGAGGGGATATTCAAGATGTAATTTTCTCAATGTACTAATATTAATTTAATTTCTTTTCAACTTTCTACTAGTATAACTCATCCATCAAGGCATGATAACTCTAGAATCATGTACATACTAGAGTATTGTGAATCTAATTTATTTTATCGTATCCATTTCATTTCTCATATCCTCATATCCAATAAAACTAATTTGTTTTCAAATTTATGTATGTAAATCACCTTCATGAATAAATTTTTTGATATTTTTCCATTACAAATTTCATGGATGGACATAAGAACATTAATCTGGTAAAATAATATTTTAATATGTATATTATTACTTATTTAATATAATGGAAATTTTATATTAAAAATAACTTCAATATTTCCGAATTGTGGTTATATTATATCTTCTTCTAGGGACAAGTTGACTCTAGTAACCTAAAAATATTGTGATTCATTCACACAACACATGGAATGTATTACATATATCATTATAACCATATGTGACATAATTTAAATATTAACTCTATTTCAATGATATTATATATGTATGCATATTTACATGAATTTAATTTAATGTTCATCCTTTCAATATGAGAGAAAAAATAATAATAAAGTCCATCCAAACTTATAACTTACCATCTCCATACATGGTGTTTTTAGTTTGAATTGAGTGATTAATATAAATAATAATTTATTGAATATATAATATATTTATAAAATTTATTATATTTTGGATATGATGTACTTATGAGAAAAAAGGATATAGGCATCAACCAAAGTTCATTTTCGACTAAATAAAAAAATATTGACAAAACGTCCAATATGAACATAAATAATTTTATAATTTTATATCATTATAACAAGGGATATAAAAAAAATCATAAACATTAATTTTTTTAATAAATTATAAATTAATATATTTTTATAATTCTGGTAGATAAAAAACCAACAAGACGAATCCGGCATGAGGTAATGGATTTAGTCACAGACACCATTCATTGAGGAATTTTTTCATAATATGAAACTTTCATCATTTATTTGGGGAATATAAAAACACTATGATAATTCATATCCATGTCTGAGCTATAATATTTCTATTTAATATTTTTATAAATCTATTAATTCATGGAGGTTATGATTTAAATGTTCCATGTTGTATGAGACACCTAGAACCTGTAAATATATAATTAACAAATCTTTTCCTTCATGGAATTAAATTAAATATTTATTTATATATATATAAATGGATTATATAATAAAACTTATGTCTTATTTGAATTTTATTCAATGTTTTTCATAATAAATCTTTTATAAGAATCATTTTAAAATACTAAATAATTGAAGGAATGTTTTATTAAAGTATGCACTGATGAAGACTTCTCTACCCCTGTAACCATTATTTGATATTTTTCTTCCACTACACGCCTTAAATTTTTTTAAAAAGAGGAAATGAAATCCATTATTTCTTTTTTGGGTGTTTTGGTATTGGAAATTGTTTTTAATGTGGATTTAATATTTCAATATCTTGAAATTAATTTTTTTTTCTCGTGAATTTAAATTTTATAAGTTGATAATTGCAATATTTTATTTGTTATAATTTTATATTAGTACTTTGGTATTTGATAGGTGGATACATGATGAAATAATGATAGTTGTTTATTTTATAATAAAATATAGGTTCTTACATTTTAAACTAAAGATGAGTGGTTTTGTGTAAAAACCAAGGATGTGTGGTTTCGTTATAAAATCCAATGTATTGGGTATGGAAGTCAGTCAGTTGGATTATCCATTAATAAGAGTGATATGTGTGGATGTTGAGCAAATCATTATACCATTTATGTATGATTATGACCCACATTACATTTAAATTTTATATGTTCTTTTTAGGGGTTTTATGGTATGATTTTTATAATAAAAAAGTGGCAAGAAGTGAGATTATATTCAAGGAACAACATTTTCTAATTATTAAATGTGAATGTATTATTTATGATAAAGAATTAATTTTATACACGATTCAACAAGAAAATCAGTTTTTATTCATTAGGTATACCCTAATAAGGTTTTAATTGTCATCCTTATTTGGGAAATGTTTTTTCATGATTTAATTTAGAATAAATCCATGGAATGGATCAAGGAAAATTACTAATTAATATAAATGAATCAAAACTAGATATATTTATACAATTTTTTGTTTTATGAAAAAATGGATAGTGATAAGTAGTGTATACTTTTTAATTATCTATTTTTTATTTATAATTTATGTCCTAAATACATGTAGAACAATACATGAGATGATTCACAAGGTGAGATAATATTAAATTAATGACATAACTAATTATTACGTAATGGTTATGCATATGGACTTATATAGTGAATCACAGATATCACTAGGTGATCTGATTAAATCATATAGTATGGGTCTTTCCATAAATTTTTGGGGGATCTTATTATCGATTCTATGATGGGTGATTATAGATATCAGTCCAATGCATATTGTAGTGGTTGTTTTTTTTTCAATAATGACATTAGAAGTTGTTTGTATGGTTACATCCATTTAAAGTGTTTTGTAATGATTCTATAATTATTATATGAATTTAATTTCTCAAGGTACTATTATTTATTTTACAATTGATTCATGGGTTTATAATATTTCCTATGATAAATATTGACATCACATGGTTTATGATTATTTTTTTAAAACATTACATTTTTTATTCCTTATTCCATGTCTCATTAATGACGATTTAAGTATTACTCGACATGAGTTCATTTATGATTCTATCATTAGGCAAGGATTACGTTATATCAACCATATACACTTTTTATTATCTTTGATGAAATTCATATGTTAAACATTATTTTTTCCCTTAATGAAAATTTAGGCTCACCCTTCTAATGTTTCATTTTCCTTTGGTTATAAAGAATGAATTTGGATAAATTATTTCCAAAATTGATTCAATATGGATAATAATGATGAATTAATGATAAATAATAAAATATATGGTTAGTTGAGGAAATTATCATTTAACTACGTGGTCATTTTTTTGGTTAGTGATTATCACAATTCTATAAAATACTAATCCAATAAATTCCATGATAATATAAGTGAACCAGTATTTAAATTTGATATTTTATTGTTTGGGTGGTAAGAAATTGGGTCATAATTATCATTATGAATACTATAAAATTAATATTAATGATTTCATCACTAGATCTAGGAGTGTGTGTTCTCGAATTCTATATTAGATTTATAGAATGGTTTAGAAATTTGGAGTACATGAAATTTTCATGTGAGTTTATGTTATGATTTATTGATATCATCAAATATATATATGATTATGTAGGACCATGATATAAAATCATAGGTAACCTTTAAAGTCCCATAAATTCCATGGAATTTTTTTTCTTAAATACCTTGAAATTTAATGAGTTCACAAAAAGTTGTGGTGCTTGATTCCGAGGCCCGGTGTACTAGTAATCAATTTCTTGATGTTTTTTTGACATATAATTAGTAAATGTACGAGCCTGATTTTATAAATTTTGGACCGGTGATCGAAATTGATTTCTGAGGGCACCGTTGAACTCGTTGCGCTGATATACCCTTATGAAGGCTTTCGACTTGACGACAGATAGTCGAGAATGGAAGATAGTGTTTTTGAGTTTTTAAGAATAATATTAAATTAAAATAAGTGTATTTTTTTTTGTGGTTAAAATCTCCATGGGGAGGTTGGAGGTGGGGGCCACCACACCCAAATCTCCCATGAGAGGTTATGGTGGTAAGGCCCACATGAGCATAACCTCCCTTGGGTGGACAATTAAGGTGGGGACCACCCAATCTTTATAACTCCTTAAACTCCCCATAGGTGGGGGAAAACTCTTGAACTCCCCACATTACATTGCCACTTTACTTGAATTAATTAAATTAATAATTATTATTATTTTAAATATTTTGAATTCATGCCATCAATTAAATAATAGAAAAATATATTATTTGATTTTGGTTGGTATCTATTCATTTGGGGGGTATTGGAAGTACTTTGAAAACATGGAGAAGAACTCTCCAATGAAGAACGCAAAGAACACCATCTTCGACTTAATCACCTCTGGATGCTCATCCGGCAACAACAGATATCCTCTTCTTTTTCTGGCGCATGAGCTTAAGTTTCAAGTGTGTGACAAATGTGGTGAACGAAGAATCGATGCCGCCTTTACGCTGCTTCGTCAACGGTCATCAAATACAAGGTAGGGGGATTTGAGTTGTTTTGTTTCTATTCTACGTCATTCATGAGCTTCAATAATAACTGCTTTATATCACCTTTATGAGGATCACACGAGCCGAACAACCATGGCCCGACAATCCACTGTAGGTTCTCGTTATTTTATAGTGGTGGCAGCGTAACGACGCCGTTATAGGAATGGGCAGCGATGGTACACGCGGCCACTGACAACGAGTTGGCCACAGAAGATGCCAATGGTGCTAGGGCCACCGGGCTGCCAGAGGGGTGTGGAAACATCGTGCCACATGGAGTACTGGGCCATGTTAGTGACAGAGGGGCATAGTTATATCGCACCACACTAGAGGAAGGAGCCCCGTCCATGTAAGCCACATCTATTGGATGGGATGCATGTTGCGCCGGTGCGCCGCACCGGAGGTGGGTCGCCGCCAATGGGCGCGACAAATACAGAAGCGAGGATACCATGCTGATGACATGAACTGACCATTATAGGAGACAGGGGTGTGTAACCCCCAACGTGTGGCTAGCCGGGCAATGCAGGCCAGCCAGACGGGATGCAGGCCATCCATCTATGCCATGTTGTTCATCCAGCGGGGCATGGCATCCGCCCCCCCCCCCCGGACTAGGTCACCGGCACAGGCCACATAGCCATGTGGGCCGGGCCAGGACTCCATCAGGTCGGGCTGTCCACTTCAGTCAGGCCGCCCACTCGTGCTAGGCCGCCCATGGGCTGAGTCTCCCCCAGGTTCCGAGATGGACCCCAGACCGGACCTGGGTTGGGCCGAGTCAGACCGATAGGCTGGGACCGAAACCGGACCCGCTTTGGACTGTTTACACCTATTCTCCCATATCATGAGCTTCAGGTATTCGATCGATGAACCGTCTATGGTGACCAAAAGATAAAATAGAGACCATTCTTTTGGAATATCATACATGTGGTTTGTACCCATTTGGGAAACGTTGGGGTTGGTTTTAACATAAAAATCCAACTGGGCCACTAGAACAGAAATGCCAATAACTCACAGACCGGGCATTCGATTAATGTGTCGTTAGTTGAATTGAGTCCCCTTTGACATGGGGGAACATTGAGATACTTATACATGGGACTTCATGACAGTTTAAGTATCAACATGTATCTCGTGGAGCGGATCCTACTAGAGACGTGTGAGCAGAGTATGGATACCTAGTAGTAGGCTGAGACTGGACGACTGATGTCATTTCGACACGGAGTGTTTCGAATAGCCTAGTGGGAAGTTCCTCTGTGTGAAGTGGAAGACCCATTATCGGGAGTTCCTCTGTATGATGCCACAGACTCACGATACTCGATATGAGAAATACCTTAGCAGGCTTCTAGGGGGAGCGCCTTAGTGTGACGTGGCAGAAACATAGTGGGGAGCGCCTCTGTGTGACACAGTAGACCCACAGTACTCGACGTTATGAGTACCACAATAGTCTAGGATAGTGGGAAGCACCCATGTATGATGCGGCATGCCGACATTACTCTATAGAAGAGGCGTAAAACAGTAGCCAAGGATTCGATAGTTAGACTAGTACTGTTACATGTTAAAACCCCTATAATAAAATCCCGGTTTTGACATGAGTCAATGAATTTTTAATTTTTCCTCATGATTGAGATGGGTTACTAGATAACATAGGTATATGTATAGGCCAATACCTAAGTAATGGTTATTCATTGATTTAACTCATTTTTTTTTATCCTTGTTGGATTTTGTGAGACCTTGAGGGTCTCAGTTTTACTACCGAGTATCGTTATATACTCACCCCAATGCGGTTTATGCCCACACATTATTGTTTTGGTATCAGACGAAAAAAAAACTGATTGAGGCAGAGAGTAGCAGGATAAGACGGTACTCGGAGGTGGACCACTCAGTGTGACTATACACGGAGTGGATGGATGGACGTGGAGAGTTGAGGAGGCCATATGTACCTACCCTTCAGGTAGGAAACCGTGAAGAGGAACCATTGGCTAATTTACATTTATTTTTTTTCATTGTACTTGTACATTTATGTTTCCAAGTAAATTACTGTTGGGATTGTATTTCCACCCCCATTTACATTCATAACTCTTTTTTGTATACAGTTTTACTTAGTGTTTTACTTTTAGTTGCATACTATGTTTTGTGTGTTCTGTTTATAAAGGAAATGCCTTCCCAGTTTTGGGATTTACGCCTTTGGTGGTAGACGCCAGCCCTTGGCCTATGGAATGCGGGCTTGGGGTAGTCATGATATGGGCCTCGGGGGACGGGTCATGACAAATTTTATTATAGGAGTCAGTTCTACCACATAATTTAAGACTCTGATCACTCTTTTCTGTGAAACAATAGTGTTAAGGGTACTAAGTGTGGTTTTTAGTTGAGGGAGTCCAGTGTTGGTTCATGCTTCCGACGTATCCATACACCCGGACCCTGAATACTGATTTCTGAATCATTCCACGAAAACATTAATTGCATGTGTGTTTTTTATGTTTTCTCTATGTCATATTAACCAGGTCATCTCAGCAGGTATAATATTTTGACAGTGTCGCATCTGTTTTTTTCAGGATGCCTCCCCGTAGAGCCCTGAGAGTTGTACACTCTGACAACCTATCGAGCGACGATGCCTCGTTTTATGGCCCTTTACCAATGGAGGCACCAACAGTACAACATCCCATTGGGCCACCGATGCCACCAGCCCCAATAGCAGACGATTCACGTCGCTTGAGCGCATTGCATGGGATCCATCGAGAGAGGCCACATAGGTTCTGAGGGGAGACTGTCCCATAGGCAACAAAGGATTGGCTAGAGGTTGTTGTGAGAGTCTTCAGGCCGGTAGGTACATCATCAGACCTCATGGTGATCCTCGCTGTGAGTCTCCTCTAGGCATCATTAGGTAGATGGTGGAGCCTAATGCTCTAGGTGCATGACGATGTGAGCCTTATCTGAGCAGAATTTGAGAGCCTGTTCCAGGGGAATTTGTTCCAGTGACCCTACAAGCATTACTGATACTGGATTTACTGCATCTACTGCAGGGTAGCATGAAGGTGGTGCAACACTCAGCGAGGTTCACCATCCTCTCGCGCTACTCCACAAATATGGTGTGGGACCCATTTTTCAGATCCCGGGCATTCGACCACTGTCTCAGGTGAGAGATCACAACATCGATGATCTCTCTCAACATTCCGACGTAGACAAGGGTTTTAGAGAGAACCCTTATAGTGGAGAGCTTCCATGCTGACTAGTCACCAGCAGCGAGACTCACTACTAGCTGACATGCAGCAGAGTTCTCTGCAGCTAGCAGTAGAAAAATGTCGCAAAGGTCAATGAGGACCAGACCCATGGGTGGATAACCACATGACTTGAGATCTATGGTATGGGGAACCCAGGGAAGTGACATACGTTCTAAGAGTAGGCAGTGTTACTCATGCGGTGGGTAGTGTCACAAGGTTGGTTACTATCCGACTCGCCATTCAGATGATCAGTAGACAATTGAGGGACCTCGTAGGTAGAGGCAGAAAATCGATCAAGGCGGTCCGTAGGGCATCGGCAGTTGTGGCGGAGGAGCTGGTCGAGCATCTGGCAGTTGACGTCGTTACAAGGTTCTACCACCACCACCACCAGGAGGACTACCCCGGCCATAGGGAGCTGGCAGACATGGGAGATCCTAGCATTAGGTAGCTGAGGCATACAACCATGGTGCTCCGGAGATGATTCTAGGTACAATATGTATCTACTCCACCCTAGTTTATATTCTTATAGACACAGGTTCCATGTAATCTGTCATTTCCATTTCCCTTGTTCGGAGCTCAGAGATTCAGACAGAGTTGTTTGCTCAATCATTACGGCTAGAGACTCCGATGGGAGCAGACTCGACGATTACGAATTGGTGACAACAGTGTGAGCTTACTCTAAGAGGCGAGCGCTTTGGTTGAGATCACCTCATAGCAGCGTCGAGGCCTTACGACGACATCGTGGGTATGGACTGGTTATCAACATTCAATGCTCAGTTTTGCTGTGTTAGGAGAAAAGTGCGGTGTGTCTGCACGAACGGGACAAGGTATACCTTCACCGGTGAGAAGGGAACCATTGAAGAACATGACAAACATACTTGGAGGAGGGTGCATCCAATCACTCATCAGTTGTCTTGCCTTATCCTCAGAGTAGTAGATGTGGAGATTCGGACTTATCCAGTAGTGGTGGACTAATACCTGAATGTTTTCCCAGACAATGTCCTAGGACTACCTTATAGAAGGGAGGTGGATTTATACATTGACCTGTACCCCGGAACATCACCAATATCGACTCCATCATATCTGATAGCTCCTGCTAAGCTTCATGATCTGAGGGTATAGTTAAAGGAATTACAGGGGAAGGGATTCATCCGGCCCAGTGTTTCTCCCTGGGAATCCCCGATTCTATTTGCGAAGAAGGTGGGTGGGAGCTTGAGGCTCTATGTTGACTACTGTCACCGGAACCAGGTGACCGTAAGGAATGAGTACCCACTATCGAGGATTGATGAACTATTTGATTACCTGAAGGGATCTTAGTGGTTCTCTAAGATAGACCACAGATCAGGCTATCACCAACTCATATACCGAGACGAGGATTGTAGAAGATGGACTCCAGGTGGTGGTAGGCCACTACGAGTTATCAGTTTTTCCATTCGGTGTAAAAAATTCTCCAGCAGTGTTCATGTGTCTCATGAAGATGATTTTCCCGCCTTACCTCGATCGCTTTGTCGTGGTCATTATCGAAGAGATTTTGATATACTCGACTACTGAGGAGGAGAATTCCGACCATTTTCTGGTTGTACTGGACACACTCCGAGAGCACCATCTTTATTGTAATATCTCAAAGTGTCGGTTCTTTATTCGAGAGGTTCACTTCATGGGACATGTCATCTTGGAGGATGGAGTTCCAGTATATCTAGGGAAGATTGAGGTGGTACTTTATTGGTAGCCATCCAAGAGTGTGACTGAACTACGAAGTATCCTTTGCATCGCTGGTTACTACCAGAGATTCATTCCAGACTTATCCAGAGTTGGTGCACCACTATCAGCCTTGATGAAGAAGGGGAAAACCAACATGTGGTTAGAGAAATTCCAGTAGAGCTTTCAGGAGCTGAGGCAGAGGATGACTAGTTCCCCCTTCTTCAGGCTTCCAGAGAAAGGTGTAGGATATGTAGTCTACTTCAACACATCATGGACCGAAATTGGGTGTGTCCGGATGTAGGAGGAAGATGTGATCACTTATGGTTCTCTCCACCTGAGACAACATGAGCTGATCTTTAACACCCATGAACTAGAGTTACCAGTGGTGGTCTTCTCCTTGATGAAGTGGCAGCCCAATTTTATGGGAGATCATTTTACTGTGTACTCTGATCACAAGAGTCTCAGGTATATCATCTCTCAGATAGACCTGAACCTGAGTCGACATCATTGGATTGAGTTCCTCCAAGACTATGTATTCAAGATTGTATATACGTCTGGGAAGGGGAACATTGTTGTGGATTCACTAAGTAGGAGACCCGATATACAACTTCTAGGAGAGGAGATTGAGCAGATGGCTTCCTTACAGATATCCTTTATGGATAAGGAAGGAGAAGCCTATCTACATTCTCTTAATGTCACTCCTAGGATTCTTCTGTGAGTTGAGAAGGTTCAGCATAGGGAAACTGACTGTGAGACACGACGTAATCAGATATCCACAGGTCAGGCACCTGATGGATTTTCTGAAGGTGGGGAGCATGTCATCCTCTTCAGAGGACGTACCTTGGTACCAGTTGCACTTCAGGAAGCACTATTGAGGCAGTTCCACACATGCACTATCACAGTACATCCAGGAGTGGAAAAGATGTATCGGGTCCTTCGACGACAACGCTGGTAGCCAGGTATGAAGAAGGCGATAGTAGTGTTTGTCTCACAATGACTCGCTTTCCAACATGTGAAGGTAGAGCACCAGGTACCAACAGGCTTGGATCAGCCCATAGAGGTCCCAGAGTGGAAGTGGGATGGGATATCAATGGACTTAGTGACACGTATTCCACGTATGTCCAGAAGTCACTATTCGATATGTGTGATCATTGAATGAATCAACAAATCGTCCCACATCCTACCGATCAGAGAGTAGGGTTCAGTAGAGAGAATGGGACGCCCTTATGTTAAAGAGATCGTGCGTTTACATGGAGTAACATCCTTGTTTGTCTCCGATCGTGACACATGGTTCACTTCCTAGCTATTGAAGGTGTTATAGGAAGCTTTCGGGACACAGCCTCACTTGAGCACCACCTTCCATCCATAGACTCATGGATAGACCGAGAGGACCATCCAGACCCTCGATGACATGCACTACGCTTGTGTCCTATAATTTTTTAGCAGATGGGAGGATCAATTACCATTGGTTGAGCATTCCTACAACAATATCTATAACTCCACCTTCTGTTTGGCGCCCTTGGAGGCCATGTATGGTCGGCTTTGCAGATCGCCAATGTGTTGGACAGAGCCAGGCGAGTCAGAACTCGTGGGACCAGAGATTGTACGGGCTACCACATAGAAGGTGAAAATCATCCAGGAGTAGATGAATACTACACAGAGTAGATAGAAGTTGTATTCTGATAGGAGATGGATACCTCTGGAGTTCGAGGATGGCGACCACGTCTTTTTACAAGTCTCGCCGTGATGGGATGTACAATTATTTTCCCGAGACGGCAAGTGTAACACCCTGAGATTTTGTGAGAAATATTCTTTTTAATTTTATTAATGTCTTCTGTTGTACGTTACAACAAATGAGTCTTGCACAACACGCAACCCTAACATGGCTACATTACACGCAATCGCGACCTTCCACGATAGTGTGTGTTGTACGCAATACTGAGTTTTCCTAAACAACAATATGCTATTAAAATATTATTAAAACTAGTCGTTATAAATAGTAATAACCACTTTTTGAAATTTTTAATTTTTTTTTTCAAAATGGACTTCCTTATTGGATTCAGAATATCGAAATTAGCTTAGGGTGAAATTTTGTTACTTTTTAGATAACTTTCATATTGTGATGAATTGTGAAAATTACTAAATTTTAATTAAAAACTACTTTTTTAATCGTAATAATTAATAGTGATAAATTATTATTTTTAGTGGTTTTAAGGTATATTTAGAATATATTTCTACAATTTAATACAATGTTGTTCATTGGATGTAATTTCACATTTAAACCAGACATAAACTAGTGTCAATCTTTTGATAGTTATTATCTTTTAAAAACACGCTATTTGTTTTGACGATGGGAATTAATTTTTAATTTAGTTAATGTAATTGATATGATTTGAATTTGGTAATATAAACATCATATTTGAATTCATAATGTCAAATATAGCTTCGGCCTAATTTTTGGTATTTTTTCTGGAAACAGTAATTTTTTATGAATAGTGAAACCACTAAGTGGTAGTTAAAAAAAACTGAATTTTTCATAAAACATAATTTTACTGCTTCTATGAGTAGAATTTAAAAAATCCTAGAGACACAGTTGATGTCAGTAAGTAAAATGTGGTTCAACGAGATGAAAATAATATTTGGTGAATATTAACTTTTTACTTTTATTTACCACGGATAAAAGTAAATATGGTAACTAAGGGTAAAAATGATATTATTATTACCCTAACACATGTCCTAAATCTATTGGATAAATATAATTCGACCCAAAACAACCTTAGGAATAATATGTGACCATTTAGGCCCACTTGGATAAGATTAAGAAATTTATTATCAATTTATTTAAAGAAGGGTTAAAAATGTTAAAATCAATGTTTAATTACAAAATCATTTTTAATATAGGGTAATTCATAAGATAAATTCGACTATAAATATTAACTAGAAATAGGAAAATATTTACTACATAATGGTATTTTATTTTAAATTTATATACATAATATAATTTAATTTATTTATGATACAATGATGATGTAGTAATTATTTTACTAATGAAATATTGACATAATTGATGTTATAATTACCCAAATAATTGTAATTTGAGACTTTTTATGAATTCTAATAATTTTATATGTTAATATGGCATGTTAGTATATATTTAATTAAATTTTTTCTAACTAATCATTTTGTTTTGAATTTCCCAAAAATCAATTACCAAATAGTGTCAAAATTGACAAAAAATAGTTTTTAAAACAAATACTATATTATTAATTGTTATTTTATTCCTAAAAATATAAGTTTCTTCCAAATGAATTAGATAAGGTTATATATATTAATAATAAACAACTTGGGGTTCGTTTGTCTTGATATAGTATGTTTATTAACCTTATAGTGTAAGAAAACAAGAAGACATAGTAAAAGATAAATTATCTAACTTAAAGTTAAATCTAAATAATAAGATTATATTGATACCTAAACATTAATAAATTCTATTTAATGAGAGTATTTCGACCCATCCCCACCTTATATTCGAAATATATCAATTTGGATCTATTAAAAACCGAATTTTACTTTATAATAAAATAATATTTTTAGTTACTCCAAAGGTGCCCCTCTCCTTCCTTATAAAAGGGCACATCCTCCCTCACTTCCTCACACCACTATGAGCATTCACGCTCGGCCAAACCCTGCCAAATTCTATTATAAACTTACCTAGAATCATCCTAGAGGTCATGGTCTTCTTAAAATACCAATTTTAGTGCCCTAAGAGGAGGTCTCAAAGAGGCACTTCAAAGAAGAGACAATGTCTGTTACCGATTCATTCACCTTTATTTCTTCTTCCACATCTTCTTCTTAGGTTGTATAATTATGAAGTAATAACATATGTATCAATAATATACTGATATGTTATTATAAGTATGAAACAACCTAATTTCACCATCTATCCATCCTACGGAAAATGAAATCACCGCGCGTGCGTACGTACGGAATACCATCTCCAGGCCGTGGTGTAATCTATTTTCCACCACCACCTTACATGGATGGGTATAATGGTGTAAATAATAACTATATATGAGTATAGTAAAGTGATATTGATTCTATAACCGTATGTATACACTCCAGTAAAATTCCGCGATCATGGGAACGATATCATCGCTCGTGCGTACGTACGGAATACCGTCTCCACGACGCGATGAGATTCATTCTCAATGATTAACCACTCATAAATGATTATAAAGTATATATAATAAGTAATAATGAAATATATGACATAATAATTATACTATATTTATGTATATATATATGTATGTCATCCAATTAATTCCATTCAATTCAATGAGGAATCAAAAACAACGTTCATGCATACGTACGACCTACCGTCTCCATGAACGGTGTATTTCTTTCCATTTATCGATCTATTATTTATATGTATATTCTGAATATATATTATATATAAATCATGTTTTATATTCTGGAATTAATTTATCATGTTCTATGTAATCATATGAATAATTACAAATCAAAACACGGACGACAAATGAAACGATTTTACCCAAAATGCTCTTTAACATGAAATTTACAAAAGAATGGGTTATATAAAGTCATAAGTGTACCATATATGATATCATAACAATGAATATGATTCTGTAATAAGTCAATGACATTATTTAAATAATATTACATTAGGTTCGGATACGTATGAAGCATATCAGACCTAAGGTATGAGAAAATTTTGCAGATCTCATTTTTATCCAAGATTGCTTATTCATAAGTAATTACTGGGGTTATTTCTATCATCCATGTCCATGTTTTATAAAAGTTTTTTCATGTATGTTAAAAGTCCTTTTTACCCATATTTGACTTTTACTACATGGTATGTAAGGAATCTTTCTTTTTTTTATGTTATGAGGTAGTTTTTGACTTTTTCGACAAAAGTACGAGAAGAATGTTTTTTTAACGTATACGGCATGAAAGGATTTTTTACGGTTTTATAAAGCCTTAATTTTATGAAGCTTCCTCTAAAATATTTCATGACTATTTTCAAAAAAAATATTTTCTTTTATAATTGCATGACATTTTGTGAAAAGAAAATGATTTTGAAGAAAAAAAATGATATTTTCCTCAAAAATTCATTTCAAATGTTTTATCAAAACCATTTTAATCTAAGATGACATTATTTCACATGTGTATGTTTCAAGTATCATGTTTCTTATGATTTACATGGTTTCAATTTTTTAATGATGAAATTATATCCAATTTTTTTGTATGGATTACGTTATGATAGAATGATGTTTATGAAACCCATTTTATTCTTAGGTTATGATGATTGATTTATGTTTATATTGTGGCACAAGTAAGAATGATTTCATTATGAGATGGGTGGGACCTATATCTCCCTCCAATTCATTGGGTAAAGATTTTATATCTCATTATATAGATATGGTTGGAACAGTAAGTTAATCCGGTTCAGTGTTACAAGACTGAAACGAGGAGTGAACTCGATTCAGAAAGTGACTTTGTCCACTAAGATGGTCTTGGTATAAATGCCTTGGATATTATGGAAATCATTACATGTGCTTAATGGATGACACAATTACATGTTTTATTCCCATTCTATTTTATCATTATTTATGTTCCATTATGATCTATGCCTTATGTACTTCCATGTTTTAAGTCGTTGCTCAATATTTTGATGTTTAAACATTATGTTCATGTTTTTTGGTTCAAATGTGTATGTTATGTTTTACTTTATCCATGATTACCCTTACTGAGCATTTGAGCTCACCCTTCTTATGTTTTATTTTCCCCCAGGATTAAAAGAACGGTTTTATGTAAGGAAACAAAAAGTGGAAGATCTTTATGGGAGATTTTGAAGATCTTTCACCACAAGTAGAAGATTACGTTCCAAGTATCCAATGTCACTAAACTATTACAGTCCTTGTGTGTCTGTTATTGTTATGTATTATGTATTCTGCAAAATTAATGTAATATCTATGTACGTCAAGCTTCGAGTCTCTATAGTTTGTATCAGAGGAAAGGTTTAGTAAGACTTTGGAAACTAGGATGCGAGAAATTTAGTGAGATACCTAGAGATATTTCTATGGTATGTCTAGGGATGTCCCTAAGGTTAAGTATAAGTTATAGTCCTAGAATTTCGCTAACCATCTTAGAATTAATCATAGGATGTTAGATATTGATGGTACACCCCCTTTATTATGTTGTTTTCCCTAGTGTGATTTTTGCCTCTCACACTATTATTTTTGGGTTTTAGACGATGGTAGGAACCCGAAGGAACCATATTGATCAATGTAATCGACGATGCAATGATTGTCCTCCTGAACAGACCAACGTTATGGGAGATGGAGTGAAAAATATTATTTCTATACTTACACAAGCTATGAATCATTCTGGACTTCCAAATTAGTAGAGAAGGGAACAATATTCTATTGATTCCTTAACGAGGCAACACCCACCTTCTTTCAGTGGGTCTTTCGATCCACTTGTTGCTGAACAATGGATAAGTACTACTGAAAAGATATTTTCAGTTCTTCAATGTTCTGAAAATGATAAAGTCATCTTAGCAGTATATCTTATGGAAGGTGATGCTGATCAATGGTGATATTTTATCAATAATATGAGGCGAAGAGATGAAATTGAGTCCATGGAATGGGACGAGTTCAAGAACTTATTTTTCAATAAGTACTTCCCTCGTATTCATCAAACAAAGATAGAGAAAGATTTTCTCGAACTAAAGAAAAATGATGATGAATATGTTGGTATATACGAAGTGAATTTTACAAGTCTTGCAAGGTATACATCTGGCTTTATCATCCAACCTGAAAGTAAAGTTGATCGATTCTTCAGTGGCTTAAAACCAAATCTTCGAAGGGAATTAGCTATAAGAGACTTCAGTAGCTATGAAGAAATTGTGAGATGTGATATTAATGTAGAAATGGAAGTTGGTGTTACATATCCATCTCATGTTTTTGACAAGAAACGAAAGATGGAGTTCAATGAGAAATCTCTGAATAATGGTGAAAAGAAGATGGATGTTTCCTTATGCTCAAAGTGTGGAAATCAACATGGTGGAGAATGTCTTAAAGGGACTAGAAAATGATTTAAGTGTGGAAAAGAAGTTCCTCGAGCAGCTGAGTGTCAAGGTAATGGAAAAAGGGTTGCGAATGGTGTGAATAAAGAAAAAACTACAGAGAACGCTCCAACAACACTTCAATGCTTCAAGTGCAATGAAATGGGGCATTATGCTAATCAATGCCCTAATCCATGGGTTAGGGATGATCGACAAGAGCAACAAATTAAGGCAATGGACAAAGGGAAGTCACATGCGATCACTATTGGCGATGTTGAATATGACAACGATGTGGTGGAATGATTTATTTTTTATGTAATGGGATTCCAAAATAATGTTGTATATAGTATCGTGGAATATTGGAATATTTTTGTATTAGTCTATTGTGGTTTTCAATAATTTTATGGTACCAGTAACCATGAAAAGTGATTCAAATATTTTGGAAAGCAGAAGATATGCTCATAATGAAGGGATAAGGAGAAAATGAAAAGTTATACAGTATTCATGAGGTCATGATTGATATAAGGACTAAGTTATATCATGGTTTGAGTATAAAGAATTTTGAGGATTTTGGTTTGTGGAAAGTGTTAAATTTTAACTGCATTCATGTCTTCACTAAAGTTCAATGGTTATTCATTCTTCAAGAGAATACATGATTAAGGTATTCACATGTTTGTAATTTTAACAAAAAGATATATCTTATGAAATATGGGGGATAAATGATGGCATTCACATGATTGTTATGTGACATTTCAAGTAATCATTTTCTTTATACTATGATCATGGACCAAAGAATTTTAGATAAGCCTAAAGATTGGAATGGATTATGTTGGACATAAGTTAGTATTGTTTAAGGATAGATCTTTTTTTGATATTATTGATGGGATGTTATAGTAATATAGATTTATAAAAAGGACAACCTATAGGACGGGCGACAACCCATCGTGCCGGACAAGGCTCTGGGAATCGAACCCACAACCGAAGTGCGACTGGCCTTTATCGCCTACCACTGGCCTACATGAAGTCCCTGGTTAGTAGAAACTAGTTTTATTTAATTACGCGGTCTGATATATGAAGTATAGGTTCATTCTTGGAATCGTATACAATTAACCTCACCATATATGGACTTATGTATATTTGATAACTTTTGCTAACCTTTTGTTTGAAATAGATGGAATGACCCATCATTCTATCACATGATCTATTAACACTTCTTGAATAACAAATTCAACTTCATTTCTTTAAGAGATGAAGTGGAAATTGTTCAAATCACGAACAACAATGAGATTGTACCAAAATAATGTAAATATTTATTCTAATTCAAATTCTTCAACTTTAGGGAAATGATCTTGAAAACCAAAAATGTTGTCCTAGTGCTGTTATATCTGATGAATCAGATGGTACCCTAGATCATCACAATTTTATGGCTTTGTGATTGTTGGATTTTTCATAGCCATGTTCTTTACCACTATCCCTTAGAACATGATGGTTAGGTTTCTCTTCCATATCCATATTTTCACATATGTTCTCTTATGTGGAATCCCGATGATTAGTTAATTTGGGAATCCATTATGTTTCATACATTACTTTTTAATGATTGGTTTTTGTATTCCTTTTTACGAAGTGGGTTTCTATTAAAGAAACTTTCGAGTAGTAAACCATTTATAACCCCAACGAATTTCGAGGGCCAAATTCATTTTAAGGGGGGTTGAATGTAACACCCCGAGATTTTATGAGAAATATTAATTTTAATTTTATTGATATCTTATTTTGTACGTTAAAACAATGGAGTCTTGCACAACACACAACCCTAACTTGGCTTCAATACACGGAATCACGACCTTCCATGATAGCGTGAGTTGTACGCAATATCGAGTTTCACTAAACCAAGATATGCTATTAAAATATTATTAAAACTAGCCTTTATGAATAATAATAACAACTTTTTGAAATTTTGTAAATTTTTTTTTCAAAATGGACTCCATTTTTTGATTCGGAATATCGAAATTAGCCTAGGGGGAAATTTTGGTACTTTTCGGATAACATTCATATTCTGATGAATAATGAAAATTACTATATTTTAATTAAAAACAACTTTTTTAATCGAAATAATTAATAGTGATAAATTATTAATTTGAGTTTTTTAAAGTATATTTAGAATAAATTATTACAATTTAATACAATTTTGTTCATTAGATGTAATTTCACATTTAAACCAGACATAATCAAGTGTCAATCTTTTGATAGTTATTATCTTTTAAAAACACGCTATTTGTTTTGACGACGGGAATTAATTTTTAAATTAGTTAATGTAACTGATATGTTTTGAATTTTATAAAATAAAAATCATTTATAAATTAATAATTTCAAATATATCTTAGGCCTAATTTTTGGTATTTTTCTGGAAACATTCATTTTTTGATTAATAGTGAAACCACGTAGTGGTAGTTAAAAAAAACTAAATTTTTCAGAAAACATAATTTTACCGCTTCTGTGAGTAGAATTTAAAAAATTTGAGAGACACGGTTGATGTCAGTACGTAAAATGTGGTTCAATGAGATGAAAATAATTTTTGGCGAATAGTAACTTTTTTACTTTTATTTACCACGGTTAAAAGTAAATAGGGAAACTAGGGGTAAAAATGATATTATTATTAACCTAACACATGTCCTAATTCTATTGGATAAATATAATTCGACCAAAAAAACCTTATGAATTATATATGACCATTTAGGCCCACTTGGATTAGATTAGGACATTTATTATCAATTTATTTAAAGAAGGGTTAAAATAGTTAAAATCAAAGTTTAATAACTAAGTCATTTTTAATATATGGTAATACATAAGATAAATTCGACTATAAATATTAATTAGAAATATAAAAATATTTCCTACATAATGGTATTTTATTTTTAATTTTTAGACTTAAAACAATTAAATTTATTTACAATACAATGATGATGCAGTAATTATCTTATTAATGAAATATTGACATAATTGATGTTATAAATACCAAAATAAATGTAATATGATACTTTTTATGAATTAAAATATATTAATATGTTAATATGACATGTTAGTATTGATTTAATTAAATATTTTCTAACTAATCATTCTGTTACAATTTTCACAAAAATCAATTACGAAATGGTGTAAAAATTGACATAAAATAGTTTTTAAACAAATACTATATTATTAATTGTTATTTTATTCCAAAAAATCAATGGTTCGTACAAATGACTTAGATAAGGTTATATATATTAATAATTAACAACTAGGGATTCTTTTGGCTTGATATAGTATGTTTATTAACCTTATAGTGTAAGAAAACAAGAAAACGCGGTAAAAGTTAAATTATCTAACATAAAGTTAATTCTAAATTATAAGGTTACATTTGATACATAAACTTGTCTGAATTCTATTTAATGAGATTATTTTGACCCATCCCCACTTTGGATTCTAAATATATCAATTTAGAGCAATTAAAAATCAAATTTGACTTTATATTAAAATAATATTTTTAGTTATTTCAAAGGTGCCCCTCTCCTCCCTTATAAAAGGGTACCTCCTCCATCTCTTCCTCACACCACATTGAGCCTTCAAGCTTGGCCAAACCCAGCCAAATTCTCTTATCCACTTCCCTATAAACATCCTAGAGGTCCTGGTATTCTTCAAAATCCAATTTTAGTGCCCTAAGAGAACCTATCAAAGAGGCGCTTCAAAGAAGAGGTAATGTCTGTTACCGATTCTTTCACCATTATTTATTCGTCAACTTATTATTAGGTTGTTTCATTATGAAGTATTAACATAAGTATAACTCATATAGTGATATGTTATTATAATTTTGAAACAAACCTATTTCCCAATCTATCCATCCTACGGAAAATGAAATCACCGTGCGTGCGTACGTACGGAATACCATCTCCACGCTATGGTGTATTCTATTTTCCACCACCACCTTACATGGATGGGTATAATGGTCTAAATAATAACTATATATGATTATTGTAATGTGATATTGATTCTGTAATAGTATACATACACTCCAATAAAATTCCATGATCATGGGAATGATATCATCGCTCGTGCGTACGTACGGAATACCGTCTCCACGACGGGATGAGATTCATTCTCAAGGATTAACCATTCATAAATGATTATAAAGTATATATAATATGTAATCATGAAATATATGACATAATAATGATACTTTATTTATGTATATATATATGTATGTCATCCAATTAATTCCATTCAATTCAATGAGGAAACGAAAACAACGTTCATGGGTACGTACGACCTACCGTCTCCATGAACGGTGTATTTCATTCCATTTATCGATCTATTATATATATGTATATTCTGAATATATATTATATAGAAATAATGTTTTATATACAGGAATAAAGTAATCATGATCTAAGTAATCATATGAATAATTATTAGTCAAAACACGGACGACAAATGAAATGATTTTACCCAAAACGCTCTTTAACATGGAATTTACAAAAGAAAGGGTTATATAATGTCATAAGTGAACCATATATGATATCATAACAATGAATATGATTCTTTAATAATTCAATTACATTATTTAAATCATATTACAGGAGGTTTGGATACATACGAAGCATATCAGAGATTATCTGATATTGCTTATTCCTAAGTAATTACTAGGGTTATTTCTATCATCTATGTCCATGTTTTATAAAAAAAATTCATGTATGTTAAAAGTCCATTTTACCCATTTTTTACTTTTACTACATGGTATGTAAGGAATCTTTCTTTTGTTTACTTTATGAGGCACTTTTTGACTTTTCTGACAAAAGTACGAGAATAATGTTTTTTACGTATACGACATGAAAAGATTTTTTACGGTTTTATAAATCCTTATTTTCATGAAGCTTCCTCCAAAATATTTCCGGACTATTTTCATCAAAATTATTTTCTTTTAAAATTTCATGACATTTTGGGAAAAGAAAATTATTTTTAATAAAAAATGATATTTTCCTCAAGAATTCATTTCAAGTGTTTTATCAAAACCATTTTCATCTAAGATGACATTATTTCACATGTGTATGTTTCAAGTATCATGTCTCTATGATTTACATGGTTTCAATTTTATAATGATGTAATTATATCCACATTTTTTGTATGGATTATGTTATGATGGAATGATGTTTATGAAACCCATTTTATTCTTGGGTTATGATGAATGATTTATGTTTATATTGTGGAACAAGTAAGAATAATGTCATTATGAGATGGGTGGGACCAATATCTCCCTCTAATTCATTGGTTAATGATTTTATATCTAATGAGATATACATGGCTGGAACAGTAAGTTAATCCGGTTCAATGTTATAGGACTGAAATGAGGAGTGAACTCGATTCAGAAAGGGACTTTGTCCACTAAGATGGTCTTGGCAGCAATGCCTTGGCTACTATGGAAATCATTTCATGTGCTTAATGGATGCAACAATTACATGTTTTATTCCCATGCTATGTTATCAATATTTATGTTCCATTATGATCTATGCCTTATGTACTTCCATGTTTTAAGTAGCTGCTCAACATTTTGATGTTTAAACATTATGTTCATGTTTTTAGGTTCAAATGTGTATGGTATGTTTTATTTTATCCATTCTTACCCTAACTGAGCATTTGAGATCACCCTTTTTATGTTTTATTTTCCCCCAGGATTAAAAGAAATGTTTTATGTAAGGAATAAAAGTGGAAGATCTTTATGGGAGATGTTGAAGATATTTCACCACGATTAGAAGATTACGTTCCAAATTTTCAAAGACACTAAAATATAACAGTCCTTGTGTGTCTTTTTTTGTTATGTATTATGTATTCTGCAAAAGTAATGTAATATCTATGTACATAAAGCTTTGGGTCTCTATAGTAAGTAATCTCGACGATTCAGCAGACCATTCCAGTTCCTATGCAGAGTAGGTGAGGTGCCTTACCACTTAGCTCTTCATCCTCAGTTGCACCGGGTGCACGAAGTCTTCCATGTATCTCAGCTGAGGAGATATGTGCATGACCCTTCCAACGTCATCAACCATGTAGAGCTAGATATCAATAATGGAGTATCTTTTATTGATGTTCCTGTAGAGATTAAGGATCTACAAGAGCAGGTCCTATGTGGACAGTCGATACCTTTGGTGCGCGTTCACTGGCAGCACAAGAACCTCCAAGAGATCACATGGGAGCGGGAGGCTTAGATGTAAGCTCAGCACCCCCATTTGTCTCCATGGTTTGACTTATAGCTTACTAGGACGTAAATCCCTGAGATGGGGAGAATGTATAGACCTATAAATTCCGTGGAATGTTTTTTTCTTAAATATATGGGAATTTAATGAGTCTGGGGAAATTTACGGTGCATGATTTCGAGGCCCAGTGTGCCCAGAATCAATTTCTGAAATATTGATCCGGTACGGTCAATAAACGTATGAGTGAGATTTTATAACTTTTGGACTGGTGCTCCGAATTTAAATCTGAGGGCACCGTTGAACTCGCAATGCTGATATTTTCTAAAGAAGTCTTTCGCCTCGATGGCTGATGGTTGAGAATCGATGTTAATGTTTTTGGAGTTTTTCTGAATAAGGAAAAATAAAAATTAGTGTATATTATTTTTATTTTGGAGGTTAAAATCTCCAAGGGGTGGTTAGAGGTGTAGGAAACCACACCCCAACCTCTCATGGGAGATTATGGTGGTGGGTCCCACAGAATCATAACCACCCTTGGGAGGATAATTAAGGTGGGGACCACCCATGATTCTTACCTCCATGAACTCCCCATAATTGGGGGGAAACTCTTGAACTCCCCTCATTAATGTGCCACTCTACTAGAATTAATTAATGGAACATGAATTAATTTTTTGGAAATCTTATGAATTTCTACAAACAATTAAATAATAGAAAAATCTATTATTTCATTTTGGTTGTCATATTTTCATTTGGGTAGATTTGGAAGAACATTGAAGAACATTGAGAAGAACTCTCCAATGAATAACACAACGAACACAATATTTTACTTCGTCAACTCTGGACGCTCATCCACCAACAACAGATATCCTCTTCTTTTTCCGACACATGATCTTAAGTTGCGAATGAGTGATGAATGCGGTGAATGACAAATCTACAAAGCCTTTATACGACTTCATCAACGATCATAAAATATGAGGAAGGGGGAATTTAGTTGTTTTGTTTCCAATCTACATCGTTCTTGAGCTTCAATAATAACTGTTTCCTATCACCCTAACGTGGAGGGCGCATGACGAATAAACATATCCCAACAACCCTCTGTTGGTTCTCATTCATTGATTACGGTGGTGGTGCAACAGTGCCGTGGGAGGAACGGGTCGTGGCCAATGGGGCAGGTTGGTACACACAACGACTAGAAAAAACCCACCCGTGGTCAAAGATGGAAGTGCTAGGGTCACCGGGCCGCCGGAGGGGTGGGGCACCGTGTAGAGAACGGGGACGAGGCCAGGTGGGATACGGCGGTCCCGCAGGGGCGCAGTGTCATCCTACCGTGATGGAGGAAGGATCTGCGGCCTCACATGCTGCTGTGGTCAAACGGGTTGGTCGCGACGCCATCGTGTCGTGCCAGAGATGTACCACGACCAAGGGCCACGACGGACGGAGGAGGTCGTCCAACTGAGCTGGCCGATGGCGGGCATGCTACAGGCGGGACCCGAAGGGTCCCGCGATTACCGGGCCGGTGCCATGCTCCATCCATTGTAGATGATGGGGGGGTGAAACCCCCCCACGTGTGGCCTGCTGTGACAGGAGGGCTAGCCAGCTGAGCCACGGGTACCAGCCATACGGGCCATGTGGGCCAGCCAGCTTAGCAGGGCCTCCGCCCCCCCTCGTGTCCGGTCACCGGCACAGGCAACCTTCGGGCCGAGCCACCCACTCGGGTCGGGCCGCCCTCCGGCCAGGTGACCCATGTGTACTGTGTCGGACCCCGAACAGGACCTGGGTCAGGCTGAGTCAGTCTGATATGCTCAGACCAGACCCGCACCCGCTTTGGCATGTTTACACCTTTTCCACCATATCTTGTTCTATGGGTGTCTAATAGATGTACTGTCCATGGCTAATGAAATAATAGGGTGGGATGATTCTTTAGGAATATCCCATTTGAGTTGTGGACACATTTGAGATATAGTTGGGTTGTTTTGAACCTAAAATAAACCAACTGGTCCGCTGAAATGGAAATGCCAATAACTCACAGACCGAGCATCTGATTGACGTGTTTTCAGTTGTGTTGAGTCCCTTATGATGAGACAGGTCAATGAGATACTTACACTTGGGACATCTTGAAAATTGTTATATCGAATAGTTGCTCGTGGATCAGATTCTCTGTGAGACGAGCGAGTGGAATATAAAGACCTAGTAGCTGGATGAAACCTGAAGACTCCTGACCTTCTGACACTGAGTGTTTCAACTAGCCCATTGGGAAGCACCTTAATGTGACATCGTAGACCCACAGTGGGGAGAACCTATGTATGATTTGGAAGACACACGATACATTATAGTAGGAGTATCTCAGTAGCCTACGAGGGAGAGGTCTTTTGTGTGGCGTGACAGACCCACTGTGGGGAGCGCCACTGTGTGACTCAACAGACCCACGATACTCGACAGGAGGAGTATCAAAACAGTTCAAGATTGTGGGAAGCACCTCATTGTGATGTGGCAAGGCAACAGTACTCTATAGAGGAGCAGTACACCAGCAACTGAGGTATTGATATTTTTACTGGGAGTGTTACATGTGACCACCCTTATAATAAATTCCTGGTTTTGAGCTGAGTTAATGCCTTTTGATTTTTCCTCATGAATGAGATGGGTAACTAGATAACATAGTTATATGTATATGAATATAACTATGTAATGGTTATTCGTTGATTTCATACCTTTTTGTTTATCCTTGTTGGATTTTGTGAGACCTTTAGGGCCTTGGGGTCCCTACTGAGTATTATTATACTCAACTCTGCCAGGTCTATGCCCGCACCTCATTGTATTGTTTGCAGACGATGGAAAATACTGATCGAGGCAGAGAGCCGTAGGACTGGACGGTACCTGGATGTGGACCAATCAGCGTGATGGTACATGGAGTGGAATGACGGATGTGGAGAGATGGGGCAGCCATTTGTACCTACCCTTCATGTAGGAACCCCAGATGATGACCCAATGGCAGCATTACTTTTCTTCTTTCAGTTGTACTTTTACTTTTACATTTACTTGTACTTTACTATTGGGATTGTATCTACGACACCCTTTACATTCATAAATCACATTTGTATATAGTTTTACTTAGTGTTTTACTTCCAGTTTCACACTCTATTGTGTGTGTTTAGTTTAAAAAGGCAATACCATCCCAGTTTTGGGATTTATTCATTTAGTGGTAGTCGTTAGCCCCTGGCCTATGGATGGTGGGCTTTATGTAGTCATAATACATGCCCCTGGGGTCGGTTTGTAACACAACCCAAAATAGGTTTTAGGTTGTAATGATTTTGGGGGTATGAATTATATATTGGGATTATTTTTCTATGTGTATTTCTTCTCCAAGTATCAATATGAATTGTTATTAATATAGGAATTAAAAATATAATATTCGATGGAAGAAAGGACAACCCAATGGACTATTAATAACCAACAACATTTGGAAAGGTTTTGGTTCCTGAAACCACAACTCAAATGAGACAATGGTATAACACCTACCAGTTGGCAACACAGTGCCCTGGTTAGCATGATGTAATTTGTTTGTAAAGATAATTTTACGTTTGAAATCATATGGGGTTTGATTTATTGAATAATGGTTTATTTATCTTACATGAATATATCATAAACTCCTAGTAATATTTTATTTTAAAAAGTATTCTAGAAAATATTTATAATATAAAGGATTGTTATTTATGAAATGAGTTAGTTTGAACATTAGTTACAACTATTTAATATTGGATATTATATTTATTAAGTCTTATAAATTTGTTTTTTTGGGATGTTATCCCACAATGTTCTACTAATTTTAGTTTTGGTTAATCTATTTATAAATGATTAATATAACTATATTATTTTTATGATTATACGGTCTTTTAACAGTTTATTTTAATGCTTTGGGCATGAAAAATTCATCTGGGACAAATGTAGTTTGGAAAATAGATGAAATTGTGGTGGAATTAATTATAGGATGTAATTAATCTCATCATGTAAGTATCATTTCATATTTTCAATGTCTATTGAGTAAGGTAATTCTTAAACTCTCAGAAAAGGATCTGGAAAATTTAAAATTTTACTTGTATCATGAATTTTTTCGAACAAATGGTGTTTCTGAACATCACATATATATGTTTCTGATGATGAAAACATTAAATAGGTAACAAAAATTCTTGTGGTAAATTACCTATATCAACTTATATATTTATTTTAGAATTTCCTATATGTCCATTTCATTACAATTCACCAATGCTTTTATAGATAGGAACACAATTTCTTTTTCTTCCATGTGAAAATTGTACATCCATTTCACATTCTTCAAGAATTTTTTATCCCCTTTTCCGAAAGTGTGTTAAAAATAACTATAAATAAATTTTAAAATTTTGAATACTCTGATTATGATAAAAATTTCTAGGAAACAATTTATTAATGTTGTGGGGGGGGGGGGGGAGGTTTCATCCCATGTTTTTAATGAATAAACATGTGTTAGATATAATAAATGTCAAAAAATACTATAATAATATGATAGTGTAACTACCATATATATATATATATATATATATTTTAAAAAAATTCATCTTATCAACAAATATTGGTGAGAGAAACCCCATGATTTTTTTGATAGCATATTTTACCAATAACCCCAAGTTTAAATGACCCATTATATTTATTAAAATTATAACACCATGATTAAATTAGTTAGAGGAATTGAATTAACTACATTATATAAAATAAAAATATTTTTAAATATATATTTCCATCTAAATATAAATTTTTTATATATGTATTTAAAATAATTAAGAATAGATTATTGATGTTATTTTATTATTCAGAAGTATTTTTTCCAAAAAACATATTTTTAGGTATATTTCATTAAATTAAATATTATAAAACTTTTTCGTAAATTATTAAAAAAATTAAAAAATATAACATCATTATTGGTATTGAAATATACTTATTAATTAGGGATAAATGATTTTGATGGTATCGGTAATATTAATTTTTCAATGAATACTGTAAAATCATAATTTTTTTGGATCTATCAATATTTTTTAATAAAATAATAATTATAAAGTCATCATTCTGTTTTAAATTAAAATTTGAATTTTTAGTTATATTTAATTCTATTAAATTATTTTTAATCAAATTTAATTTGGTGTTTGTATATGTTATCTTAGGATTAAATTATTTTTTTATAATTTTCTAAAATGAATAATGCTTTTTAAATTTAATTAATTAAACTAATCATTATGATAAAATTTTAAATCAAATTTATATAATATATGTCGATAAATTTTAACTAATACAAATAAATTGATTACTGTTATTTATATAGTTATTATAGAATCATATTTTCCTAAATAATTCTCTTCTTGAAAACAATGCACTTCACGCCACATCATAAAGATTAATATTAAATTAATAATTTATATTTCTATGAATTGAATTTTTTAAAATGTAATAAATTATTTATAATTATTATAATTTCTAATATTTAAATATTGTTATGTAAAATTAAACCATATTTATTTTAGAAAATAATGTAAACTAATCAAGGTGATTGAGGTAAAAAATGATTTTTCTAATTGTTAAAAAAGTATTCTTAAGCGGTAAAATGACATATAAAATTATACAACACTCATTGATTATAAATATATTGACATTATATCTTATTTTATTGATAATAAACCATTATTTGGTCTTATTGACATGAATGAAATTATTTTTTAAATAAATAATTCAAAAACAATTACATTTGAACCCCTCATCGCACTTACCAAAGGCCACCACAATCTTCTTTTACTTACAACATCAGTCCTCTATTTTATTGGAAAGGATCTACATAAATCACATCAAAAAATCCATAAAATTATCCGACAATAATTATTTTGGTATATATTTTGTCCTAGCAATGAATTTTGTGGAATCTTATGGGGATAACAGGAGAAGTGTTAACATAATTGAACAAGAAATATTATTATTTTCAATTTATAGACATACTTAAATAATTTATAAAATTTTGTCATATAATAATTTTAGTATATTGCATATACCATTAAATTTTTATATTAATTTCAAGACATGAATACATATCCAATTCAACAAAAAGGAATAGAAAATCAAATATCATATATAGAACAAACTACCATCTCAAAAACATATGTTTTTTTTCACAATTACCACTTTAATGGAATGGAATAATAATAAATATAAAGTATTTTTTAAAATATGATATTTAAACAATTATTATACATACAGAGTAATTATATCACATATTTCTTTTAAATTTATCAATACATAGTGGATATGATAAATTCATTCTTGTTTATGATAGACTTCCTTTTCGTGAAGTAATGTGATTAATACTATACTTACAAGCAACATGGAAAGTATATAAGGGTAATAATAATTAATATACGTGGCATAAATTCCAAAATTATGATATTAAGTAAATATTTATCTTTATTTATCTAAAATATATCACATTATTTTTGGTATTTCTACTCACTGAAACCATGATAGCGTCGTTCGTGTACATGTGGACTACCACCTCCACAGAGCTATATGGCTCTCTATTCTTCACAGAACCACAAGAAATATTTTCATAAGTATATAAAATTATTTTATATTGTTTTAATGTAATTATGATTAATAATTAATGATAAATTATTACCTACATTATTTTCATTATGATCTATGAAAAAGGGAAACATTAATAATATATATTTACTGCCGAACGTCTCTTTGATCCGAATGTTGGTTCATTTTTCATGAAAAATCATTATGAATTGGTAGCAATGTTATTAGTTTAGTATAAATTAGATATTTATATAATTATTATTTTTTTAAATATTATTTTACTATATAATATATAAATGAATCAGAACTTTCATAACAGTAAATGGAAAATGAAAACATGGGAATTAATAGATGAACGAGTGAAAAGATGAAAATATTATTAATGAATGGGAGATATGATTTTATAATAGGATGAAATAATATATTTTAAATATTAATATATATTATTAATAAATTTATAAATTTTTTAAAACCACTATACATAATTCCATAACACATTAATTCAAAAAGAAGTTTGAGTTAAGGGAATTTTCATCTCAATTCAATTTAAGTAATATGTATTCGATATTTAACACTTATTTATGTTTTTTGTGTATATAGTACACATTAATATATATTATGATTATTATACATATATTTATTTCTATTTACATATCCATTTCATGATCTTAATTCTATGGGGTTTATAATTTAAATATTTCCAAAGTGGTAGTAGTATTTTACCACAATTTTATTTCTATGAGATGAATGCTATGTTACAAACCTATATTATTTCATGAAAAGTAAATAATGACCCATTCAAAAATTATATAATGAATATCATTATTTTCATGGTAATATATATTTCAATTATTTATGTTATTTCATGGTTATTACGATTTAATGTCACTAAACGATATAATAGACTTCTCTTACAATCTCATATTTTATCAGGATTTGTTATTATTATGATTTCAAAGATGAGATAATATGATATATCTATCAAAAATACCTTGAATTTCATTCTAATATGGTAATTTTTGATAATTTAATGTAATAATACCAAATATCTGTTCATTGGAACCTGAAATATTTTATTACTATTACAATAAAAATACGACATCATTTCTCACTTCTATATGAAACTGGTTTGTTCCAAAACAATTATTTTCTAAAACTCATTATAAAATAGAATTTAATTAACATTTATATGATTTATATTTATAATTTGTAAATATATTTTTAATTTTTTTTTTAAAATTATATAATTTTATCATTTAGAACACGAGACCATTCTTACCGTCTTACCCAATAAAAGGAATGTTATCTAAAGAATTTATAGAGATACTCGCCCCGATTACCATCATTTCATTTATTCTCTCTTTCATTGTTATGATGTTATTTATAATGAGCCTTTTATCACTATATTATTGAAATTCATTCTGATTTTAAATGAAAAATAATTTCAATGAAAAATATTTTCAAAATGTTTTATATTTTCACAGTTTATTTTAAAAATGTAATAGATATTTTTTCAATAATGTTTTAAATAATAATTTAAATGAATTTCAATTCTTTTAAATCAATTACCATAGATTCAACATAACCTTCACTAAGTATCTATTTTTTATACCATCCTCATTCATTATCTAGATTGAATAATACATTATCAAAAGGATTGTTATGAAACTTGATTATCTTAAACATGTAAATAAATAATCAATAATATTTTCATTGATAGCGTGTTCATTCCATTTATTAACAATGTTATGAAATGAAGAATAATTTTTTATTATTTGAATGATGATATGTAATATCATTGTACATCACTCGTGTTGTAGTTCATGGATATTATTTATACATTTTTGAATCCCATTTAGTGTTGATTGATACAATTCTAGTTTACATAATAGGGAAGTTGTAATATTGTCGGGTGAGCATGTTATAGTTTATATGGTGGTGAGACCTTTATATCACTAGGTAACTCCATTAAATCATATATTATGGGGTGTACTCGATAACACCTGGTGAGAATGTTGTAGATTATATTATGGGTTCCCAAAAAAACATTATTGAAATAGGTAAAGATTATGTAATCAAGAAAATTGAATTGAAATTCATTTATATTCAAATTATAACTGTAATTGTGCCATAATGTTTCTTAGAATTTCGATGAATATTTTCCCCGAAAAAAAATATATTTTATCTATTCATCCAATGAATTTTTAATGATTACATTCATCATGGTTGATAGAAAATGAGACAATCTTATTGATTTTCTTGAATCTACACATTCTTAATACCATACACCATGTCTCATTATTTATGAATCATTTATTAATGGATATGAGTTCAATTATGATTTTTTCATCAAATATGGTAATGTTGTCATAACTTTATTCAGTTCATATTATCATTGATTACAATAAATAGTTAATATTTTTGTTTAACCTTATTATGAATTTAATATCACCCTTCTTTTGCAACCTTTTCCATAGGTTATAAATTATTAGGTTGAATGAATTATATCTATATTGTACTTCATAATGAGGATGAAGATGACATAATGTGAAATAATATAATATGTATTAATAAGGGATAATTCTCATTTAATGACATGTGTATTGTTATTTTGGTGTTCTTAATAATTTCAAAAAACATGAAAAAAAATAATCTGGGTATTTTAAGTGATTATATTTATCATTTTGATTTTTATTAACTGGATGGGAAAAAATTGGGCCCTAATTATCAGTATCAAGGGAATAAGGTAGTATCTATTATATAATAATTGGATCAATGATTGTGGATTTTGGGATATTTTAATAATTTTATATATTAAATACTAATACCATTTTATCACAAATTTATTATCAATTATTTATTAATGTTTTTATGGAAAATAACTACTCTATTTATCATGCTTGTTTTGGGTGTCTGGTTTTCTCTATGTGCATTTATTAGGATTCAATATAAAAAAAATTAATTATATAATTAGTGTTGATATTCTTTTAAAAATATTTTTTGTGATCCATTAAATCTAGTGTTTGATAAATTTATTACAATTTTCATAAGGATAGTTAAGTCGTACATACACATAAATGTTGTTTGAATTTTTTGATAGATGGAGAGATATAATGGTCAATATTAAATCATAATTACATAATAATTTTTAAATAGAAGATCTAATATTTAAACATTATTATTATCCTTATTAACATGAAATTTTATAAAAATTACCATATCGATTTATGAAGGATATAGTCTACATGTACACAAGAGAGACACAAATATTTTTAATTAGATAATAATTGATTGATATAGATGTGATATTTCAACTAAACAGCTATAATTTTTTCAAAAATATCATATATATTATTTAAATCAAATATTATATACATCAAAGTTATTCAATTATAGATAATGAATTACATCAGTTCATGAGGTGGTTCATCTCTATACAGACGATTGATAGCATTATTTACCATTTTATAGAAGAAGAGATGAATATAGGTTATTTCATTAATATAATTATTTATCAATGTATATAATATAATAATTTTTTTATATAATCATATTTGAAGAATATTTTATGGAATTTCATGATGAAATAAAAACAATAAATTTGTAACAACACATATTATTCAAAAAATAACTTTATGTTTTACCAAAATAATTCATATGTGGAATATAGGAGAAAATAATGACTATAGGAATTGAAATTGTAGACAAATGATGGATTTTTTTTGGGATCATATGAAACAAAAGGATGCAGAATTATTAATAGAAGTGGATATGGGGCGACATTTAAAAAATAGAGTTGTTATGACCAATACTGAAACATCACATGTTTAGGGTGTATATACAATAACTTTCGATCTTTTATTCCAAAAAATATGTTTGTATTAGTGTTTTAGATAATTATGTCAAAAATAAAACCAAAAAATCCCATTTTTACTAGATGGAAACTATCAGTCAATGTCAATTTTTTCACATAATAAAACAATTTAAATAAAACATCATTTTGTTTCATGAAAAAATTCACAACTTTAACCCTGAATTTTTCATTCTCTTAACCATCCTTAAACCGTCTACGAAAATTTAAATATGGGATGATCAAGAACGAGGTAATTGTATAAATTTTATTAATGAAATATATTTTTGTAGTGATAAACATGAAAACCTGGTACTTATTTAATTTATCTAACTATTTTATGAGAAATTGTAATAATTCATTTCCAAGGGGAAAACATAATTTTTGAATGATTAAAATAAATTAAAACAATATAAATAAAATATTAAACAATCTATTCTAGTATGTGAATAATTTTAAATAAATTGTATCTTTAATAACCATAGTTTATTATAATCCATAGGATAAATTATATGATAACTCAGTATTTATTTTTTCTATATACAACGAACATTACAAAATATAATTAGGGGATGTATTCGTGTACCCATCCAATACGATATAACATGCCCACCTTGGGATATCAATGAACATGAATTTTTAAACATATATCTGGAACAGATGTTTTAAATTTATAATTATCAACTACCATATCCTTAAACAAAATTTTATTCTTCCACCTATTCATAGTAAAAAAAATTAAAATCTATTTTAAACCAATATGAATAAATATCCAAATTTGAATTTCATTTACAAACCCCTATAAAAAATATATATAAAAACGAAATGTAGGGTTTTATATAATGAAAACAAGGAATATTCTAAATGAATAAATAGTTCATAAATCATTTATGATGGTGGGAAATTTCATTGATACTATATTCTTTATAAAAACATCCTTTTTTAGATATGTAATGATATTCAAATACATTTCAAAAGAATATTTATTTTTTGAATACATTGAAATAAACTCAATAACATATAAATTTTTTTATATATATTATTAATTTCCATATAAATATATTTATAAAATTAATTTTAAAAAATATAAATTGAAGAAAAAACTTGAATGGGAGAAATTAAACTATTTTTTAAATGCAGTCTCTTACCTTGATTTTTCTCAAAAATTATAATCATTATCTTCCTAAAGAAAAAACTTATATTTATTATTTATTTTCAGAAAAAATATATTTTACTTTTATCATTACGTTTATTTTATCTCTTACCATTCTATACAAAATTAATTTAACATTTTACTTGACTTTTGAGGTTTTGATGGTATTCATCTTATATTTTATAAATGAATTCGCTAGAATTACATTGGTCAAAGTGTTCATTATACCATAATATCTAGAATAAAATTAATTAAATAATTATAATAAATAAATATAATTTTTAATTTTAAACCAATCATGAAATGTGGTTATGAATAATGTACTATGTTACAATCATTATGATGGTTGGTCATACATACGCATTATCAAAGATTCCATTTTTATAGTAATCATTATTGAATGTTTTTATTTTTTATATTTATAATATTGAATGATAATAATATCATAAATTAACTATTATATAACTAATTATTAATATATATATATATAGATATATCAAATATTAGATTTTGTGATGAAAAAAGTATAACATCTCTTTGTGTAGAAGGCAGTCCACACAAATGCACAGACAACATTATAAATTTTTTATATGTATAATGGTTTAAAATAATATCATATATTATATTTTAGTACTAATAATAATATAATGAATATAATTTATAATCAATAATTACTTTATTACACATAGATTTTAGGTTTCATAACGCTAAACAATATACATCACTTCGTGATGTGATAGTCCACCATACACAAGAATGGTACATTCCATTAAAATTTAATGGAGGATGGATATGGATATATGATATATGGTAAAAATAATGACTATAATTTTAATCATATATATTTATGTTTTTATATTTTCAATATTTTGAAATGTATTTATGGTGGAAGAATAAATCAATCAAAAATTAGGTTAAAAATTTATTTTTTATTTTTATAATCCCTATATCTTAACACTTCATCTCACATCAACTAGTACTCAGACAAAACCAATAAATATATGATTTCAGTATATATTTAAAGAATTAGTATGAACATAATGTTTCTAAAATTAACTATTTTTAATGTTTGAGGAAATGATTAGGGTCGTTTTTCTTTATTAAGAGTGGTGAGGTGATCAATTGGAATTGCATAAAATATTAAATAAATATAAACAAAATTTATGTGTAATAATGCATCACAATTTTTAGTATTAAAATAAAATATAATTTGTTGTTCAAATAATATCATTAAATAAAATATTGACATGTTTATATTAATTTTTTATAGTTATGGTTTTATCCATTCATTAACTATTTTCACACTTACCAAAAAAAATGATTTTACACCTTCAACTTCATCTGTTTATTATAAATATAAAGGAAACTAATAAGTGTATATTTTTTTTTCAACCATATCTAAATCACTTGGATAAATATATGATTATATTACATTTTATATTAGTTATTAAAATATTTTTTTCATCAACAATCAATAATTCAATTTTATAACTATGAATTTTATCTATCTTATAAAACATTAATTAAAAAGAAATATGAATAAAATAATTTAATATATCCATAAAATATTTTTATATTTTAAAATATTTAATAATATTAAATAATTAAATTTATACTACATGTAATATTTTTATTTTATATTTATTTTAATTTCCCAATATTTAAATAATTACTATATTAATGTTGTATTATAATTTATTAAAATTTTTAATTCAATAGATATTAAATTTAAATTACAATGATGAAAAAAATCATTTATAATTTTAATTGATAATTATATCTAAAAGTTATAATATTTTATGCACAAAATAAATATTAGATTTAGTAATTTTGATAGTGAGAAATTTTTCACTTTTCATAACATAAAATAATATATTTGGCATAATCACACCCCAATAAAAAATAGTTATATTGTATATAATTTGATTAATACAGAACAAATGGACTCATATAATTATATGTATTCATGTTTTATAGTAATTTTATATTCCTTATCCTTTTATTTTTATACATAAATAGTCAATTTTCATATTACCATTTTAACATATATCAAAAAATTTATTATTATTAATTTCGAAGAGTAAAATTAAAATATTTATGAAATAATAACTGGAATTCATAATATTTAATTTAATTTTAAAAATTCATAATATTGAAGTTTATGAATATAATATGTAATTATACTAGAAAAACATGAAAAACAGGTTTTTTGAAAAATTACATATTTTCAGTATAAAATGTTTTTGTACGAAATTAAAGTATATAAATTATTTCAATTTAAGTATATATATTATTATATATTAATTTAATATAATTATTTTTTACATATAATACAATATAGAATTAGAATTTTCAAATTTTTGATAATAAATAATTATTTTTTAAAAAAATTATTTTTTCCCATATTCATTTAGAATTTATTCAATTCCTAAAAATTTCCAAATGGTATAATTATAATTTTGATATGATGATTTGAAAAATTAATCTTATTTTATAAGTCCAAAAGTGTATAAATTTTTCATAAAATTTTAAATAAAAAATTGATATATAGGACTCAATATTCTTTTAAACAAACCATTTTTCATATTGGCTAAATAGAATTTCTAATATTTTAATAGTGAATAAAAATAACAAATATAAATATTTATTATAATTAAATAATTCATATATAATAATAAATATTAAAATGATTCATTAAACCATTACTTATTATGGTACATTCTTCCCCCACTTTTGAATTTCATCCCATCAATTTTATACAATAACCAAGAAGGTAGTTTTATATTTCCCATAGTGAATTTTCTGAATCCCATGTTGCGTCATCAGCTAAATTAATTCTATATAAATATATAACCTAGTTAATTACCTTTTCCTAAAATAATCTCTCAATATCATAATAAATATTAAAATTATTATCTTCATTAGAAATATTATCGTCCACGTAAACCCTATTAGAGTCCAAAACACAAGATGAATCTAGCACAAATTTTTTAAAAATTGAATGATGATAAATGATGTGTATTTAGATTTACATGGTGTTTAAGAAACATGGTTTTAAATTGATCCAATTTTTTTTGTATTATATGTTTTCAAATGAACTCTTCATTTGATGTCCCATTTTTACAAAAAACACATATCACTTTTCTATAAAGATAGTCGAAGAAAAAATGATCAACTTCTTAAAAAGAATGATCATTTATCTAATTATTCACATAATATTTATTCCTAATTGGAGATTTTTTCATACACAGGTGAATCATATTCCCTTTCTCCACATTTTCATCGACCAGCCATTATGCCTTAAACATCCATTTTCATACATTATCCCAATAATATATTGTCTTCTACTAATTTCCAAAGAATGATATAATGGTTTGAATATTTATATTCATTTTTTATAACCCTAAAATATAGAATTTATACATACCTACAAATAATTATATCATATAGTTATAATATTCTAAAATAAGTTAGAGAACAATAAAAAACAATATAAATGAATAGTGACTGAAATAATGAATATTCACTGAAGTTAAGGATCATAAACAAGAAGAATAGTAAAAAACATTTGGAATTGAAATGTTGGAAATATGAATAACAACACCAACAAAATTATTGTAACCTCACCTGTGACATTATAAATCTAATTTTCCAATCTTATATAAGGATTTACAAAATATATTAATCTTTTTGTAACTAAATAATCGTTTTATAAAAAAAATTTATCTGTTGATATTTTTTGAAACACAATTTTTTTTTAAAAACATAATAATTATTATAAATATTTAAAACAAAATTCTTCTTCCAAAATAATATTAAAATTTTAATATTTGGGAGCCTTAAGATTATAAGATAATTTTTTGATACCTTAATTAATTTTTCAATTTGTTAAAAGACAAATTACTATTTTAAAATATGTAATTTTTAATTAATTGACGATTTTAGTTTTAAATTAGTTTTCTCATATTTTTAAAAAAGTTATCATAAAATGGATTCCATTTTTAAATTCTAAACCTTGAAAATGATAACTCTAATTTTTGTTTTCTAAAAAAGATTAATTTTTGGTGAATTGAGAAATACTATAATTTATGTTATATGTTAGATACATGAATTATTGAGTCATTGATGTAGAATGTTTTGGATGTTATGGGTAACATTTATGTTTCAATGAATAATGAAAATTGATAACTATTTTTGAAACTATTTATATTTTTCAATAAAATAACAATTATAAAGTCCTAATTCTATTTTAAATTAAAATATGAATTTATATTTATTTTTAATTCCATACTAGTTTTAAATCAAATTTATATTTTTTTTAGTATATGTTATCTAAGGAATAAATTATGTTTTTATAAAAAAGTTACAAATGAATAATGCTTCTCTAATTTAATTAATTGAAATAATCATTATGAATTTCTTTTTAAGAAATTAATATCACATATGTTAATAAATTTTACTAATCCAAATATATTTGTTACTATTATTTATATATTTAATATACAATCATCTTTTTCTCAATACTTCTCAGATTGAAAACACTGCATTTTATGCCACCTCATAAGTATTAATATTAAATTAGTAATTTCAATTTTCAGGAATTGAGTTTTTTAAATGTAACAAAAAAAATTAAATTATATTAATTTATAATTTATAATTTGTTTTAATTTATGTTAAACCATATTTTCTATATAAAAAAATTAAATTATTCAGTGTGATTAATGGAATAAACGAGTTTACCAATTGTTAAAACATTATGATTAAGAGTTAAACTGGAAAACTATTCTGCAACACTCATTGATTGGAAATATATCTAAGTTATACCTCATTTTATTGAAAATAAACCGTTGTGGAGTATTATTTTCAGGAATGAAATTATTTTTGAATTCATTCATTCATAAAAATTACATGTGCAGCACTCAATGCAGTTATAAAAGGCCACCACTAACTTCAATTACGTACAACATCAATCCTCTTTTTATTTGAAAAGATCTAAAAAACTCACATTAATATATCCATAAAATTAACCGAGAATCATTATTTATGTTTGAATTCTATCCTAGGTATGCATTTTATGGAAGCTTATGGGGGAGAACCAAATAAGAGTTAATGTAATTGAACTAGCATTATTTTTTTCCATTTATAGGCATCATTGAATAATTTATAAATTTGATCATATAAGAACTGTAGTACATTAGATAAAATTTTAAATTTTTATAATAATTTCATTTCTTGAATCTATATCAAATTCCATCAAAAGTAATACAAAATATTATATCAAATATATGATAGACTACCATCTCATGAACATTTGTTTTTGATTTTCAATTAACACATTCATTGGTGGTAATAATTATGGATATAAAGTATTTTTTAAATATGATATTTATACCATTATTATACATACGGAGTTATTATATCACATATTTCTTTTGCAATTCTCCTTACATAGTTGATATGATAATGTCTCTCTTATATACGATAGACATCCTTTTCGTGAAGTGATGTGATTTATTTTTTACTAAAACACTACGTGGAATATAGAATAGGGTAATCATAACTAATATACATGGAACAAATTCCAAAATTATAATATTAATTAAAATTTTATAATTATTTTTGTAAAATATACCCCATTATGTCTTGTATTTTTACTCACTGAAACTGTGATAACATCATTTGTGTACGTGTGGACTACCACCTCCACAAAGCTATGTGTCTCTCTAGTCTTCACAACACCACAAGAAAGATTTTCAATAGTATATAAAATTAGGATATATTGTTTTTAAGTAATTATTATAAATAATTAATGATAAATTATTAAAAACATTGTTTTCATTATGATCTATGAAAAATGAAAACATTAATACTACATATGTAGAGTTGAACGTCTTTTTGATCATAATGTTAGTTCATTTTTCATCAAAAATCATTAAATATTGATTATAATGTTATTATTAAAGTATAAATTATATAATTATATAATAATATTTATTATTTATATGATTTAACTATATAATATGTACATGAATTGGAATATTATTTATAATAAGTGGATAATTAAAACAAGGGAATTAACATCTGAACAAGTGAAAAGATGAAAATATTAATACAGAATGGGATATATGATGTTATAATTGTATGAAATAATATATTTTAAATATTTATATATATTATTAATATGTTTATAAAATTTTTAAAAACACTATACATAATTCTATAGCACAATAATCTAAAAATAAGGGCGAGTTAATTGGATTATCATCATACTTTAATTTCAGTATAATATATTCTATATTCCTCAATTTTTTTAGTTTTTTGTTTATATAACACACATGAATATATAGTAAGATTATTATACTTAAATTTATTTGTATTTACATATCCATTTTAGTATATTTATATTATGGGGTTTATACTTTCAATCTTTCCATAGTGGTAGTGTAATTTTGACACAATTTCTCTTCTATTAGATGAATGCTATGTTAAAGACCTATATTATTTCATTACAAGTAAATTCTGACCAATTCAAACATTAAATAATGAATATCAATATTTTCATGCTAATATATATTTCCTTTTAATTATGTTATTTTTTCGTTATAACGATTCAATGGCACTAAATTAAATAATATTATTCTATTACAATCTAATATTTTATCAATATTGTTTATTATTATGATTCCAATGACAAGTTCATATGATATATCTATCAAAATTCACTTAAATTTGGTTCTAATATGGTTACTTATGATATTTTAATTTAATAATACCATATATCATGCCATTATAACCTAAAATAATTTATTACTATTAGAATGAAAATACGACTTCGTTTCTCTATTCCATAAGAAATATAGTTTGTTCCAAAACAACTATTTTAAAATAAACATTTTCAAAAACATTTTAAATAAAATACGTATGATATTTATATAGTATTTTTAAATAATTTTTATTTTTAAAATTTATTTTAAAATTCTCTTAGTTTCTTATTCGGAACATGATACCGTTCTTATCTTTTTAACTAATGAAAGGAATGTTATCTAAGGAATATATAAAGACACTAACCTAGATTACCATCATTTATTTGACTCTCTCTTTTATTTTTTATGATGTCATTTATAATGATTCTTTTATCATTATATTATTGAAATTGATGTTGAATTTAATTGAAAAATAATTTCTATGAAATGTATTCTCAAATTTATTTTATATTTTTCAATTGTTAATTTAAAAATTGTAATGGATAATTTTTTTCAATAATGATTTACAAAATAAATTAATGGTATTTATAATATTTTAAATCCATTGCCATTAATTGGAATTAACCTTCACTAAGAATCTATTTTTTTGTTGATCCCATCCTCATTCATACTCTAGATAGAAAAATACTATTTGTAATGGATTTTTTATGAAACTTGTTTCTCATAAACATGTTAATAAATAATCAATGATATTTTCATTGATGCCATTTTCATTCCAAAGATTATAGAAGTTAGGAAAAAATAATAATTTTATATTATTTTAATGATGATATGAAATATCCTTGTGCATCACCCGTGTTGTGGTTCTTGGAAATTTTTTATACATCTGGGAAACCCATATAGTGTTAATTGATACCATTACAGTTAAAATGATAGGGAAGTTGTGATATTTTCGGGTGAGCCTATTATAGTTTATATGGTGGTAAGAACATTAATAACACTAGTTAACCCAATTATATCATATATGATGTGGTGTACTAGATAGTACCATGTGAGACCATTGTATATAATATAATGGGTTCTCCAAATACACGATATCTAATGGGGTAATGATTACATAATCATGATAATTTCATTGAAATTCATTAATTTTCATATTATAATTGTAAATGGGTCATAAGGTTTCTTTAATTTTTCTATGAATATTACACCCTAAATAACAAATATATTTTATCTATTCATCCGATGAGTTTGTAATGATTACATTAATAAATATTGATAGAACATGATTCATTATTATTTATTTTCATGACTCTACACATTTGTAATACCATACACCATGTCTCATGATTGATGAATCATTTATTAACGGGAATTAGTTTAATTATGATTATTTCATGAAATATGGTTATGTTTTAATAACCTTATTCAGTTCTTATTATCATTGATTAAAATAAATAGTTAATTGTTATTTTTTCATTACAATTAATTTATGATCACCATTATTTTTTTTATTTTTTATCAGTTATAAATAATTAGGTTGAACAGATTATATCTATGTTGTATTTTATATTGATGTTGATGACGAATTAATGTAAAATAATAAAATATGAGTTAATAGTGGGTAATTATCATATATTGAAACATGTATTGTTTCTATTGATGTTTTTCATAATATCAAAAATCATGGAATCAAATTTCCTCTTAATAGTTTGTGTGAACATATTTATCTTTTTGAGTTTTATGGTCTGGATGTGAAAAAACTGGGCAATAATTATCAGTATCAAGGGAAAAGGGTAGTATCAATAATATCATTATTGGATCATTAATTATGGATTTTGGGATATTATAATAATTTTATATCTGATATACTAATACCATTTTATCACAAATTTAATATCAATTATTTATTGACGTTGTTATGGCTAATAACTACTCTATTCATCATAGTTGTTTTGGGTGTCTGATGTTCCTTATGCAAATTGATTAATGTTTAATATTAACAATATAAATATATAATTATCAAATATATTATTTTAAAAATATTTATTGTGATCCATAAAATCTATATTTTGGTAATTTTTTTTTAAATTTTCGTAATAAAAGTAATGTCATACGTACACATTAATCTTGTTTGAATTTTTTGATAGATGGAGAGTAATAATGGTGAATATAAATTCACAATTACATAATTATTTCTAAATCAAATATATAATATTTAATCTTTAATTTTTTCCTTCATAACATAAAATTCAATATAAAATAAAAAAACACCATATCGCTTTATAAAGGATATAGTCTACATGTACACACGAGAGACAGAAATTTTTTTTATTTGATAATAATTGATCAAAGTAGATGTGGTATATCTACTAAAAAAGTATAATTTTTTTTTCATAAATATCGTATATATAATTTAAATCCAATACTATATACATATTTTTTATTCTATTATAGCAAATGAATTTCATCAGTTCATGAGGTGGTTGATCTCCATATAGAATACTGATAGCATTATTTCCCATTTCATATATAAAGAAATGGATATAGGTTATTCCATTAATAAAATTATTTTTCAATGTATATATTATAATAATTTTTTAAATATTCATATTTGACAAATATTTTATGGAATTTTTTGATGAAATAAAAAACAATCAACTTGGAAGAACACATATTCTTTAGAAAAAATCATTATGTTTTTCCTAAATAATTAATAGGTGAAATATAAGGCCCCAACCTTAAACATTACTTAATATTTAATTAAATGAGTAATTCACATTGAAGATATTTTCAGGTTTAGAGTTTTAGAGAATTAGGACATAACTATTACATCTCAAAAGATTATAAATTAGTCACTTCTACTAAATTTTCATAAAATAAAAACTCTTAAAAAGAAACATGTCTAGTTCCATTTTTTAGGTAGCATGACTTTCCCATGATCCCATCCTTGACCCTATTCCACGCTAAGTCCAGTGAAAAACATTTCAAAAACATGGGATGCGCATAAAAAGCTCAGTAAGGGATACACAAAAAATGAAAACTTTTAGTTTTTCAAAACAAGAAGTAAATCATGTATATTTTAACAAAGTAATACTTTTCACCTTTTCGAAGTAGTAAAAAACTATTCGCTGAATAATAGTTCATTACTTACCCTTCTGTAACCAAAAGATTATCATAAAACCCATTTAATGATCACATAACATATAAAGGTAACATGGGACATAAACATACTTAAGTGGAATAACCATAAGGTCGACTGCCACACATATCACTTAATGGAATATCCATTCGTCCAACTCCCATACATACTTAATGGAATATCCATACGGCCGACTTCCATACCCATTGCATTGTAGGTTATAACATAACCACCCGTCCTGGTATTCACAGCACCACCCGTCATATGGTTTATCACGTAACCACCCATAAAATGTCCACGTACCATCATTACACATAAAATATTGAAAATATAAACATTTCAATAACAACATTTCATTTTCAATTAATATATGTAATTCCATGATATTGAGTTAATCAATCCATTTTCAAAAATCATTTAAAAGTGATTTTTGAATCAATGTTTCCCATACCACTTTGAAGATTTTATTGGAATTATAAGTTTAAAACATTAATGTCCATATAAATAAATACTGAAAACCATTTTGAAAACATGGACATTAAAGATAAAGATTTAGAATAATAAATATTTAAAACATTTAAAATGATATTTTTCTTAAAGAGTTTTTAACAAAATGAGACACTCTTGAATACAAAAAATAGCGGAATAAAATTTAATCCGAACATTATAATATCATGATAATAAAGGGATTCATGATATAATATGTCAAAGGATAGTATACACACCATATAAGAGTGATTTGGTGCATAAAAACAATGAAGTCTCAAAAGAAATGTAAAATGAGATGAAAACCATTATAGAGAAGGTATCATTAAATTAAGGATAAATACATCTCATAATTATGTGTGACAAATATAAATACACCCAATATAAGTGGATATTAAGTGTAAAACAATCAAAGGTTATTCACACATATTCAAAGGATGACATATTAAATAACTACATGTTGAACCCAAAAAAATCAAAATTGGGTTAAGATGTTCCCTTGTTAAAACATGACAGCCTATCGGCGTCACATAAAATATTACAAAAAGGGTTGATGAGAGAGATAAAGGGGATATCATCACTTGGACATATAATTTACATAAATAATTATATATAAGAACATAACCCAACATAATAGTATGTTAATTAAAAGACATAACAAAATAAGTCTTTTAAAAAATGTATGGTGAAAGGTCCCCTTACCGAGTTGGGTAACTTTCGAAACGTACACCCCATGGAAGAAGGGTCATACAATGAAGATGTAAATACCCATACCTGAAATTATACTACACAAAGTGTATAATAATTGGCATTACATACACCACTGAAAGGAAATAGTGGCAAACATATCATAAATGTCACGAGAATATAAGTGGGATGAAAAATCCCTTACGAAAACTCAGCAGCCTAACGACGCCACATAAATCATCCAAAAATGGATTGATGAGATCAAATAGGGTCTCTAATTATATGAACATAAAAAGTATAGAATGAGGAATATAAATGAACATCCCCAAACATATGAAATATGAGCTTAAAAGAAATGACATAAAAGATAGCACTTCAAAAGAAAGAGAGAGGTTGGATCTCTTACGAAAATTCGGCAGCCTAACGGCGCCACTCAAAACATCCAAAAAGGATTGACGAGAGAGAATAGGGTCTCTAATAATATGAACATAAAAATTACAGTAGGATTAATATAAAAGAACATCCCAATCATAACAAAGATGATCTAAAAAGGAATGTCATAAAAGATTGTACTTAAAAGGAAAGAGAGGAGTATGATCCTTTACCTCGGGTCCGACTTGACTCGATCATTCTTTAACGTCCTGAATAATAAACTTGAGTTAATTTATATTTTCATAATAACCTTTTTCATGTTCATTATTCCTTTTATATCACTTATTTCCATGTTATAAACATTATGTAATCATTTATGTTAATAATGTTTGTTTTGTCGATATTTGGTTCTTAAGTCGAATGTGGACTTCTTACAATTACATGTTGTTCGTGTGGTCAAGGATTATTTATATCCAAAATGACATTCCTGATTTTTATATCATATATATCATATATATCTTGAATATAAATGTATTTATAATATCACATAATCATTTAGAGGTAAGAAATGAAATGCACCGTTCATGGAGACGGTAAGCCTTACGTACGCATGAACGCTACTTTCATTTCTTTGTCATATTAATGGAATTAAAACTAAATAATAGGTATGTATATTTTAATTCCAGAATAATATTCATCATTTAGATGTATCATTCATCATATATATCCATTATATACATGTACATATAATAGTACATTACATTTGGTGATAAGAAATGAAATGCACCGTTCATGGAGACGATAAGTCGTACGTACGAATGAATGCTACTTTCATTTCTATATCATACTTTAATGGAAAGAAATAATAATGATGTAGAGGTATATTATAATTCCAGTAAGAAATCATATATAATAACATTAAATCCATCCTTTATACGTCCCACGTATGGCATTAACGAATCACATCACTTTGAGGGGGCGGTAGTCCGCACTTCCTAAAATGAAGATATCACGTATACCCATAATAGAAGTCATAAAGGTAAGCCACAAATGAAAAATACAGAATCTTAAGTAAAACATAAACATATTATATATCATATATAAATATAGTGACATCTTAATGGCCACCTTTGAAGGTGTTATATGAGTGTTGAACAATCATCGTTTCGTGAGGCAGAAATTCGCCATCCACGGAAACAGTATGTTCTTTAACCATTAGATGTAGGTGTGTGTAAGTGTAGCTAGAATCCTTCTTATAACAACATACTACTATATTGAAGATACTGGAGTTGTTACAAAATAATTTAATAAAACTAGTTTAGGGGGTTGGAGATGCAAAATAAAACAAAAGGACTCAAGTGAAGACATTACCTTAAAATCGGGTAACTCCCATTGGATTGAGCTCAAAGGCTTCCTTGGGAAGACTTCTACCCAAAGTGAGGCATCAAGGAGTAAAATAGGGAAGTGGAGAGACAAAATGGGCAGGGTTTGTCTGAGCCAACGGCTTTGGGAGTGTGGGTAAGGAGGTAGAGGTGGGGGCCTTTTATAAGAGGAGAGGAGGGGCACTCTTGGAAAGTAAAGAAAAGTCACTTTATTTTAAAATGATATTCGGATTTAAGAGGTCCCACATTGATATAATTCGAGGATAAGGTGATAAGGGTTCTAAATCAACTCATCCAATAAGTTTTGTACATGTTTATGTCTTAGATATTACATTATCTTTCCATTTTATTTAAATCGTTAAATAATGAGGTCATCGCTGCATCATCATGATGTCATAAATAATTTATTTTATTTAACGTCTAAAAATTATAAAAAAATACTGTGATGTACGAAATCTTTTTAGCTTTTCAGTGACTATTTATAGTAAAAAATATGACTTGTATATCCCCATGTAAAAATTGTTTTATTAAAACATTTCATGTTTGTGTCATTTTTACTTTAACATTAAATAAAAAGTTATTTATGTCATTTCCAACCAAAGTGGCTCCATGGGGTCTCCAAGATGACCCATGGATTGTCTTGGTCGTCCATGACACATTCAATGAGGGTAGGACTTGTGTCTAGGTCATTTCAGTTTATTAAAACATTATTCTTACCTTAAACTACACTAATTACTTCTTATCGCGATTAATAACTTAAATGTTACTATTTACCAAAAAATTATTTTAATCTCATTGAACCAAATTTAACTTTTTAATGAAAACCATGTATGAACGATTTTTGAAATTCAAAACACAAAATCGGTAAAATTTCATTTAAACGAAAAATCAGTTTTTATAAGTACAACTTAGTGGTTTCACTATTCATCAAAAATTGAAGTTTTTCAGAAAAATCCCAAAAATTCACCCTAAGCTATATTTGATATTCCGAATTCAAAAATGAAGTCTATTTTAAAAAATTCAAAACATATAAGTCAAATTAATTAATTTAATAATTAATTACCATGGTCAATGAAAATAGCGTGTTTTTATGAAACAATAAGTATCAAAAGATTGACAATAGTTTAAGTCTGATTTCAAAGTAAAATTAATTCCAACGACCACTATTGGATTTAATGGTAAAAATATATTATAATTTCACTTTAAAACCAATTCAAATGATAATCTAATCATATAAATAAATTAGATTAAAAACGGTTTTGAATTAAAATATAACATTATACACTATTCAATAAAAAATGAACTTTATCGGAAAGATACCAAAAATTTACACAAAGTAAATTTTGATGTCCCGATTCTAAAGAAGAGTTTTATTTGGTCCAATAGAATTTATAATATTGAAAAAAACTATATTTAACGGCGGTTCGCCCTCAAAAGGCAATTAGTGAACCTTTAGTGAAAACTAGGGCATATATGCCTAAAATTGAATTCTTTCCGTATTTAAAGCCTTTATCTTTTATTGGATAAATCTAAAAACATTTAAAAACATATATAATCATATATTAGTTATTTCTATCCATTCCCGCCAATACAACGGCTACATGTTAACTACCATTTAAAATAATATTATTTTATTATTAGAGTGCAACGTAAGATTCCCAAGAAACTCGTTGTTGTGAGTTGGGTATGCCATTGAGCATAGCATCCCCTTTAAAGTCATATTAATATTTTATTCAAAAATATGGATAAATATGAAAATTTTATATTCTTTATTTACCTGGGGTGTTACATCCTTCCCCCCTTTTTGGAATTGCATCCTCGCAATTTTTAAAATTGAGCTTGGAAACATCCTTGAAAGTCCCACATCGAAACAAGAGTCGGTAAAACAATCACTTTAAAATAAAGAAAGATAAGTACAGAGGTCACCTGAGTTAACCCATAATAGGATTCCATGTAGGAAAACATGGACATGGAAGAAAAAGAAAAGGGTCATGTTCTTGAGGGAGAGTGATAGTAAACATGTCTAGGAAAAAGTTAACCATAAGAAAATCACAAACTTGTGATGGGTTAAATAGTATTCGATTCCCCAGTAGGAAAAGTTAATAGACAACATTTTTGTTTTAAGTTACTTTTTATTGAGGAATTTATTCATAAGGAAACATAATAACTTATCATGTTGACTGTCAACTTTTATTAGATTCCTTACAGAAACTCATATTTTCTCCAAAAGACGAGTATTTAGGAAGACTTGTTCATATTAAGAGTACTATAATAAAATTCTAGAGAATAACCTAATCCACCAAAGAGAACTATATACATCCCATGTCTTTAGGAATTAACCAAAACCAAAACCAAAAAGGTTAGTACAAGATCAGATAATACAGAAAAGGATAACCCTTTAAATAGAAAATCTATGCTTAATCTACAAAATTTGTCCAAAAAAACCAAAAGTTCCACAAGGACCATCCGATAAACAATTTTACTATAAAATTCTTCAAATTAAACCAAACTAAGATTGAAACCCAAATAATTGAAGGATTTAATCACATAGTCTTCCAAGGTACTAATTAACTTTTATCTCTAAATAACATCAGTTGCTCATAAATTCTCATATTGAAAAGTAATTAACCTAATCACATATCCTCCATGATAGGTTAATCATTTCCATAGATAACCCAAAATAAACTTAATCTTGATTCCTAAAATCATCTAACTAAAAACAATCAGTCAAACTAACCGGGTACTTCACGTAGTCCAGTGGTAGGCGATAAATACCAGTTTCACATTGGTTGTGGGTTCAATTCCCGCAGCTTTGTCCGACGCGATGGGTTGTCATGCGGTCTGCGTGTGGTCCTTTTTCCAAAACTATATAACTCTTAAAACATTCCCCAAAATGAGATAAAATCATCAAAAAATATCATAACATATCTTAACCCCAAGTTTATCTCTTGCCTTTCATTTTCCATCATATCATAGAGTAACCCATAATTACCTCAATAGTAAGGATCATATAAACTCTAATGGTAACCTTTATAATTATTACCTGAACATCCACATCGATTGGTCATCTTGTATATGATGAATTACAGAACGTACCAAGGTTCAAGTGGTTGATCATGACTCCTTGATAGTTGGTTTAGAACAACCATGAGTTTCCTCATTGAATCTTATATTTTATCTAGTATCTTAATCAGAGAACCACCATAGTTTCCTTCAAACCTTTTGTCTCTTTGGTGCCTGCTAGATCCATCCATTCACTAAAAACAGAAATGTCAGAGTGAGTATATCAATAGAACCATCATGTACTAATGAGGAATATATACATACTCATTCAATTTATCTAAAAACTATGACTCTTTCTGAAATCCTAACCATCATGGTAATGTCACATATGCTTAAAGAATACCCTAACCTCTAAAGTTATCTAAAACGACCTTTGATACCAACTATAAGGCTCCAACCTTAAACCTTACTTAATATTGAATTAAATGAGTAATTCACATTGAAGATCTTTTCAGGTTTAGAGTTTTAGAGAATTAGGACAAAACTATTACATCTCAAAAGATTACAATGTAGTCACTTCTACTAAATTCCCATAAAATAAAAACTCTTAAAAAGAAACATGTCTAGTTCCACTTTTTAGGTAGCATGACTTTCCATTGATCCCATCCTTGACCCTATTCCACGCTAAGTCCTGTGAAAAACATTTCAAAAACTTTGGATGAGCATAAAAAGCTCAGTAGGGGATACACAAAGAATGAAAACTGTTAGTTTTTCAATACTTTATCAATGTAATACATTTCACCTTTTCGAAGTAGTATAAAACTCTTCGCTGAATAAAAGTTCATTACATAACCTTCTGTAACCAAAATATTACCATAAAACCCATAAAAAGATCACATAACATATAAAGGTAACTTGGGACATAAACATACTTATGTGGAATTACCATAAGGTCGATTGCCACATATATCAATTAATGGAATAGCCATTCCGTCAAATCCCATACATACTTAATGGAATATCCATACGACCGACTTCCATACCCAATGCATTGGAGGTTATAACGTAACCACCCGTCCTGGTATTCACATCACCACCCGTCATATGGTTTATCACGTAACCACCCGTAAAACGTCCAAGTACCATCATTACACATAAAATATTGAAAATATAAACATTTCAATAACAAAATTTCATTTTCAATCAAAATAAGTAATTCCAAGATATTGAATTAGTCAATCCATTTACAAAAATCTTTTAAAAGAGATTTTTTCATCAAAGTTTTCCACACAACTTTGAAGCTTTTATTGGAATTATAATTTTAAAATAATAATTTCCATATAAATAAATACTGAAAACCATTTTAAAAACATAGATATTAAAGATAAATATTTAGAATAATAAATCTTTAAAACATTTAAAACGATATTTTTGTTAAGGAGTTTTTAACAAAATGAGAGACTCTTGAATACAAAAAATAGCGGAATAACATTTAATCCGAACTTTATAATATCATGAGAATAAAGGGATTATTGATATAATATGTCAAAGGATATTATACACAACATATGATAGTTAATTGGAGCATAACAACAATAAAGTCTCAAAAGAAATGTAAAATGAGATGAAATCCATTATATAGAAGGTATCATTAAATTAAGGATAAATCAATCTCATAATTATGTGTGAAAAATATAAATACACCCAATATAAGTGGATATTAAGTGTAAAACAATCAAAGGTTATTCACAGATATTAAAAGGATGACATATTCAATAACTACATGTTGAACCCAAAGAAATCGAAATTGGGTTAAAAAGTTCCCTTGTTAAAACTTGACAGCCTATCGGCGTCAAATAAACTTTTACAAAAAGGGTTGATGAGAGAGATAAAGGGGATATCATCACTTGGACATAAAATTTACATAAATAAGGATATATAAGAACATAACCCAACATAATAGTATGTGAATTAAAAGACATAACAAATTATGTCTTTTAAAAAAAGGAGGGTGAAAGGTCCCCTTACCAAGTTGGGTAACTTTCGAAACGTAAACCCCATGGAAGAAGGGTCATACAATGAAGACGTAAATACCCATAAATGATATTATACTACACAAAGTGTATAATAATGGGCAGTACATACACCAATGAAAGAAAATAGTGGCAAACATAACATAAATGTCAGGGGAATAAAAGTGGGATGAAAAATCCTTTACGAAAACTCGGCAGCCTAACGGCGCCACATAAATCGTCCAAAAATGGATTGATGAGATCAAATAGGGTCTCTCATTATATGAAAATAAAAATTACATAATGAGTAATATAAAAGAACATCTCCAAACATGTGAAATATGAGCTTAAAAGAAATGACAGAAAAGAGAGTACTTCAAAAGAAAGAGAGAGGTTGGATCTCTTACGAAAATTCGGCAGCCTAACAGCGCCACTCAAAACATCCAAAAAGGATTGATGTGAGAGAATAAGGTCTCTCATCATATGAACATATGAATTACAGTAGGATTAATATAAAAGAACATTCCAATCATAATAAATATGATCTAAAATGGAATCACATAAAAGAGTGTACTTAAAAAGAAAGAGAGGAGTAGGATCCCTTACCTCGGGTCCGACTTGACTCGATCATTCTTTAACGTCCTGAATAATAAACATGAGTTAATTTATATTTTCATAAGAACCTTTTTCAAGTCATTATTCCTTTTATATCTCTTATTTCCATGTTATAAACATTATGTAATCATTGATGTAAATAATGTTTGTTTTGACGATATTTGGTTCTTAAGTCGAAAGTGAACTTCTTACAATTACATGTTGTTCGTGTGGTCAAAGGTTATTTATATCCAGAATGACATTCCTGATTTGGATATCATTTATATCATATATATCTAGAATATAAATGTATTTATAATATCACATAATCATTTAGAGGTAAGAAAGGAAATGCACCGTTCATGGAGACGGTAAGCCGTACGTACGCATGAACGCTACTTTCATTTCATTGTCATATTAATGGAATTAAAAATAAATGAGAGGCATGTATATTTTAATTACAGAATTATATTAATCATTTCTATGTATCATTCATCATATATATCCATTATATACATGTACTTATAGTAGTACATTACATTTCGGGATAAGAAATGAAATGCACCGTTCATGGATACAGTAAGCCGTATGTACGAATGAACGCTACTTTCATTTCTATCTCATAATTTAATGGAAAGAAATAATAATGATATAGAGGTTTATTATAATTCCAGTATGAAATCATATATAATAACATTAAATCCATACTTTATGCGTCCCACATATGGCATTAACGAATCACATCACTTTGAGGGGGCGGTAGTCCGCACTTCCTAAAATTAAGATATCACGTATACCCATAATGGAAGCCATAAAGGTAAGCCAAAAATGAAAAATGCATAAGCTCAAGTAAAACATAAACATATTATATATCATATATAAATATAGTGACATCTTAATGGCAACCTTTGAAGGTGTTATATGAGTGTTGAACAATCGTCGTTTCGTGAGGCAGAAATTAACCATCCACGGAAACAGTATGTTCTTTAACCATTTGATGTAGGTGTGTGTAAGTGTAGCTCGAATCCTTCTTATAACAACATCATAGTATATTTAAGATACTTTAGTTGTTACAAAATAAATTAATAAAAATAGTTTAAGGGGATGGAGAGGAAAAATAAAACAAAAGGACTCAAGTGAAGACATTACCTTAAAATCGGGTAACTCCCATTGGTTTGAGCTCAAAGAATTCCTTGATAAGACTTCAACCCAAAGTGAGGCATCAAGGAGTAACAGAGGGAAGTGAAGAGACAAAATGGGTAGGGTTTGGTCTATCCAATGGCTTTGGGAGTGTGGGTAAGGAGGTAGAGGTGGGGGCCTTTTATAAGAGGAGAGGAGGGGCACTCTTGGAAAGTAAAGAAAAGTCACTTTATTTTAAAATTATATTCGGATTTAAGAGGTCCCTAATTGATATAATTCTAGGATAAGGTGATAAGGGTTCGAAATCCACTCATTAGATAAGTTTTGGACATGTGTAGGTCTTAGAAAATACATTATCATTCCATTTTATTTAAATCGTTAAATAATGAGGTCATCGCTGCATCATCATGATGTCATAAATAATTTAATTTATTTAATGTCTAAAAATTATAAAAAAATACTGTGATGTAGGAAATATTTTTAGATTTCCAGTGACTATTTATTGTCAAAAATATGACTTTTATAACCCCATGTAAAAATTGTTTTAGTAAAACATCTCATGTTTGTGTCATTTTTACTTTAACATTAAATAAAAAGGTATTTATGTCATTTTCCAACCAAAGTGGATCCATGGGGTCTCCAAGTTGACCCATGGATTATTTTGGTCTTCCATGACACATCCAATGAGGGTAGGACATGTTTCTAGGTCATTTCATTTTATTAAAACATTATTCTTACCTTAAACTACACTAATTACTTCTAATCGCGATTAAGAACATAAAAGTCACTATTCACCAAAAAATTATATTAATCTCATTGAACCACATTTTACTTTTTAATGACAACCATGTATGTCAGATTTTTGAAATTCAAAACACAGAAGTGGTAAAATTTCATTTAAACGAAAAATCAGTTTTTATAAGTACCACTTAGTTGTTTCACTATTCATAAAAAATTGATGTTTTTCAGAAAAATCCCAAAAACTCACCCTAAGATATATTTGATATTCAGAATTCAAAAATGAAGGCTATTATAAAAAATTCAAAACATATAAGTCACATTAATTAATTTAATAATTAATTCCCGTGGTCAGAGAAAATAGCATGTTTTTATGAAATAATATGTATCAAAATATTGACACTAGTTTAAGTCTGATTTCAAAGTGAAATTAATTCCAACGACCACTATTGGATTTAATGGTAAAAATATATTCTAATATCAATTTAAAACCGATTCAAAAGAAAATCTAATCATATAAATAAATTAGATTTAAAAGAGGTTTTGAATTAAAATACAACAATTTACACTATTCATTAAAAAATGAACTTTATCGGAAAATACCAAAAATTTACAAAAAGTAGATTTTGATTTCCCGATTCTAAAGAAGTGTTTTATTTGGTCCATTAGAATGTATAAGAGTGAACAAAACTATATTTAATGGCGGTTTTCCATCAAAAGGCGATTAGTGAACCATTAGTGAAATTAGGGCATATACGCCTAAAATTGAATTCTTTCCATATTTTAAGCCTTTATCTTTTATTGGATAAATCTAAAAGCATTTAAAAACATATATAATCATATTTTAGTTATTTCTATCCATTCCCTCCAATACAATGACTACATGTTACCTACCATTTAAAATAATATTATTTTATTATTAGAGTGCAACGTAAGATTATCAAGAAACTCGTTGTTGCGAGTTGGGTACGCCATTGAGCCTAGTGTCCCCTTTAAAGTCATATTAATATTTTATTCACAAATATGGATAAATATGAAAATTTCATATTCTTTATTTACCTGGGGTGTTACATGGAATCTAGGAGAATAGAATGGCTATTGGATATGAAACTGTAAATAAACGATGGATTTGGGTTGGGATCATATTAAACAAAAGGATGTCGAATAACATATTTATGTGGAGAGGGTTGACAGTTTACAAATGGATGTATTATGACTAATACTGAAACATCACATGTTCATGGTCTATATAATATAATATTTAGTTTTGAATTCCAAAAAACTTGTTTGGATTAGAGTTTTAGATAATTATGTACTAAATATTACAAAAAATACCATATTTCACTAGGTGAAACTTATCAATCAGTATAAATGTTTTCAAAACATAAATCATTTTAAATAAAACATGTTTTGGATTCATGAAAAAAATTCACAACTTTAACCCAGACATTTTATTCCCTTAACCATCTTTGATCCCTATAAGAAAATTTAAATATGGGCTGATCCAGAACATGGTAATTATAGAAATTTAATGAATGAAATATATTAATATAATGATAATCTTGAAAACATGGTAATTAATTATTTTATCTTAATATATAATGAGAGAACCAAATAATTCATTTCCCAACGAAAAAACATAATTTTTAATGATAAAAATATTTTAAAACAATAAAAATAAAATATTAGACCATATATTATTGTTTTTTCATAATATTAAATATAATATATAATTAATTACAATAGTTCAGTAAAATATATATGACAAATAATATGGTATTGTGGACTTTATTTTTTCTATAGACAAGGAATATTACATACTATATTTGGGGGATGTTTTCGTGTACCCACCCTATAAGATATTGCATGCCCACCTTGGGATATGAATGAAAATGCATTGTTGAACATATATCAAAAACGCATATTTCAAATATATAATTATCAACTACCATATCATTAAACAAAATTTTATTCTTCCACCAATTCATAATTAATCTTTATAAAATATATTTTAAACCCATATGAAAAAAATCAAAATTTTAATTTCATTTACTAACCCATAAAAAATATATATAGTAAAAGGAAAAGTGGTGTTTTATATAATGAAAACAAGGAATACTCAAAACGAATCAATACTTCATAAATCATTTATGATAGTGGGAAATTTTATTGATAATATATTCGTTAGAAAAAAATTCATTTTTTACATATGTAATGAAATTAAAATACATTTCCAAAAAATATTTAATTTTTTGGATACGTTGAAATAAAATCAATGACATATATAATTTCTTATTTATTTTTTTACCTTCCACATAAATAAATTTTTATAATAATGTTTAAAAAATATAAATGCAAGAAAAAAGTTGAATGGGAGTCATTAACCTAATTTTAAATACAGTCCCTTACCTTGATTTATACCCATCAATTATAATCATTATCTTACCAAATAAAAAACATTTATTATTTTTATAATTTCAAAAGAACCATTTTAGTTTTTATTAATCCTTCTATTTTATCTCTTACCGTTATATACAAAATTAATTAAACATTGTACTTGAATTTTGATGTTTTGATGGTTTACATCTTATATATCATAAATGAATTCTCTAGAATTACATTGTTCAATGTTTTCATTATTCCATAATATCTAGAAAAACAATAATTACATAGTTATAATAATTAAAAATAATTTGTAATTTTTAAACCAATAATGAACTGTGATTATGATTAATGGACTATGATACAATCATTATGATAGTAGGTCATACATACGCATTATCCAAAATTCAATTTTTATAATATTCATTATTGAAAGTATTTATGTCTTATATTTATAATAATGAATGATAATAATATAATAAATTTAATAGTATTTAATTAATTATTTATATATATATATATTCCATATATGTGATGTATCGATGGAAAAAGAATAATGTCTCTTTGGATAGAAGGTAGTCCACACAAATGTACAAACAACATTGTAAATTTTTAGTATGTATAATGGATTAAAATAATATGATATATTAAATTTTAATACTAATAATAATATCATTAATTTCATTTATAAACAATAATTACTTTATTATACCTTTCATTGAGGCATGATGAGGGGAAACAATCTACAACATTTCATGATGTGATAGTCCACTGTACACATGAACGATACATTACGTTAGTATTTGATGGAGGATGGAGAATGATATATGTTATATAATAAATTTAATTTTAAATATTATAATTCTATATATTAAGGTATTTATATGTACGATATCATGAAATGAGTTTAAGGTGAATGAATAAATAAAAGAAAAATTTGGTTAAAATTTTACCTCTTCTTTTTATAATACCTATATGTTTACACTTATTCTCACATCGACTTGTATTCAGACAGAACCAATACATATAAGATTTGAGTACTTATTTACAGAATTTATATAATCATAGAGTTTCTAAAATTAATGTTTTTTAATGTGTTATGAAATGATTAGATTTTTTTCCATCTATATGAAACGTGAGGAGCTCCCTTGGAATTGAATAAAATATAAAATTAATATAATCAAAATTTTGGAGTCAAAATGCATCAGAAAATTTTGTATTAAAATATAATATAATTATAAGTGCAAATAATTTCATTAAATTTAATATTGACATTTTTATATTATTTTTTAACCTTTATTTTTTAGTCTATACATTAACTATTTTCACACTTAACACAAAAATGATTTTACCCCATAAGCTTCATCAGTTTACTATAAATAGAAAGAGAACCTATAAATGGATATTTTTTATTTTTTTCATTCATACCTAAATCACATGGATAAAAATATGTTTATAGAAAAATTTATATCAATTTTTAAAATATATTTTTTCATCAATAATCAATAATTCAATTTTTTACTATGAATTTTCTATATCTTATAAAAAATTAATAAATATGAAATATGAATAATTTATTTTAATAGATCCATAAAATATCTACATATCTAATATTATTTAATAAAATTAAATCATTAAAATTATACAACATATAATATTTTTAATTTCTATTTATTTTAATTTCCCAATATTTAAATTATTAATATTTTCGTGTTGTATAATAATTTGTGGTAAATTTTAATTAAAAAAAATTAATTTACATTTCCATGATGAAGATAAATCATTTATATTTTAATTAATAATTATAATTTACAATTACACAATTTAATGTGAAAAAAATATTAGAGTTAAAAAATTATACAGTTGGACATTTTTCACATTTCATAACATAAAACAACATATAGGCCATAATCAGATCCAAATAAAAAAAATGGTAATATTGTACATTAATTGTTGAATAAAGATTAAATGGACTCGTATAATTATATTTATTCATGTTTTATGCTAATTTTATAATCCTTCTCCTTTTATTTTTATATATAAATACTCGATTTTTATTTTTCCATGTTCACAATAATCAGAAAATTTATTATTATTAATTTTAAAAATTATAAATTTAAATATTCACCAAATAATTATTAGTATTCATAATATGAAATTGAATTTTCAAAATTCAAAATATTTAATTGAATGAATATAATGAGAAATTATTTTAGAAAAACATGAAATAATCGGTTTTTAGGAAAATTGAATATTTTTAGTATAAAATGTTTTTAGTCTAAATTAATGTATACACGTTATTTTAATTTTTATATTTATATTTTTATATATTAATTTAATATAATTATGTTTTTAAGTCTAATACAATATAGAATTATAATTTTAAAATTTTTTAAAATATATTATAATTTAAAAATTATTATTATTTTCTCAATATTCATTAACAATTCATTCTATTTATAAAATTTTCCAAAATGTACAATAAAATAATTTTCAAATGATGATTTGAAATATTAATTTTATTTTATAAGTCTAAAATTCAATAAATTTGACATAAATTCTTACATTGAAAACATGATATCTAAGACCCAATATGCATATAAATAAACTATTTTTCATATTGGATGAAATATTTTATAATATTTTAATAGTGAATAAAAATAAAAAATATAAATAATTATTATAATTAAATAATTCATAAATATTAATAAATATTTAAATTATTAATTAAATCATTACCTATGATGGTACATTTTCCCTCAACTTGTGAATTGCATCACAACAATTTTATTCAATAATCAAGAAGGTAGTGTTTTATTTCCCTTAGTAAATTTTCAAAATCCCCTGTTGCTTCATCAACCATATGTATTCTGTATAAATTTAAAACACATTTAATAATCTTTTTCTGAAATAATTTCTCAATATCGTAAAGAATATGAAAATAATTCTCTTCATCAGAAATATTTTCATCCAAGTAAACGCCCTTGGGGTCTAAACAATAGATGAATCTAGCACAGATTTAGTAAACATTGAAAAATTGTAAATGATGTCTATTAAGATTTAAATAATGTTTAAGTAACATGGTTTTAAAATGATGCAATATTTTCATGTATTCTATGATGTCTAATGAACTCTTCCTTTGATGTCCCATTTTTACAAAAAAAACACATAACACTAATCTATAAATATAGATGATGAAAAAAAGATCACCTACCTTGAAAAAATGTTCATTTCTCCAATTATCCATATAAATTTTCTAAATAAATTGAAATATTTTCAAATACATGTGGATCATATTCCTTTCCACCACCGTTTTATCGACCATGTCTTATACAATAAACATCAAATTTCATATATCATCCCTGTAATATGATATCTTCCACTAATTTCCATAGAATGATTTAAATGTTTCGATATTTATATTCAAATCAAAAAACCCTATATTATATAATTTAAAAATACCTCCTAAAAATTATTTCATATAGTTTTAAGATGCTAAAATAACATAGAGAACAAAAAAACTATATAAATTAAGAGTATCTCAAATAAGGTGTATTCCCTGAAATTAAGGATCCTCAACCATTATAACAGTAACACAACATTTTGAATAGAAATGTGACCATTAAGAATAACCACACCAAAAAAATAATAGTAACCTCACCTATAAAATTATAAATATAATATTTCTATATTATATAATGATTTACAAATTATTTTAATTTTTTTATATCTAAATAATGGTTTCAAAAATAATAAATCAACTATTGATATATTCTGAAACGGAATAATTTATTAATAAAATTATAATTAATATAATTATTTAAATGAAAATTAATCTTCTTAAGATTTATAAAAAAATTAATATTTTGTTGTCTTAATATTATAAGATAATTTTTTGTTACCTTAATTAATTTATCAATGTATTATAAGATAAATTATTATATTAAAATTTGTAATTTTCTTTTAATAGATGATTTTAGTTGTAAATTAATTTTATAATATTTTTAAATTAGTTATCATAAAATGAATTCCATTTTTCAATTCTAAACCTGGGAAAATAGTAACTGTAATTTTTGAAATTTTTTCTAAAAAAAGATGAGTTTTTGGTGATTTGAGAAATAATATAATTTATGGTATAAGTTAGATACCTGAATTATTGAGTCATTGATGCTGAATGGAGTATTTAATAACCATTAGTTTGAGAAATAATTCATTAGTTACTATAAATTTAATAGTGAATCCCCACTTGTTATAGTCTTGAGAAAAAATAATAATCAAATAAATGAAATACTAAAAAACAGCTTTCTTTCCAATATATATACCACCCCCACAACCTTTTCACCAAACACATCCATATAATTGATACCAGCCAAAAATCTAGTCAATCTTCTTTACAAGAATCTTCACTATGTCTATTATTCTTTTTGTGTCAATAAAAGAACAAACTCTAGTACCTCATGGAGGTTCTCAATGAGATGAATTTCGAAAGGAAAATGTCTCATTCATTTTCATTTATTCTATTTATTTTTTCATTATATTCTATAATCACCTACCATTACCCATGTTCCAGGAATATTCATAATTATATATAAACTAATATTTTATTATTCTAATGAAACAACCCATCATCAATTATATTTCAATTTCCTTTTGTTCTAAAAATGATAACATTGTCTATGATGTGTTGATTTATTGCATTCAAGGATGATGATATTTGAATTTCAATTATCTTTTAAATAATTCTCTTAAAACCGTTTTTATGACTAAAAATGATTATAATATCTGTATTATAATATATATAATAAACTAGAACATGTATTTATACATAATATTAATTAATAAAAAAAACTAGTTCATGGTGATAAAAAACAAAAAAAAATCTAAATGGTTATCAATAATGTTTTATCACAAAAAATATCATCACATATGAAAAAATATTATATAAGAAAATTTATTACTATTTATGTTTATTAATAACTAATAATTTCAATTTTTTGAAACTAGTCTCATTTAACACGATTTTCCATACATGTCAAAAAGTAAACCGATCATGAAATCTAAGGAAATAAACACTCATGAATGATGAAATTTTTTCTTATAACTCATAATAAACATAAATGAATATTATAAAATAATAATAAATCATATACATATATAATTTGTTCTATTAAATTTTATTAGTTGATATTTTTTTTCCAGGACATTAAGTATAACTGCAAAACACATCTGGTCATCAGAGATGAGATTCTCATTCAACTTCCATTTTAATTCAAGTTACACATTCATCATCTTTAACCCAATGTAATTTTTAATTCATCTTATGTACTTAATTTATTTTTTGTTTTCAGTTTCAAATAAATATATCTATTCAAATATTTTCATCCATATATGGGGAAATATATGTTGAAAATTAGTTCCATTTTAAACTCTTCATGATAAGCAAGTCCGGTTGAAGGGAAAATTTCTATTTATTAAACTATTTCATGGTATTTGCATATTTTTTCACATCCACCATTGAATTAATATAAAAACTAATTTTATCAATTAAAACCTTCATCATTATTTTATTGTTTTTTACTAATAGTTATGACTTTTCCAATTTAAAGAGTCATTAATATTTTCCTTCATCTATACTATTGTGGCACATTTTTAATGTTTTTGAAACGAACATTTTTACAATATTTCACTTCCTTTTGATATAAATGATAATTTTTTTCTAAGGTTCCATTATAAATTAAATTCTTTTATTATAATCCATTCATTATTTGACACCTTCCTGTTACTCCCATTTTTCATACATTATGACCAGGTTACAATACATATTTCCATTAATCTGTAACCATTATGATAATTCCATATTTTTTCTTCATGCTTTATAACTATTCATGAAAATTCTATGATGGGTTAACCCATATAGTTCTCCAATTATTTTGGTAATATTTACTCTCATAATAAGTTATCTTGCGATAAAGAGTAAACCTGATACTTTTATAAGACATGGTCAGTTATGTGAAATGTTCTTGGTGGTTATCCATAACTCATTCTACTCCATATTAATTAACTATTGGTTTAATAAATGAAACATGATCATCACTATGAAATGGTTTTGGTGGATATACATAAATCATGTTTATTTCATGTTTAATGTTTTTTCCACTTTTATATGATTCAATAACTACATGATCGCTTGTTATATATTCTTATATTCTAACAGATTATTCATATTACATTCTATTTTATGTCATCATTTTATTCTTTATTCCTCTGTTTTATTCTTTATTCATAATAATATTCCCTTATAGGTATTATTAGCTCATCCAACCATCCATTCATTCCATAGGTCAACATATTCAGTGGTAAAAAAATTAATTTATGAGGTATTTTTAAATATCAAATAAAATATTTTTCTATATTTTAGGTTTCATGATTTCTAATTATGTGTCTAATATTCATAATACAGTAGGAATTATAATACCTCATAAGTATTTTTGGATAATTATTATTAAAATCCTATAATAAAATCTGTAAAAACATAGGGTATAAATAGGTGGTATTAGAGCATGATATAGTTTTTTTTTTCAGATTTGGTCTAGAAAGCAATATTAAGAACCCTAAAGAAAAATTTATCACCATTAATAACATAGATATTGAATTATTATATCACAATGAAGGATATACATTTCATTAATATTTTTATACTTATATGTTCAAATTTTTGTTTTCTTATATGCATATTAGATGAATATTATATCCCCCTAGAAGTAATTTCTTTTTATTTGATGAATGAAATAAGTTGTAGAATGTGTGCCAACAATCAATGTGATAGGAAATGTGAAAATTTCCCTAATGAAATATAAAATATAATTGGAATGAGACATAATAAATTCATGACACTACATTCTCAACTGGATCTGGTTATAAATAATAACATGAGTCATATATAACACCCTCATTATCCAATAAAACATAATATTTCTGTGATATCTGCCATTCTACAAAAGCCTATAATATTTAGTGTATCTCTTGGTCCCCTCATCGTAGAATACCAGAATAACAACAAGAATATATTATATGTCCTCAATTTACCAGAATAGAGTTTGCTTTTGATGGATATATATCATTTGGAGGGGATGTTGATTAGTGGTGACATTGTACAAGAACATTATGTACAAGGGGAAAGTATATTCCATGTGATTAGATAATTTTTAAAAAATATTTTTAAATAAATATTTTACCTAAACGCTCCATGTTATGTGGAATAATGAGTTCCATTGTCTTATAAAAAATGATGATGATCCTATTAGTGAGTATGGTGAATATATCACAAGACTAGAATGATACCCCTCAAAATTTTCCATGATCACCGAAAGAGAAATATATTTCTTCTTTACCAGTATAAAGTTGTGTTTGTGATAAGAATGGGAGATTAAAGTCATTGAATGCTACGAGGATATTGTTTGTTGTTCCCATAAGGATTATATGGAAATCAGAGACTCTCATTGATCTAGTGGTCCAAGATTTATGAATTATAAAATAATGTTTAATATTAGAGGATCAAAATATAAATCAAACGGTAGAATTAATACCCAATATCAAAAGTGTAGATGTTTTGGGTTGAAACATCATAGGAAATATTTAAAGGGAACCTATAGATGCATCAAATGTGGAGGAGTTGGAAATATAGAAAATAACTAGAAATGTGATATGTAGAATAAAAATAATTTAGATGAATAATGTTTCTGATCAACAATCTTCTTGTAGTAAAATGTTTCTACTACAAAGAACATACGAATGATAAAAAAATTTAAATATTGTAATGGTTGTTGGGTTAAATAATAAAATAACAAACAATGATTCTTGAAATTTTATATAAAATCAAAATTACTAAAATTGAGTACATTAATGAGGTGGTGACAAATATGTTGGTTAGTCATTCAAGAATAGTGAATTTACTATTATATTATCTGTACATGAATTAATTCATATATTTCAAGATTAGTAAAATTATTCAAACACTATCTCTAAATATGGAAGTTGTTTTATCTGTGAGAAATTATAACGGGGAAATTAATTCATCAAATTTTTTTAACTGTACCCTAGTAAATGATAGAGGACTGAACGTCCCATAAAATCACATCTTACTTCCTTTTATGGAATATAATACTACGTTGGGAATGTATTGGATATATTAAAACAAAGTCATCATCTTTTATTGAGAAAGTGATATCATTATTCACTTCATACGGAATCCTCCAATTCTTTAAATGTGTAAAAAGGAGGATGCATATTTTTGATAATAAACATCTCAATTGTGGTCATTATTTCCCGATGATAAATTATATATAGATCAAATTATTGAGTAAAAAGAGAGATTCATCGTTAAAACCATTCCCATTGTAACGGAATACGTTGATATTTTCTTGGAGGAATCGCATGGTCTTCTACTAGACCGAGAGATTTAGTTAACAATTGAAATTATTCATAGATATCAACACACATCAATGATACCATATAAAAAGTTAACAAATTAGTTGGTGTAACAGAAGAAGTAGTTACATGAGAATAAAAAAAGGATTTATATTGATGAGTGCATCACAATATGGTTCACAATTCCAATTTTCTATGAAGAAGGATGGATCATTTTACCTCTGCAATGATTGTTGTGAGCTCACTAAATTCACATTAAAGAACAAGTACCACCATACACATAAATATGGCTTGGTTATTCATCATTATGGGTATATATATAAGGCCCCGACCTTAAACCTTACTAAATATTGAATTAAATGATTAATTTACATTGAGGATCTATTCAGGTTTAGAGTTTTAGAGAATTGGGACATAACTATTACATCTAAAAGATTACAAAGTAGACACATCTACTCAGCTTCCATTTTTTTCACAAAATAAAAACTCATTAACAAAAGATTCATGTCTAGTTCCTTGTTTTAGATAGCCTGACATTTCCTTGATCCCATACGTGACCCTATTCAACTTTATGTCCTATGAAAAACATTTCAAAAAAACATGGGATGATCATAAAAATCTCAACAAGGTTTATAACAATACGGAAAGAAAACATTATTCCTTGTATACATAAGAATCAATGAAATCATACATTAATCATAAAACATAATCACATTAATATACCTCATGAAATAATAAGATTAATGAATAACTCAAAGAAATCATAAGACATAAAAGTATCATGAGGAATTCATAACATTCTTACGTAGGGCGTAACCCTCTTTGTTACGTTTGGAATACCCATCATTGTATATTCCCAAAATCTATTTGAAGAAACCTTAATGTTTAACCCCATCACGTTACCCAATTCATTATAGAGCTATATCGAGCTCAAGCACCCTTTGTTTATCACGGAACCACCTGTATTCATAAACAATGCCCAAGAACCATAACATAATCATAGAACATAACTTAAGCACAAAAAAAGTTAACATTTCCACATTTTAATAACAATATAACATTTTGAGATATTGAAATAATGAATCCATTCTAAAAACCATTTTCAAAACCATTTAAAACATATAATAATGTGATTTTTGAATCAAAGTGTCCCATACCACTTTGAAGATTTTAACATTTTAAACCATTAATATACATATAAATAAATCCCTAAAAACATTTTGAAAATATGGATATTAATGAGAAATATTTATAAGAATAAATCGTTAAAACATTTAAAATGATATTTTTGTTAAAGTGTTTTTATCAAAATGAGAGACACTTGAATACAATAATTGAGGAATAATATTTAATTAGAACTTTATAATATCATTAGAATAGTGGGATACATGATATAATTTTCCAAAGGATAGTATATACACTATATAATAGTGAACTGGTGCATAACAACAATGAAGTCCCAATAGAAATGTAAAATGAGATGAAATCCATTATAAAGAAGGTATCCTTAAATTAAGGATATATAATTCTCATAATTATGTGTTAAAAATATAAATAAACCCAATATAATTGGATATTAAGTGTAAAACAATCAAAGGTCATTCACACATATTCAAAGGATGACATATTTAATAATTAAATGTTGAATCCAAAGAAATCGAAATTGGGTTAAGAAGTTCTCTTGGTAAAATTCGACAGCCAAACGACGTCACAAAAAAATTTAGAAAAAGAGTTCATGATAGAGATAAAGGGTATCTCATCACATGGACATAAAATTTATGGCAATAAGGATATATAAGAACATATCCCCAGATAATAAGATGAAAATTAAGAGACATAACAACATAAGTCTTTTAAAAAGAGGAGGGTGAAAGGTTCCCTTACCGACCTGGATAAATTTCGAAACGTACACCCCATTGAAGAGGGGTCATACAATGAATATGTAAATACCCATAAATGAATTTATATTACACAGTGTGTCTAATAGTGGTTAGTACATACACCACTCAAAGGAAATACTGGCAAACATAGCATAAATGTCACGGGAATTAATGTGAGATGAAAAATCCCTTACGAAAACTCGGTATCCTAACGGCGCCACTTAAAACATCCAAAAATGGATTTATGAGATCATATAGGGTCTCTAATAATATGATCAAAAAAATTACATTATTAGGAATATAAAATAACATCCCCAAAACTAAGAAAGATGAGATTAAACGAAATGACATAAACGAGAGTACTTAAAAAGCAAGAGAGAGGATGGATCCCTTACGATAATTCGGCAGCCTAACGGCGCCACTCAAACATCCAAAATAGATTGATGAGATAAAATAGGGTCTCTCATCATATGAACATAAATCGTACAGTAGGATTAAGGTAAAATAACATCCCAATCATAAGAAATATGATCTTCAAAGGATTGACATAAAAGAGTGTACTTAAATTAAAATCGAGGGACATGATCCCTTACCTCGTATCCGACATGACTCGATCGTTTTTCAATATCATGAATAATTAAATGTGGAAAATTTATAATTTATTAAGGACATACATTAAAGATTATTATTCAGTAAATATCACATATTATAATTTTATAAAAATTGGTTAATAAAGTGAGGTCATATCAGATGTTTTTGTCGATGTTCGGTACATGAGTAAAAATGGAACTTGTTGGAAATGAATTTTACAAGTAATTATAGGTACATAATATCCAGAATAGTATTGATGTTTTAAATATCATATATATCCTGTATATATTCATTTTATACTATTCCATAACATTAGTAGATAAAAAATTAAATGAACCGTTCATGGAGACGGTAGGCCGAACGTACGCATGAACACTACTTTCAATTTTTTTGTCATATTAATGGTATTAATAACAAAATGAGAGATATATATATTATAATTCCAGAATTATAACCTTAATTTAGAATTAATATATTACATATATATCCATTATATATATGAACATATAATAGTACATAACATTTGTAGATAAGAAATGAAATGTACCGTTCATGGAGACGGTAAGCCGTATGTACGCATGAACGCTACTTTCATTTCTTTGGCACATTAATGGAATTAAAATATATGAGATATATATAAATATATATTATAATTCCAGTATAATATATATGTTATATAGATCACATAAGTTCATCAATTTCATTCTTTATACATTCCATGTATTCATGAACGAGTCACATCACTTGAGGGGGCGGCAGTCCACACTTCCTCAAATGAAATTATAACATTTGCACAACATGGATAGAATAATGGTATGTATTAAATATAAAATACAGAAGCATAGAGAGGAAATAAATATAATATATATCATAAAAAAATATAGTGCCATCATAATTTCCACCATGAGAGGTGGTATGAGAAGATGTAACAATCATCGTTTCGTGAGGTAGTAATTTGTCATCTAGGGAAACAATATGTTATTTAACAATTAGATGGAGGTTTGTGTTAGTGTAGCTCGAATCCTCATCATAACAACATCCTGGTATATTTAAGATATTGGTGTTGTTACAAAAAAATAAATAAAACGATTTTAGGGGTTTGGAGAAGAAAAATAAAACAAAAGAACACAAGGGAAGACATTACCCTTAAATCAGGTAACTCTCTTTGATTTGATCTCAAAGGCTTAGGATTCTGCCCAAAGTGAGGCTTCAATGATGAATAGAGGGATGTGGAGAGGTGAAATGGGCAGGGTTTGGCCGATCCAAAGGCCTTAGAGGTGTGTGTAAGGTGGTAGAGGTGTTGGCCTTTTATAAGAGGAGAGGAATGGCACTCTTGGAAAGTTATAAAATATTACATTATTATAAAATTATTTTCGGATTTAAAAGGTCCAAAAAGGAACTATTTCAAGTATAAGGTGATAAGGTTAGAAAATCCACCCATACAATAGGTTTTTGACAAGTTTAAGACTTATATTTCACCCTATCTTCTCATTTTATTTAAATCCTTCATTTATTAGGTAATCATTATATCACCATGGTGTCATAAATAAATTAATTTATATAATGTATAAAATTTATAAAAATATATCATGATGTAGGAAATCTTTTTATCTTTCTAAATAATATTTATAGTCAATTTTATGACATATATAACCCCATGTAAATTTTTTTTTTCCAAAAAAACACATGTTTGTGACATTTTAATTGTAACTTTAAATAAAAAGGTCATTATATCATTTTCCAACCAATGTGGCTCCATGGGGTCCCCAAGTTGACCCATGGATTGTCTTGGTTTTCCATGACTCATCCAATGAGGGAAGGACATTTGTCTAGGTCATTTTATATTATTAACACATTATTTTTACCTTAAACTACATTAATTACCTCTAATCGCGATTAAAACTTAAAAGTTACTATTAACCAAAAAAAATTATTTTAATTCCATTGAACCACATTTTACATCATAATGAAAACCATGTATTTTGGATTTTTGAAAATCAAATCACATAAGTGGTAAAGTTTCATTTAAACAAAAAATTAGTTTCCTTAACTACCACATAGTGGTTTCACTATTCATCAAAAATTGATGTTTTTCATAAAATTACCAAAAATTCATCCTAAGCTATATTTGATATTCATAATTCAAAAATGATTTCCATTTTACAAAATTAAAAACATATAAGTTTCATTAATTAATTTAAAAATCAATTCCTTCTGTCAAAATAAATAGCGTGTTTTTAAGAAATAATATCTATTAAAAGATGGACACTAGTTTAAGTCCAATTTCAAAGTGAAATTAATTCCAATGGCCAATATTGGATTAAATGTTAAAAATATATTATAACTGGACATTAAAACCAATTCAAAATATAATCTAATCATATAAATAAATTTGATTAAAAAGAAGTTTTGAATTAAAATACAACATTTTTCACTAATCATTAAAAAATGATCTTTATCGAAAAAATACCAATATTTTTCAAAATGTAAATTATGATGTCCCGATTCTAAAGAAGAATTTTATTTGGTCCAATATAACATATGAAATTTTCAAAATGTGGATTTAAAAAGCGTTCACCATCAAAAAGTAGTTAATCGCCCCTTTAAAGAACATTTGAATATTTACGCTTTAAAATTGGAAGCCTCTAACATTTATTGGATAAAAGTAAAAATATTTTACAAACATATATAATCATTTTGTAGTTAGTTCCGTTCATTCCCTCCATTACAAATGCTATGCGTTAAATACCATTTAAAATAATATTATTTTATAATTAGATTGCAATGTAAGATTCTCAAGAAAGTCGTTGTTGCGTATTGGGTACGCCATTGAGCATAGCGTCCCCTTTGAAGTAATATTAATATTTTATTCACAAATTTGGATAAGTATGAAATTGTAATATTTTTTATTTACCTGGGGTGTTACATCCTTCTCCCCTTTTGGGAATTATGTCCTTGAAATTTTAAAATTGGGCTTGGAAACTTCATTGAAAATCCCATATCAGAACAAGAGTCAGTAAAACTATCACTTTAAAATAAAGATAGAAAAGTAAAAAGGTCACCCGGGTTAACCCATACTATAATTCCAAGTATGAAAATATGGATATTGAGGAGAAAAAAAGGGTAATGTCTTGATGGAGAGTGATAGTAAACATGTCTAGGAGAAAGCTAACCACAATAAAATCCCACAAATGTGATGGGTTAAACGGTATTTGATTCCCCCGTAGGAAAAGTTAACAGACAAAATTTTTGTTTTAAGTCACTCTTTGTTGAGGAATTTATTTTTGAGCTTAACTAAATCTTAATGAAACATACTTACTTGTCATGTAGACTTTCAACTTTTACTAGATTCCATAATCAAACTCATATTCTCTCCATAAGATGAGTATTTAGGAAGACTTGTTTGCATTAAGAGTACTATAATCAACTTATTGAGAATCACCTAATCCACAAAAGAGAAATATATATTTCCCATGACTTTAGACAAAATCCAAAACCAATATTGTTATTATGAGATCATATAATCCACAAAAGTATAATCCTTTATAAAGAGACAATCTATTTTTAATCTCAAAAATGTGTCCAAAAAAACCCAAAGTTCAAAAAAGACCATTCGATAACCAATTGTCTATAAAATTCTTCAAATTAAACCAAACTACGATTGAAACCCGAATATTTGAGGTATTTAATCACATAGTCTTCCAGGGTACAAATTAACTTTTATCTCCAAGTAACATCAGTTGCTCTTAAATTCGCATATTGAAAAGTAATTAACCTAATCATATATCCTCGATGATAGGCTAATAATTTCCAAAGATAACCCAAAATAAACTTAATCTTGATTTCAAAAATCATCTAACTAAAAAGAATATGTCAAACTACCAGGGACTTCATGTAGTCCAGTGGTAGGTGATAAATACCAGTCGCACATTGGTTGTGGGTTCGATTCTCGTAGCTTTCTCTGACGCGACATGTTGTCACACAGTCTGCATGTTGTCCTTTTTCAAAAACTATATAATTCTTAAAAAATTCCCCAAAACGAGATAAAATCTTCAAAAAAAATCATAACATATTTTAACATAATGTTTATCTCATGCCTTTCATTTTCTATCATAATATATAACAACCCATAATTACCTCAAAAGTAAGGATCATATAAACAATAATGGTTACCTTTATAATTATTACATGAACTTCCACATAGATTGGTCATCTCGTACATGATGCATTATAGAATATACCAAGGTACAAGTTGTTGATCATGACTCCTTGATAGTTGGTTGAGAACAACCTCGAGTTTCCTCATTGAATCCCCCATTTCATCCAGTCTCTTAATTAGAGAACCACCACAGTTCCATCAAACATATTGTCACTTTGGTGCCTTCTAGACCCATCCATTCACTAAAAAAAGAAATGTCAGTGTGAGAATATCGACAAAACCATCATGTACTAATGAGGAAGATAAACACTAAGATATACTTACTCATTCATTTTATCTAAAACTAGGACTCTTTCTGAAATCATAACCCTTATGGTAATGTCACTTATGCCAAGAGAATATCGTAACCTCTAAAGTTATCTAAACCGACCATTGATTACAATCTATAAGGCCCCGACCTTAAACCTTACATAATATTGAATTAAATGAATAATTCACATTGAGGATCATTTCAGGTTTATAGTGTTAGAGAATTAGGACATAACTTTCGCATTACAAATATTAAAAAGTAGACACATCTACTCAGATAAAAAATTTTTCACAAAAAAAAACTCTTTAACAAAAGAGTCATGTCTAGTTCCTTGTTATAGATAGCCTGACATTTCCTTGATCCAATCCTTGACCCTATTCAACATTATGTCCAGTGAAAAACATTTCAAAAAAACATGGGATTAGAATAAAATGCTAAATAAGGGTTATAACAATACGGAAAGAAAACATTAGTCCATGTGTACATAAGAATCAATGAAATCATACATTACTCATAAAACATAAGCACATTAACATACCTCGTGAAATCATATGATTTATGAAAAACTCATAAAAATCATAAGACATAAAGGTAACTTGAGCCATTCATAACATTCTTACATAGGGAGTAACCCTCTTGGTTACGTTTGGAATACCCATCACAGTATATTCCCTAAATCTCTTCGTAGAAACCTTATCGTTTAACCCCTTGGCGTTACCCAATGCATTAGAGATCTATATCGGGTTCACCCGCCATTAGTTTATCACGGAACCACCCGTATTCATAAACAATGACCAAAAACCATAACATAATCATAGAACATAACTTATGCACAAAAAAATGATAACATTACCACATTTTAATAACAATATAACATTTTAAGATATTGAAATAATGAATCCATTCTAAAAACCATTTTCAAAACCATTTAAAACATTTAATAAAGTGATTTTTGAATCAAAGTGTCCCATACCACATTGAATATTTTATCATTTTAAACCATTAATATCCATATAAATGAATCCTTAAAACCATTTTGAAAACATGGATATTAATGATAAATATTTATAAGAATAAATCTTTAAAACATTTAAAATGATATTGTAGTTAAAGTGTTTTTAACAAAATGAGAGACACTTGAATACAATAATTGAGGAATAACATTTAATTAGAACTTTATAATATCATGAAAATAGAGGTATTGATGATATAATATTCTAAAGGACAGTATATACACCATATAAGAGTGAACTGGTGCATAACAACAATTAAGTCTTAATAGAAATGTAAAAATAGATGAAATCCATAATAATGAAGGTATCCTTAAATTAAGGATAAATCAATCTCATAATTATGTGTGAAAAAATATAAATACTCCCAATATAAGTGGATATTATGTGTAAAACAATCAAAGGTCATTGAAATTTTTTCAAAAGATGAAATATTCAATAACTACATGTTGAATCCAATGAAATCGAAATTGGGTTATGAATTTCTCTTGGTAAAAATCGACAGCCTAATGGTGTCACATAAAATTTTAGAAATAGTGTTGATGAGAGAGAGAAAGGGTATCTCATCACTCGGACATAAAATTTATGGAAATAAGGGTATATAAGAACATATACCCACATAATAAGATGAAAATTAAAAGACATAACAACAGATGTCTTTTAAAAAGAGGAGGTTGAAAGGTTCCCTTACCGACTTGGGTAACTTTCAAAGCGTACACCCCATTGAAGAAGGGTCATACAATGAATATGTAAATACCCATAAATGAAATTATATTACACAAAGATTATAATAGTGGGAATTACATACACCACTCAAAAGAAATAGTGGCAAACGTAGCATAAATGTCATGGGAATAAAACTGAGATGAAAGATCCCTTACGAAAACTCGACAGCCTAACGGCGCCACTTAAAACTTCCAGAAATGGATTTATGAGATAAAATAGGGTCTCAAATAATATGAAGAAAAATTACAGTGTGAGAATATAAAATAACATCCCCAATCATAAGAAAGATGATCTTAAAAGAAATGACATAAATGAGAGTACTTAAAAAGAAATAGAGAGGTCGGATCCCTTACGAAAATTCGGCAGCCTAACGGAGCCACTCAAAACTTCAAAATGGATTGATGAGATAAAATAGGGTCTATAATCATAATAAAATAAAAATTATAGTAGGAGTAATATAAAATAACATCCCAATCATAATAAATAAGAGCTTAAAAGGGATGACATAAAACAGTGTACTTAAAATGAAAGAGAGGGGTAGGATCCCTTACCTCGTGTCTGACATGACTCGATCATTCATTAATTTTTTGAATAATAAAATTTGGTCGATTTATAATTTAATAAGGAAATAAATTAAAGATAATTATTCATTTAATATCACATATTATAATTGTATAATAATTGGTCAATAAATTGAGTTCATATCAGACGTTTTTGTCGATGTTTGGTACATGAGTAAAAATCGAACTTGTTGGTATAGAAGTTTCCAAGTAACTATAGTTACATCATATCCATAACAGTATTTATGTTTTAAATATCATATATATCAAGTATATATTCATTTTATAATATTCCATGGAATTTGGAGATAAAAAATTAAAACCACCGTTCATAGAGATGGTTGGCCGTACGTACGCATGAACACTACTTTCATTTTTTTGTCATATTAATCGAATTAATAACAAAATGAGAGATATATATATTATAATTCCATAATTATATCCTTCATTTAGATGAAATATATTACATATATATCCATTATATATATGTACTTATAATAGTACATAACATTTGGAGATAAGAAATGAAATGTACCGTTCATGGAGACGGTAAGCCGTACGTAAACATGAACGCTACTTTAATTTCTTTGGCACATTAATGGAATTAAAAGTAATGAGATATATATATATATATATTATAATTCTATTATAATACATATGTTATATATATCACATAAGTTCATCAATTTAATTCTTTATACATTCCATGTATTGCATGAACGAGTCACATCACTTGAGGGGGCGGTAGTCCACTCTTTCTCAAATGAAATTATCGCATTTGCACAACATGAAAAGAATAAAGGTATGTATTAAATATAAAATACAGAAGCATAGAGAGGAAATAAATATAATATATATCATAAATAAATATAGTTCCATCATAATGGAAACCATGAGAGGTGGTATGAGAAGATGGAACAATCATCATTTTGTGAGGCAGTAATTCGCCATCCACGGAAATAGTATGTTCTTTAACCATTATAAAAAGGTGTGTGTTAGTGTAGCTCTAATACTCCTGATAACAAAATCCTAGTATATTTAAGATACTGGTGTTGTTATAAAAAAATAAAGAAAAAGAGTTTAGTGGTTTGGAGAAGAAAAATAAAACAGAAGAACACTAGGGAAGACATTACCTTTAAATTGGGTAACTTTCTTTGATTTGAGCTCAAAGGATTCCTTGGAAAGGTTTCTGCCAAATGTGAGGCTTCAATTATGAAGAGAGGGATGTGGAGAGATGAAATGGGAAGGGATTGTCCTAGCCAACGAATTTAGAGGTGTGTGTAAGGTGGTAGAGGTAGGGGCATTTTATAAGAGAAGAGGAGGAGCACTCTTGGAATGTTATAAAATATTACTTTATTGTAAGATGATTTTCGTATTTAAAAGGTCCCAAATTGATATATTTAGAGGATAAGGTGATAAGGTTTTAAAATACCCCTATATAATAGGTTTGTGACAAGTTTATGAATTATATTACACCCTATCTTCTCATTTTATTTAAATCGTTCAGTTATGAGGTAATCACTGCATCACCACAGTGTCATAAATAAATTAATTTATTTAATTTCTAAAAATTATAAAAAAATATATAATGTTGTAGGAAATCGTTTTAGCTTTATAATTAATAGTTATAGTCAAAGATATGACTTATGTTACCCAATGTAAAAATCGTTTTAGTAAAACAACACATGTTTGTGACATTTTAATTTTAACTTTAAATAAAAAGGTATTTATGACATTTTCCAACCAAAGTGCCTCCATGGTGTCCCCAAGTTTACCCATGGATTTTCTTGGTCGTCCATGACTCATCCAATGAGGGTAGGACATGTGTCTAGGTATTTTCATATTATTGAAAAATTAGTTTTACCTTAAACTACACAAATTACCTCAAATCGTGATTAAAACTTAAAAGTTACTATTCACCAAAAAAATTATTTTAATCCCATTGAACCACATTTTACATCCTAATTACAACCATGTATTTATGATTTTTGAAATTAAAATCATGGAAGTGGTAAATTTTCATTTAAATGAAAAATCAGTTTCTTTAACTACCACAGAGTTGTTTCACTAATCATAAAAAATTGATGTTTTTCAGAAAATTACCAAAAATTCACCATAAGCTATATTTGATATTCCGAATTCAAAAATGATTTCCATTTTACAAAATTAAAAACATATAAGTTTCATTAATTAATTTAATAATCAATTTCCGCTGTCAAAACAAGTAGCGTGTTTTTAAGAAACTATATCTATTAAAAGATGGACACTAGTTTAAGTCCAATTTCACAGTGAAATTAATTCCAAGGACCACTATTGGATTCAATGGTAAAAATATATTATAATTGGACTTTATAACCAATTAAAAATATAATCTAATCATACAAATAAATTAGATTAAAAAGTGGTTTTGAATTAAAATTCAACATTTTTCACTATTCATTAAAAAATGAACTTTATCGAAAAAATACAAAAAATTTACACAATGTAAATTATGATGTCCCGATACTAAAGAAGAATTATATTTGGTCCAATATAACATATGAAATTTTAATAAAGTGGATTTAAAAATCGATTGCCATCAAAAGGTGGTTAATCAACTTTTTAAAGAAAATTATAATATTTACGCTTTAAAATTGGATTCATTCAGATTATAAGCCACTAACATTTATTGTATAAAAGTAAAAATATTTGAAAAACATATATAAACATATTGTAGTTAGTTAAGTTCATTCCGTCATTACAATGTCTAGGAGTTTACTACCATTTAAAATAATATTATTTTATAATTAGAGTGCAATGTAAGATTCCCAAGAAACTCGTTGTTGTGTATTGGGTACGCCATCGAACATAGCGTCCCCTTAAAATTAGTAATAATATTTTATTCACAAATATGGATAAATACAAAAATGTCATATTCTTTATTCACATGGGGTGTTACAATACATATTTATATAATAATAATATTCGATTAGGGTTGGACATATTAATGATGAGGAATGAAAATATATCCGACAATTCTTTTACAATGAGGTACTAGAATTATGAGTTCATAGAGATGACCATTATACACAGTAATTCTCTCATAACATTCATGTACATAATGAATAGTGTCATTAGAGATTAATTTGAATATTTTTTGGATTATTTTTCTAAATTATTAGGATATAATCTACGAAAAATGAAGAATAGAAGTTTAATTTGAATAATGTGAAAAAAAAATCATTAAGAGAGAAAACATATGTATAGTACAATAAATTTGAGTTATTGTTGGAAGAAGTATCATTTTTGGGATATTTCATCTCATGAAATGGAATTTATATGGACCCTTAAATAAAGAAGGATATTAAAGAGAGTCTCACACCAAAATATAAAATAGAGATATATAGTTTCTTATGAAAGAAATGTATTGTCGCTGATTTCGGAAGAATGTATCCCGATTTTCAAAACCACTAACAAACATGAGTCGAATAGAAGTGATATTTTTCTAGTCAAGGGAATGTGAAGACAATAATAATGAGATAAAATATAGGATTATCAATACATTAGTTCTCACAGTTCTATCATGTGGTAAAATAATTATAGAATAAATAAATGTTTCAAAGAAGTAATTTTTCTATGTACTGATCAAAAATGATAAATTAATATCCTATGCCTCAAGGAAGCTGACAATTCATGAGAAAAACTATCCCATTCTAAAAATGAATTTGGAGTCTATGATATTATTTTGAAAATATGGCAACATTATCTTGACGGGAAGATGTGTGAGATATATACTATTCATAAGAGCCTTAAATATATATTTCCATTGAATGATCGCAGTATGCACCAATAAATAAGGTTTGATCTCATATGTGATTGTTACTGCTCAATCAACTATAATCATTATAATGAATATAAGGTGAAAGATAATCTATGTAGATATGATCCAACATAATTATAAATGATAATAATTTATAAGGATTCTATCTTATTATATTTTCAACGGATGGAAATCGGAATCATTAATGAATGAAAATTGTCAATACTTTATAAATTTATTTCTCAACCATCGCTCATGTGGGAAATAATGTATCTTAAAAATGATCTGGAAATTCTTAAAAAAAATATGTAATAATGGATGGGATATCCATCATGGTCAAAATGGATGAGGATGGAGCCATGATATTGGTGTCACAACTTTGTGTACCATAAAATAAAAATATGAATAACGATATTCTGAATGAATCAAATTAATAAACCATTTCTATTCACCATGGTATTAGAATGATGTATCATTATCTCCGAAAGAACTATTGGTTGGATGATATTATGAAATAGATCAATGAGTATACATTAATGCTCCTCGTATGTCATCATGTGAAGGATAAAATGGATTATTTATAATGGGTGATGCCATCATTACCCCAAATCACCATTTAAGTGGGAAACAATAGTTTGAGAACTGTTAATTGACATACAAATTCATACACATGGAATAATTATAATTGTTTCATAGTGGATTCTTTTATAATGATAACAAATAATATCAAAATTTAAGGGGATTTGTCACTATAAAAATTCATGAATAATCATCAAAAATGTTTTGATGATTCATGGTGTAATACTATTGATTCTATCTGATCATTATATTAGATTTATCTCAATGGCATGGAAAGGTCTCTAAAAAAATCTAAACAATAATTTGAATGTGAGTATGACATATCATCCTAAATGTGAAGGCTAATCTTAACTAGTAATTAAAATAGTGGAACACATTTTATGATTTAGATATTTGGGAATGAAGGTATGATGGGAAACAAATACCCCAGGCGTAGTTTAATCATAATAATATATTACACTCGAGAATCCAAATGGCACCATATGAAACCGTTTATGGATTAAAGACACATAACACCATCATGTTGTAATGAAGTTGGTAAACATAATCTGGTTGGAAATGAAATGTTTAATGAAAATTAGGAAAAGAGTAAAACCATTAATTAGCATATCTGGGTTTCTCAATGTCAATAGAATTCATATGTTGAAAATTGACTATGAGACATAAATTTAATGGTTGGATACATGGTATTTCAATGCATATCTCTGTGGAAGTTCATTAAGTGGTTTTGAAAGAGAGGAAATCTATATACTAGGTATATCCCCCATATCATGATTATTGATCATCATGAACCAGTGTCCTATCAATTAGAAAATGAAAACAAATTTCTCAAGTGCACGATATATTCTATTATACTTTATTGTGGAAGTAGATACCGTATCCACCTTGTGTACTAAATTTATAGGAGGTACAATTGAAAAATGATCACACTTATTATGATCCACCATTAAAATATTGGACAATAGAGATATAGTTCTACTATCCAATACTACTCATCTAGTAATATTATTATGGTGGATCCATTAGAATGTATAGAAAACACTATAAATATCGGATGAAATGAAGTAAATGTACTCCCACCTTCTTCCATGTTAGTATGAAAAACATAAATTTGATGGAGAAATATCATATTAGGGAAATAATATAATGAACAAGAATTATATCAACAAAATTTAACTTTTTATAATTATTTCATATAGTATAATAACCTAAAATAACCTATATAACACAATAAAAACATTATATATGATGAATAAATTAAATAAAATGTATTCATCGAAATAAATAAACCTAAACCAATGGAATTATTTCATTACCACTCGAATAGTAATTTAACTATTATAAATAGTAAGCTGAAAAATTGAATTTTAACCTAACATATGAAATTATAAATAAAATTTCAGTATCAAAAAAATGAAAATATGATATATGATATATATATAGTTATAAGTTAATATATTGTTGTAAAATGATAAATAATGTTTTGAAATTTTTGGTAAAAATAAATATTTAGTTTTAATTTTATAAATAATATAATGACTCAATATATAATTTATTTTCATAAAATATATTCATAAATTTATATAAATTTTTTCTTTTCTTTGTATTATAATTTTATGAGACCTTTATTAATTTATGAAATATTTAAACAATATGTTATCATTTTAAAATTGTTATTTTTTGAATAAATGATGATTTTAATAAAAAATGTATATTTATCATTATTATAAATTTTTTTCATAAAATTATGTACATTATTGTGATCAAAAATTGAAAATTCGGTTTGGTTAACTTTTGGGAATCTTCAAAAAGTGATGATTTTTTTAGAATAATGAATAATAACAATTTATGGATTATGGAAAATAAATAAATTATTGAGTCATATATGATGTGTGGAAAAATAAATAAACATTAGTTCAAACTCACATGAAATTATTACTTAACATATTCATAACATTATTAATTGACTTGACCAAAAATAATGTAAAACTGAATAAAATTATTAAAAAAACATCTCTCGTCCCATTATAAATACCACCCCGAGCCACATCATATCTACATAGATCTGATGTCTTCCTTGATTTAAATATTCTTCCCACACCTCTCTTCATGTATATACCCCACTTCTAGGCCCCATTTGGTATAAATAAACAACAAAACTGAAGTTCCTCATGGTGGTTCTCAAGGAAAATTATTTCATGTTGTAAAATCCTCATTCATTCTAAATTATTCTCTATTTATTTCATTTCTAATACTTATTTCCCCTCAAATTATCCAACAGTAATTAATAGTATAGTAATTTCATTTACTATAATTCTATTTTGTTATTGGAAATACAAATCATCTATTCTCATAACCTATCCTTTTGTTCTGAATAAGAAAACATTGTAAGTGATGTGTTCATATTTCTCATTCAAGGACGATGAGTTTCTAATTTCTGTTATTGCCTTCATGGATGGACATAAAACCATTTTTATGGATAATATATATTCAAATAAGTTTATTAATGAATATTTAATATCATGGATCTATTATATATACATAATACTAATTAATAAAACAAAACAAGTTCATGAAGATGGAAACGACAACAAAATAATTTTATCATTTATCATTACAATTTTATTTAAGGAATAATCATAAAATCATATTAAATTATATAAACCCATTTTATATTATTTATGATCATTAATGACATATAATTTAATTCACTCATTGGTATTTATCGTTTTCTTCATTCTTGGTCAGGTCTGGTTCTTGGTCATTCTCTCCGGATCTGTGTGCGAACGGTTTGAAAATGTGGGACAATATTACCTCATATTATTGGCCTATATTAACCCATAAGTTTACCTTATGATACCACATGGATTTTAGATCAATATTGATATTTGTGAGAGAATATAATGTGGTCCCTAGTTTGACCACTTGATTTACAAAACCATGCATCAAATCCATGCACAATTTAATGTTTTTAAAAAAATTATTTTTTAGAATTTTTTTCCATTTAAAAATAAATCTACTAAGAACCTATAAACCCTCATATGACCTTATAATCTATGGGTTTCCTCCAATCATCCTAAATGTTACAATAAACCCACTTTTAATGGGGGGGTTTGTGGGGAAACATCAGTAAACATCGAGTAAGTTATTTTATCTATAGTTTCTTCTTTATTTGTATTTTTTTCTTCCTTGTATTATGGTTACACCTTTCATACCACAAATGACCTTATAATCTATGGGTTACCTCCCCTTATATTTGTCCAATTTCTATCTTAAAAAATTATTTTGTCTCTTATTGTGTGGAGTACATTTGGACCTCCACTTGTCGGTGTACATGTTTAGTCTTTGGTATTAGTTGGTTTCTATGGAGAGTAGTTTGTTTGGGTCTCTTTGTATCAGTAACATCATTTTGTACATGGTGTTGTATTTGTGGTAGATTTTATAGTTCAGATCTATCTTACCACCAAATTCCTTCATGGAAAAATGCAGGGATTTGAGCATGCCGAATGGTTTTGTTAAACAAAGGCTACAATTAATTTATAAGAATATATTGATTTGTTCTATTAAATTACATGAATTTATTTTAGTATTTTTTAATGTTTTTTTATATTGGTATGGGTTAAATTTTGATTACCTGTTTTAAGAAAGTGGTGTTAATTTTTGATTCTTAGAGTATTTTTATTTTGTTTTGTGAACTCGATGTGTTTTGGAATTTGGAGCTAGGAAACCACATTGGGGGAGTCCATCAGGGTATCCCAATTTAGATTATATCTATTTTTCTCGGCTGGTGGTGTTATTATTGTATTTTAAGTGTGAATTCATTGGGAACCCCCTCTGAACATGGAAGTTGTATCTGTTTTTTTTTTCATCTGGGATTATCATGGATTTCTGGGTGTGGAATGCATTATGGTGGGGATAATTGGCATACCCTAGATATTATCATTATTTCATTCAAGGATGGGTCATGTTTATGGTCATTCTCTCAGGATCTGTGTGTCACATGTTTGAAATTATGGGGCCTTATTACCCCTATTATTGGATTATCATTCACAGTAGGTTTCCCCTAGGCTCACCCTTGAATTTTGGAAGATAATTGGGTTTTTTGGTGTATGTAACTTAGCGTACTATTTGGACACATGGTTTACTAAATCCTGAACCAAAACCATGACCAATGTACATGTGTAAAAAATGGGGTTTTATAATTTTTCTATTCTATAAGTAAACCTAATTCACCCCTTTCATCACATATTCGACCTAGCATCCATGGGAGGCCTCCAAGATCCCTCATGCTCCCTTATAACCCCATTTTGAAATGATATTTCGTTGGGAAACCTCTAGGGGCATCAGGTAAGTGTGTTTATCTCTAGTTTTACCCTTCACATTAGTGTTTATTCTACCTTTTATCATGGTTTTACATATCCAACACATACAAGTTCATAATTATTGTCTAAACATGGGGGTTTTTTGGTAGTATTCTCGGTTATGGTTCATTTCAACTTTCTTGTGGACATTTCTGGTTCAATTGATTATTTACACAACGTTTCTGGTTTTTAATGTTACAGGTAGGTTGTTCAATCTCATAACATTACATGGTGAGTATGTTTACATGATTAATTTATTTATTATTTTATTTGAATTATATTTTCATTTAGAACGTTTTTTAAGAAGATTATCTTTTGTTTCATTTTTATATGGAATTTCATTGTTAAATGTGGTGGATTTGTTTTATGTAAACTCATTCGGTATTAATTGGTGGTGGTTTATAACTATTATAATGGTTTATTAAATGATGAATGTGATGAAAATTATATTTTGGGGTTGTGTTAGATTCTCATTGATTAAAAAATGGGATTTTAGGAGCGATTATTGTGTAAGGACATGTTGGGCTGCATGTGGTTTCTTTATAAGTTTTTAAAATGGTTTCATGAATATAATATGTGGTTCAAACCTTTTTGTAAAATTGCCTTTTTCTATGTGTTTTTTAAATATTTTCTAATTGAAATGAATTGTATTTTGTTGTTGTCTACCTCTTTGTAAATGTCTTATTAAATTTTTATAACCATTTTTTGTATAATTGATTTTGTTTTTAATTTTAACGTTGTATTTTGAAAAGGAACTAGAGGTATTTAATGTGTATTATATGTTGTATCATTTGAAATTATTTTATGATCCATTATATTGATTTATTAAAAGGTGTATGTCTTCGAATATTAGTTTGGAATAGTTTTTTTGTATGTTTGGCCTTAAAAATGTATTTTAGGATGAATTTTTTGTAAATCCATGTAACATATCTTAAGGTTGTTTTAAATAATCATTATTGGGTTTAATGAACTAAATTGAGGTTGTGAATCATTATTTAAGAATTTTTGGATTGTGTATGATGTTTAAAAGAAATTCGAATGTAAAAGTGGGGTTTTATGACATAAGAAAAACTATTGAGAACAAATGGAATGCCTGGTTATCTAGGTTGGTAGACCAGGACTAGTTTACTACTGATCCAGTAGTGTCCCTATCCTTGTTTCACATCTCAAGAGTAACGTTGACAACACAAAATAGTCTCTGATGATTTTTTGGACAAATATTCCATTTTTTATTCGTATCCTAGTGGCTCTTTCATAATATGTTAATTGGTTATGGTACCTCTTACACTATGATTCGATGTAACAAGGGCCCCACAGCAAGCTAGTGCTTGGGGTATTCTAATTACTAGTGCTCATTGATTATGTTATACATACCATTGATATATGGTGTATTTGGTGAGTAACATTACAATAATAATTTTTTCTTTAAAAATGTACATTCTATAATTTTCCCCCCTTGAAAAATAATTTAATTTAAAATTACATCCCTTTATAATTATTACTATGATTTCATGATTTTGAAAAGATGCATGATTTTTTACATATAATTTTAATAGCATGGAACCCTGTTGGATGGAATCGTATTGTTATTTTCCTCACACCCTACTTACACCCTTCGGTTTATGAATACTTTTTCATGTTTGCGAGAGGTTTGGAAAAAGATTTTAGAGCTGGTGGTTTGATTTAAAATTGGCCCTTATTAGTGTTGTTTCGTGGAGAAGGTTTAAGAGTGATACCCCTAGACATGAGTTTGTTGTATGATTTCCTTCTTGATTTATTCCCTTGTGGTAGTCTTTGGGATTTTGTATAAACATTTTATAAAATTATCAAAATTTCTTAAGAATTGTTTGGTTCAAATACTCTGATTCAGTTTAATTATTATTATTGGTTGTTTTATGTTTCTAAACATGGGTAAATCATTCTGAAACCCTTTTTTATGATACCCGCGATCATGTTCCAACTAGTAGGGATAAGGAACACCCCTTAGGGCCATGGACTAGAATGGGTAAAGCGTAGGGTCGGATGGTGACCCATCTTGGTTCATGACAATTTATTATCTCAAAAAATATTCTCATATGACATAATTTTCCATACATGTATACAAGGGAAATTATCATTAAAAATAAGGAAATGAACATTCATGAACGATGAGTATGTATCTTATAACTCATCAAAAATTACATAAATAATATTAACAATAATAATACATATAATACATGTATATGTGGTTATGAATAAATTAATTAGTTGATAAAAAGTTATTATCGAGGGTATTATGTACAAGGGCATAACCCTTTTGTAAATAAGTAAAGGGATTCTTGGGGATCCTCCTTTTTCCCATCAGGTTATGATTCTCTCTCTCTATTGAAATGAAATTATTAATTAATGATATGTACTCTTAATATGATATTATTGATCTTCCAAATATATATAACTATTCCAATATCCTTTTTCTTTTTAGGGAACAAAATGTTATAAAATGGTTATCATCTCAATTCATCATTATAAGCAAGCCCAGTTAAAGGCATCATCCCGACTTCTAACATATTATCAATTACAATTCATAATATTTTTTTAGCCATCATATATTTTATTAAATCACTAATACTATCATTAAAAATTATCTTGCGTCATTTAGTGCTTAATATAAATAAATATTACAGTTTTATTTCCAAGAATTATTAATATTTTCATTTAAACCGCACAAACATGGCTCATTTCTAATGTTTCTCCAGTATACTTTTTATGTCTTTTAACTTCATGTTGATATGACATATTATTTTTTATACCAATATACCACTGTTAAAGTCCATGATTTATTAGAACTCATTATTTCCTTCAAAAAATTATGATACACCGTTTTTTCCTTCTATATTACATGACTACAAAACACATTTCTCTTAATAAGAAACCCTTATGTTTATTTCATTTTAATGGTTTGTAATGCCGAAAACATATTCATGAACATTTTATGGTGGGTCCTCACATATAGCACACACATTCAATCCATAATGTTTACTCTCATGATATATCATATTGGGATAGGGATTAAACTATATTATTTTATGGCTTTGGTCCACCATGAGAAATGTTATGGGTTTCAAGGATTCACTGAAACTCCTCGATGTGAAATTTTGTTTGAGGTTATGCTTTAATCAGGTTTCTCCAAGTAAAATATCCTTGGTTTTCACCCTTTAACAATTAATAGGTCAAGTTTTATGTTTCAAAATTTCTAGGATTCAATTATTAAATGATCCAATATTATATATGTTATGTTTCCATGTGTTTATTAATGTTTCATGCATTTTTATTTCATTGGGATATGTCTTCATAATCATATTCTATTATTTATTAATATTATTATTCATATAATGTTCATTTTATCTCATACCTTTGATCATGTATTCCATAGGTTGTCCTAAGAAGATGTAATAGATAAAAGGAAGTTAAGAGGTCATTAAGGGAATTACAAGAAAATATGTTTTTAATTTGTCTTCATAATTTATAATTAAGTATCTAATGATAAAAATATTGTATACATACCAATCCTTATCTTGTACTATATCTTTAATTATTCATAAAATCATGCAATAAACAATGTAAAAGGATTGAGTTGTTATTGTTTATATCAAATCATGGTCTGGTTATTTTTAGATAATGTGACTTGAGTACATTAGTATGAACCCTATGGATAATTCTATCACAATCAATAACCTATATTAAATTTTTTCAAATCACATGATATGATATACTCATTATTTTCATGATTTCCCTTATATGTTCAATATGATTTTTTATACTCTTAATAGCTAATTATTAAAAACCCTGAAATTGTATTTTAATTTTTATTTTTATTGGATATACTAAGTGATATTGTTCAAAAAATAAAATTTTATAATAAATGTGATTATTTCCCTAATAAAATTTATAATATGATAGTAATGAATTTCAAAAAATTTTGTACTATAAATTCTAAATTGTCACATGTTATGAATAATTACTTTAATCTTGTGTAATCTCATCCTTCTCTGATCATGGATAATGTTTGTTGAATAATTCAGGCATCAAAGGCCTCCTATATTTTGTGGATTTCATAATTCATTCATCTGAGATAAATGTATTAACTATAAAAATATATTATTTTACGACAATTTTTTAGAAGATGATAATGTTCTTTTTGAGTTATATATTTGTTATGGTAATGCCGATCAATGGTGGACACTGATCAAGAAAAAAAATTCCAAGGAAGAAATAGTTTCTAGGGAATAGAAATATTTCATGAAAATATATTTCTATAAATATTTTTCATGAATGATTCATCATAACAGGGAGAGGGTTATCCACTATATAATTTTAAAGGACCTAGAGTCTATGTGTTCATAAGAAGAAACATAAAATGAATTTCACGATATGCCTCCATCATTGTCATGAAAACTAAAGGTAATGAGGATCACCTCATTATTAGACTAAACATGAGTTTGCAAATATAATTAGTGATTTATTCATTGATAAAAATGAGGGTATTTTCCCTTACTCCCTTACGGTTTAAATGGAGAACAAACATTCATAGTGGTCTCATGGTGTCCAGGATAAAATGATAAAATTGTGTTTTGTATGATAGGAAAAGAAGATAAATCCCATGATATAATGGAAACCCAACATCCCAAATGTTAATGTTGTGGGAAGAAGAATCATATAACGTGTCGTAAGGGAACTAAGTATCGTTCAATTGTGGAAGAGTTTTGTTTATGGGTAATAATTGTCAAAGAGATATGACGAATCCCACCACTGTAGATAAAATAATTAAGGTATAGGTCAATAGTCAACATATAATGTTCATTTGGAAAATTAATGATTGTGAAATTTATGTTAACCATTTTCCTAGGCCACGGGTTGTTAGTGGAAACAAACAATGACAACCATGAAGGAAATAAGAAATGGTATAAGATATTACTACATCAATGTTATAGGCTAACAATGATGTCTTGATAGAAACAATGGTCATTCATTCAATAAAATAAAATTTACTATTTTTATTATCATTCTTATTCATTCATATAATTCATGTCTTATATAACTATTCAAGTCCCACAAAAAAATATGTTGGGTGTGTATTCCATTTGAATAGAAAATTTGGTAATTATTGGAATGATGGTATATAAATTCTCCCAGGTGAATGTTTGAGGACTAATCCTCCAAAAAATATTATTTTATATCCATTTTTGAAGTTTGATGGTCTATATCCAATGGATTGCCTATATTTATAAAAATTCAACATCAATTTCTAGAAAAGGGTGATCTCTCTTCATGTCCAAAGGAATCCTCCAATTATGTATTACTGTGAAGAGTATGGGGAATATATTTTACGATGATCATCTCAATTGTTTATATTATTTCTTTTGAGAAAGAATATATAGATCAAATGATTTAGAGATTGTATAAAATCAATGTTCATGTCATTCCCATTGTGTGGGACTACACTGATGAGTTTCTTATAGGATTGTTTGTTCTTCCTCCTAAACATGTTTTTGATAATTCAATTGAACATAGTTCTAGGTATCTTCCTATATCTAGGTCACAATATATAATTTCCACCATTGGGTTAGGGTAACAGAAGAGGCAGTTACATGAGAATTTGGAGAGGGGTTTTAGTCAGTTGACTGATTCACCATGGGGTTCACCGGTCCAATGTTTCAATAATAAGGATGGATCAATGTGCTTATTAATTGATTATCATGAGGTTAATAAAATAGAAATTAATAAATTGTATCCCCTACCATCGATATATGACTTGTTTGATCAATAACATGTGGTTAAGTATTAATTGAAGGTATAACACTGGTCATTATATCACTAATTAATGGTGAGGAAATAATATATTCCGAACACTGCATTTTAAATGGGGTATGTGACCTATGATTTCATAATAATATCATTACGTCTCACTAATTGTCCCTAAATTTTCATGAACCTAATTAAATGGGTCCTTATAGACTTCCTAAAATGTTTTCTATTTCTATCTTTAACGATATTCTGATATACTTAATGAGAAATGATGAAGAATATGAAAAGAATTTTAATATTGTTATAAGGAAAATTTTAATATAGAAACTATATTTAATGTATATTAAATGAATGTTCTAGATGGAGGAAGAATCATATTTTATTTTTTTCACTAACTATGGATAATCTTTTGACCCTTTTTTGATAATGGTAATCGATGAGTAGAACATTTCAATATATATAATGGAGATATATAGTTTACATGGTCTATTAGGGTATTAAAAATTATTTTAGATTAACATCTAATGATTTTCAAACCCATTATACATGCTTGTAAGAAATAGATTTAGGATTATCTATATTAGTGAATCTAAAGACTACTTTATAGAGGTGAAAATATATTTATCATTAAACTAATACTCACACTACTTCTTAGTGGTGAAATCATTCATCTATACAATTATGCTTCAACGAATGGATTAGGTTGTGTAGTAACTAAAAAATATAAATTTATAGCCTATGCCTAATAGATGTAGAAAATTTATCATAAAATTTATCCCACAAATGATATTGTGTTGGATGATCTGATATTTTCATTGAATATTTTATAGCATTGTCTCTAAGGGGAGATGTGGGAGATATATAATTAAAATAAAAGACCCATGAATATATTCACAAGGAAGGTGTATAATATGTTCCAAAAAATATGGTCAAATCTCATGATGGATTAAAACGGGTCCATCCCCAACCATATTGGAAAATAAAATAATGTGGGGGATACTCTATAGAATATATCTTACATCATTATCAATGAAGATATTTAATAAGGATCCAATTATTTAATATTTTCAAAGGTTGGAAAAGGGAATCATTAAGGTTGAAACATGAGCAATACATTATCAAATAAATCTCAAATATACCACATGGAGAAAATAAGGGATGCTCAAATATAATATGAGGAAATTCAATAAAAATGAAGAAGCTATCAGAAATGGGAAATCCACAGTGTTAGAAATATATGTTGAAGGATTCATCATATTTTTGTCATGAATATGTCCACCATTCAATTAGGATATTAAGAATGATCTTCTGAATGACTGACAATGATAAACCATCTCTATTAACCCATGGACCACAAATATGTAGCAATGAATATGAGAGAAATACTTGTTGGAAAATATGAATAATGGGATATCTATGAATACAAAAATGTTTCTAGAATTCCATAAGTTGAATGTAAAAAATGGAAAAGTCGATAGACATGATCAAACCATTACCCATAATAATAAGAATGTTGGAAAAGATCACCATGTAAAATTGAATTGGTATTCCCAATACATATAAATGAAATAATGTTATACTAGTCATTGTGGGGCATCTATCAATGCATGATCACATTAAAAAAAATTTTTGAGGACTTTTCACTATATCAAATTGCACTAACTTACATCCTAGATGTGGTAAGGCAATATAGAGTACTACTATCAATTGAATCTGATAGAGACCATTTATTTACCTCTATGATTTTGAAATGACTCCATCATCTTATGAACATTATGTTTAACATCCGGACAACAGATCACCCTCAAAATGATGGCCAATATGAGAGAAAATTTATGAATCTGTAAGATATTTTTAGAGGTTGTTATATGTAATTTAAGGGACTGATGGAACAACATATACATATATGGTAGTTCTTATACAATAATAGCTCCAACATGATAATCCAAATCGATCAATATGATTACTATTAATGATATATAGGCTGAGCATCAATATGATGGGACCGAGTCACTGAAGGAAATCCATAAAGACATAAAATGTTATAAGATATGGTTTAAAATTTGAAAACCATTCATTATCATATATAGGTTGACGATAGTCAACAAAATTAATATTTAAAAAATCATATGTGGGACCTAAATATTATGTTTGGAGACATGGTATATCTCCTCTTATAACCATGTAAGAGAGTCACGATATTTTTAAAAAATGAGAAGCTATGTGATAAGAACATCATCCCCTTTGAGATTAATGATCATGCTATAGTTTTTTCCCAAACAACTAGAACATACACCAACCATGTATTAAGAACACTGTGTATTCCATGTATCTTTATAGAGGAAGTTTAAACTAGATCCCTCACATGTATGGAATTAATAGGAGATACATTTGGAATATAGTATAGCTTATGATGATTGCCTAGTGAACATCTTTTCCTATATATATGTAGTTATATGCACCAATAATATTCACCAAGTATTAAATATAATACCAAAAAGATATTATTATGAATAGGTTACACATTAAATAAAGGATGCAATGAAGGAGAAGTACCCGTATATATTTTCTCTTTAGTATGAATACTATAATTTAAATGGAGAAATGTCACGAAAGATGAATAATGTTTTGAGAAATATTTCAATTAATTAAATTTAGAATCTTATAAATTTTTCATATATTATAAATCAAATAAATTACATAAAGAATACAATACAAATATTCTTAAAGATGAACTGATGAAATAAAAATTGTTCATAGAAATTATGGAACCTAAACAAAACGTGTAGTAAATAGAACATTATATATTAGTATAATCATTAAGAGTAATAACACAACAAATTTAATAGTATACTCACAATTCAATGTTTTAATAATATTTTGTAATATTATGAACACAAAATATTATATATTTATATCTTGGTATAAGTAAATAAATGATTTAAAAATGATAACTTAATTATTAAATGGTTTTTAAAAAATATATATATAAAAAATTAATTATATTATTAATTTAAACAAAAATTTATTTTAAAAAATTATATTAATAAATTAATATTATGTTTTAATATTATTAAATATTAATTTTGTGAGACCATAATAATATTTTCATACTGGTATAATTTTAATTACAATTCTAAAATAGGTATTTTTAAAATAAATGATGAATTTATTTAGAAATTAAATTTATTATCTTTATACATATAAGTTCATAAAAAATATTCCAATTTTAAATTCAACATATAAATAAATGATTATGGGGAATTTTTTGGATTTTTCTAAAAAGTTGAATTATTTGGTAATAATGAAATATAGAAAATTACAGTATATGATAATGACTTGAAATATTGAGTCAATTATGAGGTATGAATGATGTAAAAACAATTATAATGATTTCATATTAACATGTTAATAAACATAGTCATAAGAATAAAGTGTTTTCATAATCATTTTCTAATATAATTTACAATCATATAAAATAATCAAAAACTGCCACCTCCTCTAACTATAAATACCACACCTCTCCACCTATTTTTTTGACACCACTAAATCTAATATTCATTTTGAAATTAGACCCAAAACTGTTAAAAATTATATACTCCATTTCTATGAGAGTTTCGTCTCAATAAATAACCGTAATTATATTCCTCAAGGTGGTTTTCAAGGGGAAAGAATCCAAGAGGTAAAATGCTCATCTGTTTTTATTTTTATTTTTTTTCTTTTCTTTTTATTATCCTCAAATATCATTACTTCTCTAAGGGACAAGATATATCCAATATCAATTTTATACTATAATTTTATTTTGTAAATTGAATAAAACCTCATGAATTCAATACCGCTCTTCATTTTCTCTAATAATGAAAACACCTTCCATGATATGTTGGTTTAACGCATTTAATGATAGTGAATCATCAGTTTCCATTACCAATATCAAGGATGAACATAAAACCATTTTTATAGTTAATATATATTACAATAATATTAATAATTTTATATAATGTTCTTTAACTATTATATATAATGAATACTGATTTATAAAACAAAACTAGATCATATAGATCAAATAATCACAAAAAACCTTCATATGGTTATTATTAACATTTTATATAATAAATCAATATCACATATGAAAAAAATAAAATATAAGAACATTATATAATTTTAAATTTAATTAATAAAAAATAATTTCAAGTGTGGAAAAAAATTATCATTTTATATGGTTTTGTATACACATTTACATGTAAAGCTGTAATGAAACACAAGGAAACAAACACTCAAAACATGATGAAATTATATCTAATAACTCATCATGATTGTAATACATTAAATTAATAAAATAATAACAAATAAAATAAGAATAATTTTTAATTTAATTAATTATTTTAGTTATACATGTCATAAATTACTAGTTAATAACAATTTCAGAAATAAAGTAATAGATTCTCACCGATCATCTATATTTTCTATCTGGATGAACATTATCTCTCATTAACCACATTAACTTATTATTATTTATTATATAATACTAAAAAGTTCCATTTTTATACTCGAAAAATATTTACAAAATCAAAATTAAAATTTATTATATGGGGAAAGATATATTTTAAAACGTATCTATTCTTAATTATTCCTAATAAACTATCTTGATTAAAGAAAAAATCTTGATTTGTTACATTTTTTCATGTGCAATACATACATGCATTTTATCTTCCATTATTTTCCTAAAATCACTAATTTAATCATGAAAAATTATTTTGTATCATTTTTGGTTTTATAAAAACAATTATTATTTAACATTTTAAAGAATCACTAATTTTTTTATTATATCTAACTATGGTATATCATTTCGTAATTTTCATTTAAAATATATTTATATCATTTAACTTGTGGTGAACATCACTTATCATATTTTTATAATAATTATCCATTTTTTATTTAAATCCATTATTTCAATAAATTATTTATGATACGTCCATTTTTATGCCATATCACATGAATATGATACCCATTTCCTTACATGCGTAATCCTTATGTTTATTACATTTGTATTATTCTCTATGAAGAATAAATATGCATGATCATGTTATGATGGGTGGTACCATATATCACTCAAATTTAATTGTTAAATAATTTTCTCATGATATTTCACGTTGTGAAAGGAAGTAAACATAATTCTTTTCTAAGACATGTTATGCCATGTGTAATGGTCTTAGTGATAAACATTGACACATTTTCCCTGATGTGAAATGGTGTCAGTGGTAAAGAATGACTCATGATCCTCCATTTAAAATGGTCTTATAGGATATCCATGACAGCTGTTTATTTCATGTCATATATTTTTTCCACATTTCAATGATATTGTGATTACATTTTCTCATGTTATATTTATCATGATTCTATTGCTTTATTCATGTTCAATGACTTATTATGTCACTATTTAATGCCATATAACTCGAGTTTTATTATTTATCCATATTCTTAATCCCATATAAGGTTATCTATATCTTCCATTTTATCATGTATTTATGAGGTAATCCTATGAATATATAGGATATTAAAGAAGGTTACAATATCATTATGATGAATAAAGAAAAGGTGGTTTTATTCTACTTTTGATATTTTTAATAATGAATCTAATATTTTAATGACACAATATTTTACAGTCATTTTCTTGTATATGTTGGATAAATATACACAAAATAATGTTATAAAATGTTTAAATGGTTATTTTCTCTATATAAGTGAAAATTATTACTGTATGATAATTAACATAAAGAAACATTTTTATCATATAATAAATTTTATTCAATTTAACAAAGAAAAATCAAGTCCATCAATGTCAAATTAGTTAACTCGGACATTAGATTATATTGAGGATGAAATGTTGTATTGAATTGTAATTCTGTACAAAATGACATATGATGCCAATTTCAAAAATGTTATTTTAACATGAGATCATGAAAAGATTTAATAGAGATATTAACTCCAAGAACTATAATTATATTAATCAAAAGAAATCAAAGTATATATTTTCATATTTCTACTCCTATATGGGAAACATATTATATTATCCATTTTGGAAATTTTTATTATAAGTTATCCTTTTGAAAAGTCAATCATTTAATAAAATGATCAATTATATATAATTTCATTCAATCATCCCAATAGTAGATCTGATGTTTCTAAAAATTATAGTGATACCTGGATAAATGGAAAAAGGAGATCTATAAGATTCTGTAAAAAATTCGCACATACACTGTAAGTCACATTAAACAAATATCCTAATTACATTTCAAAGAACCCAATAATTCTAAATATTAAACTCATGATTATTAATGTTATTATCCAATTATAAAATTTTATATAACATGGGGACTACCTTCATAGGTTTTATAATTCATTCAGACATTGATGATGGTAATGACACCCAGAAATATGTAATGGAAGTTCCAATATACAGTACTTCTGGGATACAATTCAAAAAATCAATTACTAATGTTACAAGTTACAAATATAACATGGTTAATACCACAATATTTTTCTAAATCAGTGTATCAGATACATTTTTTGAGAAGATGATAAAAAATCTTGAATTTATAATAAATGATCAATTCAATCCATATTCTTTTCCACATGATCTACACTTTATGAGTAAATAAATAATTCAAAATATTTTGATTATTATATGTTTCACATTATACTACATAAATATGATATCTAATAATTTTTAACGAAAAAGTTACAACATCAAATTCCAAATAAAGTGTATATAAATTTAACTACTGATTATTACTTTTCAATAAAGGATATGTAATTACGTAGTCATTTTTCATGAGAACATAATGTAGTTACCTCAAAAAAATAATTTTTATTTATTAGTTCACAATTTCTATAATGTAATAAAAAATATGTTATATCCACAATCCAATTTTTCATTTTAGAAAACAATAATCATATTATATCATTTAGATTAACTTAACTCATTTACAATACAACATAGTCAATTGTTTATAAATCCAATCAATATTTTTACCAAATAGCCAGTTATAACTGAATAAATAATGAAAAATATGAATAACTATTTATTTTTTTGTCCATGGACAGAGTTAAACAACTTAAGATTCAACATGATTAGAACACATGTCATACATAGAAAAAATACGAACATGGAAGGAAGGAATTTATAAAATAATTTCACACATACAAAATATTCTATATAGTTTTATATTATTTATATATATTCATTGATTTATTGGGTTCTATTCATGAACATCGGGACATTTAAAATATATGATAACATCATTAATAAATATTATAAAAAACATATCTAAATAGTAATTGAAGAAATTATTTATATATTCTGAAAATTTATATATTGTATTAGAAGACCCAAAGAGAATAAAAGAAACTCACAATACCTATATCTAGTCCAGAATAGAGAATTTAAACATCTTCCTCTAATACTAATTTATTGTAATATGTCAGAAGAGATATCATCAAAATGTATAGTGCTCCATGGATTTGATCAAATACATAATAGGGTTGATAGTAATGATAGTTTTCTTAATAGTGTTTTTATTCAGTGAACTATAATCATTTAAATGTATAATTTTTTTGATTTTAATTTATAAAAAACAATACATGAGTTCCCCATGCTTATGTGCTGGAATAAATTAATCCATTACCTAGGAACACATATAAATTATTTTTAAATTCCAAAATTCTAACATATTTTATTTAATATGGCGGTTTTGAAAATTGATAAGAATCTAGTAATATATCGTTTGTAAATTATATATCTTTACTATGTGTAATCTCCATAAAATTATCAAGAAAAACATCCATATTTTAATTCGTTAAAGTCACTTTAGGAACATGAGAATATTTTGTTTTTTCAACAACATGAGAATGATAACATTTTATTCCATCCATTATAATTTTATCATCATCATAATTGGGTTTCAATGGTTTTAAATAAATTAAAAAACCTTCTACACTTTTAAATTTATCTTAACTAGATAAACGGAATGCCAATCCATACACTATATAATAACAAATAATACCATGGACATTCAACAAGATTTCTAAACAAATAATTCCTTTAATATCAATTTGAATATTAATTAAATATTGGGATGGCCTAATATTTCAGAATATTTTTTTATAAAAACATTTATCATACTTTTAATAGGTGATATTCCCAGTTAAATTGTAAATTTATAAAAAAATGGAAAATAATGATCTAATGATAGAAATAAATTGGAATATTTTGAATAAACACAATTCCAACATATAACCACATAATTTTAGAGTCTAACATCAAATATTTTAGTAGAAAATTATTTAGACACACCTTTATCCTTTTTTCCATGATGATTTCAATCACGTTTTAAAAATATGGGACACAAATAAGCATAATGGACCAATATATTGAATGTAAAAAATATCATGGTTGGAAGGTTGTCTATTACCTCATTTTTTACTATTAGGGACACCATTCTCTAATAAATTTAGCCTTTAAACAATTACTTCACTTGAAATACTTATCATATCATTTGAAACATTCCATGAATTTATTTACCATACGTAGATCATATTGTTGGATTTACTTAATAAATCATAGATAGTCTATTATCTATTTCCATCATCCTCAATAATTTCATACAGTAATAATTTTGAGGAATATATGTGTTGTAAAACTCTATCTCAACATTTATTTCACAACAATAAACATCATCATTAATTTTAAATTTAATCGTGGTGAAATATCATCATAAACATGGTTAAAATAATTCGAAATATATTTTATTTTATTTTTAAATGACTGGAATAAAATATGATAAACAACTAGAAATTTTGAAAAATTTACTAATTCCACAACTACGTATTATTTATTCATTTTCCTAAATTCCATGATTTATTTCTCCACCTTTTGTCAGATAATCATAGGAAATAATTTATTTAAGAAAATGTTCATAAATGATCCCCATTCTATATCATCAAGATACAATCATTAAATGGTTTGCTTAGAAAAATAAAAAACTTGATCAAATTGAACTTAAAAATGATGAATGGAAATAGTACATTTTTTACATTCTTAACGTACCCTAACATCAATTAAATTTTCCAGTTCATCGATCCATCCTCCAACTACCACTATTTTATAATGAACACTAATGGGTGGAGGATATTGTATCAATCAATTATGCACTATCAGCATATTCTTCTTGGTTAGATGAGGATTCCATATATTGTATTATCAACACCGTTTATATCCTATTTCAACATAGAAATTACTCAAAAAACTCAGTTCCCTACCAACTAAGTGAGGATATGATCTAGAAGGATATTTTCTTACTCAATCATTCACACTATATATTTATAGTATGATTTTTAAAATATTATTCAACAGATACATATTTTAGATGAAAAAACCTCGTAGTTATCAAATGATATATAATCTGAACATAACCATAAATTAGAAACATTCAATTTCATATTATTAACATTAAAAAAACTAATGTTATGAAATCAACTCTAAAACAAATATGGGACCAACCCTAAACATCACATAATATTTTTTTCAATATATTATAATAGAATTTTTTATTATGTTTACAAATAACATTAATGTGACGTGTTTTGGAGAAACATTCATTAAATTAATGTATAAATACAATACTTATATTAATTTGACCATACTGATTATGATCCATTTTTCATAGTATTAAAAAATTATACAACACATGATTTCATTTCATAAAAAATAATCATAAATTTTAACGTGATTTTTTACATTCAACTACCCATCTTTAATAAATGTGATCTTTTGAAATATTGGATGATAATAAAAATCTCTTTAAGGGAAATAAAAATAAATATTTCTATACATCCTAGGAAAAAATGATATACCATGTAATTTTTATTGGAATGTATCTATTATTTGATTAAATGTAATAAATCCATTCAACATCAAAATCACAAATCCTTATTTCTCAAATAATAACATTCAATCCCATATAAAGAAAATAAATGACCAATAATGGAACTAAGAGCATATTATTTGTTACCATTATATGTAATAACTATTTCTTAGTTAATTCCATGTGAAAACCATACCAATATCTCCCTCATTATTTTCTATCAAGATTATGATCATTAACTAAGTCACTAAAGCTCTATGAGGGTAAACAAATAATATAGACTAAAACAAACTCATCCTACATTACCAAATTACACCCATATTATACAAAATATTGGGTTCACCCATTTCACATATATGATATTCATGTACCATATCATAAATAATACTTTAATTAGTTTACCACTTCATTGAAAAATATGTTAAAAAATATCTTCATCCCTTATGGGAGAAAATTTACAATGTTAAAATATCAATTATTATTTAAAATACAATTATAAAAATTATAAAAAGGTGATTTAATTTTTTTTTAATTGATGGAAATTTAAATTATTTTAATTGAATAAAAATATAAAATATCTTATATAGTGTTCGTAAAATTATTTTTCACTATTTACATTAAAATAAAACATGGGTTTTTTATTATCTAAAAACTAATTAACAAAATGCCATAAAGGGAATATTATTTATAGAAACATTGATATATGTTAAATGAGATATAAAAAGACATTTATAAATATTTTATTTTAATTTAAACAAATTATTAATTTTTTTAACATAAAGATAGAATAAAAATTATTGAAAATGAATCCTTAAATAAAAGTTTTTAAAATAATGTTACTTACGTTGAGCCCCACTCATCATGTCTGTTATTTAAATTCATTGTCAAAAAACTTTATTTATTTATATAAATGATTATAAAACTATTACATGTTATTATAAATTGTATTTTATATCTCACAATGTTGTACAAATTAAGTTAATAATTTTAGTTCACTTTTTAATTTTTTTTAGTGCTTGTATTATATGCCAAAATGGATATAGAGATACCTAAAATACTATGACAAGACATTATTCCATAATTTCTATAATAATAATGATGAATTTATTAATCATATTTACACATAAATAAAACATTTAATATAATTAATGTAATAGTTTATTTTAAAAGGAACTGCATTATAATAATAGAGATGATATACCTTAATACGCATGATTATCAATTACATTTTTCCAACAATCGTTATGGAATAAAGTTATGTATTAATTCATATTTACAAGAGGATAATTATATAATAAATAAATTATTATTTCATTATATATATTTATATATCATCCTTGTGAAATAATGATGAAAAAACTATAATATAAGTTGTTGTGGTAGTTCACATAAATGTCGAAAAAACCCCATCATTTTTCATTTAGTAGAAATGCAAGAAATATAAATATATATCATAAGTAAAAATAATTTGTATTTAATTCATGTAATATATAAATTTTAAATTCACCACGATATACATCCTGATTGGAAATGGAGGAAAATTAATTACATCAGTTCATGATGTTGTAGTCTACCGAATAGATGAATTTTTTATTCCATTCCAATTTTTATTATGTTAAGGATAAAAATACATAATCAAAATAATATATTAACATCTCAGATTATTGGTGATATATATATTTTTTGAATCTTCTTGGGTTGAATATGATTTTATGTTGGGTAAAGTAGAAATAAAACAACAAGGTGTTAAAAAAAATATATATTCCTAAGATAATCAGGATTTCATAAAATATTATGGCCTCTATGGATGGTATTATGAATATGAAAATTTATATATAATGTAACTAGGGATTTAATGAAGTAATATGGGTAGATATGTTTTGAAATAATGTAATTTTTTATCAGAAATAAAATGATATGAATATATATATTTTTATAAAATAATATTGGGGGAATCTTTATTGTTCAAAAAATATTAAATTAATATAAATTAATTTTAATGTTTAACTGGAAAATAATTAATAAAATTAGAATTATGATGAGAAATAGTCAATATAATCTCATACAACTAAATTTAGACATGTTTATATAACATTTATATTATTATATTCATTGTTAAAACCAATGTTAACCTTTTTCATAAATCACACAACTAAAATGAAAATCACAAAATGAAGGTCATAATATTTACTATAAATGAAAAAATTGTTATTAAGTGGAATGTAAATGATATTTAAATCCATATCCTAATTATTTGGATAATGATATTTTTTAAAATAATTTTATATCATTTAAAAAAATATTTTTTTTGTAAATTTGCTATAATGTAAATGTTGGAACTATTAATTTACAAAGACTTTTATAAAATAAATAAAACATAATAAATTAGAAAAAAAAATTTAATAAGAACGTAACATGTTTTTAATATATATAATATTGGTGTATTATATTTTTTCTTTTAAATTATACCAATTTTAATATTTTTAAAGTGATTTTTTCAAAATAATTTGAATAATTATTATATTATCATTTTGTAAGCATTTCAGCTAAATATATTATCTCTAAGGGTTAGAAATATATTATAATGATTAAGTTATGTAATTTATATTCGAAATCAATACTTATAATCGTATATATCCATTATTCATAGAGATGTTTAAAATATTTAATTGAATAAAAATTAAATGTGAAGATTTTGAAATTTCATTACATAAAATACGATAAATTTCATAAAAATATATAAATTTAAAAAATAAAATTAATATGGGGAATGTGTTTGGTCATTTTATACTACTTATAATTTTATTTTTTAACCATAATTAACTTATTTATCCATTATAGTGGTAATAAAAATTAGTACTGTTTGTATTCATAATTAAAAAATATAGTGAAATATTTAATAAATTTAAATAAAAAATTTTCTAAATATTGAATACATAATCATAAAAAATTCACATATATTTTTTAAAACATAATTTATTATTAAACTATAAAAACATGAGGATAAACAACATTTAAAAAAATGTAATATTTATTTAGAAAATGTTTTCATAATAAATTATATAATAATGTTCATTTTAAAAAACATAAATAGAATAATGAATATAACTGTTAACTAATTATAAATTAATATTTAACCAAAATGGAATATTCCATTGTATATAATCTAATATAAAAAGATAATTTTTTAAATAATATTTCACTATTCATTAAAAAATATTTGTTTATAAAATTATAAAATCATTTTCAAAAGATATTTAAGACATGTTGAATTTAATGGAGTTAAATTTATCAAATTAATAATCTATGATAATTTACTAATAATTGTAATTATAATCACATAACATATAATGTTTAATTTGGTAAAAAATAATGCATATTATATTTGACTAAGAGACATTCTAATAATGTTATATTATATATAACTTTTTGAAATAAAATAATACATACCAATATCTAATTATGAATAATAAATTATATGTAAATTATTTATTCTATATTTCCCTAGGTAGGTCCATGGAAATAGTTCATAAAATTAGTTTATTAAAATAATAACAAAACCAACATTTTACACATGAAAAATGGGGGCAAAATGGACGATTTCCAAAAGTATCAAATTGAAATTTACAATGTATTCGAATAATTTAAATTAAAAATGTATTTAGTTCATTTTGACCTTTTTTATTATGTATAAACATTAGTAAACAAATTTATACCTTAACCAAACTATTTAATTTTTACAATTAATATTATTCATAATGACAAAAAAATATGTTCGCCCGGTTATATAATATATTTTTTATAAATTGAAAATATATAATAAATTTTTTATAATTAAATTCATTTAATTTGTCTAACTTATTTTCAAATCAACCCCATATATCCGGAAAAAAAATCAATCTCCAATGAAATAAAATTATATATAAATTCTAAATGAATTTGATTCTAATGACATAAATTTTATTAATAATGACATAAATTAAAATAATGACACTTTTAAACCCATATTAAATAAAAATAGATCTTTTATAATCAATAATTATTGTAGTTTTCAATTTAAATAAGTATCATTCAATATTTATCAAAAAAATAAATATTTCCATGAAGTATCAAATTATTACTATAAGATAACATGGGAGTGTTGGTTTTAACAAATGAGGTAATATTATTTTAATATATATATTATTTGTGAAAAAATGAATTTTATATTTGGATTTAAAAATTTGCAATCAAAATTATTTTGGGGTGGAATGAATATTTTACAAAAATAAATACATTAATAAAATTTAGATGTGTATAAATTAATATATTATCATTATTTTGAAAATTTCTACCTAATTTTACAAATGTGGTTATTTCTATTCATATCTCATTATTTAATTCATTTCTAATAATTTTTTTAAAAAATATTGTATTTTTTCATTCGTTGATACACAATCTTCCAGGAAATTCACATTATCATGTGTCATTAATCTATTTAAAAAATAATATTTCATTGAATATTAGAGTGTTACAATATAAAATCATTTATTTGATAAAAATTATATTATACCGAACAAAAAACATGTTGCAGAGAATGTTCATGAATACATTGTTGATTTCGATGCAAGTATGGCAGCATGCGATGTATCTGACGTGATCAGCATGAACATGGTAATCATTAATGAAAAAACCACCCATTTTTTGGCATTATTCCATTGAAACTCAAATAATATATTAAAACGAATAATGATTTCGAAAGATTAATATTGATCAATTAAATTTCTTTAAATTAGATATTTGAATTTTTAATTGACATGAAATTTTCATTGGATGTGAAATGGTGAAATATTTCTCGTAAATTCAAAGAATCAATGATAAGAAGAGGATTCTAGTGATCAATTAATAGAGTAAACATTTTAGTTCATAATGAAATAGAACACCTAAACATGTTTATTATCTACAAGAATAATGATCCTATGACTATATCTTAATTTGTGAAGAAGAAGAACCTAAATAAATGCACACCCTTCAAAAAAAAAGAGAGGATACACCATAAATATTATAATATTTTATAATTAATTATTAATTCTATGAACTTGAGTTGATAATGTAATCATCAATTGTGTGATGATCTTTTTTATGAAGCTTTCCTAGTTTGAAAAAAATTGTGAGATATCATGTTCATGGTTTTATGATGTATATGAATGTTAGGAAAGGAAATTCACAATTATTCTATGTGAATATTTTTTAGTATCATCATGTTTTGTTTGTATTCGGGGAATTATATTTCATAGTGAAACCAAATTACGTAATGAAGAAAGTTATATTGATAGAAGGTAGATTGTGAAAATAATTAAATGTTCCATGAGAAAATTGACTCCTAATTACACTTATATATACCATTTAATACATGTATTCCATGAAATATACATGTATGTTTTGATACACTTCTTCTATATTGTTAAGAAATCAATAAATGAGGAGTATTTTTATTTTTTACAAAAATAACATTTTTATATGATATTTGACAATTAAATAATTATAATTTCATATTATTCATGACTTCATAATCATAAAATAATACCAAAGACCTATTTTTTTATGTTTAAAAATATAATTGAGGATATGAAAATCAGCAACAATTAGATAATATATTAAACCATGAATTTGGAAATTGAGGATGAATGATATTTGGACTATTAATCATTTAATTAAAAAATTTATTCATACAAAAATTTAAAATATATGGAATTAAAATATTGAAATATTCATGACACTAAATTTTTTAATGAAGAAATATTTTTTATGAAATAATATTTTATCAATTTTGTTTTGATAAAAATTTATAAATGATCATAATATCTTATTCATATGACTTCTAGATGATCTATTATATAATTACTTGTTTAATTATAAACAATTAAAATGAATAATTTGGGGTACAAATATAATTAACTCAATTCATATTTTACAGGATGACTATTATACCTATATATAATTTTGTGAAAATTGAATTACATTCTTAATTTATAAAAATTCATATGTATTTAAAATCTATTATAGAACCACATTCTAACCCCAATTTGGAGTAGCCATTCTAATTAGGGCATCGCATTGTAAAATCACTATTTGTTTCACACTAATTTATTATCCAAATTACATATTATTGTTATTTTTTATAGAGAATATAATATACATTCATTTTAACTAGTTAAATGTTTTTATAGTAATTAGAGATAATATAAATTAAATTAACACTACGTAAATATTTACTTTAATAATTCACCCCCTGTCAGTGGCCCTAAACAGACCATATATTAATAAAAAATGATCACATTTTTAATGATTATAATTTTTACCTCAATCTATTAATTAATCATATTTAATTCATTAAAAATATAGGTATATTTTCATTAATGTTTATATATATTTTAATTCCCTCAAAGAGAAATTTATTACTTAATATTTTTATTTATATTTCATTTTTTGTAATTTAGATTATTCATGTTGATTTAGAATATAAATATTTTCAAATTTTAGTTATAATATATTTTATTATTTATCGTCTTGTAATATTTTCAATTCACATGTCCATGATTATTAAATAATAAAATGTAATAATTAATATAACAAAATGTTGTTGCTTTGATCATTTTGTTATTAATATGAAATCATCATCAATATATATTAAAAATATTACAAGAACATTTTATTTTCAAAAAATTATTTTTATTATACAACATTTGAATAAATATGATTTTGGATTTCATGATTTTGAATTCCAATCAATTCACTAAGGAGCAATAACTATTTACATTGGATTATTATCATCATATATAACATAATGCAAATAACTATACAGATTATTTATTTTTTAAGAGGGTAATTTTGATCCTTTCCAAAATAATAACCATGTAGTAGAAAATTCCATATCAAATAGTAATTAGTATGGGGTCTGGATAAAATAATTTCACATTAATAAAATTTAATTCAATAAATATAACCTATAAGTAATATTTTTAATTAAAAATAAATTATTAATTATTTTAATAAATGATATTTTTTACTATGATAACCTATTGATCTATAAAATATAAATTTGATATCATAAAAATAAATAACATTCTTGACTGGTAAAAAATAATGTGTATTATAGTACCCAATTATTATAATCATTACTTGTCATAACCAATATTTTAGGATCATTATATTATGTATGTGAGAGAATAATATCTATATATCAATATAAATCACATATATAAAAATTAGAAGAATATTTCGTGAGGTTATCTTCCATGTTAAATTGCAGAAGTGACATAAAAAATGTTTAATATACCATTTTATTGAATATATGACATCTTTCATAGAATAATGAAAAATATGAGAAATACATGATTTCTAAAGAATTCATTACATTAAATCATATAATGGTTAATATTTTTGGTTTATATATATTATAAAAGAGTGGATTTATATATATAGTTTAAAAAATTTATATCTTAAAAACCCGCATGAAATGTGTACCAATCTTATACTAATGGCAATCTATCAAGAATAGAATTCTATTTTAAGAAAAATTGATGTTAAAAACATTGAAAAATAAAACATAGTTATCGATAAATTTATTTTATTGGTAAAAATAATGAACAATACGAATCCTTCATATCATATAGTGAAAATGAGGAATATAATGGTGAATAGAAAAAAAACTAAAAATAAGTCAAAGGATTATTCAATATTCTTGCCTGAGGTAAATAATAACAAGGTGTAAGAAATAATTCATGAGGATAATTTTATCCGATGTAGTAAAAATGGATACATTAGGGGTAAAAGTAAGGAATTAATGAAGAATTAATAAATTAATTTTTTTTATATTATATTCATTTGTAAAATTTATTCCTTTTTTCCTCTATTAAGTATGAAAATATAATTTGATATTTATAAATGTATTTGAGTATGATTACATATTAATTATAAATTGTTTGTATGAAGTTATGAACATTCATGAATTACTTTAAGAAGAGTGATTCCTATATTAGTATATAGAATATCTTGACCTATTGATTGTTCTATGGATTAATATTGAACTATTTATTTGTATAGATTATATGTAAAACAATTACGATATCTAACTAAAACCAATAAAAAATTATTATATATATATAATATTTATGGTTAGATAATTTCATACATAGCATATAGTATGATATCTTTTAATCACTAATAAATTTAGTAAAAAATCCGAAAAGAATATATATACATATAATAGTAAACATAATTAATGAATGAGAATTCCTGATCAAGTAAATATGATAGTACTTGTAAAGACCCAAAACTTATTTGTATGTTTTAAAATATATATGTATTTTACAAGTTCGTGAAAATTGTCGGCACATGATTCCGAGGACTTGTGTGCCTAGAATGAATTTTTGAACTCTTTTTTGTGTACGTTCAGTAAACGTGAAAAAACGTTTTTCTAACTTTTGGACCGGTGTTCAGAATTTATCTATGAGGGCACCATTGAACTAATAGCGCTGATATTCTCTAAAGAAGACCTTCACCTCGACCGCAGTAGGTCATGGGTGGATGTTACTTTTTCACTTATTTGTGAAACAATAATAAAAAATTAAATGGTGTAACATATTATTTTTATTATCTTTTGACACACCCATGTGAATGTTTCACAAGGGGGGACCACATGAACTAAAAACTCTTGTAGGTTATGGTGGTGGGGACCACCCGAGAATAAAACCCCCTATAACACCCTCTTAAATGTGGGTACACCTCTTATACATCTCCACAAAATTTTTTCCACAACCCTTTGATTAAGTATACCAACTCAAGTAACTAATTAAGAAAATTTGAAATTATGCCAACAAACAAAATAGAAAACATATTCTATTATGATGGCTATTCTTTTGGTGGGAAGAGGGTTAGAAATGCACTTGTGAGAGCTTGGAGAAATTCACCGCCAACTAAAAACATCACCTCCCACTGAAGAACAACCACTGGAGATCAAATAACACGGAAACCGACCTCTATCCGAATCGAAAGCACAATGCAGAGGCAACCAACGTAGGACGTCTACGATGACAATGAAACTAAGATCATGAAAACACCGATGCTATCGATGTCCGTTCAACCCTCCTCTTTGACGTAAATGGGAAATCAAGGTAGGGGTGTGTTCTAAATTAATAATTGTTTATTTCCCTCACACATTTAATCATCTTCCTTGAGCTATATCCTACAACCCTAACACAGAGGAGACAGGACAAACAAAAATGGCCCAAACCCTCCTCAAATATTATGATTTTTTTGGGATCTTCACGATGGTGACGGAGGCATGTGATAGTGGATGGTACTAGTGGAACACGAGAACTGCGATGAATGCATGACTCCCCACAGGGTGGCCGGTCAAGTCGTCCACTGACGAAGGAATGACTCCCCGCATCCCCACGGCCTCCGCCGTCTGCGGGCTCTGCCACTCATGGCCTCCGTAGTCTATGGCCACCACCGCCCTATTCCCTCCAAAACCTGCAGCACCACCGACCGCGCCCTCCGCGCCCCGGGGAACTCCGTCACCTATGGCCTCATACCGCCCTCACGGCCCCACATCACCGCCCCACCTAGAGCGGGCTAGGCCAGACCCAACATACTGGGTCATCGGGCACAGGCAGGGTAGGACCCTGTGGTTCAGGCCAGGTCGAACCGAACTGGGTCAACCCAGGCTGGGTCGGGCTGGGTCAGTGTGACCATGTCGGAATGGACCTAGCCCAGTATCGACCCTAATCTATTTTTTTGGCCATAACATTGGCACCTAGATTCCATTTCACAGACCGTCAATGGTGCTGAAAACCATGTAATGATACGGTCCCTTTAATTTACCCCACTAGGGATTCAGATCATTTTGGGGTACAATTGGTTTTGATCGAGCACGAATCCAACCGAGCCCTTGAGACTGAAAGGCTAATAACTCATAGACCAGGCATCTGATTGACTCACCGTCTGTTGTGTTGAGACCCCTATTATGTGGTGGTACATTAGGATACATCTTCATGGAAAATAATGGTAGATAGATTATTGAAAATTGGTATGAGGTTCGGACCCTCTCGAAGACGATCAGACTTAGTATAGAAACCCGATAGATGGTTGTGACATGTTGAATGAAGAGGGATCTTGTGTGGGTCAGCACCGAGCGATCCTGTGTGGGTTAGCACCATGAAATCATGTGTGGGTTATCACTGAGGGATATTTTATGAGTTAGCCCCTAGAAATCATGTGTGGGTTAGCACTGAGAGATCCTGTGTGGGTCAGCAGTAGAGCTTCTTAACAGAGTAAGATGATTTAGTAGTTACATCTAATCATATCTACTTTTATACCTTAGAAATACCTTGTGTGAGATGAGTCCATACCTCTGTGGTAATTTCCTTCATGGTAATATCTTGGTGTTATTCTTCAATGAGGCATACCTATGTGTTAATTACCTTTATGGTATTCCTACATTTTTGGATCAGTTGAGCTTTGGGATATTGAGTTAGACCTTCTGTTTCCTCTTGCTAAAATGGGATTACATGATAAATTTGGAATATGTATGGAAGTATACCTAAATAGGGTTACAGTTGTTTTCATGCTTTTTTGTTTATCATATGTGGATTTTTTGAGACCATGAGGGTCTTGAGGTCCCTAATGTGTATCATTATACTCTCCCCTGCACGGGTTATGCCTGTACTTCGTGGTGTTTGGTGTAGACGACAGAAAGCGCTGACTGAGGACAAGTGTACCAGGAGTGGAGGTAGCTCGAAGGTGGACTGAGATGAGGTGTACTGAAGAGATAACCATTCAATAGCTATATGTACCCTCCATGTTGGATCCTTGGTGGGTGATCCTATGACCTCTTCCAGTTTACATGTACTTTCAATTTCAGGTACTTTTCAGTTGGGCTTGTATTCTGGCCACATTTACTTACTTCACTAACTATTTTTACTATTTAGAATACTTGAGTTTGTATCATGTTGTGTGCTTGGTTGTGTGTTCTTATATGTTATTAAAGAAATGACTTCCCACTTTTATGGAATACGCCTTCAGTGCTAGTCGCAAGCCCATAGCCAGTGGAAAACGGGCTTGGGGTAGTAATGGAATGAGCCCTAGGGGACAGGTTGTGACAAATTGGTATCAGAGAAGTCATTTCTAAGATAGAAAATAGGACTCTGATATTTTTTATAACAAAAATAGTGTTATGTGTAGTGAGTGTGGTTATCTGTTTAAGTAATCCATTATTGGTGTGGTGGCCGACGTATCCACACACCAGGACACTGAATTCTGATTTCAAACTTAGTGTAAGAAAACAATGATTGTGTGTGTGTTTGGAAGAGTATTCATTGTGATCACTTAGAGTCAGATAACCATGTATAATTTATTGACCATGGAACACCTGTTTCTTTTCAGGATTCCACCACGTAGATATCTATCTTGGATTCCGAGAGTATTATGCAGTGATAGCCCACGGAGCGACGATGCCTTGTTGTAGGGACCTCTTCCAATAGAGTCACTAGAGGAGGCACCATCAGTACCATTACACGTTGGGACACCGATACTACCTACCACATCTTTATAGGTTTCATTACACATGATCACATTTCATGAGTTATAGCTCTAGAGACCACCCAATTTCACGGGTGAGACAGACCCACATGCGGCTGAGGATTGGCTGGAAGCTGTGGTGACAGTCTTCCAACTAGTAGGGACACTGGCCAATCTCATGGTGAACCTTGTTGTCTGCCTTCTACGTGCTGCAGTAGAAAGATGATAGAGCAGGATTCTCCAGGTTCAGGACAAGGTTATGCTACTCTGGATAGACTTTGAGAGCCTATTTTAGGCTGAGTTTGTCCTAGTGACTCTTAATGTAGTGCGCGTACGAGAGTTTCATCATCTGCACCAGGGCAGCATGACTATAGCTCACTACTCAGTGAGGTTCATTGATCTCTAATGCTACACCCCTGATATGGAGTGAGAACCATTATTCTTGGCCCAAACCTTTGATCAGGGGCTTAGTCAAGATATTAGGGCTTCTATAATATTTGTATGCATCCCGACACAGTTGGGGGTGTTAGCGGAAGCCCTCTTAGTGGATAGTTTTCTTGATGAGTAGTCACTAGCAGTGAGATCCACCACCGAAAATCACGTAGCAGATTCTTCTATAGATGGCACTAGACAGATGTCATAGAGGTCCAATAGGTCCAGACATATAGGTGGATGACCGCGTGACTTAGGATCAATTATGCGGGGAACAACAGACATAGCCAGACATGCGAGGAGCGGGATGTTTTTTTTCATGCGGTGAGCAGGGTCACATGGCTTGTGAGTTTCCGACCCACCGCATGAATGATTTGTAGACGATCGAAGGACCACCCATGCAAAGACAGTGATTCGACGGGGAAGGTCTGCAGGGATCATGTGGATGTGGATAAGGAGTTGGCCATGCAGTTAACAGAGGGTGATGATTTGAGATGTTACTGCCACTACCACTAGGTGGTCCACCCCGACCCTAGGGAGTAGAAGGACATGGGCGAGCTCAGCTCTAGATAGATAAGGCCTGCAATCATGGTTCTCCAAATATGATACAAGGTATGATCATTGTCTACTACACCTTAGATGGAATACTTATAGAAAGAGGTGTTGGTCATTAATTTATTTCCATTGCCCTGATTCAGATCTCGGAGATTTTGACAGAGCTATGGCTCGATATTTATGGCTAGAGACTTCAACGGGAGAGGATTCAATGATTACTCACTGGTGCCGAAAGTGTGAGATTACTCTAGGAGGAGATAACTTTGACTGAGATCTCCTAGTATTGGTGTCGAGGCATTACAATGGCATGTTGGGTATGAACTGGAATTATACCATCCATGCTCAGATCGACTGTCTTAGGCACAATGTGTGGCGTGTCCGCACAGATGGGAACAGGTTTACCTTCAACGATGAGAATGGAGCCTTTACAGCATGGGACAAACTTATCTTGTTTTGGAGGACCAGTACGCGAATTTATTTCTTGATTATGTTCTAGGTCTACCTCCTCACAGAGAGGTGTTCTTTTACATTGACTTGTACCCCGGGACGACACCAATATCTATCACATCATATTGGATGGCTCTTGCGAAGCTTAGTGAGCTGCGGGTACAGGTAGAGGTCTTTTATATGTATGGGCATATACCATTGTGATATTCCTTCCTTTTTGGAATAGTTGAGCTATGGGTTTTTGATTTGGGCCTTATGTTCCCTGATGCTTGAGATGGGATTACATGATAACTTGGGTATATGTATGGGCATATACATAAGTATGTTTGACTATTGTTTTCATGATTTGTGGTTTTTCATTTGTGAATTTTTTGAGACCATGAGGGTCTTGTGGTCCCTACTGAGTATAGTTATACTTACCCCTGCATGGGTTATGCCCGCACATCCTTGTGTTTGGTGCAGATGAAGGAAAACACTGACTGAGGATGAGAGTACTAAGACTGGAGGTAGCCCAGAGGTGGACCTAGAAGAGGTGTACCACAGAGATGACTGTTAGAGATCTGTATCTACCTTTCAGGTATGAACCTTGGTGGGAGATCACATGAGTTATTCCAGTTTTCCTATACTTTTATTTTCTTGTACTTTCTTGTTGGGGTTTCACTCTGGACCTTTTTACATACTGCACTCACTCTGTTTACTATTTAGTTTACTTTGGTTCGTGTCTTTCTTTGTGATTGGTTTGTGTTCTTACTGGGTATAACCTAAATGCCTTCATACTTTTAGAGAATACGCCTTCGTCTCTTGTCGCCAGACCTTACCCTATGGAAGCCAGGATTGCGGTAGTCACGCCACGGGCCCTAGGGGACAGTTCGTGAAAGTACATATCAAGATAAAAACTAGATTGGTGTTCTATATTTACATTTAATAACTCATAATGTATAAATACTAATTCACTATCATGTTTCTAAAAATAAAAATTATATAGAAATAATAGTTTTCCACTGTGGTTCTATATATTTTAAATATTTATCATGAGTAATATACTTTTTATAATTAAAATGTAAAATGAAATACTTTATTATATTGAATTATAATATTTTATTAATACTATATAATTAAATGAATAGAATATGAAAATGATACAAAGTCTTATAGGTGTGACTATTGGATTTCATCATAACCATTTATTTATACATCATTAATATGATATGTAATGGGAATCAAAAACTCATTTTACATTATAAATTTATTTTATGATACAAGTAAATAATGAACATTGAAATGAGATATATATATTACAATATTCCATAATTTCATACATGGGATTTATTTCATAGAACAGAATAAAGGAAATCCAAGTACGAATTGTATTAAATTATAGATATCACATAATTTATAATACGATAATGTATCCATTATATACATATTCATGTGTTTAATGATATTTTTTATAATATTTGGATTTGTATATATGCAAACAAAAATGAAATACTATACAAATTTTGTAAATTGTCATATAGTATCATAGGATATTAATATGACTAAAATAGAAAAAATAGAAAATCATAAATATGATTCAATATAGAGGGAAACATTTCACTAACGTGGATGTTAGATTATGCTATAATTCAATGAATCAAATTCCCCAAAATCAAAAGTGTCTGAAATAGGACATCAACTCCACTAAAATATGTGGGTAGAGTTGTTACCTTGAGACATAATGATTTATTAGGTGAAAAAAAATGGGTTATTTTATATTCACCATTAAATTTTATATATATATTAATTTTTAAGTGATATGGTTCTAAAATATAATTAATAAATAATAACATGATTGGATTAAAATATATATATGAATTTAATAATTGATTCAATGTAACAAAATTCTTTGGATCCATATTTTGGTTTGTTTATTACTAGAAACTACATGTGGGTTTTAATGATATAGAATATATGGATTGTTTATTTTAACAGCATGAAAATAATGATTTATTATAAAATGTATTTATATATTCTATAAGTTATAATATTGGGAACATATTTACTATAATCATCGTACTCAAAAATGGAAAAATTAATTTTTTAATATATTATTCCATTAATATATTATGTTTTGGATGAATTCTCAAGACACATCAATTAAATGGAAATCAAATGGAATATATTTACATGAAAAACCATGAAGGGGGTCTTATACTAATGAATTTCAAAATAATATGACCATTTTTGTATTTATTTATTGATAAATGATAACTTTGAGGCTATAAAATAATCATTGGTTACCAAAGGTGTGAAATGTATCTAAATGATTATAGTGGGTGATATGTTGTTTCTAATGATTGATATGTTTATAAAAACCAGAGTATATATTGATAGATATATATATATTATTTTACGTTTTTATAAAATTTATGATTGTATTTCTAACAGAGTTTCATTGAAAATCATCTATAGTTTACGAGAACGATATATGTGGATATTGATCTATGAAAAGATTTTTTAATTTTTAATTTTTATGATTTAAAAGTACTGAAATATTAATAATGGTAAAATTATAGATTGTCTATTTACATAAGGAACATTGAATGATATTAACATGTGATAACAAGAATGCGCATAGGAGGAGATTAAAAATATGAGTTGAATTTGAAACACACAAGTATAATAAATATATATCATAAACCACAATTTATATTTAGGTCGGGATATTTTATAACATTTATTAATATTTCATAAATATAAAAAATTAAATTACGTACCTACACACATTTGTAGTTAGAATATTCTTATTGTACGATAGAAATAAAGACATATTTAATTTAGTGTTATTAGAGATGTAAAAAATAATAGAGATCATTGTATATAACTATAACATTATTAATGATTTATCATATTGAATTAATTTTTAAAGAAGATGTATTTTAATTAAGAAACTAAATAAAGAATTTTCTTTCAAATTGTATAATAATTGAGTTCATATCTAATTTTGATTTAGTATAAATTTTTTATATGTAACAAATTATATATTGGTTTATAACTAAATATTAAGAGTAAATATATTGTATAAAAAAAATTATTTCCCAGGATAGATTTTTGAAAAAGAATAAGAACATGATACATGGTTCTACCATTACATGAGGTATTCGATTTAGACCATGTTGTCAAAATAATAAAATATTTGACAATGATATAATGAAATTGGTACCCTAGTCACTAGAATTTTAGTCCCAATAGTATTACTAATATAGGGAAGATGATTTTTAAATGTGTTAAAATTAATCAATTAATTTGAATTCGTCTCTAGATAACGTGGGTTTTTATTGGAGTTATCTCCCAAGAACTAATTAATATTTATATTATTTTTCAGACATAACCATGGGCCTAGATATTAATAAAATATATACAACATATTGACAGTTCATCTAGATAATAGTAATTTGATAATTTCACGGTGTATTTATCCAATTTAAATTTATGTATTAGTTAGTCCCTGTGATGGGTACATTGAAATGTTATGATGATATTTTTAAAACTTATGTCTAATGGTTATGACAATAATCAATGATTTGGTTATAATATATTAATTATTTGTTGTGAGTACTTTAATTTGGATGTAACATTAACCTATATTAATTGAGAATAGTAATCTATGCGATATATAAATATGTGGATACTCCAAGAAATATGAATTCAATATATCTGTTTTTCATTATAATTTCTATATGAAAATGTTTTTAATGATCATTAAATTGATATTGTTATTATTGAATATTTTAAATCACGCACATTGATGTATAAATTAATCTCATTATTCGATATGTATAAGAAATTCAACATATTTCTTAAATATCATTATATATGAAGTCTTGAATTCATTAGGTAGTATTTTTGGATCATTTCATCATTACATATTTATAGAATCAGATCATAACTCAAATATAACAAAACCATGAAATAAAATTTTGTAAAATTCAATTATACTCAAAAAATTTACATAATATAAAACTATTAATATATTTCATGATATAATTACTAGAAAAATATTCTAAAATTTAGTCTAAACTTCTTCATTAATTTATAAACACATTAAAAACATTTAAAAAAGGATGATCACAAAAATATCATTATGTTTTAAAAAAATAAATGAAACATACAATATAATGAAATCATGAAAATCTATAAAATGTTTATCTTTAAATTTTTTTATAGAATGTAATAAATCATTTTCAAATTAAAGACAAAAATTATTATCTATGGATTTTTTTAAAACCCATACAAAGCTAGTAAAACATTTTTTTGACCTGATCATTGTATTCAAAACACTATTTCAAAACTAGTTTAACTAGAATGTCTTTAAGGCCGAATTTCGATATAATCATAACGATATGTATTATATTTTTCTCTAGGTGCACCTGCTGTACCAGATATAATATGATCATATAATACTATCTATGATTCCCTATATTATAATGTACAATTACATAACACGATGTTATATGAGACTACACATTTTATAATATATAACAGTATCAAGCAGTGCTATCTCGGAAACCCCATAATCTAATTATCATGTAAAATATCATGGAATTTGTTTTATGAAATAAATTTTCCATTATTATGTAATCTAAAAATGAATTTATACATAAAAATTCATGATTGGATATCAAAATACAACATTCTTTGAAAAAAATATTTTCAATTTGAAAATAACATCTTATTCGAGAAAACCATTATTAGTAAAAAAATAAAATTAAAAATGATAAAAAAATTTCATACATTTTAATACATGAAATGAAATAAGAAAATAAATTTAATTTAATGGATAATGAAAATTTAATGTTGTTATGTATGCTATTTATTCATATTTAGTTTTTCAAAATGTTCCATATAAAACTTCTAAAAATATTCTTTTTGAAATACATTAAACATGCAATAAAAAAGAGATATAAAATATAATTTATCTTTTTATTATGTATAAATATATATAGTAAATAATTGAGTTTAAAAATATTTTTATGGGTGAGAAAGAGTTTAATGAAAGTAATAAAAAGTTATATTTTTTAAAGTAAATATACCATATCATAAGGGAATCACATGAATTAAGTTTCCCCTGAAATATTAATATTAAATAAAATATATTCCATGATAATGCAGTAATTAGTGATAAAAATAGAGATCTTTTTTTATAAGCACCTAAAAATGGAGTATTCGTGAATAAAATCAAAATACACCTTAATGAATGGAAATTTAGATGAAGTACAATACTATGAGTTTGAAATGCCAGTTGTGACGTTATAATTCTCTATAATAATCATTTGTTAACTATTTATATTATTAGGTATCTCTTTAATGTTCATTAGTACTTTAATTTATCTATTTACCATATTTAACCTGTGTGTGAAAAAATTTCATTTGTATGTTAATTATTGTCCCAGTTGATATTATTAAATAAATCATCAAAATGATAATCAGGAAATATTTATATTTTTAATATTTAAATTATTATTTTGAATCCAATCATAAACTATTTATATGAAAAAATATTTACTGTTAGTGTTATGGAGAAGGTAGGTCATATGTATGAATGAGTAATGTTTACATCATTCATAGGTCACTATAAAAAGATATTATGTAATATTTTATCTTCCCAAAATTGTAATTATATACTATATACCACATAATTAAATTTTTTATACTTATTTACATCATTATTGAGATATGGTGGGGAAAAATAATCATATCTCTTTGAGGAGGAAGTAGTCTATAAGTCTACACATGATGTTATCATTTTTTTCATTCTGTGGGAAGTTAAAAAGAAAATTATATATTATATTTATATAGTGATAAATATTTCATTAATATCATAATTATTTTTTATATATAAAATTTATTCATTATCATTAACTATATCCCCATCCATGATATGCATTAGTGAAAATAAATGCATTGATCTGTGAGGCTGTAGTCCAACATACAAATGAGTAATGTTATCATATCTTCTACAGAAATGAATATAAAAAATTTATAAATGTTCATATAATTAAGAAGGTTCGATTATATTTTAAATTAAATATATAAACATTATATCCATAATTAATCTATATTTTGGGAGTGTTAATGAAAAAGCCCAATGCCATCATTTCATGAGGAGGTAGTCTGTCAAAAACAAGAATAACGATTCTATTAACAATTCAACAAAATTATGTTTGATTTTAGATAATAACCATAACATAAGTAAATATTTATAATAATGATACTATTGGTATTTATAATCAAAATATAATATTAAATGATGATGTTTGAGAAAGAAAAAATACATTAAAAACTCATCAATAATTATTTCATCTTATTCAGGAATCCACTTTTTGTTTTCATCAATGTCCATACATGGATGAATTTGGTTCAAATGAAGGATTATAGGATATTAAGTGTATATTTATATAATTATTTGATATGTTATTTATTGAACCAATGGGTTTTTATGGTGTGATGAAATGAATAGAGGGTGTGGGATTCTACACGTGTGGCAAGTGGAGAAAATTTATTTCCATGAAAGAGTTAATTACAAAAAAATAATTCCATGATATAATTATCCAATAAATGTCCATTATAATTAGGAAATGGATATTCAATAAATATCCCTATAATATGTGTTTTTTAAAATATTATATGAACATATACCTTTATTTTTATATTTTAATCCTTTAGTAAACTCGTTTTTTAATTAAAATCTAGATTAATTTCAACTAGATTCACCAATCATTATGGTAATAAAATTTGTTTCCCTTATTATACATTAAAAATTATGGTGATTCCATATATATAATTAAATTTAACAAATAATGTTTTTAGAAGATGAAAATCTTATTTTAATTTCTATCAGGCCTGCATAGAGAGACAACATGCTTTTAATAAGATACTTATTATAAAATATTGATTGTATAATAAAAAATAATAATAATATTAATTTTATGATTATGAATTCCTATTTAAGGATATATAATATATTAATTAATTTTAATACATTTCTTATTGGAATTTATTTTAATTAACTTAAAACATGAAACATTATTCATTTTAGTAATTTTTTTAGAAATTCTCAATTGTAAACAGAAAAACTTATTTATTCTAAAAATTAAAATATTATGTAATTAATTTTATTTATTATAAAATAATTATACATTGGTTATATAGAATCAAATTCATAACATACTGAGGCCTTCATATTAATTAATTTATTAATAAGGATATACAAATTACAAAAAATCAATATTTTTCTCAATTGAATATGTTTTCAATGTATTTAGTAATAAAATTATTGTCAGGTGTATTTATTTATTATATGAACATTTTCAATCAAGAATGGATAGATTCTTCATAAAATATTTTTTATAACATATTTCAATATTATTTCCCATATTAGAGGACATCTATTAGTGTTAATAATTCCATTATAAATGGTCAATTAATATTTTTTATATGAATTAGTCATGATTTATATCATTGGATTTTTAAAAGACATTTCTCCTTCATGGGTCCTATTTTTATCGAATCTGTTACCCATTCATGGGATTTCATTTTGATGAAATTATAAGGATACATGTAATGTTTCCATAGGTTCTAATATGTTTACATTTTTATGATACCAATTACATTTAATGGGATAAGATACGTTAATTTTTGATATGGTGGAACATGCATGTAAGATTTAATTATGTGATGGGTGGAACCTATATCCCCCTCCAATGAAATCATTAATGTTTTATATCTCATAAAATAATGTTTGATGGTCTAGAGTGTGAACCTGGACTACTATGTGAGCCATAGGAGTAAACCATGACTAGAAAGATAGAATGAGCAGTGAACAAATGGTAAAATGAAATTAGTGAACCATGAATACTATTATTCTATTCATAGTGATAATATACTGCAATGAAGGTATTAAAAGTGATGCATTGGCTAAAATGGAAATAATTATATGCTTCTGTGTTTTCCACAATTCCATGCCTTATTAAAATTATATTATTTCATGGATTATGCACTTTATTTAATATGATTCATGACATATATAATTCCATTCATTATTCCATGATTTCGATTATAATCATTGATATGTAGTGTATGATATTCTATTTACAGTATCACATTCTCATACCCTTAATATCTTATTTATGCTTACATGTCTCCCTTTTTTACCCTTACAAAGCATTTGATATGAATTATTTTATGTTTCTGTTCCCATAGTTTATGATGACATGTTATGTTTTTGGTATGTATAAAAAGGTTTCTAGTCAATACAAACTCTGTATGAGATGATGTAGCTCACATATGTATTATTATTTATGTTTCTAGGTTTCTGAAGTAACTATACCCTCTACTATCATTGGGTGTATGTCTTTATAATGTCAAAGTATTCGACCAATGTTATGTAATGTTAGTGTTGAAAATTGTGGGTCGCTATAGTTAGTATTAGATAAACAGTATATTTAAACATTCATAAAACATATAATAAATCATTAGGTATATCTATAGGATTATTATTATTTATATTTATAGGTATGTTTCTAAGGATAACTATAAGTAAGACATAATATCTAGGAAAATTTCCTTGAAATTTGGTAATGGATAAAGAGAGTGGTTTCAAATAAATACTTACATGTCTAGATAATAAATGTCGATGTGGCCATAGAATAGATGTACATATGGGTTAACACGCCACAATTATTTATAGGGCTTCACTTAGGGTAATCCGGTCATTACAATGGGTCTTTTTGCGAACCAAGTTTGACACTCCTATGGGATATTAATTTGGAGTTGAGAAACACATCACAAACCATCATGAATGATTTATATATATGTTATCATTGAGAAAACGTGGATAATACCAATGTGTCATAGATTATGAAAGGTGTATTTATTGATACAACATATAAGTAATTCATTTCGTGACTATGTTGTTTTCTTCATTGATAATTACTACTCACATTATGAATCTAGTTTTAGTCAATGGTGAGAACCAAAAGGAACTAGATTAGTAAAGAATGTGATGGTAGTATATCAGGTAAGAAGTAATGTGGGATAACCAATATTATTTAAAATGTCATGATAATGACTAGTTAGTTTTCATAAAACATGATTAAAAATGATTAACTGAACCAATTGCTGGACTCACAATTGAATATAAATATGCAGTTCACTGAGAGTGTGGGTAATAGATACCCTGGAGAAAAGATGTTTGGGTTCCCTTTATATCATTTATGTGGAAAGAATAACCTAATTGAATGAATTAGTGTTAAAATATTCTGTTTATATTGTGAAAATGATGGACACAAATCATGTGTATATACCGAAAAATGGAGAGTTGATTTAACAAAAATGGTTTGGAAATTTTGCCTCCCTTCTAACACATGTTTTTTCATGTCCTGGTTTTGATCCCATTAATTGGAAATCCTGATCCTTTTTATTGTTTTTTGGAGATATTAACCTATATTTTTGATCATCCATCTATATATAATAATCCTATCATGGTCTGCACATATTATTTTTAGGTGTATCTGGTGAAAAGTGTGGTAAATTCAAGATTTATGTCAATCGTGATTCCATTTCTAGTTTAAAAAACAATTTTATTATTTATAAATCAATTTTTTCAACATTTTTCACTAATAAAATTTCAAACATGGCCTCCCCTGACATATTAGAATCAACATATCCTTTGTAATCCCATGATTATTTCAAAATCATAGTTGATTTTGGTTATTTATTCAGGTATTGGTCCCTCCCATTATCCCATTTCAAATTTTAGAAAATTAATTTTGTTCTTTTATATTTTTTTCATTTTTTAATATTTTTATGTGATTAAATCTCCCACTAAATAAACAAACCCTTTCTACACCCCCATGTTCCATTTTCCCTCTTTTGAGCATATATTAGTATCAGATTAGGGGGAAATTTCTCAAGGACTGGAAATGCATCCTAGTTTGGTTAGGTAATTTATTTCTTTCATGAATATTTAATTTTTATTTTAATCCCCAAAATATTCCTGACCTTGTTTACCATGACCTAGGGAGCCTCTCAAAGATGTAACACGCCTTTCACTCTTTTATAATGGTGTGGATCTAAGGGAATATAACATGTTATTTAGTACTCACGGTGATTCTTCGTCTCATTTCTCCACATTCCACAACCAAATTCCAATATTTAATTTCTATTTCTTCTCCCCATGTTATTAAAGACCTAGGGTTATATTTTTGAATTATTTTTAATGGGGGTTATGTTCATTATGGACCTTTCTTCATAGGTTTAAGTTTTATAAACCCATAGCGGGTGATTTAGTTTGTTTGTTTAAATTCTTCCATGGTTTTGAGGTAGGTTATACTAATAAATATCCTTTATTATTTAAATTTGACAATTTTCATTCTATTAATACCTTACATACTTGTTTAGTGTTATTTTTCAACCATTTGGTAGTCTTTTTGTTGTGCAAAATGGTAATATGTTCTTTGTTTTGTGTAAAATGTTGTTGTTTCATATAAACATGCACACGAATTGATTAAATAAATGTTCTGTTAGTTTTCACATATATTTTTTATGTTTATGCACTACTTTAACTATTTAAAAAAACAATTTTCATGAAAATTTGGATTTATACACTATTATATATTAAATATATTTTTTTATTAAATGTTTCATGCCTTATTTTTTGGAAAGTGCGTGGTATGATCTTTTGTGTTAAATGTGTTATAAAATGATTGGTTTGGATTTGGATAAATGTTTGAAGCATGTGGATAAATATTTTTTGTGTGTTCCATATGTGGTTTCCAATCTGTTTTTGGGTTTTATAATTAAATTAATACATGTCTTTATGGTGTTTTTGCATGTGTTTCCAATGGAAGGAATGTTTTGCATCATTAAAGAAATGGGTGGGGATTGAATGTGTGACATGAATTTTTATGGGGCTTAAGTAATTTGTTTTTTTTACAATTATGAGTTTATATATCTATATGAATGTTTTAATTGTCCATTTTTATAAATTTTGTGTTTAGGAACAATCCTTAAAGGATCATTTAGCATTTTTCTTATAAAGGGATTTTTCCTCGATATTTCATCTTTATCATTTGGGTTTAGTTTACAATTAATGATATTGATTGATTAAATGAATTTAGGGATTAAAGATCATGTTTTATAGGTTATTGGTTGTTGTTTGGTCTAAAAAGATTATTTTGAATGGATTTCATGGAAAAGCCTCATTACACGCCTTGAAATTGCTATATGAAAATAATAACCAGTTTATTGATCCACAAAATAAATGTGAAACATATTAGTGGGATGTTCTATGATTCACTGATTTGGGAAAGTTATTTTCATGTTCAATGTTTGTTAATTACATGTGGATATTGATTGATCACAACTAGGGAATCCTGAGTATCTAAGTGGGAAAACGTGTACTAGTATGCTAGTGATCCAGAGGGGTTTTTTTCCTATTTCAGATAACATGTTTGAAAATGAAAACAATTACTAAACAATCATTATTATTATGTTTGGGAGCATATGGTTTTGAATGATACTCCTTCTAGTGGCCCATGTTCATGATAATGGATATTCATTCTGGTTACTTTCAATGAGATATGAGTAACCTTGGGCTCATAACTAACTAGTGTCGATTGGTGTTCCCATGACTAGTGCTCAATAACTATATGATATACATCAAAAAAATATGGAGTGTTGGGATTGAAAATTTAGTAGAATGATTGTTTTATTTAAATCCTTTTTTCAATAATGAATCCCTGTTGAAAATTGTTATCATTTTGAAGTTTCATATCATTGCAATTTGTTCAAACATACCTGTGTATAAAACATGAAAGATTTTATCTAATAACTTCCTTAGAATGGAATCTTTATTGAATATAATACTTTTATATATTTTATTTAAAACATGAAATTGATTATTCTATTATTTTAAGTGCAAATCCATTTGGAATATAATATGAGGATATCCTTTTGAGTTTTATTACTCACACTTATTGTTTTCTTCTTTTTAGTCGTTATGTTGGTTTTATCTGGGATTCGGTCACCTTGAGTGGCATGGTATCATTGTGTTGGAGAATGAATAGAGAGTACATGTGGAGATAGTTGGGAACCCTGTCTGGTCGGTTTAGTTGTATAGTGTTGTTGTAATGTTAGTTTTGTCGTATAAATGTTTTCAATTCATTTTTATATAAATGTGTACTTGGATTTCCATTCATTCTAATGGTTTCAATATATTATATATTTTTAGAGACATCTTTACCTTGTCTACTCTAATGATTGTAGACACTTGTTTCTATCCCAGGGGGATCGGGAACGCCCTTCAGGCCATGCTAGGGATCGGTTCAGGTGCTGAATTGGGGTCGACCCAGTCTGTGTCATGAAAATGGTAACAAATGAGGTCGTCTCCTAGAGGACCATTATTTTTAGAGATCACTTTGTTATTTGGGGATTTCAAAGTAGATGTAGTGGTATTGTCATTACATATAGAGTAGGTTTATGAAGTGTTCCACAAACACATGCTCATTCCTACCCACATGTTTACATGGGAAGTATGGTTTTATTCGTTTATTTTGTTCTTATTGATTGTTTGGTGTTGATATATGACAAGGTGAGTTGTAATAATGGTCTTCGTGATATTTTAGGGCCTAGAAATCCATGTGGAGGAAATTTGTGGTCCTAAGAAGGTTGTTTTTTATGGTGGTGTGTTTAACATATGGCTACCAACCATATAGTGATGTCACCCGCAGACACTATTCCCCTTTTGTGTGTCTCGTATACTTTTTATGAATTCAATTTTTTTTCCAAAATGTTTTTTCTTTGACAATTAAGAAAATTGATTTTAATGGAATGGTTGGTTGATGAAAAGTGGAAAATGGGGTTTTAGAATATAATATGAGAGAGGTTTTTTAATGTTGTGTTTTGTGAAAAATTTATTGTGGATAAAGGGAAAATTATTTAATGGGATTGAATTTTCCATAATCTCATCTTATGGTTTCATGGAATGAAATGTTTGGAAAAGTTGGATTATTCTAATGTGATTATAAGAATTCATTTAAATGGTGAGTTTACGGATATTGAAATATGTTTGAATATTTTTAGTTGGCATTAAATTTTATTTTGAAGAGATGTCGTTTTCTTAGTAAGGGGTTTTGGCCTTTATGGTTGTTAGATTATGAAAAGAGACCTTGAATAAAATTTTAAAATAGTAATATGCTATTTGGAATAAAATGGTGTTTTTCCGATGTTCTATTATATTAAATAAATTTTGTTTTTAATCAAATGTTTATTCATGATGTTTTTATTGTTTTTTGAAATATGAAGATGGTTCTTTTATTTGTATTTTAATGGTCATTGTACGGTACATGAATATTTTTGGATAGATGAATGATTTGTAGTAGCCTTTTGTGTTTTTATTGGTGCTCAGATTCATTGTTTAATGCATATATGGATGAATATATGGTATGTCATGGTCGATGGGTGCTCAGGGTGTTATAGAAACATTAATATGAGTGAGACAAGATGAAACACCATTGGGGAATGAAAAAATTCACCATATTGGTTTGTTTTTGAAAAGTCTTTTATGCTGAAAAATTGTGGTGTCAGTTATAAACTAATGATTGTGTGGCTGGGTTTCCTTATATATTAAAATTTTTGTTTATCGGTATGCTTACTTGCAATATTGAATTAGTACTCTTATTATGTCTTGATATGGGATCTCATTGGTTTCTCAGATTTGGAATATGGTTCATTGAGTTTTTATATATGTGTTGGATGTTGTGATGTGGCCATTGATGTTTCACTATTGGAATGATTTCTAGGTGATCAACATATGTATTCATTCCAAATGATAAATCCACATTTTAAAATGATTCATCATTATATTTATTGGAATAGAGATCTTTTTGGTATTGATTAATGTGCATTTCCACTATTGTATCCCTCTCAGTTGTGGTAGTGGTGGTATGTGAGGTTGATTTGTTTCGCCATGTACCTTGTCCACTCATCTTCTCATTTGGGGTGACAAAAAATAGTGTTGGGTATGTTCATTTTCTTATATTATTAAAAGTGACTTATTTGAGTATGAGTGTTTCATGGTGTCCCTTGATTTGTATTTTGTCCTGGGAGTGTTATGTGTCATTTTTTGGAGCTACCGGTAAGACTTCATGTTAGGGATTATCAAATCGTGACTATAAGGTAGGAGATGCTTCATCCATCAAATCTCTAGGCATATATCGTTCATTGAAGCAGACACGTAGCTAGGAGTCCCATGACTATGGGTAGTATTTCTAATATGACGCATCTACCATTTTAGTTAGGTAGTTCCAATATTTCTTTTGTTGTTTCACTACCCTAATGATTGGGTCCCCTTCCCTCTTTGCCGCAAATGGTGGGGGTTTGGATATTTTTAGAGAGTCTTGGAATAGTTCTAGTCCACTCCATTTGGGAGTGGGGGGGGTTAAATTTTCGTGTTATGTTCCTCTTAACCTGTGTTTGTTGGTTTCTGTGGAATAGTTTGGGTGCTTGTGTGGTAGAGATAAGTTACTAATTCAGGTTTAATTCCTGTGTGGTCTTTGATTATTTTTCTTAATGGTGGGGATAACCACCTCTGGACTCATTGATTTTAATCCAAATAATTTTTCACTATTAGTTATTTATAATGGTGGGAATTACATTCATGAATACCTTATAATGATTGGTTTTTATGACCGCACATTGGTTCGGGTAATCGTTGGGTTCATTGAGAGAAAGCCCAACAATCTTATTCTTGGGTTGGTTATGAAGGTAGTGACCTGATCTGTCGGATTATTCTCTAGAAGTAATTGGGAGTTTGGGTTTTGTTTGTGTTTAGGTGAATATGATAGGTAAATAGTGAATGAGGATTCATTGGATTCATAGGCTGGATCATATACATAAGGAATATTATGGTGTTCATAAATCAGTTGGAATGGGTTGTGGCCATCTAGGGGCAGAAATATTTAATGGTGGGGATAATTCTCACACCCATTTATTTCATGTCATGGTTTTGATATAGCTCATTAGATTTTTCAATTATTTTCATGTGTTTTGGATTAGATAAATGTATAGTTTTTAACATACATCTACGTACAGTCATTTTATCATGGGTTCCCCATATCTTGTTTTGTTGTTTTTTGAGAAAAGGTTCGTCACTACAAGATTTGGGCCAACCATGCACCCTTTTCCAAGTTTGAAAACAATTTTTTTTTATAATTCCTTCGTTTTTTAACATTTTTCACTAATTAAACTTTCTATATGGCCTCCCATGACCTATTCAAATCACCATATCCTTTTTTACACCCTTAATAAATCATTATCATGGTGGATTTGAGATATTTTTTCATGTAATGGTCTAGCTTGTGATCCCATTTACAGTTTTAAAAAATTATTTAGTTTACTATATATATTATTCATTTTCTAATATCATTATGTGATAGAACCTCCCAATTTACCCCATTAAACCTATAAGCACTCCCATGTTCCATTTTACCTCTTTAGAGCTCATCTTAATTTTGTATTAGAGTGAAATTGATCAATTCATAGGTTCACTCATAGATATAGAGAAGATAACGGTGATGGTTCCACCACTGCAATGATGAAGGATTCAATATAAGTCTCTTCCCTTCTTGTGGGGAGGGACCTCAATAGTAATTACTAAAATTCATGCCAACAATACCCCCTTTTTTAAACGTAATGTTTTTCCTTCATCCTCAAAAGAGTCCTTATACCCGAAAGTCCCGGATCAGGTCGATGGGTCCTGGAATCATCAATTGTAAAATTTGAAGTTCACAGAAACCTAAACTCTTCTTAACATCACATTGGTGTCTTGGTTTAATCATATGAGACCTTCGGTATAATATTTTTACTGGTTCACCATCCACTCTTGGACCTTATAGGATAGGTTGACAGTGGGATTACTGTGTAGACACCACAAAATGATTCGGTTCGCCTCGTAGGAGGACCACATCCTTTCCTAGCCGAATTCCCTCTACAATATCAATGGTTATTAGTTCCTCTTATTAATTTGGACCTTCAAAATCCATATGAAGCATGACTATCCTGAATCTGTAGTTTGGGTGAATTTTCCGAATTTACCTTTTCCGTTTGAATATATTATTGTCATTATGATGATTGGAAATCTCGTGGGTTGATTTCTATTTTCTGATAGTTGAAAAATCAATATTTCATCCTGTCAACCTGCAAGTGTATGTGGAAATAGATGTTCCAAGGATTCCTTTCGAGTATATCTGGGATGCAGTCGATGAGGAATAAAGGTCTATGTGGTGGGTTTTCAACAAGTCATGGGTGGATTTCTGTTCTACCTTTAATATACTGGGTCATTTTTCAAATAATTGTTGATGGGGTGATCATGCACCTTTATGAAAGGTGGGTAGATGAATTGGTATTATTTTAGAGGCCCATGATGTTGTTCGATTTCTGAAACAGTTTTCTAGGGTTTCGAAAGGTAGTGGTAGGGGTGTCAACCCCAACAACAGGGACGTGGTGGATGTGTCTCAGTCATCGATGCATGTAGAGGCAAAGTGGTCTGACATTCACCTAGTGATACCCAATGGTTCATTAAAGTCTACTCATGAGGTGTCTATGCGGAATAAGGGGATGGAACCGATGGTCAGTTGCATGTTATCATATGTTTTTAACAAGATGAAGTAGGATCTTCCAGGCCCCTCTTGTAGAAAAGAGCTAATTTCATTTGTGGGTGTAAAAGTGGGGGATGAATTGGTTCAGTATGAGGATTTTCATGTGGAATGAAAATTGGGTGGGGGTTCGACGTCTATGGAATAGAGGGAAAGGGGAGTGGAAGATGTAGAGGTGAACTCATATATCGAGGTTCTGAGGTAGGGTAAAGATGATTCTAGTAAGGGAAGGTAGAAACCAGACAGTTTTGTTAGTGCTGGGTGGCCAAGGAATGATTTTTGAAAGACCCTCAACCCAATTAAGCTTAGAAATAGCTTTGAAGCTATTCCATAGGTTGATTCATGTTCTGAGTTCATCTTATCAATCGATTCAGATGGGGAACACACATGAGAAACCAGGGGAACTGATCATGCTATCTTGGTTGGGGAATATGCATGTATGAGGTGTAACATGACTAATAAGAGGAGGAAAAGTAGGAAAGAATACTCCTAGTAACGTCCTCTCTTTGAGACTCAGAACACAAAGAAACTAAATTCCACAAAATAATAATTAGATTTTGTGGATAAATAGACTCTAGAATCATTTCTAAGCATTCATGAATAGATTGCTAATCTGGTATTTGTGTTCAATGTGTCTGAAGAGGAATAATATAATATTTTGTATAGGTCATTAAACGCGACACCTAGTGGGGAAAATACTCTTGTATTCATAAACAAGAACTGATTCTTCTATGGATATTAATTAAATGGGATAATCCGCTATGGGGATACATACAGAACTGGGATAGAATGGCTTCTGAAATTTAAAATTGGATTTTAAATATCTGAATCATCCAGGAATCCTCTATCTTTTAGAATTTGATTAGGGAAATGGTTTATGGTAATCTAATAATATTTTTCAGTGATTTTGATTAAATGGGTGGAATCTTTTGTGTGATTTAAAAGCATGTTGGTTCGGGTTTTGTGGGGTTCTGATAAGATTTTATTTGTTATTTATGGTTACATGGAGTTGTTCTACCAGAATTATAAGGGGCCTGTTCTAGATGTGGATCAAAGATTAAATATTTTCCAGTTCATGCCATTCAGAATTTATTTATTGAGAGGGTATGGCTATGCCATTAGTTTCACGCCTATACATTCGTGTGCCAGAAAACATTTTTTGTGGTCAGATGATGGTGAGGGTTTTCATCTTCATGAATACTCTAGGGAGGGATGGTTCTTTTAGTTTGTTCTAGGTTCTATGGTTCGTAGAGTTTTTAATTTAGATCTGGGGTTTCTCAGTTTTTATGAAATGTTTTTTGATTAAAATAAATTTTAATAATTTTCAGTCAGGGTGAAAATGATCAAGGATTCTCAAATCATCCATATTTGTTTAGGTAATTTTTTATTTCATGAATCATTGATTTTATTGGATATTAACTCGAAATATTATTTATATGGTTCATCCTAACTAGATAATCCACTATAATAAGTAACAATCCATTCCCTCTCTTATTTGTGTGTGGATATAAGGGTAGTTGAAGAGTTCTGTAGTTTTCAAGGTGATTTTCCTTCTCAATTGTCCTCCTTCCTCATCCCTTTTCAAATATATAATTTTTATTTGTTATTACCTATTAATTAAAGACCTAGGGTTCTATTTCATAATGATTTTAATGGTTTTTAGTTTGTTTTGTCCTGCTATTCATGGGTTTAGCGTTTATAACCCACAACAGGTTATTTTAGTTGTATGTTTCCATTCTGCCTAGATTTTGAGGTAGGATTCCCAAAGTACCTACCCTTATTATTTAAATTTAACTTTTTATTGATATTATAACCTTATATACATGGTAATTTTTTCTTTAAAACATTTGGATAGAATTTTTGGTGTGAGAAAATGGTTATTTATACCTTCATATTTGTAAAATAGAGTTGTTTCATATAAACACGCACACCACTATTTTAAATAAATGTTATGATGGATTTAGATTATGGTTTGTGATGTTTATCATTTAGTTTAACCAATTTAATATTATTTGTTTCTGAAAATATTTCTCTATGCATTTTTTAATGTTAAATAGTGTTTTTTATTAAATTTTTTATGCCTTATTTTTGGGTGAGTGAATGGTTGACACATATGTGTTCATGGTGTTGTAAAGTGATTTGTTTCGCTTATGATATATGTTTAAAGCATGTGGATCAATGTTATTTGGGTTTCTTATGTGGGTTAAAATGTTTTTATGGGGTTGATAATTAAATGAGTATGTTTTTAGTAGTTTTGTCATTTGTTTCCAATGGATGGTATGATTGGAATCTTTATTGAAATGGGTGTGTTTTGAATGAGTGAACTGAATTTTTATGGGGTTCACGTAAATGTTTTTTTTTAGAAATGGGTTTTTTAAACTTCTTAATTAATGGTTGAATATGTTATTTTTGTAATTTTTTGTTTTATGAATAATCCCTAATGTCCCATTTTTCATTTTTCATACAAAGATGGTTTTTCTCGGTATTTCAGGTTGTATCAATTAGGGTTATTTTATGATTCATGAAATGGATTTATTAAATTTTTTTGGGATGAAAAATTTGGGTTTTTATTGTATTGGCGGGTGTTTTGTCTAAATATCTACATTGAATGCATATAATGGGAAACGACTAATTACACATCATGAAATTACATTATAAAAATCTTACCTCGTTTGTTGATCTGCGATAGAAATGTGAAACATATTTGTGGGATGTTATGTGTTTGTATGATATTGATGTGATATTTTCAAGTTAAATGTGTATTGATAACATGTGGAACATGATTGAGCACAAAAGGGAAACCTGGTTATCTAGGTCGGTGGACGTGCACTAGTATGGTAGTGATCTGGATGAGTTCTATCCATGATTCACATAGAATAATTAATTATGACATCACAAACTAAACTATGATGATGATGATGTTGGAGACCACTAGGTTATGGATTATTCTTCTACTATAGTCTCAAGTTAATGAGAATGGATAATCATTACTGTTACTTTCACCAATATAAGAGGTACATGGGGCTCACAACTAATTATAGCCTAAGTGTGTTCTCATGACTTGTTCTCATTGACTTTATTATATTCACTATCCAAATATAGTTTTTTTGGTGTAAAATTCAGTAGCATATGTTTTTAATATAAAATTTTTCTTTCTTTAAATAATACCTCTGGAATAATTATTTCATTTTGAAGTAGCATATCTTTGAAAATTTTTCTAACATACTTGTGTATAAAACATGAATGATTTTATCTGATAACATCCATGGAATAGAACCTTTTTTGAAATAAATAATTTTACATATTGTATTTAAATCATGAAATTGATGTTTTGTTTATTTTAATATTATGGTCATTGGTAATATAATATCGGGCTAACCTACTGAGTTTTAACAGTCACGATTATAGTATTCTTCTGTTTTTAGTTCCTGTGTAGGTTTCAGCTTGGACTAGTTCACCTTGAGCGACATGGGATCGATCTATCGGAGTGTCACCAGAGAGGACACATGGAGTTGTTAGTCATTATGTTTTGTTCATTTAGTTGTATCCTACAGTTAAACTTTTAGTTATTTCATATAAAAATGTTGGTAATTTTTTTATATAAATGGGAATTGGGATATCCATTCGTTCCAATGGTTTCCTAATTGTTTATATTTGGGATAAATCATTGTGTTCATGATAACATGTTTACCCTAGGTGTGACTTAATTGTAGTCAGTGCAGGCCTCCGATGTGAGAACCTAAAAATGACATAACCTAAAATAAAATAATTAAATAATGTTATTTTTTTTCAAATTCATATAACTAACTAATGGTGACTAGAATTAAAAATATGAGACTACTGCTGAGCACTTGAGGGTATTCTTCCTTTAGGATGACACTAACATTGGATGGAATGTGCAAACTATAGAAGTTAGTTTTTGGTGGTAAAAAAATAATTAGGTAACAATTATTTTATTGTTAAAATATTTAACATCTAAATGGAAACTCAGATTGAAAATATGAGGGTTCCATTGAGTTCGATATGGTGTGATCCTCATAGGCGGATCCTAACCTCAGCTTACACGAGTCGAGTTTGAATGTTAATAATTTTCTGAATTTTTTTACGTTCAGTAAATGCACAGGAGACGTTTTCTATCTTTTTAATCGGTGGTTGGATTATGAATCAGTGAGAATCGTGGAATACATAGCACCATGATTCACTTCGACTGTAATAAGTTTTGTGAAAATTTATGATATTATAATTTTAAAAGAATAATAAAATAGAATTTTTATTTTATTTCTCTCATGTCTTTTCCTCCAAAAGAAAAGAATAAGTGGCAGGACCAATGAAGTGTCAAGCCTTTAAATGGAATGACTCCTCAAATCCTTTATAACAGCCATGTTGGAATAAGAACGGTTCTTATTAAATAAACCCCCATTAATTCCAAATGCATTACTCATCCTCACCATCTACTATTTAGGTGGAGATTGTATAAGAGTGTTGGGAAAACTTCGCAAATAGAAGATGTTCTGATAAAGTGACATGAAAACAACCACTTGGGGGATGAGACCGATTAAGGAGAGCGGTTATTAGCAACAAAAAATCTTGATCGAAAGGATAATGACTGAGCGGAAACATTGTCGGCTTTTTGTGGGGATGATGAGAACCAACTCTTTCAAAATTGCGGGCGGTCTCTAAAGATCTTGAGGTTGGGGGTTTTGTTGAATGTTACACTTTTATAATTTCCTTACATCCATTTTTTTCATATTAAAATGGAGGGTGTGGCCTTAACGAACATGTTATGAACACCCCCCCCCCCATCCACTCCGTTTGTGTTTCCTTCTTCAAGGATATTTTCCTCAGGGTGACGATAGTGAGTAGATGACGGTAGCTCGGAAGATAACTCCCAACTGCCGACGCACCAAGTCGGAGGAGGCCGGTGGTGGCCATAAAAAACCAGTTGTAACTAGATGAAGGTGGTGGTGGGCGGCGCATGACGACTCTCCATGAAGGTTGGAAGTGTCCAGCCTGAGCTGTCCATGTAGACAAGGGTCGACGCTCGCATGAGCCACCACCGACAACATCCACGACGAGTGGGCCACGACAGGTGGAGAGCGGCAGGTCCCTGAGCCATGCCGGGTTGGTGGACCCATGATCACCCAAGATGGAATACCATTACTCAATGGAGAAAAATCTCCCCAATCGGCCGACCATTAACCAAGTGGGGTCTGGTATACCTCGGGACTAGTGGCTTCAGGCCAGCCTGACCGAGTCGGATCGGGCCCAGACCCAACCGGTCGCTAAATAAAGAAATTCATGTAAATGATAATCAAGGGGACTGTTCTAAATGCCATGAGTGGAATTGAGATCCCTTTTGGGAAGCAGTGCCTTTGGCATATTCTAGCAGACCCGACCGAGGTGGGCCAAACCCAGTTGTGATCAACCCCGTTTCACGGAAAGTGGAGTAACTAATAGACCAAATTTCTGTTTAACGATCCATCTATAGCACTGAAACCATTAGTAAGAGTCATTCATTTTGGTATACTCTAATTGAATTTTGGAGAATTTTCTAGTGTGACCTAGTTAAAACAAACCTGAATCCATCCGATCCCTTGGAACTAAAATGCATATAAGTCACAGACTCAATGTCCGATTGATGCGCTATTCATCGCGTTGAAACCCTAACAACATGGAAGTCCATTGGAATAATTATTCATGGACCCTCGTGGAGGTTTAGGTATGATAGATTCCTTGAGGATCAGTTCTCCTAAACATGCTATGAGTGGGAGTCTAGTGGTTGGCAGTGAGGTGGAGGTCGGAGACAGATCACACTGAGTTTAGTACAAAGTTATCATGTGTGGGTCAGCACCGATACTATGTGGGTTATATCCTCTGAGGGTCAGTGATCAATGATACTATGTGGGTCATCGCATACCAATAATTTGTGGGTTAGATCCTATCTGGGTCAGCATGGGTTAGTACCTATCGATCTTGTGTGGGTCAGACTCCGTATAAGAACTGAGAGCACCCGCTTTATGGTATGCTCTCGATGTGCTAGTTATGGAAATGATAGGATAACTTTCTGGGCCCCTCTACAGTAGAATTTACAGTACATTCAGCATTGATATAGGTTGTTCGAGGTTTGGATATACCCAAGAGTGTGACCCAGGTGCATTTTTTCTTGGGGTTTTCTCGGTACAACCGAAGATTCGTACCCAACATTTCCAGAGTTGACACACCGTTGGCTGATTTGACGAAGATAGGAAATTCCTTCATGTGGATAGATAGATGCCATCATGGTTTTTTGGAGATGAATCAGACACTGAGGAGTTCCCCCATCTTGAGACAATAGGATAAGAGAATTGGTTATATAGAATACTATGACACATTAGGGGCCAGATATAGATGTTTCTTGATGCTGGAGCGAGAATTGATCACATATGGCTCTCAGTAGTTCAGAAAACATGAGCATAACAATACAACCAATGAATTGGATTTAGTAGCACTGGTCTTTTCCTTGAATATATAGTGAAATTACTTGAAGGGTGAATGATTTACAGTCAAAATTTATCAGAAGAGTCTCAGGTATATCTTCTAACAAATGGACATGAACATGAGGCAGTGAAAATGGCCAGAGTTTTTCCAATACAATGACTTTCAAATAGTCTATGCTATCGATAATGTGAACGTAGTAGTAGCCACACTCATCAGGAGGTATTTTCAACTAATGTCAGATGAGGGAATATAGCATCTACCATGGTTGTAAATGTATTTTGTAGATAGATAAAGAGAAGATCAACTCTAGTCTATGACTTTCATTCACTCACTTCTACATTGAGTTAAGAAGGCACTACTTGGGGACATTGACTAAGAGTCACGAAGTGCTCAGATATCCATAGACATTCACATGATGTATTTTTGGAAAGTGGGGAACATTTCATCTTATTTAGAGGAAGCACCATGGTAACATTGGTGCTACGAGAGCATGTGTTGTGGGAGTTCCATTCATCCCCTTTAGCATTAAATCCTCGTGAGGATATGATGTACCAGGACCTCCGACATTTTCATTGTTGTCCAGTGATGATGAATGTAGTGGGAGAGTCTACATTACAATGCCTCAGTTACTAGCAAGTAGAGGATGAGCATCATGTTCAGCAGTCTTTGCGCTACCATTAGAGGTTACAGGGTAGATGTGGGATGGTATGTCCCTGGAAATTTTGATAAAGATTCCACGTACATATAGGGGACATGATTATATCTGGGTGATCATTGATCGACTAAAATATTCATCCATCTTTTTACTTATCAGAGAGTAGGGTTCAGTAGAGGGCATGAGATGCCACCACATATTGTAGATTGTACGACATAATGGGGTTCCATCGATTGTCATATTTGACCGTGACACACGTTTTACATTCCATTTCATGAATGGATTATAGGGGGCATTCAGAACTCACAAATTTTTGAGCACTGCATTTATTCCATAGATGGATGGTCAGGAAAAGCAGACCATTCAAACACTGGAATACATGCTACGTGCTTGTGTCCTAGATTTTGGCCACATTTGAGAGGATCACTTTCTCTTGCAGAGTTCGCATTCAAAAACTGATATCACTCCACCATTTTTATGGAACCTATCAATACATTATATGGTCGACCTTTCATATCACCTCTATATTGGATAGTCCTTGGGGAGTTAGCACATATGGGTCCACAGTTGGTACGGGCTACTACTAAGAAGGTGGAGTTAATTTAGGATTGGGTGAATACTACATAGTGAAGACATAAGTCCTATACTGATAGGATATGGAGTCCCTTGGAGCTCGGGGAGAGAGACCATGTCTTCTTATGGGTATCACCATAACGTGGTTTGTGGAGATACAGATGGGGTGGCAAGCAATTTATAAGGTTCATCACACTATTCCAGATCCTCACCAGAGTAGGTGAGGTGGCATGCATTCTATGTCTTCCCCCATAGATTCAATGGGTTCATAATGTTTTTCAATGAGTCATAGATGAGGAGGTATGTGTATGATCCATCACACGTGCGTTATCAAATGGGGAGATCTAGGAATTGATGATGGGGAGTCTTTTTTGATGTTTCAAGTAGAGATAGAGTATCAACTAGAGCAAGTCCTTTGTAGATGTATGGCCCCACTTGTGCGAGTTCTGCACAACATGATAACATCTGCGGAAGCACATGAGAGCAGGAAGCTCATATTCTGGCATAGTACCCTCATTTGTTTTATTTTTGTTTGTTTTGGGTTTAGATGATGAAAGACCTTAAGGTGGGGAGAATTTAATGACCTCTTCATTCTATATAATTTAATTTATATTTATACGGGGTTATTTCGAGGTCGTGTAATTAGACAGAACACGATTCTGAGGCCCAGAGTGCCTAGAATGTTCCATAAAAATATTTTTAAGCATTAATTAGAGTGTGTTAGCAGTTTTCTAGAAAAAGTGGAATATCTTCTAATAGGCTGACCAAATCAGAAATCCAAGGTCACCGTTACATTTTTGATAGATGGTTTACCATATGTGGGACTTAATTTTAGTCAGTGCATGCCTTTAGTGAGAAACCTCGTAAATGGAATAACCATAAATAAAATAACAATGTAATGTCATTTTATTTTTCAAATTCTAACAAATCATGAACGGTGAGTCATATTAAAAATTTAGGACCGCTGTTGAGCTCTTGAGGGTATTCTTTTTATAGGTAGATATTAACATCGGAAGGCACGTTCCGACTATGGAAGTTAGTTTTTGGTCATAAATAAAATAATAAAATAACTATAATTATATTTTTAATATACTAAACATCTAAAAAGTACCTCAGATTGAAAATCTAAGAGTCAAAATGAGTATGTTGGGTCATGTTACCCATAGGCAATGCCTAACCATGACTAACGCGGGACAAGGATGAATGTTAATAATTATCCAATCAATAATTAGATACGTCCAGTAAACGCGCGAGTGGAGTTTTCTATATTTTGAAATGTTGCTCATATTTTAAATATGAGGGCACGGTTGAATCCACATCACTGGGATTCGATTAAGAGAGGCTTCACATCATCCACAATAAGTCTAGAGAAGAAGATATATTTTGTACATTTAAATGAATAATAAAATATATTTGTTATTTTATTTCTCTCAATTCATTTCTTCCAATGGACAAGTGTCAGGGGCTGGACCAATGATAAGTGAATCCATTTAATGTATTGACTCCTAAAATACATTGTAACAACACCATTGGAATTAGGAACATTTCTATAAAATGAACCCCCATTAATCACACATGCATGACTCACCCTACAACTATCTTATTTATATTGATGATGGAGAGGAGTGTTGGCACAACGTCACTAAGAGATGGAGTTTTGATAATGTCTCGTGACGCCAAGCACTTGGACAACATGACCGGTTCCAGCGAGAAAATGATGAGTGTCACCATATCAAGAACTGAAGGAAAACTATTGAGCATTAATATTTGAAGCCTATTTTGTGTAGGATGACCACCGACTCTTCCTCAATCGCAGGTGGCCTCCAATGATATTGAGGTAGGGTGTTTGGATTACAGTTCATCATTGATATTTTCCTTGCATCTGTTCGTTATAATAATAACTAGGATGGTGTTTGACAATCGAACAAGGCCCAAAATCCGGTCGCTCCATTTATGTTGCATTATTATGGGGTTGATTTCTGGAAAATGATGACAATGAGAAGATGGAGGCATCATGGAAGAAACAACTGAACTGTTGGCGCAACAAGTCGACGTTGGCTCAAGGAGACCCGTGATAATCAGCCTCGGGTGGTGGAGGGTGGCACGTGACGACGTGCCTTGATGGCTGGAGTCACCCGTCCAGATCCAACTGCGAGGACAATGGGAGGTGCCTGATGGCACCAGATGTGGCTACACCCACGTCTAGTGGGCCATAACAGGTGGACAGCTATGCGACCCCACGCCGCGTCGGGATGGTGGACCCCCAGTCGGCCAAACCGACAAACCATTACGGAGAGGGGATGCACCCCTTAGAGATGGAGGAAACGTCCCCACACCTATGAGGTCAGATGGGAATACCAGTCCTCATTCTGCTGGACATGGGATGGCCGAGTGAGCTAGGCTTGGCTATGGTTCGGGACGAACACACGGCCCAGTGGGACAACACTGGTAGGACGAGCCCCACCCAATGGGCAGGGAAAACCGCAGCATGGGCCCATTGAAAGAACCGAGCCAACCCTAACAGGATGAACCCAGTATAACAGGTCGGCCCTTAGTAGGTCATACCCAAGAAAGGTCCGGTAGACACTGGGACCCGTTGTGTCAAGACAACCTGATCGTGTCGAACTAGGCCCATACCCAACCAGTCACCAAATAAAGAAATGTGTGTAACTGAAAAACTAGTTGTCCATTTGACATGCCTTTTTTGGAATTGGGATCTATTTTTCAAAGGTATCCCTTTGGCATATTCAAGTGGGTATGACAAAGCCAGGACAGAGAAAGGTGAAATCACCCCCATCTCATGAAATGTGGTGTAACTAAAAGGCCAGACATCTGTTTGACAAAGCGTTTGGGGAGAAGAAACCCTTAGGATAAGGCATTCCATTTGTTATACTCCACCTGAGTTTTGGATAAGGCTGGAGTGTGGCCAGGTTGGATCGAACCTAAATCCAACCCGACCCTCAAAACTAAAATCCTTATAATTCATTGACTGGGCATATGATTGATGCGCTGTTTGTAGTGTTGGAACCCTTCCAACATGGTTGTCCATTATGATACAAATTTGTGGAACATTGTGGTAGTTTATGTATGATGGATGGATTGAGAAGAGGTTATCTAAAATGTGATATGAGGAGGAATTCAATGGTTGTCCATGTGGAAGAGGTTGGAGATAGAACATACGGAGGTTACTACAGAGTGATCCTATGTGGGTGAACACCAATTACGTGTGAGGAAAATCATGTCTGAGTTTGTGCTCAACGATCCGATGTGGGTCAATGAAAACTGATTATAGGTGGGATAAATATATGTGGGTTAGTGGGGATTAGTAACTATCAATCATCTGTTGGTCAGACTACATATAGTTAGCAGTAATTCCTCTCAACAGAATATGTTTACATAGCTTCTCCACTAATCATCTGTACATTCGTTCCATACTTATATAACTTTTTTGTGTTTATTTTTTTTAACATCATGGTGTTACCTTTTTGGTTCATTCAACATCATGATGTTATCTTCATGGTGTAACCTATGTGGTTCTTTGACCTCTACGGTTTTATCTTTGTAGTGTTATATATGTGGTACTTTTACCATATGTGGTTTTACCTTTGTGGAACATTTTCATTCGTGGTGTTACATTTGTGTCATTCTAAAATCATGTTTGCAGAATTACATTTTCTTAACTTAGGTATATTTATCGGCATATAACCATGTAGATTTGATGACTATTTTGTTCGTTGTGATTGAGGTCTTGTTTTGTGGTTTTCCCTTTATAGAACTGTGGGAGTCATTCAGGGGTCTCCGGGCCCCTACTCAGTATTGTTATATTCACCCCTACAAGGGTTTCACCAACTCCTTGTAGCGTTTTGTGCAGATGTTGGACACAATTGATCGAGGCTCAGGGTTCCAGGATTGGATAGTGCATATAGGTGGACCATTTGATTTGATGTGATGTAGGACTAATGATCGTTAGCTAAACATACCATTCAAGTAGGATCATCTGTGGATGTTCCAGGAATAGTTTCCTTGTTCTAGTTGTACTTATACATTCTTGTTGGGCTTGTTTTCTGGGCCCTTCATTTTCAATACACTTTTTACTACAACAGTTTAAATCGTTGTTTCATCTTTTCATGTTCCTAAATTGTCTTTTTGTACATGTTTAAAGGGAATTCCTTCCGATTAAGGGATACCCCTTTCTGGTGCTGTTCGCCAGCCCCTGGCATATAGAATGATCGTATAGGGTATTCATGGAATGGGCCCCATGGGATTGGTCTTGAAACCCCCACCTAAAGGGAGTCCTAAGAAGGGAGAGATACATACTATGTTGACCACCACCAATGGTGTCTAAACCATTATCCATTTATTTCATATATAATAGGATGTGTATAGTATATCACAACTAAATTTTCATCGTTTAATAGAAAAAAACTAATCCTAACATTGGTTCTTCATGGGAATCCTGACCAACCATACCTGCTCTATCCCAAGATAGAAATTTTTTATCCATAAACAACTTCTATAGTGAGGTAAGGGAAATGGGATAATGAAAATAGTGTGATATGTGTCCCATGAGATAGGATGAACCAAAGCATTAGTATTGACTTGGTTGAAACATCCAATTGATAAATGATATTTTCATTTTACCTTTATGTAAATAAGCTACCAATTATTCAAATAAGATTCATACATGGCCCGTCTAATGTAAACCATAACATAGAACCAATGTATCAAACTATGATATCCATAATGCTCACTACCATTGGAGTTTGTCCATTACGACCAATGAAAGGACTTGCAAGTATCACTCCCAACCTAATGTGAAATAAGATCCTCTAATCTATTGCCCGGTCTGCCACATAGGGGATCGAGTATCACTCCTGGCTTAGTACAACCATTTATCCAATGAGTACATCCATGATGCTTCTCTTTGGGAACATGAATCAATTTTATTGAGGTATTAAGAATTCATCATGAACCCATCTGATAATATCTGTAACACCAACAATGTATGGACAGTATATTAGGGAATTCAACACAAGAACAATTAGCCCATCCTTGGAATTCCTTAAAAGGAACTGAAGTATAACTCATGATTTTCATAATCGATTTAATGAATATAATTAAAAAATAGGAAAATCCAAGTAGTGAGAATTTAATAACATAGAAAAAAACTCTTAAATAGTGTATAACCCATATTCCCTTACATTTTTAGAGGTAAAAGGTAATACAAAAACAAATCCACACAAAATATCAAAACAGACCATTTAGAAAGTCATAAATGCTAACCCAAAAGAAAAACAAGGAATAACAGATAAATAACATTTCAAATATTAATACAGTACACCTTATTGTGGTGTTTTTGTCACGACCCGACCCAACGGGGCTCGAGCCGCGACTCCCCAAGCCCGCCTCCAATAGGCCAGGGGCTGGCGACTAGCACCGAGTAGGCTATCACACACATGGGAGGCATTAGCCTAAGGTACCTGTACACACGCACCCACAAACACCTCCATGCAACAGTGCAGATATATAGAAACTGAAAAGTAAATGCATGCATACAATCTATCCCAAACCAGAGTGCAACAGCAAAAGTACAATGGCAAAACAGGGCCCACCAAAAGGAAACTACAAAGCGCGTCCAACCTGCTCTGAAGAAGGGGAACGCTGCCACAAACACCCGCCGGAAATCTCGCTCGGCACAGCTCCGGTGAACACCCCGGTCAACTCGCTCACAAAGCTCCGCCTGCTCCGGGTCCTCCTGGGACTCCGTCAAAAGGCCTGTGGTCTGCACAAGACACAAACATGTGCGGGCAAAGCCCGTGCAGGGGTGAGTATAAACATACTCAGTAGGCACCCCAAAAACCCAAAACCCAAGGGAGCAACTGAAGGCAACAGTCCGCTCAACCCAGCCAGAGGGAACCCAGACGAGAGAGAAACTCCATCCCGTGACCATCCTCGGCTAAACACAACTAGTCAGCTCAGCTCAGCTCAGGTGTATGCCCATACATACACCTTGAACAATCCAGATATACACAGCTCACGCCACAAAGCCACAAGAGGTACCGACCTCATCACCAGCAATTGTCCCAACCAGGAGAGTACACCACGAACACTGTCATACTAGATGACACTCATCCGAGAGATACACTCCATCGGGATACTCACAAACATCTCAGACGCTCACCCGTGAGACCACGCTCATCGGATAGCATCACTGAGGAAACATCGCTGAAACAACATAACCACCAAACTCCTCGGATAGGGGATCGCCGCTAGGGTCCGCTAGGGGATACCAAGACCCACTCCGGTATACGTAGCTCACAGATAGGGAATCACTCCCAGGGTCCGCTGGGGGATACCACGACCCGATCTGGCATACGTAGTTATCACAGATAGGGGATCACACCCAGGATCCGCTGGGGGATGCCACAACCCGATCTGTCGCTCGACAGAAGCTCCACACTCAGATAGAGGATCATCGTCCATATAAAGATGGTCACGATGATACCGGAACCCTATCTGGTATAACTCGCGATGTAGGGGATCGAACCAACGATGCCGCAACCCTACCGAAACCACGCGCTGAGTAGGGGATCGCATAACCAACGATACCGCAACCCTACCGACATCAAGCGCTGAGTAGGGGATCGTATAACCAACGATGCCACAACCCTACTGTGCACGACCCACCACGTAGGGGATCATATTTCCGATGATGCCACAAACCCTACGGGATTAACCTGCAAGATAGGGGATCGCTGCCCGTGAAATAGGTGGTCACAGCGATACCAAGAACCCGATCTAGGGTAAAGATGCTAGAGGATCCACTTCGGGCCCACCGGAGGGATACCACAACTCTAACAGTTTAAACATCCCAACGAGAGGATCACAAACCCACACGAAGGTTGTGATGCCACACGAACCCTCGTGGGAACGAACCAAGGGAGAACCCTCAACCACTGCTGGTCCAAACGTCGCTAACCCGAGCGACCCGCCACAACGCCACACTGCGCACCTCCTAGGCCAAAACCGAAGCCACCATCGCGTTCCACGCGGAAAAACTCGCAGGATAGGCTGCTTACTCGCCCGAAACGGAGCACCGGTGAAAAAGGCACTATTCACCGTAGCTAGCTCGTGCGGGGCCCACACAACGATCCCGAAACCCATTGAGCGGACCATACCACGATGATCCCCTCGGAAAAACAGGCGGAATCGACTACTCACTCGCCCAAAACGGACACCCGGTGAAAAAGGTACTATTCACCGAAGGCCGGCTCGGGTGGGGCCCACGCCTGGATTCCGAAACTCATCGAACGGATCGCACCATTGCGATCCTCTTGGAAAAACACACAGGATCGACTATTCATCTGCCAAAATCGGACTCCTGGTGCAAAAGTTGCGTTTCTCCGCAAACGCCAAAACACGGCCTCGTGGGGCCCGCACCCCGTTCGCAAACCCAACACCCGGAAACAATCTCAAAAAGTCCGTCGTACCATCAGGGTCTCAACGCCACTGACGGCACGTCAATCGGACGCTCCGGGTAGAAGTTACAACGGCCCGAAGTCGTAAAATAATAAAATAATATTATTTTATACGACGTTTCTCGCTCCCGGGCCACGATCCCGAACCTTTAAACCCTCGAACCCATACCGGAGGGTTCGCCTCGTCGTCAGGGTCACGTCGCCGCAAACGGCACGCGAATCCGACTCCCGAGGTGCAAGATACGGGGGTTTAAAGACCCCCGTATGCGAAAAACTGGCCGGACCGGCCCGGACCGGCCGCCGCCGCCGGCCCGCCCTGGCCGGCGGCGCTCTGCCGCGCGCCCCCGCGGCTCCGCCGCGGGCCGCCGCGCTGGGCGGCCGGCCGCCGCGGCTCCGCCGCGCGCCGCCGCGCTGGGCCGCCGGCTGCCGCGGCTCCGCCGCGGGCCGCCGGAATCCGCCGGCGCCGGCGCCGCCGCGCCGGTGCCGCGCCGGCGGATCTTCTGCGGACCGCCGGGGGCACCCCGGTGGTCCGTTTTGCGATCCGAAGGCGCCTACGCGACCCTCGGGACCCGATCTACACTGCTACGGCTTCAATTTACAGAAAAACGCAGCAAAAACGGGATCGGGGATTAAAACTCAAACCGCCTACCTCGCGGGCGAAACGCCGACGTTCTGCCTCAGATCCGCGCTCCAAAGCTTCCGCTGCGCGCTCCTGGAACGTCCGCCGTCGAATTCTGAGCTCGTGGGCGCTCCGTTTTCTCGATTCGGCAGAGTGGCGGCGAAGAACGACGAAGAACAGCGAAGAACGATAAAAGGGGGGGGGGGGGGCGCTGATATTTATATCAGCCGCCCGCCGGCGCCAAACCAGCCTCGGACCCGACGCCCGATGCGAACAAAAGTAAGGTCACCCCTAGGGTAAACGCGCCGTTCTGAACGCAACGGCGGTCTCAGATTTTTCATCCGAGACTCCGTTCAAAAGTTATTTGAGCCGACGCTCGCACACAAACTTGCCACTTATTTACGGAAACGCCCCTGGTGGCGTTTCTCACCGCAGGCCCGCGCCCGCAAAGTTTACACCCCGCCTAGGGTAAACGGCACGTTCCGGACGCAACCGTTCCCTCAGATTCCCGTTCTGAGCTACCGTTTAGGAGATATCACACCCCCGCCATGTGCATAGTATAAAAATACTTAATATTTTTATAAAATTAATTCCGGGCACACCGGGCCTCGGAATCGCACGCCGTCTTCGCGCCTAGCTCTGGAATTATTCGTAGAAATATTCCAATGTCTGACAGGGCCAAAAACCCGAGTCGCTACATCCTCCCCCCCTTAGAACTTTTCGTCCCCGAAAATCCCTAAGCACAAGGAAAGCGACTGGACTCTCAACTGGGTCTCACACACCAGCGAGCTCACCAACAAACAACCACTCAGGGTCTTACCAACGCCCTGAACAAAACTCGAGCAAACAAACAAAGGAAAGAGTACCGCTAAACAGTGTCTGACAAACTACTGCAGTAAGTAGAAAAGAAACAAGGCGTACCTCTATCCATCTGTGGTGCCTCTGGGTCGACTGCCTCCAGGGCATGCAACTGCCCTCGCCCTCGGCCACCAGCTCCCTGAGCTTGGCATGAACCACCTGGGGGTGGGGGTTGTGGCAATTGGTACTGTCTACCACCGCCTCCTGCTGCACCAGCTCCGACGCCACGTCCGACGCCCTGCGGACCTCCTTGCTCGAGACGCTGCCTCTGCCAAGGCGGTCCATCGACTGGCTCCCTCTCAGCAGCACGTCGGGTCGCACAATCTCTAGCAAGATGTCCCCAACCATCGCAAGCGTAACACCGCCTCTCCTGCGGCTGACCAAAACTGGCCTGCGAGCCCTGTGAGCCCTGTGAGCCCTGAGGCTCAGATCCTCCATCCTGGGGTCGCCTCCTGAAACGTCGGCCACGTCCAGACCCCTGAGTCTGTCGTCGGCTACCAGATGCCGATCTGACCGACGAAGTCTCAGCTCTCGCGTGCCCAGCACCAACAGGAGAGATCTGCTCAGCCAGAAAGCTCTCCACCACCAGCGCTCGCTCCAGCACTCCAGCATAGGTGGGCAGGCACAAGGAAACCACACCTGCTCGGATGTCCCTGCGTAGGCCCTACTCGAAGGTCCGAGCCCTAAAGAACGGGTCTCGAACCATATCCAGGGAGTAGCGCGACAGGTCTGTAAACCTCGCTGAGTACTCCGACACAGTCATGCTCTCCTGTCGAAGCTGCAGAAGCTCCTGGATCCGCACTGACCTCAGCGTCACCCGATAGAACTCCTCCCTGAAGAGCCGCTCAAACTCTGCCCACGTGAGCGTCTCCTCGTCATGGGACTGCATCACCAAACTCCACCATCGCCCGGCCGAACCATGCAGAAGGCTCGCCGCTAGGACCACCATCTGATCTGGAGGTGTCCTCACTAGGAGGAAAACTCGGGTGACTGCCTCAAGCCAGTCATCAGCTGCCTGGGGGTCTGGATCACCCCGAAACCTCAGAGGTCGCTGCCTCTGGAACTCGTGCAACGCACTCAGCCTGCGTGCAACCTCGTCCTGCACCGCCGGCACAACCAGCTGCTCGACAGGTGGTGGCTCAACTGGCAGACCACCAGGAGGTGCAACCTCAGAACCTGCGCCCTGCTCCACAGCCACTACACGGGGTGGGTCATCAGCACAATCCTGCTGCGGAACCCTCACTGGCTGTCGTCGTGGAGGCATCCTGAAATACATTCAAGACACACCACAGTCAAAGAGTATATCTGGAGAGCTGACTCAAGAAGGACAAGGAAAAACCAAAAACCCAGTCCTATATGATGCATGTACCATGATGTCCCCGCGACCAGTGTACGAATGTCCCGAGTCGAAAGGCAGGTTATCAGAGTCCTGGTGTATGGATACGTCGGCCGCCGCACCAACACTGGAGTCCCTGGCCTGAAAGCCGAACTCGAAACACCCTAACACTGCCGCTATGCAACCCAAACCAACTCACAGCTAGACCAGCTACGCTCTGAGATCCCAAAGGTGGAACCTCCTCTGATTCCACTCTGTCATGACCCGACCCAACGGGGCTCGAGCCGCGACTCCCCAAGCCCGCCTCCAATAGGCCAGGGGCTGGCGAGTAGCACCGAGTAGGCTATCACACACATGGGAGGCATTAGCCTAAGGTACCTGTACACACGCACCCACAAACACCTCCATGCAACAGTGCAGAGATATAGAAACTGAAAAGTAAATGCATGCATACAATCTATCCCAAACCAGAGTGCAACAGCAAAAGTACAAGGGCAAAACAGGGCCCACCAAAAGGAAACTACAAAGCGCGTCCAACCTGCTCTGAAGAAGGGGAACGCTGCCACAAACACCCGCCGGAAATCTCGCTCGGCACAGCTCCGGTGAACACCCCGGTCAACTCGCTCACAAAGCTCCGCCTGCTCCGGGTCCTCCTGGGACTCCGTCAAAAGGCCTGTGGTCTGCACATGACACAAACATGTGCGGGCAAAGCCCGTGCAGGGGTGAGTATAAACATACTCAGTAGGCACCCCAAAAACCCAAAACCCAAGGGAGCAACTGAAGGCAACAATCCGCTCAACCCAGCCAGAGGGAACCCAGACGAGAGAGAAACTCCATCCCGTGACCATCCTCGGCTAAACACAACTAGTCAGCTCAGCTCAGCTCAGGTGTATGCCCATACATACACCTTGAACAATCCAGATATACACAGCTCACGCCACAAAGCCACAAGAGGTACCGACCTCATCACCAGCAACTGTCCCAACCAGGAGAGTACACCACGAACACTGTCATACCAGATGACACTCATCCGAGAGATACACTCCATCGGGATACTCGCAAACATCTCAGACGCTCACCCGTGAGACCACGCTCATCGGATAGCATCACTGAGGAAACATCGCTGAAACAACATAACCACCAAACTCCTCGGATAGGGGATCGCCGCTAGGGTCCGCTAGGGGATACCAAGACCCACTCCGGTATACGTAGCTCACAGATAGGGAATCACTCCCAGGGTCCGCTGGGGGATACCACGACCCAATCTGGCATACGTAGTTATCACAGATAGGGGATCACACCCAGGATCCGCTGGGGGATGCCACAACCCGATCTGTCGCTCGACAGAAGCTCCACACTCAGATAGAGGATCATCGTCCATATAAAGATGGTCACGATGATACCGAAACCCTATCTGGTATAACTCGCGATGTAGGGGATCGAACCAACGATGCCGCAACCCTACCGAAACCACGCGCTGAGTAGGGGATCGCATAACCAACGATACCGCAACCCTACCGACATCAAGCGCTGAGTAGGGGATCGTATAACCAACGATGCCACAACCCTACTGTGCACGACCCACCACGTAGGGGATCATATTTCCGATGATGCCACAAACCCTACGGGATTAACCTGCTAGATAGGGGATCGCTGCCCGTGAAATAGGTGGTCACAGCGATACCAAGAACCCGATCTAGGGTAAAGATGCTAGAGGATCCACTTCGGGCCCACCGGAGGGATACCACAACTCTAACAGTTTAAACATCCCAACGAGAGGATCACAAACCCACACGAAGGTTGTGATGCCACACGAACCCTCGTGGGAACGAACCAAGGGAGAACCCTCAACCACTGCTGGTCCAAACGTCGCTAACCCGAGCGACCCGCCACAACGCCACACTGCGCACCTCCTAGGCCAAAACCGAAGCCACCATCGCGTTCCACGCGGAAAAACTCGCAGGATAGGCTGCTTACTCGCCCGAAACGGAGCACCGGTGAAAACGGCACTATTCACCGTAGCTAGCTCGTGCGGGGCCCACACAACGATCCCGAAACCCATCGAGCGGACCATACCACGATGATCCCCTCGGAAAAACAGGCGGAATCGACTACTCACTCGCCCAAAACGGACACCCGGTGAAAAAGGTACTATTCACCGAAGGCCGGCTCGGGTGGGGCCCACGCCTGGATTCCGAAACTCATCGAACGGATCGCACCATTGCGATCCTCTCGGAAAAACACACAGGATCGACTATTCATCTGCCAAAATCGGACTCCTGGTGCAAAAGCTGCGTTTCTCCGCAAACGCCAAAACACGGCCTCGTGGGGCCCGCACCCCGTTCGCAAACCCAACACCCGGAAACAATCTCAAAAAGTCCGTCGTACCATCAGGGTCTCAACGCCACTGACGGCACGTCAATCGGACGCTCCGGGTAGAAGTTACAACGGCCCGAAGTCGTAAAATAATAAAATAATATTATTTTATACGACGTTTCTCGCTCCCGGGCCACGATCCCAAACCTTTAAACCCTCGAACCCATACCGGAGGGTTCGCCTCGTCGTCAGGGTCACGTCGCCGCAAACGGCACGCGAATCCGACTCCCGAGGTGCAAGATACGGGGGTTTAAAGACCCCCGTATGCGAAAAACTGGCCGGACCGGCCCGGACCGGCCGGTCAGGCCGGCCTGGACCGGCCCGGACCGGCCGGTCAGGCCGGCCTGGACCGGCCGCCGCCGCCGGCCCACCCTGGCCGGCGGCGCTCCGCCGCGCGCCACCGCGGCTCCGCCGCGGGCCGCCGCGCTGGGCGGCCGGCCGCCGCGGCTCCGCCGCGCGCCGCCGCGCTGGGCCGCCGGCGGATCTTCCGCGGACCGCCGGGGGCACCCCGGTGGTCCGTTTTGCGATCCGAAGGCGCCTACGCGACCCTCGGGACCCGATCTACACTGCTACGGCTTCAATTAACAGAAAAACGCAGCAAAAACGGGATCGGGGATTAAAACTCAAACCGCCTACCTCGCGGGCGAAACGCCGACGTTCTGCCTCAGATCCGCGCTCCAAAGCTTCCGCTGCGCGCTCCTGGAACGTCCGCCGTCGAATTCTGAGCTCGTGGGTGCTCCGTTTGCTCGATTCGGCAGAGTGGCGGCGAAGAACGACGAAGAACAGCGAAGAACGATAAAAGGGGGGGGGGCGCTGATATTTATATCAGCCGCCCGCCGGCGCCAAACCAGCCTCGGACCCGACGCCCGATGCGAACAAAAGTAAGGTCACCCCTAGGGTAAACGCGCCGTTCTGAACGCAACGGCGGTCTCAGATTTTTCATCCGAGACTCCGTTCAGAAGTTATTTGAGCCGACGCTCGCACACAAACTTGCCACTTATTTACAGAAACGCCCCTGGTGGCGTTTCTCACCGCAGGCCCGCGCCCGCAAAGTTTACACCCCGCCTAGGGTAAACGGCACGTTCCGGACGCAACCGTGCCCTCAGATTCCCGTTCTGAGCTACCGTTTAGGAGATATCACACCCCCGCCATGTGCATAGTATAAAAATACTTAATATTTTTATAAAATTAATTCCGGGCACACCGGGCCTCGGAATCACACGCCGTCTTCGCGCCTAGCTCTGGAATTATTCGTAGAAATATTCCAAAGTCTGACAGGGCCAAAAACCCGAGTCGCTACAGTTTTCTTATAGAAAATATATTTCAATCAATAAATTAATATATATTCATTTATGAAATCTAAATCCACCATAAATAAACATATCAAAAATGGGTGGGTTTTAAATATGTGTTGATAAAAATATAATAAATAAATAAATTCTCACACTACAGTTGTTGATTTAAGAGAGTATGATACATTAATATAACATGAAATATTATTAAAACCCTCCCCAAGCCATTTCAGGTTGTGAAATAACCTCAATCCATATTAAGAGATATATAAGGAACTATAATGATGAATATGAAATTTAATTTATTCCTATTATTTATTCAAAAGATACGCCGGTTATTACCGATGTGAAGAACATGAAATCATTTTAAAAATGTGAAAAAAAGGTAATAGATATAGGATACCAACCATATACCATGGAAAACCCACATGTCTAATACAAAGGATTTATTTGGTATGTTTCTAGATAAATTGATGAAAAATAAATCATGCATACAAATATGGAAAATGATCTCACATTAAAATATCAGCATGAGATGGATGATAAAAAAATAACAAAAGTATGATGAATATTTAGATAAACATAAGTATTCTATATGTACTTATGACACTCTAAAATTGAAACAGATGGAGGATATAGGGAAAAGCATAGGTTAAATTTTGGAGAATCCATATGAGTGTGGGAGGAGGTAGAGTTCAAATGAAATATGAGATGATTAAGGTGGAATTTATAATCTATGTTCATTTTGTGTGAAAACATAATTTAACCCATTATATAAGGGTGCATGGTTTTGTCTTACAGTAGGCCAAACTGTGCCCCAACCTTGCTTAAATAACTGACCAAGTATGAACCAGTCATTGATGAGGAACACAGTTTGTCTAACCTTATAAAAACTATGTGAATATCCACATTAAAAATTATGTAGTTGGTTTCCCTATTAGGTGTATACATTTTCCTGGTGAGACAAAACTGTGTGTTACATCTTGATCCACTGATTTAGGTCATTATGTTTCTCATAGGGAATCATGTTTCCATACAAAACATCACCCCCTGACAGTTCCCTCAAAATCAATTTTTCTAGTTTTGACACTATCCAAACTAGATAAAACTCCCAATGTACACTGTTAGACTTGAACCACATCTAAAAGAAATAAATTTAACTGTTACAACCCTTGTAATTATGGTATGATTCTTCGTCTAAATAAATAGAAAATCCTGAAAACACCAAACCCTAAATTCCCTAAAAATATTATTCTATTAAAAATATGGGATGCTATAATAAAACCACCTTTGAACATTTCATACAAATTAATTCAAGGTCAAATGAAAGTAAAATCACTTGACCTACTCATGTCATGAAATATCATTCAATCTTCGATGTTGTGTTTCCAAACTCCCAATGTGGCTCAAAGAGACAACATAGAATATTATAAATAAACTAAAGACACTAAAACTCATTTTTTATTTTCAAAAATATTGATTTCAGATAAATCCTTCCAAATAACACCGATCTAGACACATTATATCCACAACTTTACATAATCCACACGACCTAAGATTCTTCAATAGTATGTTATGGAATTTTAAATTTTGATTTCAACATTTTGTATATATACATTTACAATATCCCTTCAAAATGTGATCATATTCTTCCAACGACACTATTGAAATTAGGCATGATTCAGGAAATGGTTTATTTGAGTCTGATCATTATTGACAAACACCTAGAATTACATGTTAAGACATTGTTGGCAGATTATTCATAAAATTAATTCCTTATATGGCCTACCCATTTGTCGATATAAACTCAATTCATATAACTAGAGTTATCTAGGTTAGTTCTCAATTAAGAATGGGTGAATCTTTTTAGGTTTTCTTTAGAGAAAACACGACTTTAAATAATCACACATCAACATGAACATAGTTTATAGATGATCCATTTTTCAATGATCATCACACACATAACATATTATCCAATCCTAAAAAATGCATGGTGTCACCTTGTAGAAAATATTGATGTCCCGGGAGCTTACCTAAGGAAATCCATACCACTACTCTTAAAATTAATATATTTTGACAGGGAAAACCGTCCACATTTTGAAGAAAATAGCTTATTAAAAAGTGTATCATTTCTCAAAAATCAAGTCAAAAGAAACATCTAGTTTCTATGCTTTCATCCATGGTGTTTCTATATTTAGTTTATGTATCACTCAGGAAAAACCACTCTCTAATTGAATAATAGGCTTCAGAATCACACCCTGGTAGAGACCACTTAACATTCCCATTAACTTTTAAAATTTTATCTTCTCATTAGACAACTGCTCTAATAGTGAATCTAGACAATACCAAGATATGAGACATTCTCTTAATTAAAATGTGAGTACACTTAGTATATTTAAAAGATATATTAAAAATATACTATACACCTTTACCATAATGTCTGTGATGTTATTAGTAGTGTTTTAAATAGAACATCTGAAATGAAAAATGGGAGGATTGATGAATAAGTAGACCACCATAAAAGTTTATGGAGGAATCCTCCAATATATTTTTGTTGACTGCTTACAAAGTCTTATTAAAGAAATACTACCCCCATTCACATCAATATCCACTAATGTTACTTCCTAATAAAAGGAGAATATGAAAGAAACCTACACGTATGAAAATTAATTATTTTGTTGCATCACAACATTAATGAAATTCCAATCGTTCCAGCCACATGGAATACTGAGAGAATCACTGACCAATCAAGAAGGCTCTTCTTGTTTATTTGGGTCCTAGATTGATGTATATATTTAAATAGAATTATGTGTGCCCCAACCATTAGAGTTTCATATTTTGAGTAGTTGATGAGAGTGGCAACACATCCAATTACACACACTCTATTGACCAATACTGTGGTTATTTTATATGGGAGAAACACTATGAGAAATGAAAAACCAATGGGAAGGTACCTTGAATTTTCATGAACCCTTAGATCATAATTCCACTAGGCATATGCATAATGCTCTCCAATTCACATATTAATTTGTTATGATTTTTGGTAGAAAATAACTAAGCAGATCATCGTACTAAATACATGATCATCTTCAAAAAATCATCTTCAACATTGGGATGATATTGATTTTGATAGATGGTAAAATCCCATGAATCTAAAGATGGAACACATTCAATGTATTAAAAAAATTTAAATTATTAACAGTGAACTAACATTTATTGATGTACCATTTAAAATAATTATGGGTATCTTGTGAATCAACGAATAATAATCTGAGTAAAGAGAATAATAAAGGCACATATATCATAATATTAATAGGCGTAAACAGTTCTTGATTAATATATCTCGTGGCATGCAAAAACTGTCACCAAAATAAACATTACAACATATTATTTCTATCCAATATAATGATGTACTATGTCATATATCACAAAATTTGTATAATATGGGAGGTTCAGATGATGTACTTATGTGTATGACTAGACACTCACCGTGTATAGCTCAGTAGAATTGATCGTTTTATAATGACCATAGCTGAAAAAAGGTCAAACAACACAAGATCACCCATCCATCAAAGGGTGTTATTTCAATATCTATCTATCTTACATGGATAATGTATCCCAAATAGTTATATATGATAAATATTGTAAATGGAAACTAGAAAATTCTTTAAACAACTAAGGGATCCCCTTAAAACATGATTTCCATTAAAGAATCAGAAACTGTCAACCCTACCAAGGGATCACAATAGAAAACATCAGTAGGCTAAAGGTAATATCACTATGGTTCATGTTATGGAAAATTAGGTAATGTAAAATGTTCATCATCATGTTCTAAGTAACAATGTTGAGGTATTTAAACAACTCTTACCATAGGGGTAAGACCTAGAATATCTATTATGTTTTAATATTAGGTAATTAAACAAAAACATGATTATTACCTTAGGAATTTGAAGGATTATATTTATGGAAATCTAGTACCAGTGACTAAGAAAAAGTAGAACAGAAAAATTACTATATATTTTTAATTAACATTATCATTTATAAAAATCAGTTTATAATTATGCTATTTTTTCACATAAGCATCATTTTATCATAAAACAATTATTTATATGGCCCTATAAAAAATTGATTAAGATTCTTTATAATATGTTGGTTCTTTATTTAATGCTATTAATAAACATGTAACAGTCCTATCAAAGTGAATATTTTAAATCACCACTTAATTTATAGCATAACATACCCATGTAGGTTTAACATTTATGAAACACCAAAATAATTGTGACCTACAGTGGATTGTTTGATCCATTTAGTGTTCATAAAAACCACCCAAACATTTATGAATTTATCTTTTGAATACACCCATAGTGGATTCATCTATTTAAGAACTTTTCCCAGCAGATCTACATGGTTCAAGTCATTCATTTATAAATTTTATCCACATGAGTCTGTATGCCCATGTAATAGAGGTTCATGTTGTTATAATTCAATACCATTCCATTAATGTCAAAATACCAACAATTTACATTTTTTATACTTCCTATATATAAGGATAATAATATAACATAAAAATTTATGGGTTACTACCTTCAATCTATAAAGAACCAAAAATAAATGAATCATATTGTAATTTCCCTTCTAACCACAACCATTTCCCCATGATAAAAAAATAAAATTAATCCTCTTCAATATTTATATTAAATTAATTAAATAAACAAGATGTTTCAAAATTGGTTTTATTTTACGGTTTATGATCTACATATTTATAAAGCACTAATGTACATTAGGAAATAGGAATCATGGACCAATACAAACCACAATTTTTTTTAATAAATGTGACATTAAATAACTATAACATTTACATTATGTTGTTTACGTATATATTATGCATAAATAATATTTCAATTATATGGGGTTTCAATTTAAATTTATAGACACACATGCACCTTACAAATTATTAATTGACTCCAATTTAATCACTAACATTATGATTCATAAAAAAAAGGAAAAAAGAGAATCATGTAAATGGGTACAATGTCTAAAATATAATCACATAATTCTTGTACGAAATCATTCATTATAAAAAAATATTATGAATAAATATTATGCATGGATAAATAATACATAAAAATAAAAACACAACTACATGATAATAGTGAAACTAAAAATATGTAAGCCTATGAAAACTCTCAAAAAAGCATATTAATTAAAAATTGAGACATTTTATGAATAATAATAAAATGAAACACTCAATCACTTATAAGCTGATCATTCAACAAAATACACTTCTAGTTGAATATAATTGGAATGAAAATAAACAACTAATAAAATTAATAATTCCAATAACATGAAAATATAATATTCAGGGAAAGTCATGCACATGACATGACAATTATAATGTATCTATCATTATGAAAGGAATGATAATTATATAAAATTCCTAGAAAAAATAAAAATACATGGATTTTAGAAATTAGTATGAAGAATAATGTACACCAATCAGCAAGGTGAGAACAAAATTTACTGTAATAACAAAAATATGGACAACTATCCCATCCCCAGCAAATATGAAAAATCCCAATAAATGGGGTGATCACTCAGATGAATGACTATTACCAGTGAATTGACACATTCCTAGTCTCATGACTGAAACCCCTAAATAGTATGAATAAAACAAAACATTAGATATTACCTTGTAATATTCTTGAATAACTGACCACTAATCTGGTACCCTAACCAGTCACCACATCGCCTAAAGCACATCTCCTAATAAGCTTGAGTATTCTGACAAGCATCGATGGTATAATAGTGGTATGGTGGATAGACTCTACCTTCAATTGTAAAGGGAAAAAATGATATAATATTAGTTATCAAATGAACAGATAGTAGTACATGCGGTAAAAAATATAACTAACACATGAATAATAAATAAAATAACTTATTATACATACTTATATGTCAATATGTAACTAAACATGAATTCATTTAAGGTGACTATACCACGTAAAGAAGTAAATATTTAAAATAAGATACATCAAAATAAAATCTTAATTATTTACAGATCGGTCATATGACATATGGATAATATCCATGAGAATCATATGTATCAGCTTATTCATGTTCTCTTAACTCATAATTTGAAGAGTGACTCCTCAAAAAAATCATCCATGGAAATTTGAACATGAATATCTACTCAGGTATGAAAATGAGTTAGAGGTTTGAGTAGGGTGTGTGATATACTCAGTTGTACCCCACTATAGATGTATAAAGAAAAATCAATTTCATGCTTCTAATAAAATAAGTGTAAATATATAAAAAGTAAAGTAACATTGAAAAATATATAAACTAACAATTCATTCTCTATTTCAATAATGCTCGCAAACCCAACCATTCATACATATTCCTAATACAAAAGATGACTTAATTGCAAACAACATAAACAAAGACGTAAGGGGAAGGTGATCATGAAAAAAATATAAAACTCGTCTCAAAAAATGGATACAACCAAAGCTTGTGGGTTGTCTTAGAGGATGAGTCACATTGATAAAAAGTAAATTAATTTTTTATTTTCCACAATGAATCTATAGAATCGTTAAATAGGCCGAATCTTGGGGACATCCTAGGAGGACATAAAAAAGAACTCATTTATCCCATGAAGTGTTCCATAATACTCACTTCCATCAGAGTCGATCCAATGGGACCAATGGAATGCTTAAAAATTATCACTCACAAAATAATATGAGACAACAACCACATATCCCTTAACTAGTATCTCGTGTAGTGGAACTTTTCTCACATGTGGTCTAATACAACTATCTATAAAATTTGACCACCCATGGTGCTTCCCCAACGGAAATGACATCACTCATAATGAGGTATGAAGAATTCATGGTGAGCATTCCTTGACATACAAGTATCAAACCTAGTATAATCATATTCTATTAGTGAACATTTAACAATACCAATGAGTCTATCCATTGAATTCTATTGATGGAACCCAATTATCACTCGTAACATTCATAATTCATTTGATTAGTTTAATTGAGCAATACACAATGAGATGTAATGAGAATCCCAAATCAATGGGGAAAGAACATTAAGAGATCATATTATATCCCCCATTTCTTTTTAGATGTAAAAAAGGTAATAAATGTTATAAGTCCACCACACATATCAAAAAAACAATAAGAAATCCATCACCCCGAACCAAAATTAAAAACACATAATAACCCACAAATCACTTTCCAATTTGATGATATAAAACATGATTGTGGGTATTTATTATAAAACATGTATTTTTATTCATAAAATTGCATTATTAAACATTAGGGATTCAAAATCCAACACAAACCATAATAATATGACCTCAAACATGTTTTTATATATAACCTATAGTAAATATTTAATACAAAAAATAATATGAAATTCCCAATAGGTGGCCCTGACCAAGGAAGAATAATTTATTAAACATGAATAATTAAGATAAACCCAAGTCATATTCGGGATGAGTTCATAAACGTAAACCATATAATAAGGATTATATTGAAGCATAAGGTAGTCTATGCAATTTAATTTTCCAAAAGTTAATATTTAGAATATTCACTATGTATTTCTGACATGAATCACATGAAAACATTATATAAAAGTGAAAAAATAGAAAGGAAATATATATACCACAAAATATACTCCATGGATATCCCACATAACCAATGATGCTGTTTGTTTTTTTGGCTCTTGATAATCTGATGAAATAGACATCCAACATTAAATTCTTGAAATGATATGGCACCATAATAGCATAGTTAGAGGTATGATAAAAAAATCATTTAATCGAATAGGAACATAAAGTATACAAATAAAAAACCATAATGAACAATTGCACTACAATCAAAAAATGGATGCAGGAGGTAGTGAATATCTTATGGTAAGATTCAGAGAATCCTTATATAAGATAAATGGTGATGAGTCCACTAGAATGTAGAGAGGAGAAAATAAGGATAGAGAAATTAGGTTCACTAATGGATAAAAATCAATTTCTAGAAAAAGAAAGGGGTAAATTATTTGGTTATACAAATGGCCCATCCAGACATAAATTGGGCTTAATGAACCATGAAATAAGAAACCCCACACATTTTAGGTGCATAGTTTATTGAAGTTTATTCAAATTGAATGAAAAAAACCCACTATAAAAAACCTATATTTAGTTACACCTCCAAGCATCTATGTTTTAAAATTTAGTCCAAAACATGTGATGTTTCTTTAACATCTAGTTTCACTTCACCTTTTACTAATGGACTACACAGTTTCCAACAAACAAAATGCAAAAAGAATGCTCTATCAAATTCAGAATTTTAGGGTTCAGAAATTCAGAAACATGACATACCACATAAGGGCCCCATTGTGAAATGAACTATACATATAAAAGAATCAAATTAATTTTTTTCCACATTATGAATTATTATTTTACTCTTTTTAATAAAAATTAGTTTCCCTAAAATTGAAAATTTTATATTATCTAATAATTCAATATAATTTATGAACATTGTCCGATAAATATAAATCCCACATGAATCCATGAAAACATATAATATATTTTTTTATTTAAATATTTTTTTGTAAAGGACATAACTCACTTCCACAAAACCAAAAGTTATATTCTAATATGATAGTGAAATAACATTTTAAAATAAGTAAAACCAACCACATATTGGTAGAGACCATGTAAAAAACCAATGGGAATTTTTTTTATTTTGAATCATTTATTACATAAAATCCATAACAAAATTTTCGAAAATAAAAATGAATTCCCCACTTGTTTTCTATATATTCCCACATAATATCCCATTTATCTTCAATGAGAAAATATTAATCTCCTTCTTCATATTACCTCTCTCCAAGAGTCCTCCAAAGGTGTCCCCAAGACCTCCAAAATCCCCTCATAAGCATTTGGAAGAACCCTCCCATGGTAAGGGATCCAAACATTCTCTTAATTAATCGATTATATTAATTACAATATACAATGTAACTCATATTACAATAGTGGGTACATATCCTCATATAACCTGTATTACACATATGATTTAAAAATGATTATAGACCCATTACTCTTTAATTAATCATTCTATGAGCACTTATATGCACTCGTCTAGCTGCTGAAATTTATCTGTAATTTTTCATGCTAAACAAATTACATAGTGAATGTCGATGCTTATTAAATTCCAAGGTTTTTCATATTTTTACACACATATATAAGTTATTAGGTACATCTATGTATTTAATTTACACTTCATGATTATTGAATAATATTTTATGAATAATTTTTCCATCTTCTAGGATATATTTTGAGCACTTACACACAAGAATGAAAAGTAAGTGATTGGTGAACAAAGAATTATATATTGCTCTAATACATTGAGAAATGATTTAATCTCATTAAAAATATTTCACGGGATTATGGATTGATAATAATTCATCATTGGACGTTTTCCAAGAAGATGTATGGTCAATAATCCTTGACCAATGTTTAGGATGAATTATTTTTTTTCCACATTTCCTATGTTTCTATTATGTTTTGATTTTATTTGAGGCCGCATTTTTAATGTGGATGATTCTCATGAATTTTATGTACCTTTAACGTTATTATAGTATAAAAAGTAATATTTCCATCATGTTATTACATTTTTTTCACATTGTATTCATTATAGAAAAATACTTTCATATGTTTTTCATTAGATTAACCATAGTTGTTTTAAAATATAATGAATTTCATAACCTTGTAAAAGATGTATTCAATAATGATGTAGTATCCAATGTTCATGATTTTTTCCAATGTAATAAATTTATAAATACATTATAAATCTTCATCATCTAGATTATTTTATGTTTATTCTTATGTAATAAATCATAAAGTAATGTGTTTTAAATAGAATTGCTGTATTAGTTTCTATGAAACAAAATATTATGTATTTTTTTTATTAAGATAAAAAAAATATAGAAAATTTATTTTGTATAATAATATGTTTAATAATAAGTACATAAATTATTTTAATGAATAATGTAAGTGGTTTCCACGGTTATAAATCTGTTTCCGGAAAATACAAGTGGATGTGGATCTTGCACATATTTACCAAGGGTAAACCCCAAAAAACCCCACGTTTATATAGACTTTACAATAAACTAGTGAATGGAAATAGAAAAATTTTCACACCTAGATTGACACACATGGGGGATAGTCTTTGGATAACTTTCAATCACATTATGAACCATTATAATAGGTATAAAAATTCCAATAATTGTATATGATAGAAAATAGTTCATAGAAAACATAGATTGATGACATGAAATAAATATATTGTGTAAATATATGTAATTCAATTGATATCCATATAACATGATTTTATTTTCTTTTAGGTGATTATTTATTAAAAAATAATTACCTTAAATTTTCCCAAAATTCTAGCCAACATCATGATATAGGAGGAACCGAGTAAACAACCAATGTGTAGTGAAATTTGATGAATTTCGAAATGAGATTCCCAACTCGATGGAATTAGGATTAAGTAAATTCATGAAAATACTTTCTCAACTAGCATAGGATCTAAATAGAAACATTTATTTGGTGGATCTCCAATATCCCTCAGTAAATAAAAATCATTAATTGAACCCACAATACAATAATGGCATTCTATATTCAATGGACTGTTCCATCCATTAAGCATAGAAGAATATATTAGATATTTTGATAATAAATTGTCTATCATTCAATATATTCAGCCAGATAATTTTATAACCAGTATTTAATTTGTAGAGGGAAAATATGATCAATAGTGGAAATTATTCCGGAACAAAAATCCTATTGTATAGATCAATGTGATGGTATGAAAGGAGTTTTGAAAATCATTTTCAATAATTAAATTTATTATACTATGAATATTCAAATGGAAAGTGATATAATCAACCTCATGACAAATAATGTTGAATAAATCAGGAAATATTAGGAAAATATAAAAATATTTTCATTATATTCATTAATCATTGAAATTTCGCTAAAATTATATGTTATTATAATTATTAATGGAAAACACCATGTTAATGAAAAGGCACAATGATCCTTAATATTGATTGCTATTACAAAAATGTAGGATGTGACATCAATGTAATAATGGAGATCATTGAATCGAAAAGTTAACATTTGGATAGTAAATTTAAGATCGATTTTAATTATAGTTGAAAAATTGATAAATCAAAATGTTCTATGAAATTTTAGCATCCCACTTGTTAAATATGTCGAATGAAGAACCATTGAAATTTAATAAGGGGGAAGAGGAAGTGAATTAATTTTGGGATGGATAAAAACCTATATATAAATTTATGATGGGATACATGCAATAATACAATGTAGAAATCAAATAATAGTCAAAATTTTGCATATTTTTCACTATTTCAATTGCATATAACATGGTAACATTTATTATGAATGCACTATGAAAAGGGTTTCTAGAGACAATAAAGAACCTTCAATGCATCAAGGGAGAACAAATGCAATCACAACCACCGAGGTGGATCCCATAAAATATGTAGTGAAAGGTACTTTAGATATTTGTTTAATAAAATAAAATGTAATTTTTAACTTTCAGTCAACACCTTCCATCATAACAATAATGTTTAGTTGTACTATTCAAATAAATCCAAAAAACATTGAAGTTGTGTTATTGATGAAAAATGAAAATTTGGAAATTATTTCATCCCAATAATATAACACCTCCCATGATAATTTTTTTCGATGATCTTCAAAAATATCCTTATAATAATCCATTTATTGGAAATTGGGTAATTTTTTTGTATATATTTTATTTACCTATATACATCCAACATCAATTTCCACGAAAAAACACAAATATATTTATTAAGAATTTACCTTATTTCTATACATGTTAATAAAGGTGGATGAATCATATTTAGCACATTTATCTTAATAACAAATGTTATCACCCAATAAGAATGAGTATTTATGTTAAAAAGTCCATGACTATATAAAATATCACCATTGAATACATGACCATTATGAAGGAATATGATTAAGTGTTTCTGGAATATTTATTTGCTAGTCCACTTATCAATGAAATTGAAATCTTAATTTAGATTATACGTGGGGAATTTCAATTATCCGAGACACTGTAATGAATTGTTATTGTGGAACATGAATACCTTAAGAAATAACATGTAGATAATCTAGAAAAAGGGTTCATATTCCAAAGTGAGTCACCTTGGCCATCACCAGTCCGCTTCATCCTAAAGAATGATGTGTCAATATTCCCTTTTATTTACTACCATGAGGCCAAAAAAATCATGATAATTAACATGAATACACAACCATAGATTATTGTCTTCTTTAATAAGCTGTGTAGATCCCAATACTTATCAATGGTAGATTCCTAGTAGATATAATATCATATAAGGTTGATGATGGAGGATATCCTCAAGGCCGCTTTCCATATTATTATTGGCACTATGACTTCATAGTAATTCCATCTAGAATCAATAATTTTATAGAAATAATCATGGTCATGATGAATATATTAATTAGATATCACCTAAAAAATTATTATCAGTCACAATAGTTAATATTATAATATATTCTAAATGTATTGTTGATAATGAGGACCATATGTGCACTATAGTCATATACATATAAAAGGAGATGGTTCAGGAAGAGTGAAAAAATGAGTTCAGATTGAAGGTTGTGTCATTTTTAGGGAAATTTATTTTAACTAATAGTATATATATAGTATCTTTAGAGATGAAATAATATTGAGGATACCCAATTTCATCATATTTGATTGAGTCTTGTATTTTTCATGGGGTTTAAAGGTACCATTATCGATTCTTGATAAATTTATAATGATGTTATAACACCAATAGAAAGATATCAAAGAATGGATTCTGGGTTTTTAGAGTAATGAATGTGAATAAAAAATCAAAATGTTTAAAAAAATGCTTATCACAAAACATGTTGGAACACTACACACAAATGGTGAACATAACATAATGTATATAGATTGTTTGAACAAGATATTATGTTGTGTATTTATAATAAAGAAAAATTTGATAGTGTATGTCTAAAGGAAATGAATGATCATGAAAAAAACAACCCAACATAGGATATGGATTTAGCTGTAGTGAATTATATGATGAAAATAAGTTGGTATTATCACTTAAGGGATATGTATGAAATATATAAAATGACCAAAAAATCCTAAAATATAAATCCAAATAGAAATATCTAATTATTTTCCCATGAATATGGTTAGAGTTGGTCAAGGACTACTTATTATGAATATAGTAAAAATATTTGCAATGAAAATATATTTGTTAAAACTATTAGTTGAAATGAACAAGAAATTTTATTAATGATCATATTTGAAAAGGATTTGGTCAACATATAAAAGAATATGATGGAAATCTGTATTATAACAGTATGTAACATAATCATTCCTTTAACAAATTATTGGTGAACCATGTATTCTAGAGATGATAAAAGATTACCTAAGAGATGATCTGGTAATTTTAAACTATATAAAATATAAGGAAAATATAAATTCAAAAACATCATTGTTAATGAAGAATACATATTTTGATTTGGGTCAAAGCAACATGTATCATCATACCATAAGTTAAACAAAGATTTGATTGGATAATTCACAAAGATCAGCTTTATCTATATATCCACGATGTTCAAAAATGTATCTAGATCGCCATGAGAACTATTGGTTTCACAATATAAATAAGTATATCAGAGAAAATACCTCATGTTGTCTTTTATTTATGAATTTAAAGGTGTAAAATTAAAATTCCATGTTGATGATGCATCCTTACCCATACCTATATAGAAATAAAAAAACATAAATTTGTAATTTTTCACTAGTCATATGAATAAATAATTTAGAAATAATTATATATAGGTAGTGTAAGATCATATAAAATATATTGATCATTTCATTTAAATTATTTATGACTTATAACTCAACCAGATTGTAAGGATATAAATTAGAGTTTTAGTGATGATTCATAGAACAACACTATTGATTGTATCTTATCAATACACAATAAATACCTAAAATTTCATTGTGTTTCTCCATCATAATCTAAATAATGAGTTGAAAGCAAAATTGACTTATAATGATTTAAATTATGAACAATCTGTGTGGAAATGTCGATACTTGAGGATATGTAGAGAGAATCCTCAATTAATAGAATAAGCGGATAGGATCAACAAATTCCTTTGTTCGAGTTCTTATAAAATTATAGTTACCATTAAAGAATCCAAATTGAACCCTATAAATAACCTTATATGAATATAATTAGATCACCAATATTTTGGGATGATGTTTTGGATGATAAACTACTAGGTTCTAAAATTATTAAAGGAATGGGGAAAATTTTCAAGACTATTCATCAGCACCTCAACGTTACTTTGAGTCGACAAAAGAGGTATGATGACTATTGTCGAAGAGGAATATAATTAAAATAAGTGTACCAGGTATTGCTAAAAATATATCATTTTATGTAATTAATGATGATTGGGATCAAGGGATAGCTCAGTCCAATATATACTGACCTATTTGTTATCCTCAATCACATCAGAGTGTTGGCCTATGGACTAGAGAATAAAATTATCTTTTCAAATGTACATGATCTATTATAGGTATCCTTATTAAAGATGTACATAATATACCAATATAATATTGGATATTTTATTCACCTAACACAATTTAATTATTCCCCTCAAAAAATAATACAATAACGACTTTGAGGGTGTCTCAAAAGGATGGTGAAATCAAATCTGTCAAAATGTCACTTTGTTAATTGGTTCTTGTCAATTATATGACTAATATTTTGGATTGTATTTGAGATAGAAAAATATACCACATATAAAATTTGAACCGAATAATAAATTTACATATGTTATTGGAAATTAGAATAAATCTAGATTGGATAAAAATAAACTATGGAATTAAAGGTGTACATACATCGATCTATAGGCACTCCCATTATAATTTTTGATAATTAATTTACTATTATATTATCCAATTTATACCAAAAATAAATAAATTTATTTAACTAAATTGACCATAAATCATATAGACACCTCAATTATCTATGTTTATCAACTCATGTACGTGATTTGATAACCGAACAACCTCCGAGAAATAAAAAATAATTGAATATGGTATTCTCAGTGGAGAGACCTCACCCATGGATGTTTAAAAAACAAGAACATTATTTTATAGTATTAATATGATAATCAATTGAAAAAAATATGAATAAATTGATATATACAAATTAATAAACATCGTTCATTGAATAAAATTTATTCCAGTACAATTGTAAAGAAAATAGTTCATAGTGGTCATAAAAAACTATAACTGGAAATTTCATCAGTTCGTTTCTGCCAAACGCCGCATGGATTTTAGAACTCAAGGCCTTAACAGATTCATGGAATACTCCATTCCGACAGAATTTCAAATTTATAATATTCCACTCTCACATTATAACAAGAAAATAATAATTTCAATAGTGAGTTACGAATATGAAGGAGAAATGCATTGGAAATGATCATTTATATTATGAATCATGAAAGAATTCACAATTTCTGAACTATTACCAATAGAATATATGAAATTATCTTTCATATTTTTTTGGTACTACCATTTTTCATCCAACCATATTTGATCCCTTTATTAAATGTAGTTAAAAAATTATACCATGTTTAATTATAAAAGAGTTTACATCTGAAGTGTTTCATCGTCATCCTCCACATTCACATGCCAAAAGTTGATATTAACTACATAATATTAGACTGTTATTTATAATGGAAATTTATCCTCATTTCCTTACTATATATTAAATTTAATCACCGAATATGGTCAGAGTTTTTCAACCTTATTCCACCTTAATTGAAGGGTTTCCAGTTCTTTGTGAAAAATGCTTTTTTAAATTATTTGACATTAATAGTCCTTTATATGGCTGACTCAACAATTTTCCATATTGTGAAATATAAATACCATGAGAAAACTATTCCTAAAAATGTATATCAATAATTGGATCAGTAGATAAAAGTTATTGAAAAAAAAACTATATGAATAACTATAAAATCTCGTGAATTACGGAATATTCAAAACTAAATGAAACAAAATAAATGTTCTCAGAATGTTGCAATTTATATATAATGACTAATTTATGTGGATACGTTCATTTAATTACAAAAAATACAAATTTCATATTCCAATTGTATCAATTCCACTAAATTTACCACATAGAATACTGGTCATGTGTTAATTCAAAATAAATTTCAATGAAAATTGAAAACACATGTCAATGAAATTCATAATGATCAAAATGAAGGAACTAATCATATCAGGAAACTTACATATATAAACTTTTAAATTATTCATTATTTTCATTCACATAATTCCCATTTCACTGATTTATTCATTTTTAATTTTTCCTACTACACTGCCCCCCCCCCCCCGACAAACAATTTTTGGTTTAGAATAATCTTTATGTCATCCATATAAATTCAAGTGTCACCATATGATTGATTTGTTTTTTTTATTTTAATGAAATTTTTTAAACGAATTACTTCCATTATAAGGTACAATAGTGGTTTGTTATGATATTTTATGTGTGGTGGGCTTCAATTGAGACATATTCTAAGGCAGAATTAGAGGATCAAGTTATTTGATGAAACAAAATTTCATGATTTTAGTCTCCACTCATGAATAGTATTCCTTTTTTTACTCATGGAATATAATTATATAAAATCAAAAAAAAATTTATTTCAATAATTTCCTACAACATCACCAATTTAAAAAAAAATGACAACAATTTATTTTAAAAATTACTTATTTTTTAAGCTCTATAAAAGATTAATATTTTTTTTGAGCATAAGAAATCTAGATACTCTTTTGACAAAATCTCTAGATAAGAAGAAATTTTAAGAAACTGATTTTATAAGTAAGAAAATATATTTATAAATTGAATGTAAACACAATTAAACACCAATTTTGGTTTCACTGCCAAAATCATCTTCCTCCACATAATTTAATTTAATTTCATCATGCATTTAATCTTTTAAATAATGTTGGAAGGAAACAATTTTATTTTAATTATGATTACATTATATGATTCTAAATCAATACTAAGGGATCAAAATTTTAAAAATATTAGATAATTCTAGAATAAATAGAGATTGATTTTGGAAAAAAAACCTTTTCTTCCACAAACACATTTCCGAAATAATTTATAACACAACTAAATTCTTGATCAAATGTTTTGATAGAAAAAATAAAAGTTATGATAAAAAATACTACGCATTTGTTAAATAATTAAGTGGTGTTAATGTATATATAGAATAAAAAACATTATATGCCTCATGGTGAGATGATTTTCAATATTGGATAACATTCATGGCATAAAATTCAGAATTCAATTTTCTTTTAAAAAAATATTACAATATGAATGAATAAAAAAATTAGCACCCATTTATCTATAGTTTCATGAATTTGTTTAGTTCTTTTACAAGAAAAATATTTTATATTCACAATCAAATGTACATTGAATGTCACAACATTTTTTGATAGAAATATTGAAATTAAACACAAATTTTTTTAAATTAATTCATGTAATATCATAATTTTTCAATATTATACCCCCTATAATTTTTTTTTAAAATTTCTTCATTTTTAATAGTTTATATAAGAATTTCTTTTCAAGATGATAATACTTAACAATATAATTGAAATGAAATAATACAACCTTATTTTTAATGATCATAAGAATTATTGAGAATTCTTCCTAGAAGGTGAAAAATAGAAAACTATATAAATAATTCCAACATTAAAATTTATTTGAAATATAAATAACAAAAAATAAAAATAAATAGATTAGAAAAGAGATATGGTATTCACCCCCAACTACGTGCTAGGATTTCATTACCCCTAGTCAGGTAGTTCCACTTGATCATAAAAAAAATGATAGTGGGAGAATTTGTAACACCCCAAGATTTCATAGTGTGTTATTTCTTCAAAATAATTCAATAACTTGCACTACACGCAACACCGAGTTCAATCACACCATGACTTAATAAAAATAAATCCATTCAAAAGAGGTTATGAATAGTATTATCTAAATTTTAAACTTTATATAATCCTTATAATTTTAGAATCCATATTATGAGTTTCTTAGATATAATGCAAGAACAAATTCATTTTTAGTATTGCACTTTTATCATCTTTTAATAGTGAACCCTTTTAAAATACAATATTTTGAACTATTTGAATAAATGGGGACATCAAAAAATTTAAAATGAAACATCCCAAGCTTCCATGGTACACTTTCCTTTGAATAATACAGTAGCGTGTGTTGTACGCAACTTCGAGTTTTAACACACACCACAACCAATCAAACTAGCCGTTATGAATAGTAATACCTAATTTTTGAAATTATATATATTTTATATTTCAAAATTGACTTCATTTTTGGATTCTTAGTGTCGAAATTACCCTAAGGTGAAATTTTGGTACTTTTCGGATAACTTTCATATTTTGATGAATAGTGAAAAATACTAAATTTTAATTAAAAACAACTTTTTTAATCAAAATAATTAATAGTGATAAATTATGGATTTGAGTGGTTTTAAAGTATATTTAGAATATATTTTTACCATTTAATATAATTTTTGTCATTGGACATAATTTTACAATTAAACCGAACATAAACTAGTGTCAATCTTTTGATAGTTATTATCTCATAAAAACACGCTTTTTGTTTTGACAGCGGGAATTATTTTTAAATTAATTTCTGCCACTTCTGTGTTTTGAATTTAGAAAAATGGATTCCATATTTTAAATATGGATGTTAAAATTGTGTAAATAGGTAACTTTATTTTTAGACATTTTCAATAATTACTACGGTAAAAATTTTATTTACCATGGTTAAGGGTAAATCCGGTAAATAAGGGTTAAAGAATAATATTATAATAACACTAAATTACCCTAAAACGTGTCCTAACCTTATTGGTTGATAAATGTTCGACCATAGGAATATTTGGGTCGATTTTGGGACCCCATGGATCCACTTGTAAGTGATAATGACACTTTATTTTAATTAAGTTAAAATGAATACAAAAATGACACAAGCATATATCTTTTAGAAAAAAAATTGTTACATAAAGTTATATATGTTGGATTTTAGATTATAAATATTCATTAGAAAGCTAAAAAGATCTCCTACATAATGATATTTTATTTATAATTTTTAGACATTAAATAATTTATTTTATTTATGACACAATGATGATGCAGTAATTACTATAATAGTGAAAAATTAAAATAATTGATATTATAAATAACCAAATAAATATAATATGAAACTTTTAATGAATTAAACTAATTTTCTAGGATAATATGATATATTAGTATTGATTTAATTGACTTTGTTATAAGTAATCAATCTTTTATGAGTTTCACAAAAATCAACTATTGAATAGTGTCAAAATTGACATAAAAGAGTTCTTAAAACAAATATTATATTATTAATTGATATTAAATTCCTAAAAATCTAAGGTTCGGCCAAGAGACTTATATCATGATAGGTTCATCATTAATGGACCACTTTGGGGTCGCTTGGATGTATGTAGTAAGTTTATTAACCATATTATATAAAAATACAAAGAGACATTGTAAAAGTGAAACTAATTAACTTAGAGTTAAAACTTAAAGATAAGGTTAATATAAGTACTAAAACCTGTCTAAATTCTATTGGTTGAGTTGTTTTCGACCCATACCCACCTTAAACTTTGAATAATCAACTTTGGATCCATTAGAAACCGAATATGAATTTATTATAAATTAATATTTCTAGCTTTTCCAAAGGTGCCCCTCACCCCTCTTATAAAAGGGAACTCCTCCTTCTCATTTATTCACACCTTCAAAGCCTTTTTTTTCGGCCAAACTCTGCCCAAATACTCTGCCAAATTCCCTCACTACAACCTAGGGGCCTTAGTTTTATCAGAAAGCCAACCTAAGGAGCCCTTTTGATCAAATCAAAAGGAAGAACTCGAAGAAGAGGTAATGATTTCACCACCCTTTTCTAAGTTCATTTCTTCTTCCACTTCTTCTTCCATTGTTGTTAACATTATAAAATAATATATCCAGTATCATATATATACTGTGATGTTATTATAAATATGGTACAACCATATTCAGTATTCTATCCACCATTTGAATAACATGTCACCATACGTGCGTACGTACGGCTTACCGTCTCCACAACATGGTGTAATTGTTATTCAATATAATATTATTTGGATGGGTATAATAATGATGTGTAACTTATGTAAATAATAAATATAACATGTTAATGATTCTGTATATATGATATACTATCCATTTATATATTATTTTAATATCAAAAGAATGATATTGTCGCTCGTGCGTACATACGGACTACCGTCTCCACGAACGCGATGAGATTCATTCTCCATCGTATCCATTCAAGTATAATTATCATTTGATAATTAAAAAAATGTTGTTTAAGGACTTGATATAATTCTGGATATGAATAATATAAAACCTATCCTTTACAAACATGTCTTATGTAACAAAACATATAAAAGAAAACAAGTAAGCTAACACCCGAAACAACGATAATACTAAGATATTATTATCAAATCAATATTAAAAGATCATATATGATATCATATTAATATATATGATTCTTGTATAATTTAATAAAAATTATTTCAATATTATATAGGAGGTTAACCTACCCCAACCAAGTAAAAGTACAAGGTAAGGGATTTTCTTATCTCACATTCAGTTCCGTGAGATTTCCATTATTCGCCACTAAATTATTGAAAGTGGTGTATTGTGTACTGGCATTTGATATATATTATCATGATTATCTTTATATTCATGTTATTCTGTAAATAATTTGGTGGTTATTAACTTTTGGCCATACGACTCAGTTGATTAACATGGTAAGGGGTTTTTATCTCACTCTTTATTTCCGTGAGATTCATCCCATATTTCCACTATTATCTTTTGTGTGGTGTATGTACTGCCCATAATTGTATTCTTTGTGTAATACACTTTACCTTATGTGTATTTACATTTTCATTGTATGATACCTCTTTCATGGGTTGTATGTTTCATAAGTTACCAAATTGATAAGGGTTTACTTCACAATCTCTTTAATATCCGAGGTTGTCTTTACATAAGTATCTACAGGGACATATTTACTATCCATGTCCATATTTCATAAAAGAGTTTTCAAAGGGATTATTTCTAAGGGAACTTTTACTAAAACATCATTTTAAATGTTTAAAATATTTATTCTTCTAAATCATCCTCATTTATGTCCACGTTTTCAAAATGGTTTGTAAGGATTTATTTATATGAAAATTAATGTTTTAAAAGTGTTAATTCCATTCAAAAGTTTCAAAGTGGTATGGGACACTTTGATTCAAAAATGTATTTAAATTCCTTACTTTCTAAATTGTGTAACATTAAAATGTTTTCATGAAAAAGGGATATTTCTCTCAATAATTTTTTTTAAAAAAACATTTTCATCTATGTCAACATCCTTTGATGGATTTTAAGATTATTTGAAGTTGATTTATTATGATTTAAAACATCCATATTGTAATGAAGTTTTGTGATATGTTTGACTGTAGATGTGTAATTTATATAGGATTCATGGTTTATGAGTAAAGTATTGACATTTCGTATGCTAGTTCCAATAAGAATGTTTATGTTATATTTCAACATTTACTTCATAAGAATATGTTGGACAAGTATGTTCCAGGTTGGGGACTGGATAAAGTAAGCCCTCCAGGTTGGGGACTGGTAAAAGTAAGCCCTCCAGGTAAGGGACTGGTAAAAGTAAGCCCTCCGGTTTGGTCTCCAGTTATTAGAGGAACTCCGGGTTGGTGTCCGGTTATTAGAGGCACTCCGGGTTGGTGTCCGGTTATTAGAGGAACTCTGGGTTGGGTTCCGGTTACAGTTATCCCCAAGGTCTTGGGACGAGGCCTTGAAAAGGAATTAAAGTTTAGCATTATGCATTCCATCATTATGAAAGTGGTTATTGATTTTGCCTGTGATTATTCGATTAGTAGAATATCCATGTGAATAAGTAAATGGCATTATTTCATTTTACTTTTTCCATACTATATTGAAGTTCAAGTTTAAAAGGATTTTGTTTTAGTAATGCATTGCCTTAAATGTTTATGTTTATTTTGAATGTTCCGCTATATTGTTATCCTTACCGGGCATTTGAGCTCACCCCTTTTCTATGTTTATTTTCCCCAGGATGTGAAGAAGTAAGTTATGAATGACCTGCAGGGATATTATGAGGGGATAATAGTGTGGACTGTGGAGAAATTATGTTGTTGTATTAGTTTTTCATTTTATGATTTAATGTAAAACTTATGAATATATCTAGTGTTTCCAAGGCTACTAAAACAATCGGTCTTTCGAGATTTGATATTTCTTGTGATCATGCCAATGTTATGTAATAATGCACCGACTCTAGGTAACTGGGGTCGGGGCGTTACATAATTCTCTTCCTTATGAACCAATAAAATAATTTTTCAGATGTATTATTTAGCACACAGAACTTATAGAAGATCCCAAAACTAACAGTCATTACATTCACCTCTATGAATTTATTCTTGAACTAATTTTTTTTTCATAATGAAAAAATGTATAAGTCATTTCTATATACATATTATTAATAGAAAACCCCAAATAGGATGATGAAATATATTCTAGGATATGGTTCAACATCTATTTCATCATTAAAGATTATTTCACATTGAAAATAAGATTTTTACTACCATCCTCATGTGTACTTGTTTACTAAAATTGTAACTTACTTATTTTTTCAATTCATTCCATAATATTCACTTCATCTAAAAATTTAACCAACTAAAAATAAATCAAAATTTAATGTATGCAAGGAGAATAAATTAAAAACTTCTTGAGAAAGTATTTTGGAAATAATGAATCAAAATATGATACATCTTTTAATAGAATCTCATGTTCCTTATTGTTTTGGGAATTGATGATAGTTATATTAAAAGTGACCATAAGTCTTGGTTCGTCTATATTCTGTTTTTCAATGAGTGGATCATGTTTCTCATCCTCATTGAAAAATGGTTCATATAAGAGATATGTATTTTTAATTTCAAAATTTATGTTTCCACATGAAATGTTCTTTTCAACCTTTTCTTGAAAATAATTTCTCAACAAGATTTTGTTTCCAAGTTACATATAAATTGTAATTTTTTTGATAGTTTTATTTATTAAAATAGATAATGGTGATTAGGAATAATTTTTCAATTCCCCCCAACAAATGTTTTTTAATATAATAAGTGGGTCGGACATGGTTTTCCATTTCATCAACATATTTTGGATTTTTTTTTCATTCAATTATTTTTAATCATTGGAAATAATTTTTATTTGTTATTAAAAATTAAATCATATAAGCATGCTACTGAATCAACATATATATTTTTAGTTTGATATCTAAAAATTCATTATGACTGGGATAATTATATTGTTGATAATTAGCCGACTATGAAATTAGTAGCTGTGAAATTTATTTTTTTGGTTTTTGATGCGTAAAAATTTGTAGAAAAAATAATTGAAATTACAAATAAAACTAAAAAAATAAGAATAATCAAGGAAAAATGTGTCAAGTTAACTATGGATTTTTAATTACATAACAATAGTCAATTATTTCCCCATAAAATACAATATTGTGGTGTCCATGGGGTTGTCTCATGAGGAAGAAGTTGACTATTCTAACAAACAATAAATTCATTGATGTATTTACATTAATGTTAAAAATAAAATGGGAAAATTAATTTACTTTAATCATAGTCAAATTATAGAAATTTATAATTTAATAAAAAGTCTATATTAGTGATTATAAATAATAAGAAAACTATATTATATTAAAGTAAACTAATTATCGTTATAGTGGAAGAACATCGATTTTCAAAATCTCTTTTTACCATGTCCAATATTTAATTACAATTGAATTGTCAAATTTATATATCAATAACATAATATATAAAACTAAAATGATCATAAATCATATGAATACATAAAATATGGGTTTTATCCTCACATGTATGTCAACATATTTTCTAATGTTCTCTGAGAAATTGATAGAAATTGAAAATTCTATTCTAGTAGGGATATTTCATCACTAGAGGTGAAAAAATAATAATTTTTCACATATAAGATTATTAAAATACATGAAAAATAAATTTAATTGATATATATAAATAATCAGACATCATTTATTTAGGAAAAAAATTCTGGAATATTGAAACGAAATGTACTTATATTGTAAGGAACAATCTCAAATAGAAAATGATGTTTGATATTTTCAACCCTCCAACACATAGACATTAGTTTCTGATGACATGATCACTTCCTGGAATACACATATCAAAAATAATATTTTATTAAAAAATTATAACTATATAATTTTAAACAACCAATCATGAAATTAATGTAATGTGGAGAAAATAGAGGGAAATTTCGTCGAAAATATTTTGCTCATTTATTTTATCTTGAATGTATGCTCGATTTTGGTCCACATCCTAAATTATTTGAAGAACAAATACTTCATAAATTTTTTTCGAACATATATTTTAGCACCTTCAATAAATATAAACTCTTGTTGATACATGGTTCAATATTTATAGATAACATAATTTGAATGAATTTTCTTAGTGATGTGAGTCCTGAAATTCCTTCAATTTCATGTGACCAATGACTATAATTATGTCTAAATTTAATCTTAATTTTTAATAATAGGAGTTGTATTTGATACTTATATTTATTGAAGGATTATTAACCTCATATTTTAGTATTTTGGATGAGTTATTCCTTGTTTTCTAAAGTGGTATCAATGATCCCCCACATCAAATTTTACAAATAGATTGAATATCTAGGGACTCTATATAGTCCATTCATCACATGGTCCAATTAATAAATATTAATCCCATGATATAATGATAATTTTAAATTAAATTAAAAAATTATATCATTAGATAAATTTTTATTACAAAAACAATGAACTGAAAAAAAAACAGTTTAAATTCTAGAATTACGAATTTATCATGATTTTTCCCAAAACACAACAAAAATATAAAAAATTGATAAAATTTCTACTATAATTAATCATTGGTGGGGATATATTAATATTAAAAATATAAAAGAATATTTAAAATTCCATCTCTATCACCCTCACATATACTCATCTCAGGGGAGGTACTATGAGTGAATGATGTCTCATATGATGAGAAACCAATAAAGAACTTTGATCGTAGAGACAAAGACCAAGGAAATAAGAAAATTAACATGAAGAATTTTCTTTTTTATAAATTAAAATCATGAGTAATTGAATTCTAAATTAAATAAGAAATTACAAATAAACACCAACACTTATGTTATTTTATGAACTGAAATTTTAAGGGGAGATATTTTTGAAGGTGGATTATTTTTACGATAAAAAAATTACAAATAAATTAACTTTATGGTTTATTTAAATGTATATTTATGTAAAAACATTAAACTCAATTGTTTTATTATATCACATTATATTTATTATAAATTAGTATATTATAACCATTGATAATATCTTCATTAAACCATTACCATATGATTAATATAAATATAGGGTTTTCATAAAATTCAATTTTCATAGAAATTTTGTTTATGGCCATAATGAGTAAGATCATAAAAATGAATCAAATTTTTATAATCATCCATTGGAGATAGAATGACTATAATTTTCCCAACACAAATTCCAATTTAAAATCTATATAATATGCATGTGAAAAACTTTTTATGAGTGAATTTAAATCTCATCCTGATCACAACCCAGACCACATACTCTGAACTACACCATAAATGTCACAACATCGCACACCATTAACATTTGGAATTTTTTTCCAAACAAAATGATATTAATAAAGATAATAATAATATTAATACCAATATTTTATATGACATTGAATAATGTTTTATCTTATTGTTGTTACATTATAATTGTTTTATATTTTGATATCGAAAACACAAATAGGGTTTTTATATTTAATTAAATAAAGTAATTTATAATGAGAAATTAATGGATATTTCATGTAGATATTATTTTATCAAAAAACTATTTTTAAATAATATTTATTATATAATTATTTTTATATAATTTATTAGATGTAAAATTAAATTTTTATAAGTGTTCGAAAATGTTATCAAATAACCCATAATTTCTTATAGATGTAGATTGTGTTTTTAATTCCATATTTCATATATTTAAGAAATTTATTATGGTAAATATAATATTATATTTTTAATCAATACATTTGACTTATTTTGTGGTTAACTTTTCTTAATTTCCTGATTGAATTAAAATTTTTGGTACAAATTAATTGTAATAGGAATATATGTTGTGTATTATTAAGTCATCCTGTCCTGAAAATGAATTTATAAATACTATAAATATCATCCAAGTTAATATATATTTTATCCTTTAATATAAATTAATAATAACATTAGTTTCTTTATTTTCTAATGTCTTTTTCAATTTACCCAAACATATACTATATTTTATTATTCTAAAATCATTTCATAAAATACATTACACCCTTCAACATCACTGAGAGTAATATGATTTTTCATTCCACCTTTTAAATTATAAAATAATGAAATAAAATCACCTTTAGAAAAGACCAATTAATGAAATAAATGGATGTAATCCGGTTTTTATTACATTATTTTATAGAGTCCAAAACCATTTTTTGAGAAAAAAATAACTTATTCTTCACATGCTTCCAATAGATAACATGACAGGATCCCATTTATCTTCAATACAAAAATTTCTCAAGTACCTAATCATCCTTAAACTATGTATATACCACCCATGGTTTCCCAATATCTCAATAACCTTTTCCCAATCATACTGAATCATTTTCTCAACGAAGGGTATCCACTCATTATAGATTGTATTCTATTGTTTTCAAAACTTTATTCAATAAATTCCATTAAAAATATGAGGATATGGTATCCAATGCACACTATATGTCTAGTATGTTTTTGAAATTATTATATACCCCTTTCACTCTCATTAAATCTTCAATAAATACATACAAAACCCTATTATGCTTCTGAAATTTCAATGTAAGTTTCCATGCGATAAAAATTGTGTTTTGAATACCCAAACCCATTTTATATCAATGGTGTTTAATATTATTAAAATATACATATTTTAATGGGGACATTCATTTATGTATTCCACACTCCATAATTAGGGATTTAAATGTGGTGATAAATGTCTTCATTTTCTTTTATTAATGTGGCACAATTATGCATTATGATGAAATAAATGTTACTAGAGTGACCGAAATTATATATCCCCTAATAAATTGGGTAATGTTTTTGTCTCATGAGAAATCATTCAAGGGATTATGGAGTGAATATAATCCTTCATGATATTTTTTTATCATCATCACTATTTGTATTTTATCCTCGACCTATGATTATGATACTATGTTTTATGTTGTTTCCACATATTTGAGGTTTCCTTTATGTTATCTTGTTATAGCATTCCTCATTATGCTTGTTTATTATTATAAAAATTTTTATATCTCATTTATATTCTAATTTCCAGACATGTAGTTTGTTTTTAATTTAATTCCACGATTAATCCATATTTTTGGATTTTAGTTTACCACTTTCCCATGTATCTCCCTAGGTTATCCCCTAATAGTTTTAATGATATAAAATTTTTTAATCATTCGAAGGAACATTTTAATAAAAATTTTGCATCCCATTATCAATATTTTATTGTCTGCACCTATTCCATAACACAATTGGATTCTCTATTTTTAGGTTCTTTTAGGTGTAATATTATGTATTAAATCTGGATTTAATTCGTAATAAGTAGTTCGACTTTCATAACAAAAACTTTAATTGATATTTTTACATTATATATATATATAAATATTAATTTAAATTCATAAATATATAATTTGAAATTAAATATTTAATTAAAAATAAATTATTAAATGATAAATTCAGTTCATGAAAACCATTAGTTTCATCATATCTAAGTGTTTTGTATTGAAATTAATTTTTCCTTTTATTAGAATTTAATTTCATATAATTAATTACATAGTTGTAATGACAATAATATTTATTATCTAATATGGCCAAATTATCTGTTATACTAAATTAATAATGAAAATAGAAGAACCTAATTTATATGATTATGGTATGAATAGATTCTTGAGAATTTTTAAACTAAATATATAATGATTAAAATGAATGATAAACAAGTATAGAATATATTATTTTGTTATATATAAACAATAAAATGTCTACAGATTGAGAATATATCATTTTAACAATTTTTGAATTATAGTAACTGTGGTATTTTTTTTTAGTTTAAAAAAAATTTTGTCTTCCACTCAACTCACTTATAAAAGGACACATCCTCTAATCTCCTCCTAACAAAAAAATCCATTTTTTATCTGACAATAATTACAAACATCAAATTCCTATGTACTTTGTCTCATCAATTAAGCATTATTTTTCTCGAAATTCTATCCTATGATTCTATTTGATGAAATCTAGAATATGTTACATATTGAAGAAGTAATGTTCTTTAATGATCATTTTAATTTTATTTATTCCATCAATACCTTAAATTATTCATAGAAAATGAATATATAATATCATTAAAATATAAAATTTTCATATATTTTAACATGTCAATGTAAAAACCTAAATACATTTAATCTTTCATAATATGGGTTAAAAATCATTATTCATGTGTACATTGGACTACCATCTTGTGAAATGTTGTCATTCTTCATTTTATTTCCACCTCTCATGGCACGGAATGAGGATGGATAAAAATTAAATAAATATATATGATATTATAAACATAATTATACCTCCATGGTCAATATATGATATTTACATTTTTTACTCTCCATTTCATAGGGGATATGATATTATCCCTCGGGTGTATAGTAGGATACTTTTTCATGAGGAATTGTTATTATATTTTCATAAATGGATTTAATGGAAAGTAATAGGTTTAAATATAAAAAATAAATGTGGCAGAAAGGATAATATTATAATATTACTTAAAAATTTAATGTTATTTAAATGTAATATATCATTTTATTTCATACGATTTTTCTGGAAGAAAAATGATAACTTCATTCATGTTTGAGTCAACTACCGCCTTCACGAAGCAATTCGACCTTATTTTCATCATCACACATCATTTATGATATATATAAAATTATTTTAATTAAATAATATTATATTAAATATATTATTATCATCTTTAAGGATAATATATTAAATACCAATTTTTTGAGAGATAATTGAAAAATGGAATCCTTATTCATTCGTGTATATGGAATACTGTTCTCCTGATGGTAATGTATGTCATTTCTCAAACCTAAAATTAATTATTTGTCATAAAATTGTATTTTATATTGAAATATGATAAATATATCAGGATTCTTATTCTGTATGAGTACAAAATATACCCTTTGACCATTATCATCCTACCAAAATCATTTTTTACAGATAATATGAATATCATTAATAAATATGAAGTAAACATAACTGATAATGTAATAAATTATAACATGGTAATAAGTAAAATTAATGGAATAATAAAAATTAATATGTTTATTAACTATATAAATAATTAACATAAGTTTGTTATTCAGCATGACACTGATCATATGTGATTAGTAGGACTCAAGCTAACAAACATCGTGGTATGTTAAATTCGTCGAGGAACATATTGATGTAATTGAACTATAATATTTGTCAAATTTTATATAAATACACAGTACAATATTATATAATTAATTTATATATTCACATGGAATTTAATTTTTCAAATTTTTTTTCTTTAATTATTTTAATGAATCAATTTATTCCTAGGTGATCAGTGACTCTTTTTAAAAAAATCATTAGTAAATGACTTCCTTCTAACTAATAATTTTCTATGTCGATATATTTAAAATTATTTTGTAAATTTAATATATTTAAATAAATTATTTATTATATTAATTTTTCATCTCATATTTAAATAATTATCAATGGTTATTAACAGTAATATTTTCTCATGTTTAATATATATGATTTTTACAAGTTAAAAATTTAGTGTTCTTATTTAAACTTACACGGCGATAATGAATTCATGAACAATTATTATTATTATTAAATTTATAGATTCCATTAATATAATTATTGTTTTATTCAGTGAAAACACATAGCTCCCTTATTATTGTATCCAGATAATGAAAATGGACTTTTAAAAGAAAATAATATTTTTTTATATCATAATGTGATATGAATAAGAGCTTAAGAGTGTTTACCAAAAAAATTCCGATAAGAAAATTAAATCATATATATATTTATTCATGATTTATTTCAGGGAAATAATTATGATGGGTGTGCCTATATAGTATAGGCTGCTTAAGTTATATATTATACAATTGTTTTCCATATATAGAAATCCAATTCATTAGGTAGTTATTATGGTACCTGGATAAAAATATTATTTTTTATGTTTATTGCAAATTGTATGGGGTTTTATGTGTTATATGAGATGAATTTATAATGTATATACATGAATTTTAAATTATTTATAACTAGTTTTAATAGAAATAATTTATTTTATAATTGAATTATAAATGTTATTTTTGAAGTAATTTTAATTCCCATTCTAGGTAAAATGTTAGGTTTTTATGAAAATACTTTTAAGGAGGTTTTCTTTTTTTTCATAAGAATAAGGTATTTCTTATTTTGAAATCCATTATAAATATTGGTTCCCAGTTACCATGTATTAACATTTCTTCAAATAATTTATTGATGGATAAGTGAATGGAAAAGTATAAGTTGAATTTGATGTAGATATTTCATGAAAATAAAATACGTAATGTTTTTAAGATTTTATATGGTTGGAGTATTGGAATCATTTTTTAATTTTCCACTATATATATTATGGTATCATTTTTAATGAGTTACGAAAATTTTATTTAAATTAATAATCCTAAAAATATCATAAAATTAATGAGAATTAAATCATGACTAAAAAATAAATGGTACATTATGTTCTAGGACGAGTACTTATTATTGTTATTAGAAAATAGTTTAGATAACATTAGTGGGAAAGGTAATGTTAACAGCATTATGTTCAGATATTTTACAAATGTATATTTTGAAATGATATATAATTTTAAGATTAAATTATTTCCTAATCTAAAATAATTTAATATAGAATGTTTTTTTGATAGAGTAAACATGGATGATATTAAGGGAATTTATAGAGAGGGAAATATTATTTTAAATTATCTTCTCGATGTGGTTTTAATTGGTATACAATAGTTTTTTTATTGATGGATCAGTAAACAGATAATAGAAATGGTTGTGGTATACATGTCAAAGAGGAAACTAATTTAGAATAAAGTAAAATTCTTAATGTGGATAATATCATTTGAAAATATGTGACACCCCATGATTTCAATAAGAAACACCATGATGTATAAAATATATGATACACTAATTTGATCTTAAATGAAAAACCAAATATTATTATTTAAATATTACCTTCAAAACCTATCTTCTTGAATGGATTTACAAAAAATATAAAATAAATTATTATAAAATGGTTAAAATATGTTTATCGATTTATTTCAATGATATCAATCTATGTATTAATGAAAAATATCTAATTTAACATAAATGATTTCTTTATGGAAAAATATTTTTATAAACATAATGGATTTTAAAAAAAATTAATAACAATTTAGGAATTATAATAATATAATATATATATAAAAATTTTAAAAAATGTGATGAAATTCATCTAGTTGGTTTTATAAATTTATGATGTGAATTAATACAATTTTAATTATAAAGTGTTGTGTATTATTAAATGTTAGTTTTACCATCTTTTAATTGATGAATTGTTTCAAAAAAAATTGAAACTATTATTAATTCAAGTTGATAAAAAAATTATAATATTTAATAGGAATATAAAAATCTTAATTGGTTATATTTGTAGTATTTTTCTGATATGTTTCATTTTTTGGTGAATCTTTAAAATATATTTTATTTCATTTTTTTAAAAATTATTTTTCATCTAATTTTATTATATTCTTAAATAATATATTAAATTGGTTATATATGAGACATTTCACAACGATATATCAATAAATAAAATATGGGTAATTTGAGTCAATTTCACATTGAAATTTTATATTAAAACAATTCAACTTTGGAACATTTTTACGTTAACAAATCATTATTGAATCACATATACATGAATAATTTTTACCTAATTTGTGAAAATTATGTTTATTTAATTTAATAAAAGATTTCATTTTTGTAATCATATGTCCAATTTATTAATTTGATTCCATTTATTTATGGATTGTATGAATAATAACTCTGTTAATTTATTATTAGCATTGATAATGGTATTTTTGTTAATTGAGGGTAAATATAATAATCTAAATATTTAAAAAATAATATAAAACAAGTCCTAAGATCATTTTATGAGTTATTTTCTTAAAAAAAAGCATTGATGTCATTTTATGTTATTATTTTTCCTCTTAGATTTCATTAATCCATGTATTGTGTTCTATTTTAATGAAAATTAAAAGATTCCATACTTTGATTTTTATTGACTAAAACATTAATAACATAGATTTATTGGGAAGATATTTCCTAATATAAATATAATTTTTAAAAATAAAAATTTTATTATAATCTCTTTAATTTATTATTTATTTGATAATGTGAAATAATTACCTAAAATGCTTCCATAATAATGATGCAATATTTCTTAAATTATTGGAAATTTGAAAAAAGTTATATTATAAATACTAAAACAAATATACTTTCAAGTAATTAGAATAATACAAAAAATGATTATATTTATTTTAAATTTTGTTGAATTTTTATTAAATATGTTTTATAATAATATATTTTTAATGATATATAAGAAAAAAATATATATTAATGTCAAAATTTACTCTAATGATATTTTAAAATATAAAATAATTTATTAAATGATATAAATTTTTTTAAAATATAATAATAATAGAAATTATTTTTATTGGATTAAATATTTCATTAATGATTCATTTTTTTCTCTTTTATATTTTTATAGAAATAGTATTATCCCTTGAAGAGAAAAAGTCAATGTTGTAAGAGTAAATGTTAAGGGGTAAAATAATGGTAAATCTAAAAGATATGTTTAAAACAAATTTCAAAACATATCTAAATTCTATTTAAAAAATAATTATATTGAACCATAATCATCCTATAATACATATAATTACGTATTTACTAATTATGAATAAAAAAAATATTTACATTTAATATTTTGAATAATTCCATGTGTTCCCCTCACCTCTCTTATAAAAGGGCACTACATACATCTATTCATCAAAATACAAAGCATATTTGGATTAGATAATATCTAAAAAACTATTTATAATCTATAACAAAATTATAGATCTCTTAATTTAGGAATAACACCATCTTTAGTGGTCATCATGTCTTTGGAAAAAGATATTTTCCAAATAAAATGTATCGTTTTTAATCATGCACTTCTGTTTAATATCTGATTCCACCAAAACAAAAAAAATTCAAACAAGATAAAATAATAAAAAAATATTAAACATAAATATTGATTTTATTATGCTAATATCATCACCAAAATAAATATCATCTTCCCTCGAAAGGGAATATAATTAATCGGTTGTGTGTATGGTTGATTACCACCTCATAAACTAAGAAATTTTTTTCCCTCAACATATCTCATGATAGTATATTATTATGTAAGTATTGGTAATATATAAGATTAGTAACATTCTTTTCTTTAATAAAAATGAATATATTATTAACATGAATACTTCTTCTAAGAATATAAAAATGATAACATCATTCAAGAATATGTTTGAACTATCACCACGACGAATACATTTGATTCATATTTCATCACCACATAACAATGATGATATATATATGTTTATTTAAATTATTATTATGATGTTTTGATCATTTTGTAATGGTAATATAATAATTAACTTCCTTTCATTATGATCATTGAAAAAATGGAATGTTGATAATGCGTACGTATGACTTACCAAATCCTTGATTATATCATATTTAATTATCCATATCCATATTTAAAGAATACGTCTAAATATATTATTTATTTATAAAATAGATTATTATATCATGATTACTATACAAAAGTTGATAGACTAATGAGCAATTCAACTATTGAAATCATACCAAATTCATTTGGAACACAAGTGATAAATATCATCAAAACATCTTACCTGAACATAAATAGTGAAATATTAATTATAAATTCTTTTAAATGATATAAAAGGAATAATAAAAATTATAAATTTTCATATGAAAATGAATTATAAACATAATTTTATTATTTATGCAGATAAAGGACATACATGATGAATCGGTGTCATGGTAAGGGATTTTATCTAAAATTACTTTCATTGAGGAATTTATTAATCTTAAAAACCATTATTATTATATATGGTTTAAATATATCATATTGAACATAATGTATAATTAATTTATCATTTATCATAATATTTGTGTTTTTTACTTTTTTTCACATTTATGAGGTTTACAATTTTGTTGTTTTTCAAGGGAAACAATGATTTGCATTAAAAAAATGCACTTTTATATGTTTCAATAGAACACTCTGTATCTTCGATCTTTATATATTTAAAATTACATTTTTTATGTGGATCATGGATATTATAAATGATGGGTGCACATACATAAATATCTAATTTTTTGGTAAATGATTATATTCTATAGAGAATAATGTTAGAAGATGGTTATATGGTTATTCCACTCTGTAAGGGTCATGTAAGGGTTCTTGGTGATTGTATTAAACGGTAACTAAATGATGTTTACATTCATGAAAATGAGTTTTTATAGGAATAATATGTTTTCAAAAGGTAAAATATTTCATCTTTTGATATTAATGTTATTAATAGTCATTTGTTATAGTCTGTATTTTTACAAAATGAATTTTCCATCTGATTTTATTTTTTTATTGAAATAAAAACATTATTTAATTTTTATACCCCTTATTTTGGTTATATATACTCCCATGATTTACTATGATTTCACATTAATTATTAGGAAATAATCTCAATGATGACAAAAATTGTATGATTATGATGATTTTCGTAAGCAGAAAACTTATTTTATTTTACAAGAGATTTTATTTTTTTAAAATGGATACTATTTGTGTGGTCCAACTAAAAATTTATTGGATTATTGTGTTAGAGATTTCCCTTATTTTTTTAATACTCTATAATTAAATGACCATAAAATGTAAATTATTGTAATAAAAAACATGAATATATTAAATTCTTATACTTGGGTGTTTATGGTTTTAATAATGTTGGATATTATGATGTTTTCTAAAGAAATATTTATATAATTATTGTTTTATAATTTTTATGGGGATCATATGTTCAAGGACTTCAAAAAAAATTATAGCACTATGATATGAAATTTTATGATGAAAAATGGTATTTGTAGAGACATTTATTTGTTATATCAATTAACGGTTGGGATGAAAAATGATTGGTATATTATTAAAATTTTGGTTATTTTTTATGATTTTATCATATATAGGTAATTTAATAAGAATTATAATGTTTTAGAAAAAGTAAAACCCAATGGATGGGTGATAACCCATCTTGTCAGGAAATACCACATGGATCCAATAGAAAATCAAACAGATTCAAGTGTTACTCACCTACCACTGCACTACTTGATGTCCCGAATGATATTTAATTTTCATTTTAGTTAGATTATTTGATGGTTGAATAATGAATTTATTTTGGGAAATATATTTTATCTAATAGATAACCTTGGGATTGGAATATGATTTGTTGATTATGTGATTAATGTAAATTTGGAAGATGTTTAATATTTTGGAATAACATTATGATTATGTTAAATATTAAACTATTGGATTTCATTGAGTAACAAATATTTAATTTTATTTTCAAGTAAAATACGATTATATATTTTTATTTTTATTCTAGTTATTTAGGGAAATGTTTAGTGTATATTTTAGATTATATTATATTGGAAATTAAATTTTTGGTATGTGAAATTAATATTTATTTATTATTTTTGGAAGACTATTTAATCAAATAGATCAGAATACTGGGGTTCAATGTTATTGTAGATTTTTTTCAGGAATTTCACGAATAAATGTTTTTTGAATTATATATGTAAAAATTTGGTAATACTATTAAAATAGGATATTATAATTCATTTTTATTCATATAATATTGTTTTGTTTTGTGTAATTATAATAACAATTTTTAACCATTTTAGTTATTTTTATTTCTCTATGACAAGAGTAATACATTTTATACATTTATTTATTAATTTTATTGATTTTTAGAAGTTGATTCATGTGTTTTAGTTGTAAAAGATACATCATTAATACTAATTGTTTCATTAAGAAGATTTTTTTCTGTAAAAATCTACATTTCATGTAAGTACAAGACATTATGTTTTTAGTATATATTTAAAGGGAATTAATCCACTCTAGTTCAAAAGTTCTTTAAATTAAACTGTTATTTATTTAATTTTCATATCAACAAAGTCAGTGGTATTTTATCACATCAAATATTTATAATTTGGTGATGATTTTACATTATAATGAACATAATAACTATAACACTCCATTATAAATAAATTTATTTTTCTATTCCATGTCCATGTTATCCAATATAGAACCCTAATGTGTGTTTTCTCAAGTGATCATCAGACATTATTTTATCTCATATTAAGTGAAACATTGATTTTTCTTATTTATGTATTGGATTTAAATATTGGTGATTTAAAAAATAAAACACTTGTTTCACTTAATATGAGATAAAATAATGTAAAACATTTAATCACCAATTTATATTGACAATATTAAAACATAAATAGTATAAATAAATGTTGACACAATAAAAGTTAATGGGTTTAAATATGGGTTAAATCAAATGATAACAATTAAAAACATTAAAAACATATATAATTCTCATTTTCTGGGGTATATCAATACTTAATCATCCAATATTCTAAATAATTCGGTTTGGAGACATTTTAATTATTTAATTACATTATAATATTTTAATATTTTGAATAATTTCAATAGTGACCCTTCCCTCTCGTATAAAAGGTACCCTCTTCTCCTATTTTTATGACACATAAAAACCTATTTTGTTTTTCCATTAACTACTTAAATACATTACTAAAATCCATAATAACATTCTCAAGTTATTTTTTAGTTATAAAACTACCATTAGATTTCTTAAGTTGTAAAGAAATGGAGATTGCCTGAAGATATGTTATGATTTTTAACCAGGTATTTCTTGACTTTTTCATTATACACTACTATAAAATCTTCATCAAATATGATGAAATAAAAAATAAAATATCCTAAATATTATTATACTTTATTAGGATGATATCATCAATGAAATTTATCACTACATTTTTTAGATGTGAAAATAATGAATCGTTCGTGAGTAGGGAAGAAAACCATTTCACGATCCGATATAATTTTTTTCCATCACCGTCTCAAATGTCTTGTTATAATTATAAAATTAATGGTAATATTTTATAATATTGAAATATTTATCATTATTATATAATAATATATTTTTTATTTTCTTACCTTCTTTTTCACAAATAAAAAATGACACCAATCATGTGTATATGTGAACAATCAACTACACGATGTGATATGATTTGTTTTTAAATACCACATCACATGGATGGTCTATATAGTTATATTTAAATTATTAATATGACATTAATTATATTATTATAACTTATTATATTTTAAATTACACTTTATTTCTTTCCATAAATATCATTAAAAATATTATCTTTACTCATGAGTATGTACGACATACAATCTATAAAATTGTAATATAGTTTAAAATTATAATATAAATCTAATGGAATGATATTAAATTAAAATTAATGAATAAAATTAAAATTATTTAATGAATATTATTCTAGATATTATGAAATAATGACAATTTTTATAATTTTCATCTTACAAAATTCATTCTTTAACCAAGTATCAAATATATTCAAAACATCTGACATGAACATCAATAATTATGAAATTGTAATTATACGATAATGAGGGATTTAAAAATAATAATAACCATTAAAAACTATCTCATTAAAAAAAATATACGCTTGTTATCTTGTATGATAAATGACAGAAGTGATGAATTAGAATCAAGGTAAGAGATTTCATCTCATTTACCATTCATTAAAGAAATTCATGAATTTATTATTTTTTTTATTTCATATGGTGTATATAAAACCAATTTCTCATTATATATAAATATTATATATTTTTTTAAGATTTTTTTTAAATGTCAGACTTTACGAGGTTTTATTATTCATGTGTTTGTCAAGAGTTTTATGTCCTTTCTTTGAATATCCTCATTTATTTTTGTCCATGAAACTCTCTGTATGGTCCATGTCTTTGTTTTGTTTAATATATTTAAATTAATTTATTTTTAATTTGGGTATTATAAATTTTAAATGATGGTTAATCAATATATCTCTCCAATGAAATTTTTACTGATTTCATTTTCGGATGAATTATATCGGATGTTGGCCATTTTATAATTCCAATTTGTATGGGTTTTAGAGGGTTTCACTATGGGTTCAATAAAATGGGTTATAATAGAACCATTAATAATTTTATATTCAATAGAATATGATTTTATAGCAATAATTTGTTTTCAAAAGCTAAAAATATGATCTTATTATTGGAATTTTATTTTAAATTTCGTATAAAATTTTATGTTATCATGAAAAGTGATTTCTCTATGTTTTGATGTTTATTTCTTGGATAAATTTTTTTTCTTTATTTTTATTTATCCCTTACCATTATTTTGTGATCATAACATGTTTTAATTTATATTTAAAATTATATGAGGGGAAATAGAGACAAGGAAGAGATGGAGGGGATAATTATAAATATTTTTAAAAAAGGGACCCAAGATTATTTAAGAAGGCATTCATTTTTTAGAAAATATATATTAACGATAAATGTACAGTTTTAATTTATGGGATTTATTTTTAAATAAATTTTGCTAACACTATAAAACTCTAATCAATAATGTCCCTAAAATGTAAATTATAGATAAAAAAGAAACACAAGAATGTGTCATGTTTAAAGTTGGTTCCTTGAAAAACAACCACATAATTTAGTGGATCATATGAATATGGGGTATTCTAAGGATGGATCAATACTATGAGGAAAATTTTTTATGTCATTGGATGTTCTAAAAATATGAATGGAACTCATTAAATTTATCTATTTGATGTAAAATATGATCCATGTTAGAAATTTTTTATAAATTACAGTGATAGTTTTGATCTTGATTCCATCGATTTTGAATATATTTATGATATCATACATTATAAATATACTACTAAAGACATTGAAATCCATATATTATTAAATTATTTGAATTTAGAAAAAATATGATGATTTTTCCCATGTGTGAATAAATTTTTAAAAGACTGTCTATGAATTTTCCATATTGTAAACAAGAAATTTCTACAAAAAATTCTATATATTATACAAGATTAGAACAAATTATGAAAAATGATTTTACTCCATAGTAATTTAAAAAATATATGAATGGTCCTAATTGAACAAAAAATTGATTATACCGATATTTATTACAGTTATATTCTATATGATTTTAAAAATAAGAACCGTTCGATAAGGAATGCAATGGGAAACATACAACAATGAATATAGGGGTGCTAAAAATAATTTCCCATATTGAGGTTTCTCTGGTAATAATAATATTGAGGAATAACTTATGAAATTAATTTTGTGTTACTAATGGGCAATGTCTTGGAATATGTCCAATTATTTCAATGAAAAGAATACAGAATATTGAAATAGTTCTGTGTCTAGAATCTATATAATGTTGAGGTTTTTTATCATTAATTAGTTGATTAATTATACTAACATTTGATTAAAGCTAATAACTCATTTTGTACATCATTAGGATCTGTGTAATGTGTGTGTAGAAAAACAATTCTACTACAATGTTTGATTTTGGTACACCAAATTTAGTTTTGATTGCTATGTTACAAGTGTATTTGAATTATTGGAATACCCTATTATATTCATGGTCTTCACATTTCTTCATTTTTATGAAATTTTCATGTTATTTAATAATTTCACATCATAAAAGTATGATATAGATTTTATTGAAAAATCAATTCAGATGAATTAAACAATACATGATTTTTAGAAACCTTATATTGGTAATCAGTTAGATGGTCATTCCAAAAAATCATTTTAATAATTATGTATTATAGTTTCGTATCATTTGGGGTATGTATTTGATTTGAGTTTATAATGCAACGATATATTAATGATCCAAGAATTTTGTATTCAGTTATTACATTCCTTTGATAACATGCTATGAATGTATGATATTGATTAGACATGAGAGTGAATGTTACCTATAATATATTTTCTAAAATAAAAAACTATACAAAATATTGATTTACCTTTTCTAGATGCATTCATGTATTATTTTTTGATGACATCTCTCATGTTATTCCAGATCACAAGGGTGATTATATTATTAACATTGTTCATTATGATTAAAATTTTCTTAAATACCCATCTCAAATGTCTAAAGTGTATTTTTTAGAAATGAAAATGAAATTGTAGGGAGTATTATAAAAATGATTCATTATATATAGAAAATCACCTTGGGGTTCTACCATTTAATTTTCTAAAAATAAATGTTATTCAATGATACATTTTATAGACTATAGATCATTGAATTACATTATGGGTAGAAGAATATATCCTATTCCTCATATCAATTATTTCTTGATTAAATCCCATTAGTAAACTTTTATTTGTAGATACACAGTGGACTTTTTACCATCAAATTAAAGTGAAAGAGGATTTAATTACAAATACGGAAATTATAACTATGTATGGGAACTATGCATCTGTATATATACCATTTGGGATGTCAAATAAATAATCTACATTTATGGATCATATGAATAGTGTTTTCAAAAATTTTTATATTTTTTTAATTTATTGATGACATAAACCAACTTATTTTTATTCATACCATAAAATAGTAGAATATAATTGGGAAATTTAGTAGGTTTGATGTTTTTTGAAAATATTCCCATGAAAATGTTAATTCTAAAGAAGGAATATATTTTGGAAATTTTAGAAAAATCATTGAATAATATCCCATACCAAAATATTAGAGATATATTCATTTTTTTCTTTAATTGGTCTGTTACTACATTTTTTTTCAAAATTTTAATCGTTTATCTATCCCACTAGAATTTGTATCTCCAAAATGAGTTAAATTAATTTATAAAAAAATTGATAATTTTTTTAGGATTTGAAATTAATGTTTTTGATTTATCTAGTTTTCACCTATCATTCTAAAGTGGAAATTTATTCATCTATATTGAATCATATTTTATGTGGCCAGGTTGTTTTAAAATACATAACGATCATTTATTTGATTATATCTTTTATAAGATGAAACAACATGAATTATATTACCCAACAAAGGATTTAGAATTACCGGTTGTGGTATTTAATTTCAAAATTTATATGTCTCATCTTTATCGATCAATGTGTGAAATATAATTTTATCACAAAAATTTAATGTACATGTTCAATAAGAAATAGTTAAATTTGTGACCTAAATATTTGATGGAACCGGTCAAGGATAATATTTTATGAATTAATACTATTAAATAAAACTAAAAAATGTGTTTGATTCTTTGAGTAGTTAAAATAGTGATACATTATCTATTTAACATTAATGGAAAAACCATTTATTTAATGATTCAACATATTTAGGGCTTGATGTTATGGATTTAGGTAAACCAATGAATTAGTTTCTACTTTTTGTATAGATTAATTTGTTTGAAAGAGTATATTATACTCCAAAAATTTATCAATCATTTTATTTAATTTTAGAATCCATTAAAAGGAAAATATTCCTTATTTTAATATTCATGAAATATGTGTTCTATGAATTTGAAAATTATTATACATACAACATGATTCTATGTTGAAGAATGTGTTATTAACTAAATCTTTCATTGTAATATTATAAATTAATTTGATAAATTATTTTATTTAAAATGAAATTCATGATTATTACCAGTTGGATGGAATGAAATGAAAATATTATTATATTTACCATGATGTATTTTACATATTATCTGGAAAATGATGAATTAAAGAAATCCAGTGGAATCATTTACCATTTTTTATGTCATAGTTGAAATGGAAAAATTTATCATAGGATTACATTATAGGATTTACATAGACTTATCATTCTAATCTTGTGAGTTAGTTTATTGTTTTATGATTAATTAAATATACACATTTCTATCCATTTCGAGAAAAAAAATTATTTCGATAACGTTTTTCAACATTATCTACATGATATATTCTTGTGACTAGGATTGACACACAATATTTTAGTAGGCCATAATTTCAGGAAAAAATATTATTTTTGTATACAACTTCATAAGTATTTAAGTATAGAAAAACAAAATTTAGTACATATTTTCATCCTTTGTGTAATATTCATTATTATTGAAAAATTCAAAGAATATACTGTATTCGATTCTATAAATCAAAACAAAACATGGGATTTTATGATCAACATATTTCATTGGTTGAATCTTCTAATAACATTTCTTTCCATTCCATTGTATAGATTGAAAAATATGAGGCATTATATTGAAAATAGTGTTGAATGAATTTTTTTTTTATATTTTAGAGAAATTATGTTGATAGAAGAATATTTGGTAGAGTAAATGAATTATAATGTGTAAATAATTCATTAAAAGATGAGGACGAATCATATTTAGAAAAAATGATACTTGGATAACTAGAGGAAATATAATTCTTTTATAGTAGATGGTTATGTATTTCACAATGTATCATGAGGGGAAAATGTATTTTGTTTTTCTAATATGAGAATGATAAGACTCATGTTCAATGAGTTATTTGAAAATTTCTACAAAAATGGATTAGATTCCAACTTAGTGTCATTGAATATATATTTCCTATAAGTGCACATATTATTTTATCTTTAATGCAAAGAAAATATTATTTCCACCACTAAAATTGATATTTTTAAAGAGAATATTTATTATGATCAATATGTAATTAATAATTTTGAACATAGAGATAAATGTTAAACCTATAGGCTAAAAAAACATGTAATGGTTTTATTGACAACCCAAATGATTGAAGAGCTATCACGACAATCTGAAAATTCTTAATATATTCTCAATTGATTAAACCTAAATAATGATTTATGGTTGAAATATATAAAATATGAAAATTTTGTAAAAAATCGTTTAATGATAGAATAAATATTATTTATAATCATTAAAATTAATTATATAGTTATATTCATCTAAAATTAATAAATATTTTTTATTCAAAAAGTAAATATTTTTATGTGAACTATTTTCTCATAAGGATTAATTTAAAATTATAACATCTTAATATTAGAATTTATGTTTTTAAATTTCATTTTTATTTCATAAAATAGAATAGAAGTTTTTATTTATGATGAATGCTATGATTTTTTTAGATAATATTTATTTTTCAATGAATACTACAAAATAACTATTTTCATAACTATTAATTTATTTTGAATAATTGAAGTATTTCATAAATAAATAAAAAAATTAATGTGATTTCAAGTAAAATAGTTATTTTATAGCTATATTCGACTCCCATTAATAATATTTATTCATATTTATATTATTTTTAGAGTTCATTTATTTTTATGTTTAAAAAAATTAATTCTTCTGAAAAATGTTTCAAAATCAACAGCCATTATATGTTTTGATTAACAAAGATACTACCGAAAAATAATTGTGTTAAAAGAACTATAATGATTATATATCATTAAACATTAAATGATATTTGTAACTTTCCATGACTTAACAATATTTTCATTTTATTATAATTATTTTTATATATTTCCTTACATGAATCAATATGATATGATTACCCTGCAGACAACATTAAGTTAACTTGTTTTACAATAAATATTAGGATTTACAACCTTTTAATTATGAATTTATATTAAACATAAATTTTTAAATATTTAAATTTATATCCCAAATAAAACTCAGTTTTTTAAATTGTAATGTTAATATTTTCTTTGAGTTATTTGTTTGTTTTTTTAGAAGTTTTATTTTTAATTAAAAAAAAGATATTACTTCATTTTAGTTGAAAATATAAATTTCATATAAATAATTATTAAAGATAAGTTGGATTTTAAATTTAATTTAATGTGAAAATATATCAGTATTATTTCAATTATTATTTTATAAAACATTCAAATCATTTTTATATTTAATTTAGATATAATGTCTAAATAAAAATTTGAATATTTTTTATCGAAAACTCGAATTTCTCAAAAAATCTATGGGATTATCATTACAAATAATTTTTTTGCTTCTATTATATTTCATGGGAAAACTGGAAATAAATTTTTAAATGAATTATAATATTTATAGTGAAACAATATCAACATTGTTTATTACCAACATGATTATTTATTGTAATTAAAATTAATTACAATGATTATGTTTAAATTATGCTTAACAGGGGGAACCCATATTGATAATGGCCAATATGACATAGAAACATGTACAAAATCCATTAGACTCCAATATTTCAATTATATTCCCTATTGGATTGTATTTTATCATTTAGTTGGTCACATGATCATGAATGTGACCCATTCAATTTTATAGGGAAAATGAAAAAATGGATCATTCCTTACATTTAACATTTATAAATCATTAATGAATGGAGGTTGATTCATAATTTCACTTGTAAAATATTGTTAGATTTAAATTATTTTTATTATATTAATTTATATTTAATTTTAATACATGATATTATGAAATTAAATAGATAATAAATGCTTATTTTGGGATTATTTTTTTATTAATTAAATATGATAAATTATGCAAAACAAATTAATTGTATAGAAAATTTCCTATATCATTATCTTCCATTAATTTTATAGACTAATAATTTTTCTAAAATTATGTCGAATTTATATATTATATTTATATATTTATTTTGATATTTTTAAATAAAAATTATGTTAATAATTTACTTATCAACAGTAAATTTATTTCAAATTAAATTCTAATTTAATAAAAGATTAAAAATTAATTAAAAATCATAACTTCTTCCATGATATTTTTAAGTGTTAATAAATTTCAGATATAGTCTATTAATGGACAGATTTATATTTTAATGTTATCATAATAAATAATTGATTGTAAAAATAATTTTATCAGGGTTTAATTATGGAAATGTATTTACATGTTACATGTTGTTATTTTAGAATAATTTTTCAAAATACGTGAGATTTATATTTTGTAAAGTAGGTATAAAATTTCTATTTCTATGGCTCTATGTAATCTAAAACGTATAATTATAAGGCCCTGGCCTTAAACCTTACTTAATATTGAATTAAATGAATAATTCACATTGAGTATCTTTTCAGGTTTAGAGTTTTAGAGAATTAGGACGTAACTATTACATCTCACAAGATCACAAAGTAGACACTTCTACTAAGTTTCCATAAAATAAAAACTCATAAAAAAGAAACATGTCTAGTTCCATGTCTTAGATAGCATGACTTTCCCATAATCCCATCCTTGACCCTATTCCACTTTAAGTCATGTGATAAACATTTCAAAAACATGGGATGAGCATAAAAAGCTCAGTAAGGGATACACAATGAATGATAGCTGTTAGTTTTTCAAAACAACAAGTAAACCATGTATACGTTATCAAAGTAATACTTTTCACCTTTATGAAGTAGTAAAAACTCTTCATTGAAATAAAAGATCATTACATACCCTTTTTTAACCAAAATATTACCATAAAACCCATATAAAGATCACATAAAATATATAGGTAACTTGGGGAATAAACATACTTAAGTGGAATAACCATATGGTCGACTTCCACACATATCACTTAATGGAATAGCCATACAGATGACTAACAGAGCCAATGCATTGGAGGTTATAACGTAACCACTCGTCTGGTATTCACGGCACCACTCGTCATATGGTTTATCAAGTAACCACCCGTCAAATGTCCAAGTACCAATATATAATCATAAGACATAAAAAAATAATGGAAAGAAAAAATTTCCACACTTTGATCACAATATATCACTTAAATATATTGACATAACAAATCCATTATAAAAACCATTTTCAATACCAAAATACATAAAAGAGTATATGGTATTTATTTCATTTTAAAAAACATCATAGCTTGTTGAGGAATCCAAAGACCAAATATTACTCGCGGCGGTGGAAAAGGTCGTTTTCACCGCATACGTTAAAAGAAACATTCTATTTTGTCATTTAGTAAAACTCTTCGTAGACAGAGATTAATTTTGTATAAAAGTAAAAGTCAAAGGTGTTTATACTGTAAGAATGGTATAGAGTAAGAGGTTTCCAACCTCTGATACCAATTGTAGGATTGAAATATAATATGAGATGCTCAATATACAAGAGGGGGGGTGAATTGTATACTTTAAAAATTATTTTGGAACCTTTAAAGTTAGTTAAGAATAACTAAAGTTTCCTTAAGAAAAGGAAAGGACTAAGTTTAACAAAGTTAAACTAAGTAGATTCACAACACCACTAACACCGAACTGAACTTGGAAAGATATTCCAAAAGTAGGTTCCGGAAATATGATTCCGGAAATTGAATCTTAACAAAAGTTACAATATAAGATTCTACCTTAAAGCGTATAGAATCTAAACTAATCAGAGTAAGTAAGGAAGTATAAGAAAGTTATACTTTCCTTAAGATACAAATTGCAGCGGAATAAAAACAAGTAGTAAAACTACTAGTAACAAGATAATAGTCTTTTAACCCAAAGAGAAGGGTATCCAACAACCTTGGATAAAGGTCCCTTGATTTATACTTTCAAGCAAGTCTGTCTTACCCACACTAGGGTAAGCCCTCGATACGAAGATCGGAGTCTCTGTCTTGCTATCCCCGCAAGCCCTCAACTTCAAGGTAGTTGGCAACCTCTGTCTTCCTCAGCAAGGAAGTCCTCGATCTTTAAGGTAGTTGGCAACCTCTGTCTTTCTCAGCAAGAAAGCCCTCGATCTTTAAGGTAGTCTGCAACCTCTATCTTTCTCAGCAAGAAAGCCCTCGATCTTTAAGGTAGTCGGCACCTCTGTCTTCCTATCCCCGGAATCCCTCGAATGTAATCACCAACATTCGGAGTCGCACGAAGCTTTGAGAGTTTTATAAGAGACTCTCTCTCTCTAGAAATCACTTCAACAGCATGTATGCACAAAGTCCAAATTGTTCATCCATCCGTTGCGAGCTTTTTCAAATGAGCTCCTATTTATAGGTATGGTCAGATCCTCTCCAACGGACATATTTTCCTTAAAGTTCGGAGGGACCTGTACACGTGTCACTTAGACAACGGTTAGTTTATAACAAAATGGACGACATCGTTTTATAACAAAACAAGTGAAACAGAAAGTACGACATCGTTTTAAACTCTAACAAAAAGGTTCGGAATTGAAATTTCGGAGTGAAAGTTCGGAGTGAATAAATTCAGAGTGTATAAAACAATGATAATCAGATTCTATTTAATAGGTGAATTCGGAATGAGAATTCGGAATAGGAATTCGTCATCAGAAATCATAATGAGAATTCATCATCAGAATTCGTAATGAGAATTCTTTAACAGAATTCGTAATGAGAATTCGGAATGAGATTTCTTCATTAGAATTCGTAATGGGAATTTGTCAACAGATTTCGTAATGAGATTTCGGAATGAGATTTCTTCATTAGAATTCGTAATGGGAATTCGTCAACAGAATTCGTAATGAGAATTCGGAATGAGATTTCTTCATTAGAATTCGTAATGAGAATTCATCATCAGAATTCGTATCCTGAATCTGGAATAGAACTTAGTCAGAATTCATATCCGGAATTCGGAATGAAACTTCTTTATAGTTCTTGTCCAGAACCGAATCTTAAAACAGAATGCTTTTTATCAGTTTTAATGATTCCGAGAAAGTGAATCCGAATTTCATACTTAAGAAAAAAATAATGGAAAAATGATAAGGATAAATTTTTCTTATAAAAGCGATTTTCCTTAAGAAAGCATTTTTCCGTATAAAAGCAATTTTCCTTACAAAAGCTATTTTCCTTAAAGATAAGGTGTTTGTGATTTTCAAAACAAGAAGGAATGGAAAAGTCATAAGGAAAACCTTATTGACTCAACAATCTCCCCCTTTTTGGAAAGCACAAACATCCTTACGAAAAAGCTATTCTATGAAGAAAGAAACACATTAAAGCTTATCTCCCTTGGTTTAAGAATATAGATGAATACGACTAACTCCCCCTTAGGCTTTGAAACTCTAAGGATCGTATTCATATTTCTGGAGTGATGTTTCTTTAAGAAAAACTCCCCCTTAAACAAACTCTTATTAGAGTTCTTTTTCCTTGGGTATTTTCCTTTCTCCCCCTTTGAAAAACTCTTATTAGATTTCCTCTTTTTCTTAAGGATCGTTTCCTTCTCCCCCTTTGTGATTTTCAAAAAGAATTCGGTGGGAATGGAAAAAATAACAAAGTACCTGAAAGATTAGTAATGACAACAAAAGGAACAACAAGCACGATTCTCATTAAATTTGAAATGTCAGCAACAAAAAACAGATTACAACAAAAAGATCGGATTGGTCATTTCAGATCTTTCTCCTTCGACATTAGCCCTTTAAGAATCGTCTTGATCTTCTTGAGGTCTTTGTGATCTTCCTCTGCTTTCTTTTCTAAGGCAACTATTCTTGCTGACTGAGCTTCAATTATTTCTTCTTGAGCCTTCAACTTTTCTTCCTGAGCTTCCATTTTCTCTTCCTGAGGCTTTATCCTTTCTAGAAAATTGATCCGATGATCTCTTTCAGATTTCCAATTCTGAGAAACAGAATTGAGCTTTCCATTCAGATCTCTTACTTCCTGACTCCGAATGTTCTTTTCCTCTGTCAATTTCTCATCGAATGATGCAGTCATCTCATGAAACTTCTTGTCCTCGGTTTGAAATGCATCCTTAACATTTTCCTGAAACTCATCCAGCAACCTCATCTCTTCCACATTCTTCTTCGACCAGCTAGCCATCCTTTTGCAAGATCTTTTATGGGCTTCGTAACCAATAAAGAAATTTTTGAACTGGGATTCTATCTCAACACATTTATCCATAACCATGGATACAGAGTCGGTTTTCTGATTCATCGTATGTTGAAGCATCTGGCATCTAGAGTCTATACTGGAGAAGGTCGGAATGGTTCCCACCAACCTCTTCAAGGACTGAACAACAAAATCGTGCCCCAACGATGATGACTCCGAATCAGAAATCTTGCTAGGAGAATTTTATTCCTCAATAAGATCCAACTTCCTCTTAGAAGAGTTACCAGCTTCCTTCCTCATACTTTTTTCTGAACTCGGGGTATCAGCAAGAATTTGCTTTCCCTTATCTTTTTCCGGAATTGAAACCTGTTCCGGAGATCTGTTCTCACTATCAGAGACTTGAACAATTTTATCTTCCTCATCAGGAACTTCTTGAACATTGGCTTCTACGTTTCCCATCTGAGCAGCATCAAGTAAAATATGTTCTTGACAAGTAACTTCTTCTTCTCCCTTTTCTTCTTCCATTGCAGGAGTAGCAAGCTTTGAAGATTGAGCTTCAGATGTTCGGAGCGAGAGGTGTTCCGAAGGAGTTCCCTTATATTCATCTACTTGTTTGAGCACATCTCCTGTCTCACCACTTCCTTCAGCCGCTTCTTCAAACTCTTCCACTTGCTCTACTTCCTCAGTAGCAACAGCCTTTTCCGGAGTAACAAGATTTCTTCCTGGAGTCTCAGGTAGAGATTCCAGAGAGAAAGATCTCGGTACGGGAATGGTTGCTGAAACCATTTCATTAAACTTTAACAATGCTTGCACAGCCTCAGCTTCTGACAACTTCTTCTTCAGCTTCTTTTCCTTAGCTTGCTTCTCAAGCTCATCAGCAGCCTTTTCTTTCAGAGCCTTAGCCTCTACAGGATCCAATCCGAACTGCGGATCTCCTTCCTTCCTCTTCTCTTTATTAGTTCTCCACTTCGCTGCAACCTCATCAGTATAGGTTTTCTTCTTCTTAGACTTAGGAGGTGCGGAGTGGACTTCCTTAGACATAGGTTCCTCAGCATCGAATACCACTTCTTTCTGCTTCCTTTTCCTTACCGTCTTGGATGATTCCGGATCAGCCACTTTCGGAGTCACTTCTACTTGAGGAGGTAGATCAATGAACTTCCATGACTCCTTGTTAAAATCTATATTCATCCTTTTAAGAGTTGCATCACTGAGCAACATGATCTTGCAAACATTCGGCTTAGAACTACAAGCAACCTTGAAGGATTCTAGGCACCGAACTATCAGCTTCGACAATTTTGCCGGGTACATCACTATCTGAGCTCTCAGATTCCCCTTCTTCAAATTATCAATGTTGAGAAGAATATGCTTCATCAACTTGAACTTTCTTAGATTTATCAGGAAATCCAAGATGTATATCTCACTCTTCTTCAAGCTATCTTTATCTCCTTTTCTCGGTACAATAAGCCCTTGCACCCATAACTCCAGAATCCGGAAGTTTGTAGAAAGACTTGCTATTTTCGGAGCCTTATCATCATCCAATCCGAGAATTTCTAAGGCTTTCTCCTTGTTGAAACTACCCAAGGAGTCTGGCAGAACGTGCGAGATAAACTCAGCTTCACCTTCATAACTCAACCCTACCAAGCTTGCAGCCTTGGTGTAAGATAGATTATATGTCTTGCCATACGATTTGAAGGAAAACTTCTCTCTATTATCTTCCATGAAGAAAGCAACTGACTCATAAAACTCGACAAGCAAGTCAGAGTAGACTTCATCTTGGTTGCCGGTTTTTGATACCGCAACATCTTCCCAGCCATTCAGCTTGATATTCTTCGAAATGATAGAATCATAGTTGCTGAAGAAATTCGGATGAACTAACCGTTCTCTGTAGACTAACCACTGTGAAATGGGCTTAGTTGAAGACATTTCTTGAGAAGCTAACTCTGCAGACATTCGGATTAGAAGTCTCTGAGAAGTTCGGAACTGAGAAGGCTGAAGTTCGGAATGGCCTTAAATCAGAGAGTCAGAGCTTCAGCACGCAAAAGCTTGAAATCGATGTGGGACGAGAAAATAGGGTCCCCTTTATATAGGCATTGGGATGACGGTTCAACTTCCTCGGTTGATCTAACGGTTTAGAATGATCTGCGATTAGATCTGACGGTTGAAAGCTTGAATCCGATCTTTTTGAGGTTTTATTAAAACAAAGATTTAAGAAAACTGTAATCCGAAAACAAAATACAAGAAACTACCAGCAAGTAAAATATGATTACGAAAACTTCAGTAAGGAAATCATACCTTTCGGATTAGCTTAGGAAAGTTATTCGTAATGGATAATATAAAGAAGACTACGTAAAATTCAATACGAAAAACTCAATACGAAAAACTCAATATGAAAAACTCAATACGAAAAACTCAATATGAAAAAGTAAAATATGAAAAACAAAACTTGGTACGAAAATCTGGTTATGAAAGTCCCAGTACGAAAGTTGTCCATTCCAGAAATTTTCAATACGAATACTTTCATTCCAGAAGTATTCTGTATGAAAATATCCGTTCTGGAAAATCGTAGTTCCAGAAGTTCTATTCTGGAAATTTTCGTTCCGAAAAATTTGAAAACAAATTTTGAAAAACTTTGTTAAACAAACAATCAAATGTACTCCCCCTATGAAAAGGAGTTTATTACTGTAAGGAGATTTTTCCAATAGAAAGTTAATTAAGGAAGATTACCTTACGGTTATCATTCCTAACTTCTGTTTAATATATTCAAATCTATCAGAAGGTAAAGATTTTGTGAAAATATCAGCAAGTTGATCTTGCGTTCCGATAAACTGAAAAATAATGTCTCCTTTAAGTGTGTGATCCCTAAGAAAGTGATGCCTAATATCTATGTGTTTTGCACGGGAGTGATGTGCAGGGTTTTTACTTAGGGCAATGGCACTTGTGTTATCACACAAAATTTGAGTTTTAGTAAAACTCAAGCCATAGTCTGTGAGTGTGTGTTGCATCCACAACACTTGTGCACAACAACTTCCAGCTGCTACATATTCAGCTTCAGTAGTGGAGAGTGCAACAGAATGTTGCTTCTTGCATGACCAAGAAACTAATGAATCTCCTAAGAAATGACAAGTTCCGGATGTACTTTTCCTATCCATTCTACATCCACCAATGTCAGCATCAGAAAAGCTTTTTAAAACTAAATCATTTCCAGAAGTATAAAATAATCCTAGATCCATGGTTCCCTTAAGGTAGCTAAAAATTCTTTTTACTGCCTTTAAGTGAGATTCCTTAGGATTGGATTGATATCTTGCACATAAGCATACTGAAAACATTAAGTCTGGTCGACTAGCTGTTAAGTAAAGTAGACCTCCGATCATACCTCTAAAAAGATGTTTGATCTACTGGTTTCCCAGCTTCATCAAGATCTAAAGAGTTTGAGGTACCAATGGGAGTACTTATACTCTTAGTGTTGTCATAACCATACTTTTTAAGAAGATCTTTAATATACTTATGTTGATATATGTAGGTTCCTTCTGGTTTTTGAGAAATTTGAAAACCAAGGAAAAATGTTAACTCACCCATCATACTCATTTCAAACTCAGATTTCATTAGACTAGCAAAGGAGTCAGTCAAAGATTGCTGAGTTGAACCAAATATAATGTCATCAACATAAATTTGAACAATCAAAACATTTTTCTTATCTTTCTTTATAAAAAGGGTTGGATCTGCATTTCCCTTAACATAGTTATTTTGAAGCAAAAATCCAGTGAGTCTATCATACCATGCTCGTGGGGCTTGTTTAAGGCCATACAAAGCTTTGGTAAGTCTAAAAACATGATCAGGATGTTTTGTATCTTCAAAGCTAGGAGGTTGTTCAACAAAAACTTCCTCTTGAACATAACCATTAAGAAAAGCACATTTCACATCCATTTGGAAAAGTTTGAAATTAAAGAATGCTGCAAAGGCAAGTAGAATACGGATAGATTCAAGTCTAGATACTGGAGCATAGGTTTCATCATAGTCTATTCCTTCTTGCTGATTATAGCCTTTAGCAACAAGTCTAGCTTTATTTCTAACAATGACTCCATTTTCATCGCATTTATTTCTGAAAACCCACTTTACTCCAATAACAGAAGTTTCCTTAGGTCTCTCAACCAAGGTCCAGACTTTATTCCTTTCGAATTCATTTAGTTCATCTTGCATTGCTTTGATCCAATCATCATCACCTAAAGCTTCATCAGTGCTTTTAGGCTCTAATTGGGAAAGAAATGCTAGATGTTATACTTCATTTCTTAAGGAACTTCTAGTCCTTACAGGTTGATTTACATCACCAATGATACTATCACTGGGATGATTCTTAAGAAACGCCTGATTTGGGTTTTGTAAAACCTGTTCATCAACATAGGGTAGAAAGTCTTCTAGGGTAAATGTTTCAGAAGTATCTTCTAGAACAATTTCCTTATCAGAAGGTTCTTCTATCAAAGGTTGATAATCAGTTTTTGAAAACACATCCGAGGATATAGGTTGGGATGTTTTAAAAACAAAAGGGTCTGACTCATCAAATTTCACATGTACTGTTTCTTCAACAGTACAAGTATTTTTATTAAAAACTCTATATGCCTTAGAGGTTGTGGAATAACCTAAGAAAATTCCTTCATCTGATTTTGGTGCGAATTTATGTAAGTTGTCTTTAGTATTCAAGATAAATACTTTGCAGCCAAAAACCTTGAAGTAGGAAAGTCTAGGTTTTCTACCATTCCATAACTCATAAGGTGTTTTATTAAGAAAAGGTCTAATCAAAACTCGATTTATAGTATAACAAGCAGTACTTACAGCTTCAGCCCAGAAATGTCTAGCAATAGAATATTCACTCAACATGGTTCTAGTTATTTCTTGAAGAATTCTATTTCTTCTTTCAACTACACCATTCTGTTGAGGAGTTCTAGGTGCTGAAAAGTTGTGAGTAATACCTTTCTTACTACAAAAAGTTTCAAAATCTGAATTTTGAAATTCTCCTCCATGATCACTATGAATAGTTTTCAATGGAAGGTTTTTATCATTTTTAACTTGAGCTCTAAAACTTTTGAAATAAGAAAAAGCTTCAGATTTCTTTGCTAGAAAATAGACCCAAGTAAATCTAGTGTAATCATCAACAAGAAAAACACATAGTATTTGCCTCCAATGCTTCCAGTTTGTGTTGGACCAAAAAGATCCATATGCACCAACTGTAATGCATCGGTTGTTGAGACTTCACCGATTGACTTAAAACTAGATTTATGTTGCTTGCCATATTGACAAGGATCACAAACTTTAGAAGAATCAAATCCAAGCTCCGGTAGATCCTTAACAAGTTTCTTCCTAGAGAGTTTACATAGGTTTCTAAGATTACAGTGTCCTAATCTTCTATGCCATAACCAAGAGTGATCTTCCATTGCACTTAGGCAAGGTAAATCTTGGCTTCTTAGGTCTTCTAAGTTTAAGGTGTAAACATTCTCTTACCTGTTGGCTGAGAGTATAAATTCTTCCTTGGAATTGTGAACTAAGCATTTATCATTCCTAAAATTCACAAGGTAACCTTCATCACATAACTGACTTATGCTAATGAGGTTGTGCTTAATACCTTTAACAAAAAGAACATTTGAAATCAAAGTATTACCTAAAAGAACAATATTACCAATCCCAACAATCTCTCCCTTAGCATTGTCTCCGAAAGTTACCTTTCCTCCTTTCGTTTTGATAATCTTTTCAAAAAAGCTTTTGTTACCAGTCATATGCCGGGAACATCCACTATCCATGTACCAAATATTGTTGCTGGAACTTTCTTTATTTTTCTGAAATTAAGAACAAAGTTAGACTTTCGGAATCCAAACTTGTTTGGATCCGAGATTTCCAGACAATAAAATTTTTGGTACCCACATTTTCTTAGAAAAATAAGCTTTATGAAAACCAAAGGATTGGGTTTTGTTTAAGGAACAATTTCTTGCCCAGTGACCACCACATTGACACTTAGTACAAAATGGGGCACTTTGAGGAACAAAATAATTGTTGCTGAACACAGGTTTTGCTTGGGTATAACCAAATCCGGATTTATTTCTTAAAGGACGTATTTGAGAATACATCTTATCAAAATTTTCCTTACCATGGGTAAAGTTTGATAAACATTTCTTTAAGGAAAAAATTTCGGACTTGAGTTTTACAACCAAGTTTTTATCCTCAAAATCATTAGTTTTGGAACTAGAGTTAGGCTCGAAAACATTTTTATTAGAAATTACTTTTTCTAATTCTTTAGCAAGTTTGTTCTTCTCAGAACTTACTTCCTCAAGATTTTTTGAAATATTTTCAAAAAAAGCATTTTTCTTATCAAGATCTTTAGAAAGATCTGATATCTCTTTAGTAAGAATAGAATTCCTAGAATTTGCCTTATCAAGTTTCTTGTTGAGTTTGGAATTCTCAATCTCAAGATGTTCAGCAAATCTAGAGACTTCTTCATAAGTAGGTAAAGTATTTTCCTCATCAGAAGATGATTCTTCATCAGAAGAGTTATAATACTTACTATCATTAGAATTTAAAGAAACATTGGTCAAAGATTCAACATTTCGTACCTTAGCCATAAGACAATGATTTTCAATAGGTAATCTGGCTGTAAGACCAAGATTCTTCTGTCCTGAAGATTCATAATCAGAAGATTTATCTGAAGAGTCACCACCACTGGCACTCCAGGTGTCATTAGCTTTCAGAACTTTCTTAGCTTTGGCTTTGTAATACTTCTTCCTGTTTCTGTCTGAATGTCTTTCCTTCCTTTCTTTCTTTTTGAGCATAGGGCAATCTGGTCTAATACGTCCAGCTCTTTTACATTCATAACAAGTTACTTCTCCATCTTTCTTATCTTTCCTGTCCTTCTTCTTATACTTGGATTGAATGTTTCTCTGTCCAGCTATCTTGTTCATCCTTCGAGCAAGATTGGCTAATTCATTTTCTGAAACTTCACTTTCACTAGATTCGGATTGGAAAATGACTTTCTTCGATTTGGATCTGGTTACTCTCTCAGGAGTCTTAGCTTTCATCTGATTTGAAGTTGTAGTAAAAGCAACAGTACCATTTCCATTCTTCTTCTTGATGTTGTCAGCATCTCTCTTCATTCTGGTCTCATGTTGTAGAAGAGTTCCAAATAATTCATCAAGAGTAATTTGAGTTACCTTCCTGTTCTCATCTATAGCTGTTCTCTTGGATTCCCACTCATTGGGCATAATATCAATAATCTTGTCCACAAGAGCTTCATCATCTAAACCTTTTTCTCCCATAGATTGTAGACTGTTGACGATAGTCATAAATCTTTTTTGTACTTTACAGATAGGTTCTCCATAAGGAAAACTGAAGCCATGATATTCAGCTCTAAGCATAGCTCTTCTAGTCTCAATCACCTTAGAAGTCCCAAAGTGTGTAACCTCTAACTTCTTCCATATAAAATTAGCTGCTTCACAAGAAGAAATTTGGCTATATATATTTCTGGTCATTGAACACAATAAAATATTGTGTACCTTATAGTTGAGTTGATATTCTTGCTTTTCCTGGTTAGTAAAGGTTCTGACTTCCTTTTCAGGAATTTTATAGTCACCAGTAAGCATCACAAAGTTATCTACTCCAGTATTGATAACAAAAGTCTTCATACGATCTCTCCAGTAATCATAGTCATTACCATCAAAGATAGGTGGTCTTGTAGGATTCAGATTGTCAATAGATCCAAGATTCATTCCTGCCATACTTGAAAATAACTTGGAAACAAACTTGTTAATAGCAAAAGATTCGTAATCAAAAAGTTCGGAATGGGAAAAGTTCGGAATGGATAATCCGGAATGACAAAGTTCGGAATAGAAAAGTCAGCAAGAAAAACTTGTATGTGAGTACAAGTATTTCAGTAACCTTGGCTCTGATACCAAATGTAGGAATGGTATAGAGTAAGAGGTTTCTAACCTCTGATACCAATTGTAGGATCGAAATATAATATGAGATGCTCAATATACAAGAGGAAGGGTGAATTGTATACTTTAAAAATTCCTTTGGAACCTTTAAAGTTAGTTAAGAATAACTAAAGTTTCCTTAAGAAAAGGAAAGGACTAAGTTTAACAAAGTTAAACTAAGTAGATTCACAACACCTCTAACACCGAACTGAACTTGGAAAGATATTCCAAAAGTAGGTTCCGGAAATATGATTCCGGAAATTGAAACTTAACAAAAGTTACAATATAAGATTCTACCTTAAAGCGTATAGAATCTAAACTAATCAGAATAAGTAAGGAAGTATAAGAAAGTTATACTTTCCTTAAGATACAAATTGCAGCGGAATAAAAACAAGTAGTAAAACTACTAGTAACAAGATAATAGTCTTTTAACCCAAAGAGAAGGGTATCCAACAACCTTGGATAAAGGTCCCTTGATTTATACTTTCAAGCAAGTCTGTCTTACCCACACCAGGGTAAGCCCTCGATACGAAGATCGGAGTCTCTGTCTTGCTATCCCCGCAAGCCCTCAACTTCAAGGTAGTTGGAAACCTCTGTCTTCCTCAGCAAGGAAGTCCTCGATCTTTAAGGTAGTCGGAAACCACTCTCTTTCTCAGCAAGAAAGCCCTCGATCTTTAAGGTAGTCGGCAACCTCTGTCTTTCTCAGCAAGAAAGCCCTCGATCTTTAAGGTAGTCGGCACCTCTGTCTTCCTATCCCCGGAAGCCCTCGAATGTAATCACCATCATTCGGAGTCACACGAAGCTTTGAGAGTTTTATAAGAGACTCTCTCTCTAGAAATCACTTCAACATCATGTATGCACAATGTCCAAATTGTTCATCCATCCGTTGCGAGCTTTTTCAAATGAGCTCCTATTTATAGGTAAGGTTGGCTCCTCTCCAACGGTCATATTTTCCTTAAAGTTCGGAGGGACCTGTACACGTGTCACTTAGACAACGGTTAGTTTATAACAAAATGGACGACATCGTTTTATAACAAAACAAGTGAAACAGAAAGTACGACATCGTTTTAAACTCTAACAAAAAGGTTCAGAATAGAAATTTCGGAGTGAAAGTTCGGAGTGAATAAATTCAGAGTGTATAAAACAATGATAATCAGATTCTGTTTAATAGGTGAATTCGGAATTAAAATTCGGAATAGGAATTCGTCATCAGAAATCGTAATGAGAATTCATCATCAGAATTCGTAATGAGAATTCTTTAACAGAATTCGTAATGAGAATTCGGAATGAGATTTCTTCATTAGAATTCGTAATGGGAATTTGTCAACAGAATTCGTAATGAGAATTCGGAATGAGATTTCTTCATTAGAATTTGTAATGGGAATTCGTCAACAGAATTCGTAATGAGAATTCGGAATGAGATTTCTTCATTAGAATTCGTAATGAGAATTCATCATCAGAATTCGTATCCTGAATCTGGAATAGATCTTATTCAGAATTCATATCCGGAATTCGGAATGAAACTTCCTTATAGTTCTTGTCCAGAACCGAATCTTAAAACAGAATGCTTTTTATCAGTTTTAATGATTCCGAGAAAGTGAATCCGAATTTCACACTTAAGAAAAAAATAATGAAAAAATGATAAGGATAAATTTTTCTTATAAAAGAGATTTTCCTTAAGAAAGCATTTTTCCTTATAAAAGCAATTTTCCTTACAAAAGCGATTTTCCTTAAAGATAAGGTGTTTGTGATTTTCAAAACAAGAAGGAATGGAAAAGTCATAAGGAAAACCTTATTGACTCAACATATACACCGTATAAAATATAGTTGTGTATAAAACGAAATATGCCTCAATGAAAGGAGATTGAGATAAAGTCCCTTACAAAGATGTTATCATTGTATTAAGTATAAATCAATTACATAATTATGTGTGACAAACCAATAACCTAAATATAAGTGGATATTAAGTGTAAAAAAATCAGAGGACATTCACACATATTCATTTTACGACATATTCAAGGAGTACAAGTTTATCCCAAAGAATAAAAATTGGGTTAAGAAGTTCCCTTGCAAAAATTCTACAGCCTAACGACGTCACTTCAAAATTCAGAAAAAGAGTTGATGAGAGATAAAAAGGGTATCTCATCACTTGGACATAAAATTTACATCAATAAGGATATATAATAACATATACCAACATAATAGAATGTTAATTAAAAGACATAACAAAAGAAGTAGTTTTAAAAGAGGAGGGTGAAAGGTTCCTTTACCGACTTGGGTTACTTTCTAAACGTACACCCCATTGAAGAAGTGTCATACAATGAATATGTAAATACCAATAAATGAAATTATATTACAAAAATACTATAATAATGGGATGTAAATACACCAATCAAAGGAAATTGTGGCAAATGTAGCATAAATCTCACGGGACTAAAAGTGAGATGGAAAATACCTTACAAAAACTCGACAGCCTAACGATGCCACATAAAACATCAAAAAATGGATTGATGAGATCAAATAGGGTCTCTCAGCATATGAACATAAAACGTACAGTAGGAGTAATATAAAAGAACATCCCAATAATAAGAAAGATGTTCTTATAAGGAATGACATAAAAGAGTGTACTTAAAAAGAAAGAGAGAGGTAGGATCCCTGACCTCGTGTCCTGACATAACTCAATCGTTATTTAATCTCCTGAATAATAAAATTTGGTCAATTTATAATTTCTTAAGGAAATACTTTTATGATTATTATTCAGTAAATATCACATATTATAAGGTTATAATAATTGGTTAATAAAGTGAGTTCTTATCAGACGTTTTTGTCGATGTTCAGTACAGGAGTAAAAATCGAACTTGTTGGAAATGAATTTTCCATGTAGTTATAGGTACATCATATCCAGAATATTATTGATGTTTTAAATATAATATATATCCAGTATATATTCATTTTATACTATTCCATTTCATTAGGAGACAAAAAATTAAAAGCACCGTTCATAGAGACGGTTGGCCGTATGTACTCATGAACACTACTTTCATTTGTTGCCTTATTAATGGAATTAAAACCAAAAGAGAGATATATATATTTTAATTACAGAATTATATCCATCATTTAGATGTAATATATTACATATATATCCATTATATATATGTACTTATAATATTACATAACATTTGGAGATAAGAAATCAAATTTACCGTTCATCGAGACGGTAAGTCGTACGTACGCATGAACACTACTTTCATTTCTTTTTTTTTGTATTCAATGGAATTAAATAACAATGATATAAAGTTATATTATAATTCAAGTAGGATATAATATTTAATACCATTAATTCAATCCTTTATAAGTCCCACATATGGCATTAACGAATCAAATCACTTTGAGGGGGCAGTAGTCCGCACTTCCTAAAATGAAGATATTGTGATTACCCATAATGGAAACCATAGAAGTATTCCATAAATGAAAAAATAGAGAAGATTAAAGAAAAAATAAACATATTATATATGATATATAAATATAGTTACATCTTAATGGCCACCTTTGAAGGTGTTAAAATAATATTGAACAATCATCGTTTCGGGAGGTAGTAATTCGCCATCCATAGAAATAGTGTGTTCTTTAATCATTAGACAGAGGTGTGTGAAAGTGTAGATCTAATCCTTCAAATAAAAATATACTATTATATTTATGATACTGGTGTTGTAACAAAAAAAAGTAATAAAAATAGTTTAGGTTTTTGGAGAAGAAAAATAAAACAAAAGAACACAAGAGAAGACATTACCTTTAAATCGGGTAACTCTCTTTGATTTAAACTCAAAGGATTCCTTGGAAAAGATTATGCCCAATGTGAGGCTTCAATGATGAAGATAGGGATTTGGAGAGATGAAATGAGTTGGGGTAGGCTGATCCAAAGGCTTGAGAAGTGTGTGTAAGGTGGTAGAGGTGTGGGCCTTTTATAAGAGGAGAGGAGGGGCACTCTTGGAACGTTATAAAATATTACTTTATTATAAAATGATTTTCAGATTTAAAAGGTCCCAAAAGGATATATTTATAAGATAAAGTGATAGGGTTCTGAAATCCACCCATACAATAGTTTTTTGACAAGTGTATGAATTATATTTCACCCTATCATCTCATTTTATTTAAATCGTTCATTTATGAGGTAATCACTTCATCACCACGGTGTCATAAATAAATTAATTTATTTAATGTCTAAAAATTACAAAAAAAAACATATCATAATGTATTAAATATTTTCAGATTTATAATGAATAGTTATAGTCAAAGATATGACTTATATAATCCCATGTAATAATTGTTTTAGTAAAAAAACACAAGTTTGTGACTTTTAATTTTAACTTTAAATAAAAAGGTATATATGTCATTTTCTGACCAAAGTGGCTCCATGGGGTCCCCAAGTTGACCGATGGATTTTCTTGGTCGGAAATGACTCATACAATAAGGGTAGGACATGTTTCTATGTCATTTAATATTATTAAAACATTATTTTTACCTTAAACTACACTAATTACCTCTAATCACGATTAAAAATAAATAGTTACTATTCACAAAAAAATTATTTTAATCCCATTGAACCACATATTAATTATTAATGACAACCATGTATGTCAAATTTTTTAGATTCAAAACATAGTGGTGGTAAAATTCCATTTAAACAAAAAATCAGTTTTTTATGTACCACTTAGTGGTTTCACTATTCATCATAAATTGAAGTTTTCTAGAAAAATACAATAAATTCACCCTAAGATATATTTGATATTCCGAATTCAAAAATGATGTCTATTTTAGAAAATTCAAAACATATAAGTAATATTAATTAATTTAATAATTAATTCTCACTGTCAGAGCAAATAGAGTGTTTTTATGAAACAATATGTATCAAAAGATTGACACTAGTTTAAGTCCAATTTCAAGATGAAAATAATTCCAAAGACCACTATTGGATTAAATGGTAAAAATATATTCTCATTTAACTTTAAAACCAATTAAAAATGTAATATAATTATATAAATAAATTATATTAAAAAGAGGTTTTGAATTAAAATACAACATTTTCAGTATTAATTAAAAAAATGAACTTTATTGAAAAAATACAAAAAAGTGACACAAATTAAATTTTGATGTCCCAATTCTAAAGAAGAATTTTATTTTGTCAAATATAGAAAATAAGATTTTCAAAAAGTGTATTTAAAATAAGTTCTCCATCAAAAGGCGGTTATTCGACCTTTTAAAGAATATTATAATGTTTACGCTTCAAATTGGATTCATTCTCATTTTTAATACTCTAAAAGTTATTGTAAATAGTAAAATTATTTGACAAACATATATAATCATTATGTAGTCAGTTCTGTTCATTCCCACCATTATAATAGCTAGGCATTAACTACAATTTAAAATAATATTATTTTATTATTAGAGTGCAACATAAGATTCTCAAGAAACACGTTGTTGTGTATTGGGTACGCCATCAAGAATGACGTCCCCTTTATATTAATATTAATATTCTATTCAAAAATATGGATATATGTGAAAATGTCATATTCTTTATTTACTTGGGGTGCTACAATAACTATATTTTATAAATAATATTATGTTATATAAGGTGGAAAACTATTTACCTTACTGAAAACCCAAATGAAAAATAAAAGTAAAAATAAATACTGAGGAAATTTTTTAAAGGACATATTATTAATTTATGGAGATTTTTATAAACCATACTTTACATTTTATTCTTTATTTTATCATTTTTAAATCAAATGTAGAAAAGGATACTTACTTATATAATTGAAATTTTTTCTTTAGAAGAATGAAAATTCCCTTCCACTATAAAAACACATTCACTCCACCCTTCCTAGCACATCACAATCCACATAGACTCATAAAATGCTTCCAAAGTAAGGACCCAATATCCCTACCCACATTCAATAATAATCTTATTGCACTGAAATATGGTCATGGAAGCCATTATTACAACCCAAATGGAGTTATAAGAAATAAAGGAAGATAAAGAAACATGTGACATGTCATATTCAATATTATAGATTATTTTCTCCCATTTTATTCTATAAGGCGCAAACTATCATCAATACTTATTTATTTTTTGTGTTTTATATTTTACCCCATTTTCATTTTTTATCATGATTAATTCATTTAAAATTGTATTTAAATTGTCACATTGATTTATATCATCAATGGGTTTTTATTATTAAATAACTAAAGGGGATAATATATCATTGAAATCGCACATTAATTTATGATTGTTAGCATTATTTTGTAATATGTACTTAATGTTAATAATTTTTTTGGGAATTAAATCAATAATAAATATAAATATCAATTATTGTGGGATTATTTTTGATTAAATAATATGCTATTATTACATATGATGGTCACTTTTGTAGTGTTATATTTATTTGATGAAGCCTTCACAATATTAGATTCATGGAACAAAGAATATAAAATATTAGATAACTTTCACGAATCCTTGAATTTGTTATATTATTGACATCAATCAATTAATGTATTATAATCATGGATTTAATCACTAACACTATTATGTTTTTGGTGTGAATAATTGAAAATATTATTTTAATAACTTGAAGGCTTGAAAGTATTAGATTCTTTGTATGAAGCCTTAATAGTATTAGATTATTAGCATGAATCGATGAATTAATTAGATTATTTAAATGAATCCTCTACATCCTTAGTTTCTTCTCATGAATAATTGAATTAATTTTTTAGATATATATCTTTACTCATTCCATCATTACGAATTCAATTATTTTTTAACCATTTGATTTTTTGATTAGTTAAAATATTCATGGTTATGTTCCATTATAATATCACTAATTTAATAGGATGTGATGTCTACCAATCCATTTTTATTATTCATTATCCAATCATATAAATGGAATGTGTTTTGAGGTATTTTGATTTTTATTTTTATTATTCTTTTGAACCATAATTAATTCAAATGTACATATGCTTTCTGAGAATTCTAGATCACCTTTAATATGTCTCATTTCTCAAGGATAGGATGAGGAATCCTTTGAATGATTTTCAAGTATTTTGAAATTTTACATTTTATATGATATATATCCTATCTCTAATTTAAAATTAGTTTAATGTGTCTAATATGATTATCCCAAACTACTAAATAATTTAGTCCTTCAGGATTTGATTCCTTATAATCATGATAATGTAATAATGTAATTCACTGGATCCTTGATTTCTAGGTTGGGGAATTACAGCTGGTAGTAGAATAATTCTATCATAAAACCTAGACATAATATATTAAATATTTTGGTTTTTTATTGTTACCCTATGATATATTTTGATAATACGTATAGAATATTTTCCCAAGGAAAACATTTTTATGATTATGATAATATATGAACATATATTTCTCAATTTATATTAGGTATTTATATATTTTGGGATTATATATTATGTGTTATAAATTCATTATCTATTCATGCATGTTTTGATATTTAGAAATGGATCCTATAAGATAGTATGTAAACCTCACCAATGAAAATTATATAATGTGTATGAAATTTCATTTTTTTAATGTATTTAGCAAATATTATGAAGGGAACCATTCTTCAAAATATTATCATCAAACGAGGACATATTCTCCAGTCAAAAAAAGGTGTAAATATGATAATATATGTATTATGTGTTTAAAGTTATGTAATAGAAGAAGGAGATAGCTTCAATAAAGCTGAATAAAGGAAATTATGGAATGAATTATTTTCGCACATTTAATAAATATAGAAATAATAACTCAACTTCATCCATAAAATGAATAATAATTTTATAAATTTTTTGAAATAAAATACATCGTTATTTTGATTTCATGGAAAAAAGAAAAGGTAACAAGTTTATATTCTTTTCAAATACAAGAGGATAATACAAAATAAAAATAATTGAAACATTTTCAAATGAATATCCCACCAAAAAGATAATGACTCCTTGTAATGAGTATGATACTAATATAAAAATGATAAATTATTAATGTTTTAATTTTTAGATTCAATAATTATTTCTTTTTTTTCGTTTTAACTACGAATTAAAAAGGATAAAAATTATTGAATATATGGGGATTTTCTTAAATTATATTTTCATTATGGATTTAAAATCATGTATTGATCAGTACTGATATAAAATTACTATGATTTAGTAAAAAGCTGAATATTTTTTCCAAGAATATTATTAAGGGAAATATTACTATTATGATTTTCAATAAACTTATATAATTATATTTTAATAAATACATAGTTGATAAAGAATAATATATTTGATATTACATTCTACATTGGAACTTATTAATGATTTGTTGAAAATGATCTTATCATATCATTGATTGGATTTACAACAATATTGGATTTATGAAATTTATCCAAAAACACATGTTTTACATATATAATATGGAAGAATTCATTTTTCAAATAACAATTCATGGTAATTAAGGATACTACCAGTTATCAAAATAATATATAATTCATGTATTATGATGTTGGAATTTAAAAATTTAAAGTGTCATAATGTTTATTGAATGAAAAATGAAAAATTCATTTTTTACATTCATTAACATTCATTGTATGAGTGTTGAATATTTTTTTTGAATAATTATATACTATTTAAAAAAATTATGTAGGTATTCATGTTTGGTTTTATATATATATAAGTTATATCAATATATTTTGGAATTTTCCCTATGAAATGAAGTTGAAATAGTTTAAGGTGTAATCAAACTAAATGATTATAGAACCATATATTTTGTTATATTCATAGACTGTGAATGAATTTATAAGATCAAGGAAAAGGGTTTTTAAAAATAATTTTCATGAATGTTACACAAATAATATTTTTTGGATTGGAATGGAAAATATGTAACATTCCTTTCCTTTATAATCTATAATTATTTATACTATAGAAGATGATATATAGTTTAAAATATTAAATTTTTTATCAATATTATAATTTTTTTCCTAGTGGTGAATCATTAATTTTTATAGATGATGTAATTACATTAATATCTTAATAAATGCTAATGCATGGACTATTTAGTAAATAATTCAATAAGAAAAATGATACCGAATAAATTTAATGTAATGAATATTTAATGAATTATTATGTTCCATTATTTTTTATATTAATAAATAATGTTACCCATATTTGAACATAATATATAATAATTATATCATTTATTTGAAATTTGTAACTTAAAAATATGTTAATAATGTCAAAACCAACAATAATATTTTTTGAAAATAAATTAATTTTTATTAAATGATTTAAATTTAGAAAAATATACCTACATCCAAGATATTTATATATGTTAATAAATTTTAATAATGATCTTCTAATCTATCAATTCATCTTTTATAATTAACATATTGACATATTTAGATTAGAGACACTGTTTTCATGGGTTGATTTAAATCAATGTTTTTGTGCGTTACATTTTGTTGTTTCAAAATTAATATCTAACAAACAAGGTCTTTATGTTTTTAAATTAGATAAAATATTAATAATTTCGTGGGTCTATATTGAAAAATAAATCTAATTTTAATTTAAAATTAATGGTCAAATTACATGTTCTAGAAAACTAGTAACAGAAAAGAAAAAAAATCAGAAACATAAAAACTAGGGAATATAATTAAAAAAATTGGTATGCTTTTGTTTTTTAATATTTTTATTATCCTTAAATTCAACATAATCAATTTTTTCCAATTTCAAGAAGTATATTTATGAGAGTCCTCCCAAAACTATTATCCTTTGCAAATTTATAGGAATTATACTCCTCCTGAAATATAAAAAGTATTTCACTCTCCTCCATCCTCAAACGTCTCAAGCCACACTATGTCATCAAAACATTTCCACAATAATATACAAACATACCACCCGTAATCATTGAATCCTCACCATAAGTGGAAATCCTACCTAGGAGGATTTTTTTAAAAACAAAAAGTAGTTACATGAAAATGAATGAAGATAAAGACAAACATGACAAGTCAAATCATGGAAAGGGATTCTTATACCACTTCTTCCTGAATCTGGCATACACTATTTTAACCATTTATTTCCTTTTTTAGTGTATATTATTCAATATTTTCATATTATATTTGGATTCATTCATTCCTCATGGTATTTTACATTTCACATTGATTTTTTTATTCCATTGGGTTTGATTTGAGAATTAGCAATGAGTAAAATGTTTCCCTTGAAATATCACATTCTTTTATTATTGTTAAATTTATCTTCAAAAAACTAACATTATAGTAAACATTTATTATATAATAAATTCCTATTATATATCCATTTCATTTATCATGGGCATGTTAAATATCTATTGTTTGTACCATTTTTCATATGGTGTTGTCTTTTACATTATGATATTTTTTCATGAATCATTGAATTTATTAGATTCTTGGAATGATGTCTTGAAAGTGTTATATTCATGTAATGAATTTATGAAATTACAATATTCTTATAATAAATAATTATTAATATCATGTTGTTGAAATTATTCCTTGTCAATGTTAAGTTCTTTCCACGACGCTCTCACAATATTAGATTTAGGGCATAATGCCATGATAGTGTATGATTAATGGAATGCTGCCATGATAGTATTAAATTCTTGGTATGAATAAACTATGTTATAAAATTATTTGAATTAATAATAGAAACTATTAAAATCATGTATTTCAACCATTATATTATTATATATACAGAACCTAGCGTTAAATGTATGTTTTACAAATACATCATTATGAATTCTCTTATTATGAATCTAATTATAGTTATTAAATTTGATTATTTTACTAGTTATAATATCCATGGCTTTGTTTAACTATTATATTACCGATAAAATGGAATGTGATTCAATTATCTACCATTACATATAGATTATTCCATATCCATATTTTTAAAATTAATTTGTGTTCAGTTATTTACCGTTATATATTAATAATTTTTATGAATTTTGAATTATTCAACGATAAATACCCTTAAAATGAATTTGATATCAAACTTATTTTTTCATTTCCACTCTATTTGTATTTTTATACTTTTAATGGGATTCATGGATGAATATATATCTGTTTTAATGAAATATTTTCAATCCCAAATGTAAAATTTGTTTCTTGCCTGTAATCATGTTTTCTGAAACTTCTCAAATATTCACTACATTGGGATGTGATTTATTTTACAAAATATAATGTAATATATTAATTCAATGGTTATATGAATCAAGGTTTTGGCTGACACAATATTCATACAATTATTATTATTATTCATATAAATAACTTAAAATAAAACTTCTATAACAAATAAACTTTATGAAAACCCATATTTTCATTGCATCTACAAGAATTGTTTTAAATTTATTTATTCTAAATATTGTTATATAATTTTATAAACTATATTTCTTATATTTAATTTTAATATTTTAATTATATATTATATTAAATTTAAAATAATTTGAATATTAATAGTGAAAATAAATAAATAACTTGGTTATGGTAAAAATGGATTTATTGTATGTTAACCAAAAAAGATAAGGATTTTAATGAGAAAGAAATTATAAAATATAATGTATGGATATATTTAGAACATTATTGTTATAATCCACACCAATATTCCATTTATTATACGAGTTTATTTCGAAATATTTTGGTACACAATTTTCATTTAAAAATTTTATGTATGGAACTCACCTAACTCATAAAAGTACACATAATATCATCTTCTCTTCACAATATATAAGAATATTTTAATGGGAAATAATTTCTATATTCACATAGATAAATCCATTATATCATACTATAATGCTTATGTTTTCTATAAAACAAATATATGAAACATTATTACGGAAAAATAAATACATTACCATAAGAAGAGTTAATATTAATCAATGGTATTTTTATTTTATTCCTCACACCACCCACTTAAATTATTAATAAGATTTGATTACATAAGAACATAATTATATTAAATATAAATATTTGTTATTTTGTTTATATAAAAACAAAAATACCTCTCATCATCCATCAAATCAGTCATAAAATCATCATTCATTTTTATGGTGAACTACCTCTTCATCAATATATGTAGTTCATATTTCCATAGCCATCTATAATGTATGGGAATGATGATGGATATAAAATATATATATATATATGTTATTTATAAAATAATAATACCTATAGAGTAATTATATCTTATGTAATTTTTTTTTCTTTCCATTGCATATGGGATATGATAACATCACTCATGTGTATGGTGGAAAATCACGTCACAGAAAAATGTGATACATTTTCCACAAAAACTAGAATTGTACGGTAATAATTGCATTGATAATGATTATAATTGATAATAAAATTTATTATTATTGTCATTCAATCTTTAAAATTATTTAATAATAATATATCTTTGTCTTCTTACCTTTTCTCTAAATGAAAATCTTAATGTTTCTTATGTATGTGTGGACTACCTTCTTCATGGTATTATTTGGCTCTATTTTCCCCATCATACCACATGGATGATGTATATACATATATTTAATTAAATAATATTATATATATGATATTATCATAAAGAAATATATAAACTTTATTACTTACCTAATTTTCATAATGATCTTTCAAAAAATTAAATCATTATTCATGCATAGGTATCACCTAACAACATCATGATTTTAACGTCAATAATTTATTAAAACCATAAATCATGATTGCTCATTAAATTATAGAATATATATAAATATTATAATTACTTCAGGATTATTATTCAGTAGATGTTTTTTGAAAAAAGCATATTACGATAATAAACCAACCAAAGTCATTTTTGGAAAATAAGCAAAATATAATTGAAACAACCGATGTGAAAAAATGTAATTAATTTATTTTATATGACGCTGTAATATGTGAAAATAAATAAATTATAAACCTGAAATGTTTTTTATGAAATAAAATTATTTAAATAGGTTTATTATTCAGGATGATAAAAAAATATGTTATCACACCGACTAAGGGTAAGGGACATCATCTCAATTTTCTACAATTCAGGAATATTTTGATGATAGACGTATGATTTGATTAATGAGGTGTATATTCATTTCCATTTTAATTCATATATAATAAATTAATATATTACTAATGTAATTAATATTTTGATCACTACACTCATTCATGGGTATTATGAATCATTTATTTCAATGGTTATTGAGACATTTCCTTAAAATAACATTTTTTAATTTATTCCTTTCTAATATTCTATTTTATTTTCCATGACTTTGAAATTACTTTTATTTTTATTTATTTGTATAAAAAATATTATTAAATTTTATCTGAACTATATTTTCTCATTATTTAGATATATTTAAAAAAAAATTGTTGACATGTTTTCTGCAGTCTATTTTTTAAATGATAAATAAATTTATATTATTTAATGTACATATTGAAAAATAATTTCACCACCAGTATGACCATTATTTTAATTTTGGATTATTTTTCTGGATTTGATGTTTTTAATAATGAAATATCTACTTTTTCATTATTTGTACATTGGTATTGGAAATGGTTTGTAAAATAAAAATGGAATTTTGATGTGTGAGAGTTATTTTTATATGAGTTTAAAAGAGTTATCCCAACAGATTGTAATGATAAATTTAAAATAATTTTTCCCCTTATTTGGTTCTTAGATATTATAACTAATGGTTTCTAAAACATAATCTCAAATGATCCAACTATTTCTTATTTGATGGCAGCACCCATGTAAATCTCCAAAGAAATTAATAATAATTATTTTTTATGGATAATTATAATGTATGTATTTCATGTTGTTTTTAAAAATTGTACTTGTTAATCAATGGTTATGTAAGGGATCTCTAATATGATGCATAAGGTACCTACATGAATTTTCTATTCATAATAATGTGTTTTCGTGGACATAAATTCAATTCCAAAGTTAATATAAATGATATTTTAAATAGAATGTTAATTCCCTTTTTTGTATAATGATATATAAATTTGATTTTTTCATTTGAATTTTAATTATTAGAAAAAATACATCATCAATTTTTAATCAATTAATCATAATTTTTTATTGAAAAATTTTATTAAAATTATTTTAACTAAAATTATTATGTGTTTAGAGAATTTAAGTTGTTATTTTTAAATTAATGAAGTTGTTTTATAAATTTAGATCATTTATACCTTTTAATGTCATCTATGGTGGGAAAATGAATATGAATAGAAGATTACAGTATTTAATATATAGTTTTTATGTATGAGGTAGAACATTATTATCTATAAATATAAACCAAAAAATATCATCAAATATAAGATATATAATTATTCATATGAAACACAATATTATGTATTATTTATGGATGGGTCATAATACCTAAACACAAGAAGGAATCAAGAAAACATTATGTAATTTAACATTAGTAAATATATCCTTGAAATTTATTGATAATCTATATATATATATATATATATATTAGGATTTAAAAAAAAGAACATTTATAAAAATTCATCAACATGAAAATTTTGGAATCAATATACATAAATAATTTAAACTAATTAAATCAATGTGTTTTTAATAAAAATTTCCATCCATGTTCTATCAAATTATATTTTGTTTATGTAATTTATTGAGATAATTCTCATGTTTCCTAATTATAATACAATTAATTTCCTTGAAATTTGTTTCTATATAACATTCATTTCCTCCTAATTGCATTATCCACTACTTATGAGATATTATGAAAGTTTATTGTTTCCACCATCTTGATCTTTTTGAAAATGAATAATCATTTATATATGTTAAATATAACACATAGATTAATGAAACTCCATCTTCTTCTTATTTGAATAGTTATTAAAATTACTAGTGTTCACACTAGTAATTATATACCCTCATAACTAATTTATTGTCATAACAATATTCATTTATCCATTCATAATCCAATTTTATTTCAAATAATGCAATATTTTTCCCTCACATTTAGTGTTTAAATTATTCCTCCATGTCCCGTTATTTGAAAAAAATCAACAATTAATTTAATGATTAATAATATTCATTGTTCATATAAAATTTCATGAAAAAATATTTATATGAATTTAAATCCATGAAAATATTATTTCAATGTAAGAAACCATATGTAATTGATTGGTAATCCAAGATCATTGTATATTAAGATCGCACATGGTTATTCAAAAATAGTTTGTGAGTTCCCTAATCATATTCCTTGGTAATAAAAAATAAGGGGTAGATTAGGGACTATTTTCTTAAACAATATAATCCTCATGTGAGTCCTAGAATGCATTTTTAATCGCTATTACCACATGGTACATCAGTTCCAAAACCACTACTAATGTTATTGTGTAAACAAGTTTTTAGTTTATAGAAAATTTCTCACTCTATACCAGACCAAGATTCCATAGTATTTTTATGTGATTAATTTTATCCTCAATAATGTTATCAATATATATTTCTTTTTCTTACTTCAATCATATAACATAAACATTTCCATGATTATAAACATTATGTCCCAATCCTTTTACACTAATTTTACATGAATTTTATCATAAATATTTCCTAATAAAATAGAATGATATTAATGGCCTGATTGATTTGGAATAATAGTTTCATTAAAATCAATGAGAGTGTATAAAATAATAATTATATTATATTATCTTCAACAATCTCCTAAATATGTTTGAGAAACTAATAAGAATGAGATAAACTACGTAATATATAAAAAAAATAAAAAATTCTTAATGGGGGAACACAAAATAAGAAAGAAAAACAGGTAATTCAAAATGGAAATATGATATCATTAAGGGAATGTATAAATGTATTAACATGGAAGAATAATGTGAAGAGATTTATATAATAATATCTTGAAATTATATGAAATGTGGAGGCAACACAAAACATGAAATAAAAAGATTCAATGATAACATACTAGAAAAAATAACATTGTAGACAATCAATTATAATATATTAGTATTACTCATTAATCCCATACATGATGTCTCATGAGCCTATTGATTCACCAAATGATTTTGAAATCTATTTGGGTGTTACCATCATAATAAGTTTTTAATTAATGTGTATGACGTAAATGAAATCAAAAATAAGGAATAATACAAGAGTTAAAACTGGAATGATAATTTGGTTCATAGACATGATTCATATCATATTCATAAGAATTTTCAAAATGATATAATTGTAAAATTTAATATATCTAATGTAATACCCCATAAATGGAATTGAAAATAAGCTAGGTAAATTTCTGAGTTAAATACATACATATTGTTATGTAATATATAATATTAATTCATCACTTGTTTATGAATATAATATTAAAAATATTAATTATTTTCTACTAGAATGTAACTTTTTCACATAGTGTAACATTAATGTATATCATCATAAATAATAAATTCTTACAAAAGAACATATTGAACATTTGTTGAGGAAAATGTCTATTAAATTTTGAATACAATTATTTATGATAAAATTCATTCTGAAAAGGTAAAAAAAGTTTTAAAAATTAAAATCCTTATTGATAATAAAGAATCAAAAATAAATTTACTCTAAATTATATCATAAGTGTTTTATTTTTTCCAAAATATGTAAAATACAATTACTCAATAAATTTTTTTATAATAGGAAAAAACTTTCTAATGTTTGAGATAAAATGGAATAATAAATTTAATGTGTATGATAAAATTATATTTAAGGGAAAAAATTTACATAATAGCTTATATTATGAAATTTGTGGACAAATTTTTTAAAATATGGATTTTAATGGTGGTAGATATTCAATATAATAGTGGAATTAACTTATATTTTCATGAAAACTTTTTCAAATTATTTTAATGTAATAAATATATAGTAATAATAATATTACATGAAAAAATCGTGAAAAATAGTGTAGATTAAAATTTAACAATTTTATATGAAAATTATAAAATGATTTCATATAATAGAAATTATTGAATAAGACATCTTGATTATATAGAGTTTAAAATATTATAATATACATGTTGGGTTACATTTTGACTATAAACTCTACTAATGTAATTTTATTATTAATAAAATATAATCAAATGAATTATATAGGATTCACTATATTTTATTAAAAAGTGAAATATATACACCATTAAAATGGCCTTTGGCGAATAATGAAACATGTGTTCGAAGGAAGGATGTTTTAGATAAAACTCGTACAGTCTTAAAATCATTGAGGTAATAGCTATCAAATTAATGGAATATGTTTATAAAATTTATATACAGAAAAATAAAATGGTTTATTAATCTATAATGTATAACTATACATTTCACATATTATATATTCATAATATAATCAACGAAATTTATTTGGAACCAAATGAATAGAAATAGATTTCAGAAAACCCTTATAGTGTGATTATATTCAATTTCATTATCTTTAACATTTAATATAGTTTTCTAAAAATATTAAAATTCTATTAATGTTATTAATTAATATTTTTTATATCATGTAAAATATTTTATTTCATTTACTTACCCTCTCATTAAGAATAAATTTTTCACTATTATTTCTGGTGTCATGTGCCTTGTTCTCTCATTCATGTTTTATAGTGACTATTAGGATCCCAAAAATGATATAGTTTCGTCAAAACCAAAATGATATTATTGATATATATTTATTATTTTTAATAGGATACATCTTTATAGTTATTAATCAATTAAAAACAACTATAATTATTCTCATCGATTTGTGCAGACCATTGGTCGTTTGTATGCTCGATCGACATTATCATTTTCTTAATGAAAGATTGTGTAAGTATGTGGATTGTATATTATTTTTCTATAATAAATTATATTTATATATATAAAATATATTCATGTAATTTACTCTATAAATCAATTCATTTATGGGTTTTTTGAATAAAAATATTACATCATCTTGTGATGGTATTGTTTTATGGACACAAATGTTGTTAAAACTTACTTAATCGATTGTAAAGTATGAATGTATATGATATTTTCATTTTTCTGAATGATTAATATTCCATGAATATGATATATCATTATATAATTAATCCTTATTAAATTAAATTTAATTCATCAGTGAAAAATGAATCACATCACATCATGAAGCGGTAGTCCACCGTATATAGGAGGGAAATTATTGTATTCTAGAAGAAATAGAATGTAAAAAGGTATATGCTATTTTATTATTATTATTTGTATATTTATATATTCAATATAATTTATAAATATATTAAATACATCATTATATCCATCAATAAGAAGCAGTGATTGAAAATGAATTATGTTAGTTTATAATGTAGTATCCACTGAACACATGATCAATATTTCTATTTTAAATTATAGTTGATGTTTATAGGCCATTCATGTATCAAATTTGAATATATGAATATGAATAATATATATTATATTATTAGGATATAATTATATTTTATGGAGTGATATGTTGAAATAAAATAAAATGATCGATTAAGGTTGTTAGTTGTTCTTCAGATATCTTCTTTTGGATTGGATCAAAATACTTCTTAGCTTATCTTCATGAGCATAAGAAAGAATCTTGGATGTGGGATATTATTTATCCAATTTATTTATGCATGGTTATTTTCCTAAAAATGTTTTTTCGATGTCTGTAATATAGAGGAAATGGAGTGTCCATTTATAAGAATATGAGAGGTCACACGTAGAGTTTTTGAAATAAATGAATTTCAACCATAGTATTCCCATGCCACAGGGCTTTAAAATGTAATATTTTCAAACTATATAATATAAATTTTCAATTGTGGACTAGGATACCATAATTAGATATGTTTTGGGGTCATTTTAAAATTTACTATTTTTGGCTTCACGCTCGGTAATCCCATTTTACAATAACAACAATACTTAATTATTATTATTTTCCCTATTCATATTGATAAGCGACTAAGTAAAAATTAAATTATAGTATATAAAATAATGAATAAAAATACTGGATATATTTTTCCAAATTAATATCATATATTTTGTGTATTGTAATTTAGATTTAAACTTATAGGCATTTTGAAAAATTTGTTTTCCCACAAATCATTTTTATGAAAAAAATGGTATCATATTTTTTTGACATTAAGATGAGAACATGCCTGAAAAGAAAAGCCTATTTTATATTAAGAAGGAATAAAGGAATTCTTATAAGATTATGAAGACATGAAGTTTACATTCACCCCTCTGAATAAAATAAAGAAGGTGGTCAGAGATCACATCTCACCATGAGAAGTCAATTCCATTAACACCCTTATTTGCAAGACCACCTGCCATAGAATTTTCCTCCCTATAGACACGAGGGATGAAATAGTTCATGGAAGACTGAGGATCCAAGAATTTTATCCCCCAATTATTATGCTTCCATCATTGATTAGAATAACCAGTTCTAATTTCAAGGGCTAAAATGGTGGAATCACATTCAATCCATACATTGTTCCAACCATGTAGCTTAACATGCTCCACCGCAGACATAATGCATATCATTTCATCTTCGAGAGTGGAAACAGGGACACAAAAACTATATAAAAAGGCAAGTACAGTTCCCTTGTGATCTCTGAGAACGATACCAAATCTAGATGGACCAGAATTACCTCTCGAGGAACCATCATAATTAATTTTTAATCTATCCCACAAAGGGTGCTTCCAGAAAACATTAAGAATACCATGAGGGTACGAGGTCTACACCTAACACAAATTCTTTTGAGGAATGTGATGTCATGTATCTAGTTTGAGTATTAGTGATTCAAAGGAGGGCTGGAGTCCTAGACAGCAATAAGTATTGCATAGAAGGTAACAGTAGTTGTAATGTGGAGGTTGTCCTGAATCATCTTATTTCTGTCTTTCCATAGGAAATGGATTAGTTCTTCCACAGATACATTGAACAGATTCTTAAGAAGGGGTGAGAGTTCATGTTCATTCCATCTCATGACTATCTCTCGAATTTATGAGACCCAAGGTAGGATTACATTGAAAATATCATTAACAACATTCCACATTTAAGATGTAGTGGCACAGCTTTGGAAGAGATGATTAATGTAATCTCATTGTTAATGAATGAGAGAACATCATGAGCCCAATGAAATTCCACATTCTTATTGAAAGCAGTTTGTTGGAGGCTTCTCATGTTCCAGTTTTCAAACATGAATGGGGTGAGAAGGTCTGATAAAAGTTATGTTCATATCTCCAATCCACTTTAATCCCAAAGAGTTGTAGTTAGAGTGCTTATAAAACTATTTGTAATGGAGGAATCCATAGATAGATGTTTTCTAATCCCTGATTCTATCTCTAGATGAGAAAACATAATTCTACATAGTGAAAACAATGTGATCTAGAAGGTTCTCTATACTTCTTAACTGGTCCTTTAATGATATATCTACATTCAGAATATTTTCATCGCCCACAAGTGAATTAATTATTGGTGTACTAGTATAATTCCCATTCCAATTATATAGGTAAGAGTCCCTGTAGACAAGACATCTAGAATGAGATTCAATTGATACTAAGACAGACTTTAAAGCAAGCCACACTGATAAGAAAAAGCTGATGCAATTTCCTATGTTGAGTTTGTGCAGAATGTTTGCTCGAAAAAACCCAAGAGCTTCAGAATTGTCATTCATGCGATTACAAAAGAAACAGACCTGCATAGAATCATTAATGTGCCCCAGATTCCTAATGCCTAATGCCCCAAGAATCATAAGTCTTGCAGCCGGAGTTCCAAGATAATGTGGCAATCATTTTTTCCATTATGCTACCACTCTAGAAAAAGTTTCCAATTGAGATATTGATGCTTTTGAGGATATAATTAGGCCATTTATAAACTATAAAAGAGTAAACCAACATGGTAGTAATATCTTATTTCACCAAAAAAAACACGACTACCCATGGATAAGGATTTTCCATTCTAAAAAAGTGATTTGCCTGCGGATATTGCTAATGATGTCAGAAATGTAGCCGACCATTCCACGTTTTAGAAATTTACTATTTTCATATTACATTTAATTTTCATAAAATAGATCTTATATTATATAAAATATATAGAAAACCAAGTAATTTATTTAATCAATGTATAAATAGTATAATTATATAAATATAGTTTTTTATATTCATACAGTCCATCGTAATCAAAATGTGATAATTGTATTATTTAATGATATATTTTTCATTGAGTATTGTGATTTTTTTAAAACCCATTTAAGTTTATATATGGAGTTATTGTTGATATTGAATTCCTTTAAAATCAAATAAATCGTAACATATCACGGTGAAAAAGTTTCATGTATGATTAGTTTTTCATTTAAAATAATATACCAAACATGATTTTAACTTTTTTAAATCATGGAATTTCATAGTGGAACTCTATTATTGATCTTTAGTTAGGTTATAACTATCATAGATTAAAATAATAAATAAATATATAATTTCATATTTACTAGGATTTTATTATATGAGTACAACATTATGCATTATGTTCTCTTCATCCATAATTAATTTTTTATCAAACTTATGAGAATGATATTTTATAGGTATCCTTATTATTTCATGATGATGTTTGTGAACAGAAACATGGGCTATTCAAAAAATAATGAATAAAATGTTTTTCATATGAGAATGTTTTTGGAATCATTAGTAATCATTGAACATACACAAATATATAAAAATGAGATTGATTTATTTAGGGAGTAAATTTCATAGGACCCACGGTTTTTTTGAATATTATTTAATTATATCCAAATAAACTGAAGGATGTTATGGTATGGAATCAATGAAATAATTTTTTTGTATTCAACATTTACTGGTAATTGTGTGATATTACATCTATTTTATTAACAAGTTGTTCATTTTGGATTAGCTGATAAAATTTATCCATCATGAAGGAGGATAGTTTATTTAGGATTTGAAAAGATAGATTTATTTGGTTGAGATGAAGTAATTAATTGGTTTTTATTTATTGATTACTATTGTAGAGGCTATGTATGGATTTTAGTTTTCATTTTCATAAAGATTCGGGTTGGGATGAATTCTTATATTGGGTGATCATTAAATAATACGTGGTTCTTGGAATATTATACATGATGTAAATATCAAACCAAATTAATATTTAAATATTTATATTTTTATATATTCATAATACTTATAAACATCATATTTTTATAAAATTATTTTCCTTCTTTCCCAATCACAAAATATTATGTTATAACATCACATAAAAATATTTGAATCATCATTATAGCTCATGGATGGAGTACCAAAAAGATTTTGATTACAAAAAATTTCAACACCCTTGGTAATGGTAATAACATTTCTGATGTTTTATAATGGAATCTTTTGAACCATGAATTGAAAGTGTAGTTAGATGTGTTGAATTTTACATCACTCCTTACACATTTGAACATGGGAGATTTTGGGGGATGAGAATGGAATTAGTTTTCAATGATTTTACATTAAAACTATTATCTTTGAGATGTACCATTAGGAGAAACATATATATTATCATTACATACACTTTTGGGGAAAACTATTAGTTGGGAGACCAATTGGTAGTGGTTTTTCTCATTTGAGGCTATAAGTTGATTATGGAAATTATAGTCATAAAATTTATTCTGAGAAAAGCTATGATGTGGTATTTTTATAATTTAAAATTAAAAAAAACATAGAACCATGATGATGTTCATTTATATGTGGTGATGATTCATGGTTCATGGAATAAAATAGGAAATAATTTATTATTTTACTTATAATTATACAAGTAAACATATGACCGATGAGCCCGACAACCTTTATAGATTTCCCTAATCCCTAAAAATTATTACATAGTTTTTAGAAATGATGTATATATAAATTATATTGGTTTTATAGAAAACCCATGAGGTTGGAATGTAATATGGGTCATGATCATCCATAATATTCTAATAGAAAACATTATACTCATCAATAATATGGATAATATTGAGTACTTTTTTTGAACAAGTCCATCAGATTAAATGTAGTTCCATAGATTATATTATTTGATTGGAATCCCATATTCACATATCATATAAGGGAATACTATTTGAGGATATGTAGTTTTTATTTAGATTCTGCCTTATATATCCATTGATGATGCAATATATTAATGAATGGTCTTTAGTAATTATTTAAGACATTCTTCATTCTTTATTTCAAGACATTGCTGGATATTAAGGATACAATTTGACACAGGTTATGCTCTTGTATAATAAATTATACAATATTTGAACAAAAATATATCCTTTTGAGGAAATTTATTTATTAAATTGTATGTCTCTATATTTTTTTTCATATACTAGTGATGTTTATTTGGTTGTGGCATTATGGGTCCAAGTGATGACAACATTTATTTGGTTTTTTTATTAGTGAAAAATGATTACTCAATGAAATTAAAAAACCTATATAGAATATCATATTTTCACATTATAGTATTTAGTCAGTGAATATATATTTTAGAATGCAACACCGTGGATTAGTTAGTGATGGAATGTAAAATATGGAAATATTAAAAAAAATGTATGTATTTCATATTGAGATTGTTGAATGATTAGTAAAGTTTTCTTAACAATTCACATTATAAACATTGATTACAGCCTTCCATGATATATTTCATGTATTAATTATAATTAGGTATATTTATAACATGAAACATATATTGTGCATGTAGGAACATGTGGTCGAATGTAATTTTTCCATGACTGAGTAACGGGATTATATTATTTAAACATATATGTTGATTTAGTATAGTAAATATATACCACTAGTTAATATTTTTTACATGAGATTTATTATAATAATGGATCATAGTACTCTTAGGCACTATTGAAAGAGAACAATCCTTATCTCTTTCAGATTTATTGTTCTTGAATGGATTTTTTTGGGGAAAATGACATTAAATATAATGAGATTATAAAATATATTTTTGAGTATTTATGTCATTTAACCCTTTTCAAGATTATCAATATTCATGTTATTTTTTTAGTTTATCCTTATATTATTTCATTAAATTTTTTATGACCAAGGTTATAATCATAGTTGGAATATGGTTAGGAAAAATATTGTCATCCACAAAAATTGCGTTCCATGTGTTGGGGTACTAGTGGGTGGAGCACAATTAGTTCAAATAGTTCTCCCCACTAATGTATACTACATCGAATAGTTGGGATTTCCACAATTCTTGTATGGCTTTTAAAAATATATGGATTTTTTTTCAACACATACCATTATATACCATATATCAAGTTTTTGGAACATAGTTTTTCAAACCATTTGATCAAACATTTCACCCTTTATAGTAGCCCTTTGAAAGAACGTGGTAAGGTTCATAGTCAAATTTATTAGTAGGTATAACAAAAGAAATAGTGTGATTTTCTTATTAACTTGATTTATTTAATTAAAATTCTAAAATCAAAAAGAAAACATTCAATATTACCCTAATAAAATTTTATTATACATAATCAATTTTAGATTCTCTATATGGTAGAAAGTTTCTTTTTTATCCTTTTCTCCTCATGGATCTATGTGTAGGTGGTTATAATTGATTAATCCTAGGTATGTGAATCCATTATTATTATAATGAGTACATGTTCATTAATTTTCTCACCCCATTTATGGAAATGAATTATCATGATGATGATGGATTGGATCCTTGGAATGATGGATTGTAATCCTAGGTATTCTACACTTATACTCATTGCCTTAAAGTCTCTGTTACAGATTCCCATTTTAGTGATCGGATTTTTGATCATAAAAAAAATATAGTTCTGTATTAATTTTCCATTAAATTGAATTATATATTTCACGATTCAATTTATATTTAGTTTTAATTTATTTATGATCAATGATTTTATAATATTGTGGTGATTTATTTCAAATACTATTAAATTATTAAATAATAACATGATTCAATGTCCTTGAAAAAAAAATTTGGATTATATAAAATATGGATTTAAATTATTAGTGATATAACAAAAGTATTTAGTGTTTATTCTATAATAATATTGGACTTATATGATGCTATATTTTGAATGTAAATATCATGATTAAAAAATATTTTATCTAATTCAAATGTAATTTTGGGAATGAAATTTGGAATATGAAATGTGATATTTGAAATAAATTGAAAGAAATTATATACCAATGATTGAATTATTGATTTATTTTATATAACCTAATTGTATGATTAGTTAGTTGTTGACTGCAAACGAATTAAAGGGTATTGACTCTCTTTTAATGGATTTACAATTTAAACTCTATCAATTCCATGTCTGTATAGATTTTCCTTGATTGGATGTGGATAGATTATATTGCATTATAAAGAGCCTTCTAGATGGGAAGAGACACATTTATATGTTATTGATTGATTGAGTAGTGTGAGGATCCTAATTTTTTGAACTAAAAACATCAGTTTATATATACATAATTAACTATTTATATTTTGAATTACGCTCCAATGATTGTTGATCTACTTCATCCATTCTCTTATTAATTTTCATTATTATATTCATTTATGGTTTCTTCTGATATAACACACTATACATGATTTTAATGATTCAATTTACTTAAATGATTATATAATTTACCATTAATTGAATTTATTTAATTGATTCACAAATAGTTAATTGGATTTTGAATAATAATGAAAGATTTGGTGAAATATTATTAGGATGATATGTTGAAACACTAAAATTACCTTCATAAAATTGTAGGTATTTTTATTCTATGATTATGAAAATGTTAATAACCACATAAATGTTGAATGTTTTTTTGGTTGGTGTTATCATTAGATATGGAATTGAGAATGGAACAATGGTCTACTTTTTACATGTGTATTTTGATACGTTGATCTTGATAAGTTTTATGTTTATTATTGAAATGTAATTTTTTGGGGATTTACTTTTTCATCATTGTGGTTCACTTCTCCATTATTATAGTTTATCATAATAAATTCTCTTTTATTTATCTTTTAATATTATACATTGAATAATTTTTCCATATGGAAGAATTGATTCTCTTTGACTCTAATTTATGTCATTCACTAGTCACCAACCAATGGGATCAAAATTTCCCATTGATCAATGTAAAAACTTCCTTAGGTTGAAATTAACTGGGTTATCTAAGTCATTTTGTGACATGTTCATTTTGAATGTATGATCCTATGAAACTGATAATATAATTTAAAAATATAATATTACCATGGTAATTAATCATTGATATTAAATTATATTTCTGATTACAATGATAAAAAAACTAAATAATATTTATATCTTTATTTTATCATTTAAATGTCGAAAAACTAAATTATAAAAATGTAATTTGATAATATAAACTTTTTTTTGTATTCATCATATCCAAAATATTTATGGGTGTATTCGTAGGTTTTTTGAAAAAAATTTTAATATCTAGAAATTATAAAATTTTGACTTTTTATAAAATACTGTAACTTTATTTAATTCAACATGAAATAAATATCACATAAAACATATAATATAATTAAAACTGAATGATATATATTTAATAGTAAAAAATATTTTTATATTAGAAACCATATTTTAAAAATTTTATTTTTAACTTTGTTATATTCAAATAATTTTATTTATTTATTTTAACCTATAATTAAGAGTTTGGAAAATTTAATTATATTTTTATGTTTTTAAGGTCAATTATTACTACATTTATTAATTATAAGGAAGTAAATTGCGTGGGAATATATAATACACATAGTCAATTTTATACATTACAAAGTAATCAAAATGAAATTATAAAATTACAACACTTTCCTTTTATAAAATCATCCCTCCTTTCTCTCATCCATGCCACCCAACAATTTTGATATCTCTTGATTATTTTCCAATTTTATCTATCATATGACTTCATTGTCACTAGGTAGAGTCTAATTCTAAAAATGTGACCTTAATCCTTCATTCTAAAAGAACCCATGTCATGAATGTAATAATTTATCAAAATATATTTCTATATTCATATCATATTTATTAATTTACATTCTTATATAATCATATTTTTAATTTCATTATGAAAAATAATGGTTTTATTTTTAAATTATTATTCTTCTCATAGAATGGTTTAAATATTATATAACTCAAATCATATAGTATAAAATAATTTTTATATCTATTAATCCAAAAGCATGAATGAGTATACAAGAAATTTTTTAATTTTATCAATAATATGTATAATGGAATTAATAAGAATAATATAATTAATTAATGAATAATTAATCTCATGAATTATATTCAAGATGGTTTAAAAAATATAAGTAGTCTAAATAATGTAATTTCTTGTTATTGGTAAATTAACCAGAAAATTATCCTCTTTGATTCTATTCTGGCGAACTATACCAGTAACATCCAACAAATTAAAAAAAATTGAAAAAATTAATGTGTAAAATTCATTACATAACATTAAATAATTTAGGAATGTTTAACATGCCATTGAATAATTTGATTGAAACTTTAATTAAAAAATGTGTATATTAAAATCTAAATTTTTAATATATTATGACAAAATAAAATAATAAAAAAACATATTATTAGTAAATGATTTAAATTAAAGATTATTTATGGAAATAGTTATAAAATATATTCCATAAAATTTAATATGTATATATTTTTATTAATTTTGGGGTTATAGTACTTTTAAAAACTATTGAATAATTGATAGTGTTGCCCTATCTTGTAACTTTTAAATCAATATTTTTATAACTTATCATCTATTTGGTAAATTATACATTTTTACCATTTTGGTAATATTTTTTATATATCCAATGGATATTTAATGATTTTACAGGTTCTCAAACTACTTATCTTACATTTCTCTACATTAACACATTTTATTCCATATTCTGAGTACTTTTTATATGTTTTCTATGTGGGTTTAATTTTTGAGGAAATTTGAAAACATTTAAGGAAGGATGGGTACTGCATAGTTGGTGTATGGTATGCCAACACTGTGCACCCAAGAACAACACAAAATGTGAACCCAAAAATAATAGATTTTCAAGACTGGAACATAGTTTTCCAAACCATGTTCCATTTTAGCAGTACCCATGAAGACCCTTGATGAGTCACATGTTTAATGAGAACCTATAAGGGAAACTGTGTTCCTCAGGAATCAATCCCTAAGAATTGGATTTTAATCCACCGAAATATACTTTTTGTAAATTTTCATAAGCCCATACTCTAACCTCTATTTGGACCTAACACTACCCCTTACTATATTTAATTATTTCAGATCTTCAAAGAAATTCCAAGCCATTATGAACTATGATTTTCTTGATCTTACTCCCATATTAGAAGATTATAGCCCCTCTGGATAAGGGGACCATATCCCATGTCGTATTATTCTTACATTCTATATATAACTCATTATTTAAAGGGAATTTTAAAAATTTCTTATTGGATCTAGTTCATGTATTATTAGATGTTGATCTAATATTATAGAATACTAATTTTTTATTCTTAAATTACTGTTTTATATAAAGATCATATTCTATTTTGTTGTCCTATATAAATTGGGGATTTTTTTTATGTGATCATTCATCAACAAATTGAGGTAGGTGGTCTATTTTTAAAATACAATAGTACTGATTTCAATTACATGTATATAACTATAGAATATCATAGATTTTTAAAAATTTAATCTCTTGAATAAATTGAGAAATTTTATAAATTAATTATTTAAGGGATTATGGATTTTAGGATAATTAATTAATCCATTAATTAAACAAGTATCTCAGTTTTCAGATTTGGGGGATAATTAATTGAAAAATTTGATATTGGAAAATTTAATATTCAATTGTAATAATTAATTTTTGTACTCATTATGAGAATATTGAGATTGTGACATATGAATAGTTAAATTATAAATTATTTATCAGATACAAAGATTAAGTTATATGAATAATTAATTATTGAATTAATTATTACATATTTTGGTTTTGATATTTCATTATCAAATTGTGAACAGAATAATTTCCATTCTGTTCGTGAATTGATTTATTATTTATTTAAAGAACTATGGTAATTATGGGAATAATAAATTCATAAATTTGAATAATTAATTTTCAAACTAATAAAGTAGATAATTATATGTCAGAAAGTGTATGTTGCATCAAAAAACTATAGTGTGATTAATGTTTTTTAATGATAATTGTGCAATTCATATGTGATAAATTTTTGTGTGATAGGTTATAAAACATCAAAATCCCATAGTATGAATTGAGACAATGCGGGGTAACAATTTAATTCATTTGTGAATTTTTATAACGAATGGTAATAATAAGATTCATTTGTATCATGTGATAATGAATGGAAAAAATAAAATTGATATGTGATTTTTGATATTGATTAGTGATAATGGAATTCAAATATATGATATCCCTTGGGAATTGTTCATTCCCCAGAATGAGTTGATGATGGTATTTAGAGTTCAAGTGTCATTGGGAAACCGAGTGTTTTGTGTCTAAGTAAATAATAATTGAATTTCTGTAAACTATTTACATTATTTATAATATGAATTATTTGTAAAACTATATATTTTTTATTTTATATATATTTATCAAAATTTTAATTTTTGGTGGAAAACTATGTTATACTCACCCTATTCAGATGACCTGATTGGAACCTGAATACTCATCATATGTATAAAGATAAGATAATGGAAAAGAACATTTCTTTGATGGATGATTTGGGTTGGATAATGGATTAAGTAACCATGCATGGTTTAAGACCCACATGGGAGTTGTCAGAGTCATTGGTTTTTTGTTTTAATTTTGACACATGCTACTTATTATATAATAGAATTCCAACTATTTATTTTTGATATTGTATGTACAATTTTTAACATAAAGTGATACTTGTATTTTCTAGTTATAATAATATTTTATTTGTTTATTAGTTATTTATTATTATTGTGGTATTAATATAATAAATATGGTATAGTATCCTCATGAATTACATTGCACCCTCACTTATAGTCAGTAGCCTCTAGAGTATCGAGATGTGTTCATGTGGTCATGTGACTAACGTGCTCAAGGAATTAGTGTGTGGAACCATAGTTAGGATGTGACAAATTTTTATCAAATAAACAATTCAAATCAACGACCTATGGTCACTAACACCCATACCAGTGGATTAAAAACTCATTATGATACTATTTTGTGACATCATTACTAGGGTTCCACACATATGTTCCCTAATCTAGTCTATCACATGAACTCATCCACTACACCCAATATGGTCGATGCTTTTGACTAGCAGTGAATGTGTAATTTGGATAATGAGGTGATTATACCCTCCTTATGATGTTACTACCATTTTTGAAATAAATAATATGTATCTAAATGATATATATCAATTACTAAAACTAAAAAAGTAACATAAGATGAACAAAAATGGAATCACAATATCGAAATTGATTAGTTGAAATCCCATGATTGTCACATGGCAACATGAACACTTGATGAATCCTAGGTATGGTGTGAGTAATGATGAAGTCTATTTGTGTAAATATCAGGAAGTGTGGGTATGGTGTGAGTAAAAATATGTAGGCTAGGAACAAAAAAATATAAAATAATAACTATTAAATTAGAAGAGTATGCATTCATGTAATGAATACATAATGTATCTATTGTAAATAGTTTACAATTATTTAATTATTCTTATGACTTGAGTTCCAAAATACACCATAACTCTCAAAACCATCTTCAAAATGTTCAAGTGCCTGAATATTATAGAAGGGATAATCGATATTTGAATTCAATTTTCAATATTCATTATCACATGACAATATGAATTCCATTTATAAAATTAATTATCAAATTTCATTTATGAATTTAATTAAATACATTCATTATCAGAGGTCACATGTGAATGTGGTTATTACTAGTCATTATCACAAATCATGGAATGGGATTTTGGTAAATAAAAAACTATCCCAAAAAAATTATAACATATGAATTCCATTTTACCTTTCATAACACACTATTGTGTTTTGATTTTGTATAACTTGAATCATAAACAATCACCACCATTATTAATTATTTAATTTATTAATCAAATTCAAATTTATATATAACCATAAATCTTTTTATTTATTATATAATAAAATAATCAGTAAATGAACTATTTTCCAATAATTAATTAAACAATTTATTATTCATACATCACAAACTCAATATTAAATTACAAATTAAATAATTATTTATTTTAAATATCATTATTCAAATCAAATAATTATTCATATATCTAAATATCATTATTCAAATCAAAAATTCTGAAAATTAATTATTCAAATTAAAAAATATCCAAAAACTACTTCCACATTTAATTATCCACCATATCCCAAATATATTATATCCCAATAAAAAATTGAAATATTAATTATCCCTAAATAAAAAATACATTAATTAATTTATTTAATAAATTGATCATCTATATTTAGAAATTAAATTTATAAAAAAATTACCAATTATAAAATAACATATAATAATTGAAATAATGTCTATGGAATTTGAATGATGTAAAGTGTTCCTTAATTCATTTAACAACAATTACCAAACACAAGTCACAAATTATTGCAACAAACATAAATAGAATGATATCTGGATCATTAAACCTATTTCAAAAACGAATAATAAAGATTACAAATACAATATATAGAACTATTAATAATAGTTATTTAACATATAATATAGAATATTACATAACTCTAAATGATGTGGGAGATATTAGATATTGAAAGGAAACCAGATTATATTATATCATCGCACCTAGAGTGGTGCATATCATTAATTTTGGGCTTCATATCGCGAAGGACAGAGCTCAAAATTGCCTGGAATCAATCTAGGGGGTTCCAAAATCATGAAAATATTTTATGGTAATGTTATGGATGAATATGAGTTAAAATTGGGATCAAGGATATTTTAAAACCAATTTTAGGATTATTATAATCTCATTCGCACATTTTGCTGCTTGTAGAACAAGATTTTCGCTAACGGTGCACCATAACCATGCTCCTTGTCAGAGGAGGTCTATGTTTTCTACTACAAAAGAACATAATTTGGAAAAAAAATCACTGGATATATTAATCCCTTATATTTGGATTCCCTTGGTTTGTTGGCCTGGGACATACTATTTAGGAAAAAAATGCACCATCCATGAATTTCCCATCCTTTAACAAATTTTTTCAAATTTCCACCTAAATGAATCCCAGTTATCTCCAAATATAAGTAACTCAATTCATGGAAAAATTGTACATTAAAATAAGAGGGATTAATCTCTAAAAAATTTATGGTTTTAAAATCATAAAAAACAATCTATCAAGACAAAAAAAATACACTTGAATCTATGTATTTTATATTGACACAATGATCTACGCACACATCCAAAAGAATTCAAATTATAAAATTCTATAATTATCCAATTAGAAATCATATTTCAAGGAATAATTTGTAAATAAATAACAAATAATAATAATAACTTTCTACCATACATTCAGTGATTTCAACATCATGGTTCAACATGATTCTTTACATAATAATCACTTGAACCATGACCTCATGGTAGATAGCTAAAACTATATTTAAATAATTAATATAAATTATATAATTATATTATTCATAATGTAAAAACACTGAAAATGTGATAATATCATCTCTCTCATGGATAATCTAGAATAGAAAAGCTATTTTAATGTTATTCATCTTCATAATTTTAAAATTCATCATAGAGAAGATATATATTTTTATATTACACAATAATCTATATCTCTATTGTAATCCAATTTGGAGAAGAAGAATTATTTGTATTTGTTTCATTAATTTTATTTAATAATTATTCTATGAATTTCACTCCCATTTTTTCTAGGTTAATATATTATTTCTAATTAAATAATATATTTATGAAATGATTATATAGAACTAATGTCATTGTTATATCGATTGAATCCCAAACAACATATAATAGTGGAGATAATTTGGGGTTATTCCTTATCTACAGTAATTATGAAGAACTCGATTTGGTTAAAGAATATCTCAAAAAAAAACAGTAGAAATTAAAATACTGACAACCTAAATGGAGATAAAATCAATAAATGATTATACTATAGATTTAGTTATTTTACAAAAATACATAGGTTTCATGGAACCTTATATTTCTAATCCACAATGATAACTAGTAATTTCATTCATTCCACATGAGGAACATGAAAAAGGAATGATAAAAATTATAATAACTCTGGTTATGAACAATTAGAAACTCTATGGAAATAATACCCCTAATTCATGGTATTGGAATTAGTCAAAAAAATGTTTCATGATTTATATAAAGAAGAAGAATTGAAAAAAGGTTTTAAAATATTTTTTACAAAAAAGGCCACTGTATAAGGTCAAAATAGTTTATCGTTCTATATAACATGTGTTTCACAAAAATTCAAATGTATTGACATACAAATCCTTTAAAAATGAGAAGTTCCCCATAATCACATCATGTCACATCGAAACATTATAAATTATATATATTACCAATTTTAAATGCATAATGTAGATCATTTTGAAGATCGTTTGAACGTTTCTATGTGGTTTTGATGAAAAACTTCACATTTTTTCATTGAAGAATTGGGTGTATGGGTTGAGTATGGGTTGAGTATGGGTTGAGAAACTGTACGCCTTCTTCTAGGTTACCCTGGCGCCTTAAAAATGTTCATAATTAAAAAATAATTAAAATTTAAATTATAATAAAATAATAATAAATTTATTTACAAATTATTATATTGAATATATTATTATTATTATTATTATTATTTTGGTGATTATTATAATTTTTTTTATTATCTAGTAATATATGTTAAATAATTTTATTATATTTATTAATATTATATTATTATTATCATCATCTAATTATTATTATTATTACTTACTTTTTTAGTGTAGTTTCTCCTTCCCCTCCCCCTTTCAATGACCCTTCTCACCCCAACCTAGAGTCCTGATACCACCCCCCTTCATGAACCATCTTGCGCGTGACCCCTCTACTCATAGAGGAGAATATTTTTGGCTCACTTGCTCTTACCAGGGAAGACCTAACATGATGCCCATACATGCATACATCTACATTTAAACTCATTACTGCACATCACATGCATCCTCTTCTCACACCCCCTTCTCTATCGAGAACTCTTCTAAAGAACACTACATCAGCGACCCCTCCTCTGGAGATCACGACCTTCACTGACACCCTCACTCTCATACCTCATGTGAAACTCCACATAATGTAAACCTTGTCCTCAATTTATGGGCTTTCCTTTCAATATTATTGTCTTTTTATGGGTTGGGATTAGTCTAGTAGTATTGGTTAAATGTAGTTGTGTTTGGGTTCCTTCTTTGTTTCATGAGGTGTGGTTGTAGTGCGGTGGTGCATCACACAATTTTTTGGTATAATTCGTAACCCAAGGTATGTTGTTCTATGACCTATAATTATTATACGATTTAATTTTTTATTTAAATAATTTTTAAAAGTCATTTTATTAAATTGGGTGATGCGAAATATGTTCTCAAATTTTTTTTCATGTATGTATGGTGGAATTGGGTTTTCATTTAGAAATGGTCATGTTTATTCCTAATTGTATTGTTTTATGAATTCTTGGAAACATTCTATTAATTATTTCCACTGTGAAAAGTATGTTTTTTGCAATGATATAACACGTATTTTTCTTTTAAAGGAACCTTTCTACAATATAAATGTTTTTTCGTGAATATCTTATTGTAATGCTTATTGAAAAGTGTTTCATAGATGGTTTTTATATTGCATGGTACTTTCTAAAGAACAAGTGGTGATAGTATATTAAAAATGATATTTGAAGTAAAAAATGTATTATTTTGGCATGTTGATCTTGATACCCGCCATTGAATTGGAATTGTAAATAGTTTATTTATTGAAAAACATGTTTTCAAAATGATATTGGTTGACAATAATTTTACTATGGGACCTTGACGATGGAATTGGTTTAAAATGGATTATTCATCTCATATTTGAAAAGAGGTAAATATTATAAATTTTATAGGTGATAGAAAATAATTTCAAATGGTTTTTCGGCGTGGGTGATTTTGAAAATGGATAAATATTGGTATATAGGCCATTTGTGAACTTTTTAGTGTGAGATGTGAATTCCTTAAATAATTAGAGGCTAGTTTTAGGAATGAAATTAGTTAATGTGTTGATTCCCAATAGTTTAAATAAATATTTTTGGTGGCTCCTTGATGAGTTTTAAACACTTAAATAGGTACATATATATATATATATATATATGACAACCCTATTATTTTATTTCAATGTAAAACATAATTTATTACATAAAAATCATTTAATACCTCATAGAATATTGAGAGGTCTAGTGACTTTGGTGCATTGAATCATTATATAACAACTTAAAACATGAAAAACCACATGTTTATTGAAATATTCCTTTACATGACCACTAAATTCTCTTTTACTTTGTATTTCATGGGATAACCTGAGGACATGCATAAGAAAAGGGTGAGATATAAATCCAAATTAATAAAATAATCATGGAATAACATAAGTAATACAATACATGTAAGAAAATAGGAATATCAATAAAGAAAAAGAGAATAATAAACATAAAGTCATGATAAAGTATGATAATCAAGACATGGAAATGTGGAAACAACACTTAACATGGAATTAGCATGAGCCCAGGCTCATTGTACATAGAGCATGAGTAAACCCTCATTGCACAAGAATCATGAGTAAACCCTTTTTCAATTGAATTAGTATGAGTGAACACCCATTAAACATGACGTATCATTACACAATACTTTACCCAATGCATTAGAGAGCTATCATGGTGCACCATTCTTAAATATTTCATTTCATACATAAGTGTTCCACATGGATCTTAAAACACTGAATCAGTCAACATAATCATTTATTCCATGATATAATAATGTGGAAAAAATACATTAAAATCATTAAAAAATAAGTAAATGTGAATAATGGTGAATACCCATGATAGAGAAATGGGAATTGTATTAACTACATAATGACTTTGGCTTGGAAATCACAGTTCAATTTTGGCAGTATAACGATGTTACATGAGAACTCATAAAAAAGGATTATGAGGGAGAAATAGGTGTATCATCATATTTACATAAAATTTACAGTAAGGGAGTCATATAGATACATATCTCAACAAATGTAATGAAATTTAGATTAATGATACAAAACATTTTCTTGAATGTAAATGATAAAAGAGTACTTCCTTTCATGAAATCTGTATAGTAACAGGTGTACATGGGAGACATTTAATGAGAGAGAAAGGGGTCTATGATCATTCAAACATAGAGAGGGAAATATGGGGGAGGATTGAAACCACAAACCAACATTTATTGTTTAAATTAATATGGCATAACAATTTAAATAATTTTGGACAAAAATGAAAAAGAAAGAAAAACCATTATTTAGAAGTGTGCTTCCAAAGACATAAGAGAGGCTTGAGAGTGGGTTCATGGGATATTGGGGAACCTTCTGAGGATTATAGTGAGAGGATGGAAGAGTTTGGACGAATTAAAAAGCCTTTTAGTGAGGAGGAATTGAGATCATTGGTGAGTTTATATAGGAAAGGTGTGGAAATTCTTTATTATTATAGTTTGGGACACCTCATATTTAAGGAAATCCAAACCACAAACCAGGCCATGATTTTTTCCCATGGTTTTTGGAAAATGGATTTGGAGAGAAATATTTTATAAGGCCAATGTCCGAACTTCTTATAATAATGGGGTTGTATATGTCGAGGCGAGTCACACATCCAAGGAAAACAATTTAAAAAGACAATATGTTTAATAAGTCTTGAAGGGTCCACAAAAGCTTTGTAAAATTATTAAAACAAACCAAAAATTACATTATTTTAATGGTAAAACATATATTGGCCGAAAATAATTTTTTTAGTATTTTATTAAATCACTATTGGGTCATTATGATGTGATAAAATACATTATATATTTAAGTGATATTTAATATATAATAAAAAATTTGATTGTCTTAGAAAATTATGAAAAAATAACTGTTGGATAATTTCAACTCCCTGATTATAGATATAATATTCATTTTATGTAAATAATTTTTAAAATGTGTTAATTTTTACTTTTAAAATAAAAACATATATTTATAAAAAATCATTGGTTTTGATAACAATGACATTAAAATCGTAATAAAAAAACCATTGAATTCATAAAAGTATATGATCATTTATATTTAATAAAAATTAATTTAATAATAACAAAAATAATTTATTAAATTATTATTTAATTAAAAAATCAATTAACTCATCAAAAATATATTTCATAGTTGAAAATTAACTATAAATAGTATTTGTGATTTAAAAACTATTTAGAAGGAAACAATAATAAAATGTAAGTATATTCATTATTATATAAACAAATAATGTACATAACCATAGTGCTAATGTATTTTTACATAACTTCTTATGAAACCCATATAAGACCGAAGAGTAAGGTGTGCGATTGTGAAAAAATCATGGGTGGCATATATAACATTGCTCAGGTGGTTATCTCTATCAATGTCCACTTCTCTCAAAAGCGGTCTTACTTGAGATTAACATATTCAAGGACAAAATGAGAATGGTCAAGAGTGAATCCCAAAAAAGAAACCTCTTTTCTTAGCTCTGAATAATCGGCATCATATGGGGCACGTCCACTAGACGAGGTCATCACTTCCTTTATCTGAGTAAATTAGATTTGTTAAGGCCCAATATTACTACTAATCATGTGATCTCTATTCAATGGTTATATTAGCGACAGTCACAATTCATAACAGTATTATATAATAAAAAAACATAAAACTAAAGAATTTGACATGTTATATAAAGATTTTACATGAAGAGACATGTAATTATATCAAGAGGGATTTCCAATAATGATAGTTTTGGACATTACAATCTTTGCCTCTTAAAAAAATTTGACCCTTGAAATTGTTATTCCCACACTAAAACTAATTTGGGTAACTCTTCCTCATCATTTCCACTCATTCCCACATCTCATCATCAATCTTGTGGTTTTTTCACAACACCTTGATGAGGGGAATTGTCTTATTTCATAGAACTTTTTCTCTACGATCTATGATCTTCACTGGATGCTTCTCGTAAGAAAAACCAACCTCTAATTGCAGCACCACTGAAGATAGTACATGAAAAGGATGCAATATGTACTTTCATAAGAGGTTTATATGAAAGACATCATGTACTTTTTCCATTGTATGTAGAAGTGGTAGTAGAGAGGCCACAACCCTGACACAATTATGAATCTCAAAGGGGACGATGTACCTTTGACATAACTTCTCTATCTTTCCAATCCTCTTGACCTTTTTCCAAATAGATATGTATAGAAATAACATGCCTCCCACATTAAACGAATGGTCTCATCGACAATTATTTGTATAACTCTTCTGTCGACTCTAGGATTCCTTGATTTGATGCATAATGATTCTCACCTTCTCCACCATTTCATTGACCATTTATGGTCCAAGAAGCTTACTCTCACCGACCTCATCCCAACACGTTGGTGTTCTGCCCCTTTCCCATAAAGGTCTTCATATGGTGCCACTTAGATGCTCAACTGGAAACTATTATTATAAGAGAACTAAACTAGAGGAAGATGTTAATCCTAGCATTCCCTAAAGTCCATTTAGCATACTCTCAGCATTTTCTCAAGTGTTTGGATAGCCCTCTAGGATTGGCCATCTGTTTGTGGATGATGGGCCGTACATAATCTTAGTTCTGTATTCAAAGAATGTTTAAGACTCTTCCATAACATAGAGGTGAATCATGGGTATCAATCAGAAAAAATAGATTATGGTACTCCATGAAGCCTTACCACTTCCCTCATAAATATCCATGCTAATTGATACAACAATAAATCCTCTAAAATAGTAATTAAGTTTTTGAAACATTGTAAAACGAACCACAAAAACCTAGATTGAATTGTTGCCTTTGGATGTCTTCGGAATTCCAATGATAAAGTCCATGGTGATGTTCTCCCATTTCGGTTTTGTTTTTTGAAATGGTTGCATCAACTCCTTAGACTTATTCCTCTCTTCCTTCACTTGCTGACACACCAGTAACATTGATGTATATTCAGTGATCTTCTTCTTCATATTATCCCACCAATAATTCTCTTAGAGATCACGATACTTATTTTGGTTTCATGAGAGAATAATGAAATTTGAACAATGTGCATCATCCAAATGTTCTTTCTTCAGATCTGGACTTGAGGGAACACATATTCTTTTCCCAAATCTCAAAATTCGTTATTCATTATCATTAAACTCCAAGGATTTGGCTTTTCTAATGGCTTCCACTTTTTCTTGAATTCCCACATCATCTATTTATTAACCATTATCCTTAACAAAATTGACTATAAAACTATCATTTGTGAAAGGATTGATGATGTTCCCTTCTTTATGATTTTCATGTCCATCTTCATCAAATCTAATAATATTGGATCCTTTTAAATTTTTATCAATGATATAATCCATGGGTCCTTTCTACATAGGGCATCCACCACTATGATCGCATTCCCATGGTGGTAATGGATTGAACTGTGAAAGTTTTTGATCAACCTTAACCATCTATGTTGGCACATGTTAAACTCTTTCTATGTTAATATATATATTAGGAATCTGTGGTCCGTATATTTTTCAAACTTCTCCCAAAATAGATAATTCCACAAAATTTTCAAAGAGAAGATAACAGTTTCCAACATGAGGTCATGTGTTGGATAGTTTGGTTCGTGGAAATTCAATTTCCATGAAGCATAGGCAATGAATTTTTCATTTTGAATCAACACACATCCCCAAACCTTCTTCAAAGCATCACTAAATACCATAAAAATTTATCCACTTTTGGGTAACTTGAGATTGACTGTAGTGATAATCCTCCTTTTCAAATTCTTGTAGCATTCTTCGCATTCATCACTCCAATAAATATTTTCTCTCGTCCGAGTATTCCTTATAAGAGGGTTGGAAAATCATGTGAAATTTCTCACAAATCATAGACAATATCTAGATAACCCCGAGAAGCAACATATATCTGTTACCAGTGTTTCCTTGCCCATCCCTCAATTGCAGCTGTTTGGGATTGATCTACAGACATCCCATTGAGTGTGGAAAAAATGGCCCTAGAATGGGACTTTTTTCAACCAAAACTCACACTTGTTGTACATTACAAAGTTCTTATCCTTCCACAATACATCTTATTAATTTCATATATGATCTTCACGATCCTCTTTGATTTTAGATTATATTAGAATATCATCTATAATGACTACTTCAAATTTGTCTTGGTAATCTCTAAAGAATCTGTACATCAGTTCAATGATGATTTTTGGGGCATTAGTGAGTTCGAAAGGCATTACTATGAATTCATAGTTTCTGTATCTTGTTTGAAATGCAGTCTTGGGGATATTATCCTTCTTTACCCTTACTTGATAATATCCGGACCAAAAATCCACCTTGGAGAAGTATTGTGCCCCTTGCAGCTTAATTACCAATTCTTCAATTCATCTGATAGGATACTTGTTCGTTATCGTGATTTTGTTAAGCTTACGATAATCGATGCAAAGGCGCATTGACCAATCCTTCTTCTTGATGAAGAAGACGGGTTCACCCCATAGTGAAGCACATGGGCATATAAACCATGTATCCTGATTCTCCTGTAGTTGTTTCTTCAGCTCCTCAAGCTCTACAACAGCCATTATATATGGAGTCTTTGATATTGGAAACTCCCTAGGTATAAGAACAATTGAGAATTCAGAATCTCTTCTTGGAGGAAGAACATGCAATTCCTCGAGAAACACTTTACCGAATTCCCACACAATAGACATGTTTTCATCGATGGTTTCCTCCTTAGACTCAATCATCTGAGCCAAATACGCATTCTCATGGGGTAGTAATATCCACGCTTGAGATGATGAAGCTAAAAAAGATTCATCTTCTTCCATGCACTTGTAAATAATCGGGGGTCGATTCTCCACATGGAGAGTGACTTCCATCTCACGGAAATTTATGTTGGCTCTATATAAGGAAAACCAATCCATGCCATGAATTTCATCAAATTCCACCCGAGGGAGTATGGCGAGGTTCTCTGGGAAGTTCAATCCACATTTTATGATAGAGAGGAGCTATATTCAAGTGATGCAATGATTTCCTCAATTTATGTACTCATCGACATCTTCACATCCATGATTTGTGGTTGTACTGGGATTGTTCTACTAAAATTTTGAGATATAAAATAATTCATTGAACATGAATCAAAAAGTAAGTTTTCTATTCTTGAATGAATAACTATGTACCTTTCACCACGTCATTGTGGGGGGTATCTTCGGGAATAGTGATGGAAAAAGATCACCCTTTCTCCCTTGGAGGATGTTGGTTGCCTCCAAAAACCCTTGTCTAATGGACCCAATTATAATGATTCCATGGTTCTTTTCAGTTGTTACAATGAACGACACATTGAGGATCTAACAGACTGTTCCTCTCCTCATTCGATGTTGTGGGTTTTTCTTGGAGACTGTTAATAGCCAGGTGCCCCTATCTACCTCACTGAATGCATTTCATTGTCCCCTTCAGGAAGTTTCTGGGGTGCTTCTTTCCACACATTTGGCATGTGGGGTGCTATATCTTTCTAGCATCGTAATATTTATCCATCAGACCACCAACATTGAAGTACACATTACGATTTCTATCCGCATGATACCCCTTAGATTTTCTAATCTCCATTTCAACCATGAGGGCACACATGACAATTTCCTCATAGCTGTTGAAGTCACAAATCGCCAACGCTTTCCGCAGGCTAGGTATCAGCCAACCAAAGAAGAGGTCAACCATGAATTCGGGGGTAATGACAAAGTCTGAATCATATTGTTCTAGACATGTGAAGTTTTCCTTGTACGCTTCAACAAATTAATAATCTTTTTTCTTGAGGGAAATGAAGTCCCTTTCCATCTTAAGATGAGGGTTATTAGAAAATATTTATTGATAGACATCTTACAGAAATCCTTTCTTTCTAAATCCTCGATCTCCTTATTAGGATTTGTATTTTTGATCAAATTCTACCATTGATCAGCTTTACCCATTGTATGATAAGCATCCATGAGAACCTTCTCATGTTTCAAACATTGAAGGATGGAGAAGATCTTTTCAATGCAGTTGATCCATAGTTCAGTGATTGAGGGATTGAATGATCCATTAAAATTTGGAGGCCTTTATCTCATGAAGCTCTTGATAGTGATTTTTTTTACTGGTGGGGGGGGGGGGTTATAGTTACTCTGGACCAATGTTTATATTCAAATCTGTAGTAAGCTAAGAGAGAAGAGTAAAAAAATTCATGATTCCCACTACCATTGAAATTGTCATCTCATTAGTACTGTCAGCACATTGATCTTCACATCGGTTGTTAGCCTATGTCCTCCTATTATTGGCCATTGGCATGAATAAAAGGAAAGATTGGGGTAAAACATAAATGGAAATAAAAGGAAAAATGGATGGCTTATAGATAACTATTATTTCCATAACATATGAATCTATTGGCATCAGTCTATGTTATCCATGATCTACTTTCTAACAAATATTCTTAGGGGATTTTTTGTTTCTTAATAATGGTTCATGCTATGCTTGTGAATTTACAAAATCATATCCCCCGGGAGTGTCAAAACCATGATTGTAGCAAGGCCAATTGTCCTGCCCCAGTTTTCATTCCACTCTAGCTCAATGAGGTGTTTTTTGGTTTTATCCATAGGAAACATCTGTGCTAGATCCACCTCTACCTGCTCGTATCCAATCACGGATATATTTACACGATAAACCACTTACTCAATACTCACCAAAACATAGGGGTGTTTTTATTATACTTAGTCTTATATCTAAGCATTATTAGGGATTTATAATCCTAATCCCAAAAATAACAAAACCTATCCTCTGATATCAACTATAACAAACTGGATCATTTATTACACAATTAAACATAACTTATAACATAAATTTCATTTTATAAAACACAGAATACCAAGAGTTCTAGTGTATTTGTGGCATAGGATCATTAAATAAAAACTTAAAATATGAATAACATATTTATTGAAAATTTTATTTGTATGACCACTGCATTCCCTCGTACTTAGCATTGTATAGGATCACCTAAGGACACACATAAGAATAGGGTGATCTATAAATCCCAGTAAGGTAATAATCATGGACTAACATGAGGAATAAAATAAATTTTAGACAATAATAATATCAATAGAGAACAAGAAAATCATAAACATAAATGCATGATAATTCATGTAAATCATAACATGGAAATGTAGCAACAACACTTAACCTCGAAGTAGCATGAGCCATGGATCATTGCACATAGAGCATGAGAAAATACTAATTGCACATGAGTCAAGATTAAACCATCATTGGACAGGAATTATCATGATTAAACACTCATTTCACATGATTTATCATGATACTATACTTTACCCAAGGCATTGGAGCACTATCAGGGTTCACCCTTCTTAAACATTTCATGTCATGCGTAAGTGTGCCACATGGATCATAAAACATTGAATCATTCTACTTCACCATTTATTCCGTGATAAAATAATGTATAATGATTAAATGAAACACATTAAACAATAAGTAAATGTGCATAAAATTGAATATCATTGATAGAGAAATTGGCATGGTATTCACTACATGACGACTTTTTCTTGGAAAAGCGCAGTTCAATTTCGGCAGCATAACGTAGTGACATAAGAACTCATAAAAATGGTTCATGAGAGAGAATGAGAAGTATCATAATATTTCCATGATATGAAAAGTAATTTGTTCATATAGACACATGTCACAACAAATTCAATGGAATTTATATTCATGATAAAAAATAATTGCTTGAATTTAAATGAGGATATAGAAATTCCTTTCAGAATTTAAGCATAGTAATCGATGTACATGGGAGGAATTTAATGAGAGATAATTGGGCCTCACATCATTCAAACATAAATATGGAAGTATGGGGTAGGTTCTAATCCATACCCCAACATTTAAAATTTCAATTAAAAGGGAATGACAATTTAATGAATTTTGGACAAAAATGAGAACGTATGAAAAACCCTTACTTGGAAGTGGGCTTCCTAAGGCTTGAGAAAGGCTTGATAGAAGCTTCATGGGAGCATTGGGAACTTTGGGAGGATTATATAGAGATTAGGGGATAGTTTTTATGAACTCCAAATGCTTTGAGTGAGGAGGAAGCGGGAGCTTGGGTGGGATTATATTGCAAAGGTGTGGGAATTATTTATTATTTAGGTTCAGGAAAACTCAAATTAAACTTATCCAACCCTCAAACAAGCCCATGGTATTTTCCCAAGGTTTATGGAAAAGGAAAGTGGAAAAAAATATTTTATAAGGAAAAATTATGAACATATTAAAATAATGGTGTTGCTTATGTGGAGGTGAGTCACACTCCTAGGGAAAACAATTTAAAAAGACAAAATGATTAATAAGTTTTGAAGGGTCCACTAAAGCTTTGTAAAATAAATAAAACTAACCCAAAATCACATTATTTTAATTAAAAATATATATTAGAAGAGAATAATGTTTATAGTATTTTATTACATCACTATTGGGTCATTATGATGTCATAAAACACATTATATATTTAATGGGAATTTTATTTTTACCCAAAAATTTGACTGTCTCAGAAAATTATAAAAAATTCACTATTGTATAATTTAAATATCCTGATTATATAAATTATATTCATTATATCTAAATAAATTTTTAAATTTGTTAATATTCAATTTTAAAATAAAAACTAAAATTTATAAAAAATTCATGGTGTTTGACAAAAATGGCATTCAAACCTTAATAAAAATTACAATTTCCTTCATAAAATTATACCATAATATATATATAATAAAAATAAATTTATTAATAATATTATTATATTATTATAATATTATTTAATTCCAAAATCCATTAATTCATCAAAATATATTCCTTAGTGAACATTGACTAAAAATACTATTTGTACTTTAATAACTATTTACAAGGTTTTAATATTAAAATTAATGTAAATTCATTCTTATATACAAAAATTAAGTACATAACCATAGTGATATGGTCTTGTTACATAACCCCTTATAACACCCAGAAAATACTGAAGAGTAAGGTGTGCGATGGTGACAGACTCTTGGGTGGCTCGGATGACATTGCTCATGTGGTAATCTCTATCAACATCCACTTCTCTCCTAGGCGGTCCCGCTCGAGCTTAACATATTCAATCTCGGTTTGGGAATAGTAAAAAGTGAATCCCAAAGATTCAACCTCCTTTATGTGCTCTGAAAAATGCGCTTTTTATGGGGTATATCTACTGGATTAGGCAATAGGTTCCTTTGTCTAAGTAGATGGGATTTTTTGATCCTAATATTTATACTAATCACGTTATCACTATTCAATGGATATATTAGCAATGGTCACAATTCTTAACAGTTTTTTAAAATTCAAAAAACATAAAACCAATGATGTTGACATTTTATATAAAAATTTTACAAAAAGAGACATTAAATTAGATCATGAAGGATTTCCATTAATTAATATTGTGTCGTTAGAATATATATATATATATATATATATATATATATATATATATATATCCTCCTTGCTCATATTACCTCTTGGAATTTGGAATATGTGTATTGAATTAAGCGTTTTGTATATATATGAGTCTTTTTGTGTGATATTGTTGGGATATTTTCTTCAAATATATCAAGTATCAAATAGTACATCTTCGTCCTTTCAAATTTTTATGTAGGATTTTCTATGCATTTGTAATTTTATTAAATAAATATTGATTTCTTATGTTTCAATGCTTTATTAAATTTTAACTTGCATTGTATGGTTGTTTCTAGTATAATTTCCAGATGAGAAATATTTTTTATTCCTCTATGTGTTCGATTGCATGAAATTATTTATTTAAATGTTCCTAACAGGTGTGTATCAAGTGTTTATAAAATGTTTATCAAATTTCATGGTTCATCGTTGAATGAAAATATTGTCTTTTAAATAACAACATGGGATAAAAAATATGTTGGGTATCTATAATGTTTTTCATAAATGGGGTTCCAAATAATTTTGGTATTGGATTTGATATTTAGTAGATTGATTTGAAAAAAGTTGTTATGCATTTGTTATTTAAAAATTGTTATGTGTTATATGGTTTCATAATTATAGTTTGTTAGTTTTGTAAAATAACTTTCCATGAAAAACTATCCTTGGGATGTAACTATTTATATTCTAGATGATGATGGAATGGGTCGTCCTCAAATGGGACATCCTACATGTGTTTTGGTTCATGGAAGGGGGATGAAAAGTACCTTGTAGTGATACATGGTTGACTTTTCTATCTGTTTATCTTCTATAATTCATTAATATGTGATGGATTTCTTATTTGACATTGTTCACTCACCACCATTATTATATGTGACATGGGAACATAGCATAACATGTGAATTTTTGTATAATGATTTTTGCACTAGTTATGATTACTCAATCACCAGTGGCCTATAATAGAGGGATATTATGTTAAACAATTTATGGTATTTGACCCCTCGATTTGGCCATGTAGGGAATAGAAGAAGAAATTTTTCCATTATAGTGTCATCAGGTAGGGCATGGCTTTGGGATTTGTCACATGTATAACATTTTCAATATTACTATAGAGCTCCTAAGATTCACCCATGTTAACTAGAATGAATGTTTTAATTCATTTTTTCTTAGACACATGTTTATGATATTCCCAATTTCCCTTATTGTGTGATGGTTGAACCTACTTCTAGAATAGTGTATATTATTTTATAAAATGCTATGGTGATTACAAAAGTTTATGGATAATGGTTTTGGAAATGTTTGATACTCACGCTCTACTTTATAAATGAAATGTGATATCGCCTTTAAATTTCATATGGGTTTTCCTTTGGAAAGAATTTGGTTTTAGATGGTTAAAGGGAAATGGAATGTTAAATTAATTCATGGTAATGTGTGTGAAAAGAAATATTTCATATATAGTAGTTGAATCCTAAAATAATTATTTTTTATGGAAATGCATTTTGGAATAAAATATATGTCTATGCCTTCTGTGTTTTAATAATTACACCTATACTTCATTATTTTTTTTGTCTCAGGTGTAGGTTTCATCTTGATCTTGATCGTTCTGGGAAAAGTTCATACATGCGATCAGATATTGTCTCGCGGTGTCATGTAGAGTCTTAGTGGTCATCATGTTCAGTTAGTTTTATTTTTGAGTTCATGTTTAGTAAAATTTTTTAGTTTCATTATTTGGGGACACTCTTTTATTATTCCACTGCATTATCGGGATATGTTGAGAGCATGATAATGTGACCTGTTTTTGGTCAATAATGTTTGGTTCATGAAAGAATTGTATCAGAGGGTGGTTCAATCATTTTTTTCTTGTTTATTAGAAGGTTTCAGGGTAGATAAGAGTTTGTATTTTGGGATCATAGTGTGTTTCCATTTCACCCCATTATGGGGCTCAAGTTCCCAATGGATGTTTGGTTTTAATTTGGGCCATTTGATCCTTATGGCTATTTTTTTATTAAGTAATTAAAATATAGATTGGTAAATGGTCTCATTGTGCTCACAAGGCATAGATATCCATGTCGAACTATGATCATTTCCCTGTAACACTCTTCATGATGGTACAATGACCCGTGTATGACCAAAAATATATGTTGAGCCACCCACCGACAGGTTTTCTACTTGAATCTCCTTGTGAATAATCTAAATAAGAAAATAAAATTTTAAAACCATTTTTTTAAAACATTAATAATTGACATTTTATAATATAAAAAATTTCTTTTTAATGGATGGAAATTGTGTTTTCCTTTTTTTTAATAAATAATTTGAAAATTTGTCTTTCATGATATTGTTTTGTGTAAATTTAGTTGAGTTTATCAGAATTGGAATCTCATAACATAGACTTGTGGATTTCTAGATTTTTTATAATGGAAATGTTTTCTTATGAACCTCGGTGTTCTCATAGGTGACCACATGCATAGGTTATGTGATAAAATCATATGGGTTCCCTTTGTCATATGAAAACATGAATGTGTGAGGCCTATGAGGTACATTTTGTAATTATGAACCCACAATCATTTTTCAATATCTAAACAAGATTTTCAAGATAAGATGTGGTGTTTTATAACAAGTGATTGTGTGGTGTCGTTTGTATTTTTTGTACAATTGATGTGGGGTCATGGGAGTTTGGAAACCCCTCTAATTTGAGTAATGTTTCTGGTTTCAATTTCATTGGTAAGTTTATTTGATATGATGGTTAGTGTTCCTTTTCAAGGAGTGTTTCTGGGATCCTTAATAGAGGTTCACTTCACGTGTTATTATGACAGTTTAGGAAATTATTGGAAAATGGAACGGTTTGATCATACTCTTGGGAATCCATGTTATCTAGTGTGTGACCCTTAATTAAGGGTTATTTCATGGTTTATGTGAAGGCATGGGTGATTCTAAATTGGTTGATCCTCTATTCTATCTATGTAAAAAAAACTTATTATTCATGAACAATAGAATATGAATCAACCTTTCGTTTCTGCTCTAGAAGAACCTATCATATCATGAGTGCATATGCAAGAAGAGCTGGATGAAACTCTAGTATCTTGGGTTTCCTGAGGTTTAGACAGTATAGTTCGACATTGTTAAGTAGATGAGTCATATCTGGAAGTGATGAGTGAAATTCAAGTGGGTAAATATGGATGTAGTCCGGAGTTGTTAGTGAAGGATTCTATACTAAAATGGGCCTTTGGGACCTTCGTTGGTTTCGACTAATTAAAACATCATGTTAAGCCACCCAGGTGGTGAATATAGTCATAAGAGGTGTCTATGGCCACTTGTAGTCATTTTATGCTATCAAGGACTCATGTTAATGTACTAAACATTGAAATGTAACTTTCACTTTCAAGGGTCATGTTTGGTGACACATTATAGTGTCGTGTTCTTCCTTGGTGGAGGAGGTGAATGTTGTTCACCTTAATGATAACCTCATTTGTAATTAACGTGTGTTTCCCTTTGGAAATATTGAACTTATTGGTTTTAAAAGAAGGACTATTTTGTGTTTCCTTCATCTCCAAGTTTGTTATTCAATAAAAAGAGGGGTGATTCTATCCTATCTTCTAAGCCATTAATTCATTTATGTTATTTTTGTGGAAAAATTGGGCATTCTTGCGTAGTACATCTGATTGTGCTTTTTAGGTCCTGGTACGGTCATTTCTGTCACCAGAAAGAGACATTTTATTTGGGGTGTTTCTGAATCTTTAAAATGAGGTAGGAGATTCCTCTATCACTATAGCACTATCTCTAGGTTTTAGATTAAATCTAGAATGTAGTTAGGAGAACCCCAATGGTGTTAAATGTTTGGATTTCTGTGATGTTCTCACTGTGAGAGATAGAGATAATTTAATCTTCTTGGTTATTTTTTATAGCATAATTTTTCTTGTTTGGGGTATGGATGTTAGAAGGCCTCATTTCTACATTATTAACCATTTGAGTTTAAGATATTATCATTAGGAATAAAAATTTATAGTAAACTTGTTTCATAGAATCTTGGTGATTGGGTTCTATAAAATGTGGGTCATTTTTTAATGGACCTTTCATGGCCGTTGATTATATATCTAGATTAGTATAATTTTTGTTATTTTAGGAGAAATAGACTATTTGGATGTGTAGGAGGTGAAATTGTTGGCCTATTGGATGGTACCCTTCTCTAACCTCTAATAATGGTGGGGGATATTGTTCAATGAAGAGATTTACTCAAGCAGGAATAATTTATTCATATTTTATGGTGGGGAGACACATCATGAATTTCACAAAAATTCATTTGAAGTGAATTTGGGTAAGACTAATTCTTATGGTTGGGAGATCGTTCAAGCATACCCATGTTAGTTTCCCGGTTGCGCCTTAGGTTTAGGTTGCTTCATATGGTGGGGATTTTGTTCGGGCATTCTGATATGAACAATTAGGATTCATTATTCATTTCAGATGGGCTACATGAGCTCTAGAAATATTGATTGTTCTTTTCATAGAGTTTTTGGTTGTTTACAGTGAGAAGATACTCTCCTTTGATTGATCAACAAGACATGATTTCCCTTATGGGGTGGGGGACACATATCAAGGATTTCATTTTGGGTATCCGAGCCCTATTCTTATGTCATTTTTATTATTTTTTGTCTTTTCACCTCACTCTCTTTGGTTTTTCATCATGATTCCTCTTCATATAAGGATTATAATATCTTGTTTTATAAATAGACTTGTTATGGATTTTTGGGAGAGAAAAGTGTTATGATGGGTATAATTGTGACACCTGACAGTTTTAAATTCATTATTTTATATTCTTTCCTTGCATCAGGTAGTTCGGGATGAAACCCATTTTAATTTCTTTGAATTATTTTAATGAAAAATGAGTGTTTTGGGTATTGTTGCATTGGGCGTATGGGTAGAAAAAAGTCTTGGAAATCATGCAGCATCGCTGAATTTACCAGGTGGCATCGTCTAGGTTACTATGCAACATGCTCGATTATTATAATAAATAAAAAAATAAAAATATAAAGATAATAAAAAAAATTCTAAATATAATGATAATGATATAATTAGTAATATAAAAACTATTAATATTATTATTTATTTGATTATTATAATTATTATTATTATCACGTTAAATAGGATGAATATGTTTATTATTTTTATTACTATATTATTACATTTAAATGATTATTACTATTATAATTATTATCATATTATAATAATTATAATTATTTGTTTTTTTGTGGGGTAGATTCTCTTTCCCCTTCCATCCATTTGCATGATGCCTTCTCCCCCACTAGAGTCATGACACCACCCACCATTCTCAAACCAAATTGTATGTGAACCTCTTGCTTCATTTGGCAAACCACCATCGACAACTTTCTCTTTCTGTAGAAGAACATGTGTGATTCCCCTACTGGATAACCTCTCACTTCTACCATGGAACTCCACCCAACCAAAATCCACTGCTCATAAACCTATACATTGGCCATCTTTCCTCTGGTGAACTGTACACCAATGTTCACTCCTCTAGAGACCATGACCTTCGCTGGTGCCTAATCCCTCCTCCCATGAGTAAATATCAACTTTTTGTAATACCCTCCCTTTATATAGGAGTTCCATTTAATTTTATGGAGTTCGATTTAATAGGGGTTTAATCTCTTTTTTTCATAAAATAATGTCATGTTTGGGTCTTTTCATGGTTGCTTGAGGTTCGGTTGTGGTGTGGATGGGCTAACCACCATTTTATCCGAAAATTATTCAAAGGAGGTAAGTGGTTCCATGACATATTAATCATAGACGATTTAATTTTTTAATTTAATTTATAATTACATGTCCTATATAAATTTTGACTGAAAAAAATTTTCTTCCATAAAGATTTTAACATGCATGTGTGATGGAATTTTGTTTTAATTTAGATATGTTCATGTATTTTATATGTGTCATTTTGTGGAAATTTTTGAAAATGATCTATTAATTATTGAATGTTTGCATTTTTTGTTTTTGGTAATAGATTAATATTTATATAGGATAGAAATGAAACTTTCTAAAAATTAAATGTTTTTGTAATGCATATCGTATTGTAATGTTTTCTCAATAGAGTTTCAAGTCGTGCATTGAAAGTGTGAAAAATTTTCTAAATCACTTAAGGTGTGAGTGTATAAAAAATAGAATATGGAATAATTTTTTTGTTCCATGTTTTTCTTGATTCAAACATATAAAAATAAATTTTAAATTATTTAAATAATGAAAAACAACATTTATAAATTTTCTTGATTGAGAATAATTTTACTAGGGTGAATGGAGCATTTCATTTGTTGAAAAATGGTGTATTCGTCTAATGATAATAAAATAAATAAATTTTATGATTTTTTTGGGTGATGGTCAGAGAATTTGGAATGATTTTTGGTGTGAATAAAATTGGAAATTGATTACTATTATAATATATTCCTTTTGTGTACATATTATTATCATTAGTGATGTCCTTAAATAACTAGATTCTAGTTTTGGAAATGAACGTGTTTTATGTGTGGATTCCCTATAGGTATATTAAATTGTTTAGTGACACCTCGAAGAGTTGTACACAAATACAATGGTATGTATATTACTATATATATATATATAAACTTCTATGTACATATTCCCCCATATATTGGGGAAGATGTGAATTAAATTAATGGTTATATATATATGAGGGTATGCATGTGTAAATGTGGGGTGACCTTTATCCAAGGCGTCGGGCTACACAATATTCATCATAGTCCACTCACATTTTAGGGTAGGATTCGCAATTAATTAGCCATTAATTTAAATAACTATGGACTTCTTGATTTCCACGCCATTATTAAATTCAATCTATTGATGTATGGTTGGTTCTAGTTTAAATGTCTGATAAAAAACAATGTTTCTTCTTATTTGTGTTCGATTTCATGAAATTGTTTATTAAATGTTCATACCCACTATTTTTCAAGTGATTATTAAATACTTAACAAATTCATTACTGGTCATTGGATGTAAATCGTCGTTTTTAAATACTGACTTGGGATGAAAATGTGTTTCGGTTTCTAAAATGGATTTTTTTAAATGGTGATCGAATTGGCTTTGAGATTTGGGGTGATGATTATTTGATTCTTTGTTAATGATTTAGTGTGAATTTGTTATTTGGAAATGGTATAGTGTTAAATTCTTGCTTGAGGTCAGTTTTGTAATTTTATATAATACAGGTTTCTCTGGGAAACTGTCATTTGGATACAACTCTTTTCATGTTAGGTGATAATAGAATGGGTGGTCCTCAGATGAGACTTCCCACATGTGTTGTCAGTTAATGGAAAGTGGGATAAAAGTCGTTTATAGTGATTAAGGGTTGACTTTTGGTGTGTTTCTTGTGTGTGATTCATGTATATTTGATGGAATACATATTTGGAATTGTTGTCTTGGACACATATTATTCATGACACTGGAAGATAGAACTGCATGTAAATTCTCGGTTAACGAATGATTCCCTATATTAGATTACTCAAAATCATGTGGAAAATAGCAATTGATATTATTTAATTATTGGTATGGGTTTGGGAACATTGATCATGCCAGGTAGGGATACGATCAGGCATTGGGGCATTACAGTATCATCGGGTAGGGAATGCCTTTGAGATGAGTAACATCTATAGTACATTCTAGAATAGTCATGATATCCTATGTTTCACCCATATCTATTGGTAAGAATTTTTTGATGCATCATTGGCTACATAATATTGGGGGATATTCCCCACTGACCGTATTTTATGATGGTTGGTCTTGCATATAGAATACCATGGATAATTGGTTAAAATGATAAGGTGTTTCCAAATGGTTATGGAAAATGTATTTGGGAATGGTTTGTACTCTATATCTCTTATAAAACTAAAATGACACCTCTCAATTAAAATGAATATGGTTCCTCCTTAGAAAGGAATATGATTTTTAATGGTAAAACATTAAATGGACTGGGATTTTCTTCCACGGGAAAGCGTGTGGAGAACTAACTTATATATGTTGTAGTTCAAAACTGAAAATGATGATTCTATTATTTGGAGGACATTATTTTGGGAAAATATTTTGTGGGTATATCTACTATGTTTTACTACTCACACCTATACAACATTATTTTTTATAGTATCAGTTGTAGGTTACATAATGATCTTGAGCGCAGTGGGTGATTTTGAGCATAGTATTGGAGAGTGACATGTGGGGTCACATGGATTTTAGTGGTCATCAGGTTCCTTTTGTTTTAGTTTTATTTCAAATTTATTTATTTTTTAATTTTCATTATTATAAGGCTGGTATTTTATTTTATTCATAATTTATGTTTAGTTATATTGGAGAAAATCCTTCCCAACGTCACTCTATTGAGGCCCTTGGTGGTCGTCGTTAGCCTGGGAGGACCAAAAATGCCTCTGAGGCCTTATTGTGGGCTGGCTTGGCTTCCTATTCAGGGTTGACCTAGGAATGTTCTTGGGAGATCACCCTACATTTACTTATAAATTATGTTACCATGAAAAATCTATTTTAAATTATATTTTACCCACAAATAGTACATGTGGAAAACTTATGTAGCTTTTGAAAATATAAAGTTACAATTACACATTTCATTCCATACCCTTTCTGTGACGTCCTGGTTCCGGAATCCACCGAGAGGCGCCCCGTACCCGGTTGGTCACATGGCCTCAAGCGCATTCGCCCAAACGCCAGAGGCTTCCTACTAGGATTGGGGGCCTTGGGTGTGACAGTGGGGAAACTATGCCCTTATAGGTTGAGTATGCATTGTAAGTTAACAAACATGCAATACCGGAAGAAGTAAATATCCAACATCCTTTCACAAGTAAAAAACGGAAGAATAAAAAATAAAACACTAGAGAACATATGAATATTTGAAATGAGGCATGATACATATCTTGGAAAACATACAAATATATCACAATGCTCGAAATACAAATAGTACCAAAACTAGTACAAAAGGAATGATAAAATTCTCCTTAGCATCACAATCCTAAGCTTGGTCCCTTGCTCTCCTCCTCTAATGTATCAAGTGCTAGAAGTAAAAGGGAGGTTTCACTTGTCTATACGTGCAAAAACATAGACTGTTTGGTCCCAAAAGCATTACCCAGACATGTTTTGAGACTAATCTCAGTAGGCAACCACACGATGATTTGTGCCACACAGTCAGTGAGCATATAGCATGTAATCGTACAATAAGTTGTAAACAGTAATAGTAAATAGCATGCAGTGATCAGTAAGCAGTAACAGGATGACATACAATAGTAATCAATCCACAGAAAAACAAGCAGCAGTGAAGAAACCACAACCCAGAATAGAAACCCCTCTTGGAAGAATGTGAAGTCAACCCCTCTAGTCATATCCAATATGTACCAACAACCCTCTGGGTAGTGCACTCAGCCTAACCCCTCTAGTTTGGTCATACTGAAATTATAAGACTCTGTTGGGAAGGTTGCTCTGTCAATTCCCCTAATATTCTAGGATAGTCATGGACACTCTAAGGAAGATCACACGTTCTAACCCTCTTATCACCCCAAGGACAAAAACTCTTTGAGGAACGTCACTCGGTCAATTCCTCCAATAGTCTCAAGTCTATCACAGACACTCTACGGATGCTCACTCAGTGAATTCCGTCTCTAGACTGTAATGGTTTTAATGTTATTCAAACAAGTAAAGACTCTCTAATGAAGCACACTCGGTCTACACTCATATACTTTATAATATCCAAGACACTCTGGGTAGCTCACTCGGTCTATCCCATCTAGTCAATAATAACCAAGACTCTCTGAAGAAGCTCACTCGGCATACCTTTCTGTAGTCTATAAAAACCAAGACTCTTTGGGATGCTCACTCGGTCTATACCTTATATTTTATCGCACTAGGTTCTCATGGTCCCATGCTATTCTGTGCATAATAATTCCATAAGGAGAAAATATACCTAAATAGTTACTTGGATAACCATTCTACAGAACAACAAGCAGGACAAGAATATCATTCAATCCTACAGTCATAAGGCCTAGAAAACCAGTATAACGGCCAAGGGATAACAAGACCCAAAGGTCTTAACAAGAATAAAGTCATGGAAAAACATCCAAGAATAACAATTATACACATCTATGATCAAATTACCTCTAAAAATCATATAAGAAAGGTATGAAAATAACAGGGTCAAAAAGGCAAACACGCAATACCCCGTTCACAGGTATTCGTGGAATATGCACATAAAACGCAGTGAATTCGAAAGGTAATGCACAAACCACCTAACATGATTGTAGGAGATAAAAATACTTGAACCAAGTGTCTTGTTTCTCTTTATAACATCATAGATCCCTAAATTTCCAAAGCAATCGACGATGGTCGATTTGGCAACCAGAAAGAGGCTTAGTGGCTCGGAGGAAGTTCACAGTTGTATGGGATTATCTCGGTCAAGGAACTTGAAATGAAGATATAGGTTCTTAAAAACATCCCCCCTAAAAGAAATTTGCCCCAAAAATTTCCCTAACGTGGTGTATAAGAATAAACCCCGAACAGCTCTGGCCACTATGATTGTACATCATCATACCTCTCTAAGGTCTCGTCTTGTACTCGCCCGTGCTGCTATTGCACCCATACTAGAGAAACAGAGTGGGAATGGAGAACCTTAATACTGTGATGGAAATTCAGGATATGAAGCTCCACAAATGACGCATCCGCTTCAAGATCAACCTCCTCGGGTTGAGAGACATGAGACGGTTCTGAAACGTAACATCGGAGCTGAGAAACATGGAGAATGTCATGCATAGCCCAATACCTCTGAGGTAACAACAACCGATAAGAAACCATCCAAACTCTCTCCAACACCTAAAATGTCCTGATGTACTACGATGAAATCTTACCCAATCTCTGAATCCTCTTGTGCCCCAACCTCGGTGCGACACAAAGGAAAACCTAATCCTCGACCTCAAACTCCAGAGGTATTCTCCACTGATCACCATATGTTTTTTATCGAGACAGCATTGTAGCCATCCTCATCCGAATCAACTCTATCTAATTTGAAGTCTCCTGAAAAGATGAATGTCCTAGATAATATGCCTCTCCTGCCTCAATGCAGCACAAAGGTGATCATCACGGCCTACCGTACAAATCCTCTTATTGTGCCATCTGAATAGTCACCTGAAAAATTTTGTTATAGGAAAACTCCACCAGAGGAATACGCTTCTCCTAAGAACTGCCAAAGCCTAGAATGCAAGATCAAAGCATATCCTCAAGCACCTTGATCGTACGCTCGGACTGGACATTAGTCTGAGGATGGTATGTTGTACTCAAAAGTACCTATGTACCAAAATCTTTCTGAAGCCCATCCTAAAAACGAGAAGTAAAATGTACATCCCTTTCTAAGACAATGGAGTGTAGAACTCCATGCAGACGTATAATCTCACGGATTTACAATCGTCCCATCTCATCAACACTGACAGTCTCCTTGATCGGAAATAAGTGAGCAACCTTCGTGAGTCTGTCGATGACAACCCAAACTGCATCATTCCCTCGTGGTGACCTCGGCAACCCGGTCCCGAAGTCCATCACGATATCATTAAACTTCCACTTAGGGATGGGTAACTACTGTAAAAGTCCTACTGGTCATTGATTCCCTACTTTCACCTACTTTCAAGTTGAACATCTCATAACGAATCATGAAACATCTTTCTTTATACCTGGAAAACAATACTGGTGATGAAGATCTTCATACATTTTGGTGATACCAGGATGAACTTCCCAAGAAGAAGAATGAAAATCCCACATCAGTTCCTCACGTATGTCTACTAGAACCCATATGTGTCCCATGAAATAAAAGATCTCATCCTCACCCACTATCCATCCAGGAGGAGGGTCCTCCCCTAAGAGACTCTCCATCATGAATAGGCCTTCTGAGCCTGATGGTTGTCTCATCCATACCCAAACGTGAAGGGTAGATGTAACAGTTATAAAATATAGAAAAGTTTGTCCCTATCTGTCGTGAACCTCCAAATGCATCTCATAGAACAGTGCCTTAAGCTTCCACTGACTGTTGGCCTCCTGAACTTCCTGTATCTGATTTCTCCTTCATAGTGCATCTACAACTGCATTTCCCTTCCCTAGTGTATAGGCAAACTCAATGTTGAAGGACTGAAGATACTCGACCCACCTGTGCTATCTCAGATTCAGGACCCTCTGAGTGAAGATGTATTGGAGACTCTTGTGTTCGGTAAAAACCAAAAAGTGTTATCCCAGAAGGAGATGTCTCCAATGGTGTAAAGTATGAACAACAACTACCAACTCTAGATCATGAGTCGGGTAGTTCCATTCATGTGACCTCAACTGCCGAGACCCGTATGAAACAACTTCGTCTCCCTAAATAAGTATAGCTCTGAGCCCGATACCTAAAGAATCACAGTAAATAGTATAGCTCTTCCTTGTCTCTGCAAAGACTAGTATCGATTCTGACTTCAACCTCCCTTTTATCTCATGAAAGGTTGACTCACAAGAATCTGACCATAAGAACTTCTTCCCTTTTTGGTCAGACATGTCGGCGGTGCTGCAAGGCATGAAAAGTCCCGTATGAAACTCCAGTAGTAACCAGCTAGCCCTAGGATACTCTACACCTCATAGAAATTCTTCAGCTGCTCCCATTAAACTACATCTCTCACGTTCTCTGGGTCTATTGATAATCATGTCTCTGAGATGACATGTCCCAAGAAGTGAATCTGGACCAACCAAAAGTGGCCCTTTGAGAGTTTATCATAAAGTTGATTCTCTCTCAGTGTACTCAGAATGATCTCAAGAAGTGTGGCATGGTCATGTCGAGTGTGAGAGTACACAAATATATCTTCCATGAATACCAAGATGATGGAATCCAAGTATTGATGGAACACTCAGTTAATCAACGCCATGAAAACTGTTGGCGCATTCGTGAGACTGAATGACATAACTATATACTCCTAGAGACCATACCTGATTTTGAAGGCTATCAGAGGTATACCTGATGGTCTAATGCACAACTGGTGATAGCTGTATCTCAAGTAAAACTTCAAGAACAATAGGGCTCCTCTAAGCTGATCCAAGAGGTCATCTATCCTTCACAAGAGATATCGGTTCTTGACCATCAACTAGTTCCACATCTGATAATCCACATAAAGATGTAGGGTACCATCTGCCTTCTTCACAAAAAGGATAGGTGAGCCCCAAGGAGAAGTATTAGGTCGGATGTAACCCTTTGCATGAAACTCCTCCAACTTCTTTTTGGGCTCCTACACTCAGGTGTATCTATCCTATAAGGAGGAATGAACACCGGTGCTGCTCCTAGAATGAGTTCAATAGAAAAGTCTACCTTGTGTTTTGGAGGAAAACCTAATAATTCCTCTGAAAAAACATCCCTAAAAAAATCCACCACTGGAGGAAAGTCTAACTGTGAAGTCCCCTGGTCATCCATGATGCTCTAGTCAATCTATAACCACCAGGATATCCCACTCGCCTCTATGGAGAAAAGAACTTCCATCGGGTGATACAAAACTCACCCTACGGTGATAGCAATCGATGACTACCTGTAAGGGAACTTACCATTCTATACCGTGAATTAAATCATAGCATGTCATCTCTAGGACAAAGAGGTCCCATATGAAGTGACCCCATGTGACCTCAAGTGGGAACTCTCTACACTGACATACGCTAGACATCCTAGTTCCCAATGGTGTACCAAGAGTCAACATGTCTTCATAAAAAAAGTTACAGAGCCCTTGGATCTCCACAACAGCAACGGAGATAAAACTATGCGAAGAACCGGTATCGAAAAGGGGTGAAGATAAAACAGAGGCTACTATGATCGTAAATCAAACAATAGAAGGGTCGGTATACTTATCCTGATGGTTCTACTCCACAGCGAATGTATGGCATGTTCCGCTACCATTTTCTGTTGGCTGACCACTCTGAGCTGATCAAGTCTGTTGTCGCTGGTAACCTGGTGACTGACCACCATGACCACAGCCTCCACCTCAGCCTGAACATCCAGAAGAACTCACCTTCCTAGACTGTTGAGAAACTAGTGATATGTCCCCTGTACACGGGGTCATAAAAGAACCCCTACCACCATCTGTAGGAGAGAAAATCTAACAAAAATTCTGAATATGGCACATCCTGCTTCAAGATAGGCACTCCATCGGGTCTCTCTGGAACTAAGGACTAGTATCCCCATTCTTAACACACTGGTAGTATACCACCTGGATGCCTGAAGATACATTAAGCCTACGCTGATCTACTAGAGATAGCTAATTTTGGAGCATCCTACTATTAGAAGGAGGAGCATAGTGTCTGGATGTCGAACCGCCCAGGCTCACTGCTCCAGAATCTCTCAGATTTCACTCAGTGATCAGCGCTTGTTGGATGATCAAAGATATCGAATCCAACCTGAATATATTTACCTGGGAATGGATCTCCTTCCTGAGACCATCTTAAAACCTCCTAGCAAAGAACAACTCATCACCTACTATAATAGGCGTGAAGCATTGTATCTCTGTAAAACAAGACGAGTAATCTCTAACTGAAAGAGTACCCGGCTCGAGACTCATAAACATCAGGGCTCGGTTGGCCCGCAAGGAATCTAGATAAAAGTAATCATAGACGATGTGTCTAAACTCATCCCAATTCATACTCAGCTGGCACCCTGACTGTGAGATCACCTACCACCACCTCATGGATGTGTCTCATAGCATATTAGTAGTCAGCTTTACCCTTTTCTTTTGAGGTATCTCTAGATTCTGGAAGTTTGTCAGCATGGCCACTATCCACGACTCTACAGCCTAGGGTCCTCCATCCCCTGAGAATATAGGAGGATGTTGTTGCTGGAAAACCTGCGTCAACTCGGCCATCAACAGGGCAGGAGGCAGCACTCCCTAAAAATTCCACATAATCCTCAGGTAGTCCTCCCTAAAATGTGTATTGGCACCTGAAACAGGTATGAATACGGGTGCCATGGCTGGCACATAAGAAGAATCTGTATGAGGTCCCTAAATGGCCATATCTGGTGTCGGATCACCATCTGGTAGGTGACGTACGACCGAAGGACGTCTCGGAGGTGTAGCTCTGAATGATCAAAAGCACACCTCAGATCAGGATTTTCCAGGACCAAAAACACTATAGTACAAAATGGGAACAAGAGGAAGAAACACTCATGTTTACTAAACATGAGTACATAGTGTGTATAAAACTATAAAGCGTGCTCCTTAAAATCATTAACATGGATGTGTAATCCTGCCAGCTTTGATCATGTAACACCCCAGACTACATGTTGTGTTGTCCCCACACACGACATGTACCTCATCTACATTCCCCTGACTGAGTCTCCTTACATGGCTATCTCACATGGTCATCTTAACCCTATACTACATGGCGTGTTCACTAAGGAAACAACGTGTACTAGACATGGTTCTGGAGACCTGTGTTGTTAGTTACACGTCCAGCTACACTTCTGACCCTTATACAGTGTGTTCCGAACAAACACATTGTGTATAAGAGAGATAACACCATCTTGTGTTGTTCATGACATGGTCGGGTACCTATAACAAAACTACACAGTGTGTTCATTCCCAACACATAGTATAAGACACGATCATCCCTGAACCATTTTGTTAGTGACACGATCAGGTACACTGCTCCCTACTACATTGCGTGTAATGACTATACACGACATTATCCTAAAAACATATTCACCACCTTGTGTTTTGGCTCACACAGTCAGTGATATAGTTTAAAACTACACTGCGTGTAGTCAAGTACACGCCATGTATTCTGGGTTTTTCCAGGCAGTAGCTCAGAAACTTCACTAAAGCCCAGAAAACACTGAAAAACAACCATGAAGGTGCCATATTCCGGTCCATGAGGGCCCATAATCCCTGCAAACCAAAGATTTGCATCTCCTACTTATCATATACAAAGGAAAAAAGTCGATGATCCACTATGTTCCAATTCAGGAAGGCCCATAACACCTCAAGAAAAAAAATTATGTGTTTATTTAAGCAAGGACCAATACAAAAAAATCCTCAATAAAAATGCATGGATTCTATCAAGGCATCTATCACAACAAAATGACTAATCTACACAATGTCTATAACAACAACATGCATTCGCTAATTCACCCAAGATGGCTTGGCAAGAATGCATGGCATGTGATTTCTAACAAGTTCTGATATGATGCATGAGTTTACATACCATAATCTCATGTGGTTGTGACAGAAATAGAACCACACTAGCACAAAAATAACAACACAAGGCATGTGAATCACTCTAGGTGAAATCATATCAACTGTAAAATCTAAAACCAGAAAACATACTTAAGGAGGTAGATTGGATTTTCCTTGTACACTGGTTAGCTACTCCCGGGCATAGCTTATTACAATGTACCGAATCCGTCCTATCCCTGGATAATGGCTCCAAACAGGAAATCAAGAGAAATGAAAACCCTCTGATACCACTTTGTAACGTCCTGGTTCCCGAAGCCACCCAGAGGGCCCCGTACCTGGTTGGTCACATGGCCTTAAGAACATTTCCCTAAATGCCAGAGGGTGCCGACTAGGAGCAATGGCCTTTGGTGTGATAGTGGGGAAACTATGACCTCATAGGCAGAGTACACGGTGGAAGTAAACAAACATGAAATAGTGGAAGCAGTAAATATCCAACAGCAATGCACAAGAAAACAACGGAAGACAAAACAATAAACCACTGGAGCACATATGTATATATGAAATGATGCATGATACATATCTAGGAAAACATCCAAACATGTCACAATCCTGGAAATAAAAAGAGTACCAAAACAAGTACAAAAGGAAAGATAAAATTCTCCTCATCATCGCAATCTTATGCTTGGAACCACGCTCTCCTACTCCAAAGTATCATGTTCTAGAAGTCGAAGGGCACTTGACCTTGTCTATACATGCAACAACATAATCTTTTTGGGCACAGAAGAATGTCCCAAACAGGGTGTGAGACTAATCCATGTAGCCATCAACTGAAAGATCTATGCCTCACAGTCAGTAAGCATATAGCAGGTAATAGTACATTAGATAGTAAAAAGTAACAGTAAATATCAGGCAGTGATCGGTAAGCAGTAATAGGATGACATACAACATTAATCAATCCACAAGAAAAACAAGTAGCATTGAAGAAACAAAAACCCACAATAGGAACCCCTTTGGGAAGTACTCATAGCAAACCCCTCTGGTCCTATCAATGAAGTACCAACAACCCTTTGGGAAGTGCAATTAGCCTATCCCCTCTCGTTTGGTCATACTAAAATTATAAGACTCTCTGGGGAAGCACACTCTGTTAATTACCCTTACAGTCTACGGTAGTTAGGGACACTCCGAGGAAGATCACACGGTCTAACCCTCTTATAGCCCCAAGGTCTAGAAACTCTCTGAGGATTCTAGCTTGGTCAATTCCTCTTATAGTCTCAGGTCTATCACAAACTCTCTAAGGAAGCCCACTCAGTCATTTACTTCTATATAGTGGAAAGGTTTTATAGAAATTCATACAAGTAAAGACTCTCTGAGGAAGCTCACTCGGTCTACCGACCTGTAGTCTATAACAACCAAGGATCTCTGGGAAGCTCACTCGATCAATCCCCTGTAGTCTATAATAACCAAGTCTCTCGGAGGAAGCTCACTCTTCTACACTATTATAGTCTATAATAACCAAGACTCTCTGGGAAGCTCACTCGGTCTATCCTTTATAGTATATAGCACTAGGTTCTCACGATCATGTTCCAGTCATTTCATAATAATGCTATAAGTACAATGTAAACCAAAAAATATAATTGGATAACCATTCTACTGAAAAACAAGTAGGTCATGAATATCATTCCATCCTACAACCACAAGGCCTAGAAAATAGGTATAACGGCTAAAGGTTATCAAGACCCAATGGTCATAACAAGAATAAAGGCATGGAAAAACATCCATGCATAACAATTATCCACAACTATGATAAAATTACCTCTACACAACTATACAAGCAAAGAATAAAAACAATAGGGTAAAAAAGGTAAACATGCAATACCCCGTTCATGGGTATCAGTGGAATTTGCACATAAAACTCAAAGACATCAAAAGGTAAGGCACAAACCACCTTCCATGATTCTAGGAGATCAAAATACTTGAACCAAGAGGATCGATTCTCTTTATAACATCATAGATCTATGCGGTTCCAACGCAATTGATGACGGTCGATTCGGCAACGAGACAATGTCTCAGGGGCTCGGAGGAAGTCTGCGGCCGTACGGGTAACTCTCGATCGAGGAACCAGAAACGAAGTTCTGGGTTCATACACTTAAATAAAAAATGAACTATATCACTAACACTTATAGAGAAAAAACATTCGATATTTCAATTATGAAGTGTATATAATATGGGGGACATAGATATACATTTTAATGACATACCCTTATAGAGCACCTAATCAAATTTTCTACTATTATGGAGGTCATTACATACCATTAAATTTCATGGAAGATTGTGTTTACCCATATTAAACTAATGTAAAATCACATATATCCTTATAATTCCTTACATAAACCCATTTTATCCTTATATAAAGAACATTTTCTATGTAAATGTAATAATTAAAAATAAAAATTTAAAATTATCCCACTAATTTATTATAAAATAAATAAAAGTGGTTTTCAAAAAATTATTGATTAAGGATCTTTTAGATATTACCCCCATGAGTATTCCATTTACATTCATCACATTTATTGTATAATGTATGGAAAAATAATAACATATATAAGTTTCATACCACATAGAAAATTGTAGATAGAATAAGAAATTATAATGGATAACAAAAAAATAATAGTCCCATACTAAAAACCATGTATGGTATAATATCATATATATTACTTTAAAAGTGAGTTCCTATATTGGATACTCCTATTTTTTTAATATATTTTTACATTAATAGTTTTACTCAATTGTGAACAATTACTATAGTTATATTTCCATATTATGTAATCTCATAAGAATAATATTCACACGTATTTGGACAATATCTATTATATAAAATCAATATCCAACATCAAAATAATAATGATAAAGACCCCAGTATAGTTGTCTTATCCAGATGGTGACTAAATCTATTTTTATTCCAATAGAAGAATGCAACATTATAATTATATACCAATATGCTTATTTCTTGTCCTATAATATATGAATGAGATTTATATATACTATATAATCGATAAAATACTCATGAATTTTATTATGATCAATTATTCATATATGTAGTTTAATACTACATAGAATCGAATTCATTTATGTAATATAAAGTTAATATTGGTTCATCAACTATAGCGAAATTATGTAATGGTGTGAAAGGAACTGATTTTAATTTCCCCCCTGAGAGTATATTAATGTAGTCAAATATTATAAGAAGTTATTTTTACGGATGAAAAAAATATATGATAATTAATAGAAGATAGTTTATGAAATTTTTTCCCCTTTTATTATCCATGATATGAGGAAATTTTTTTATCCTTATGGTAGTTAATATTTGGAATTTTATTTGTTAATAACAGTCATGGTGTTAGTTATATAAAATTGTATTGATGAATATTAACGATTAGTGAATGGATTTTCTGATTTCTGAATGAACCATTGTGTTGAAATGGTGAAACAAAATATAATGGATATGAATAATTGAATGATTGGGTTATTTTATAATATATATGATTCTATTGTCAATTATAATAGGATTTATATGTGTTAAGATCATTTAAAGGGATAATAAAGATAGAATATTGGATCATGTGGAACATGTATTGATAGATCAATATGAGATGAATATAAATGGGAATAAAACTATTTATGTTTTGTGAAATAAAATTATTTTATTTTGAATCAATACATGTTATGTGGAACCATTACAATAAAAGTAAAAAAAAATATTGAATAATTATATTTCATGGACAAATGGGTTTTAATGTGAAGGTGAACATAATGAGATCCTGGAAAATTGGTCACTCTAACAAGAAAATTTATTGTTGGTACCAACTAACACATATGGTTACTTTCCTGGTAATCCAAGGTTCCATTGATATGAATGGTGGTGGGATGGATTTTTTTCTCTAGTATAAATAATTTTTACTGATTTATTTTTAATGAGTATTATATAATAGAATTCTTTTTACTCTATGAGAGTAATTTTGGTGATTCTACTTTAGAATTTATATCATCCATCATTATTATTTTTTATAAAAGAAAAGGTTTTAATGTATATATAATGTCATATATGATCATAATATCATATTGAACATATGATAAACATTCATTTTCAAATTTTTTTGTTGCTTAATTGAGCCTCTATAAGTGGAGTACATGACAGTTATCAACTATTATAATATATTAAAATTACTACAAAAATCATAAATAATGAATAAAATTGAAGAAACAATATAAATATGTTTCCTCTAATTAAGAACTATATTTATTATATCATTATTTTTGAAACATTAATAGTCAAATCTTTTTTTGAATGAATATTTGTAAATAATAAAATATTTACTCTATAATGTGAATAATTCCACATTCTTCCAATTTATGTTGATGGAACTAGGAGAATTTAATCTAACAACCATGACTAGTCATATCAACAAAGAATACACTATTCTTGAAAATCATATCATTCCATTGTAGAAAACAACGCCTTGTATTTTGTTGGTAATAAAAATGGGGTAAATAATTATTCATTACATGTGTTGTAATTTAACACCTAAAATAATGTACTCTTACATATATATGGGATGAGTTTTTTCAAATCAATAAACTATATTAATATCTTTTCTATATAATGTTTCAGCATATTTTTTATCTAATTAAATGAACTATATTATCAACAAATTACAACCACTAAAAATTATTATAAAATTCTCAGAGAACACAAAATGGGGTCATAAATATAATTTTTTAATTTTTTTTCATTACAACAAATTGAATTATGATGCTCCATAATCAAATATTTCTACCATCCACTAACTATTATTTAAATAATATTTTTGATATCTCATATGGAGATCATTGAACTCCTAATTACATTCAAAAAATAAGTACATGAATTATTAATTCAGAAATAATAATTCTTTCAAGACCCATCCCTTGGGACTCATGCCATGACTACCCCATAACCGCCTTCCATAGGTCATGGGTAGGCGAAAAACACTAGAATGTCATATCCATATAATTGTAAGTAATTTCTATTATTCCAGTACAAACACACAGACATGTGCGCATGAAGATTCCACAACAAAGTAATCGACAGTAGTAAAAGTGTGCTAAGAGTAAAGGGGCCAAATACAATCCCAACTGAATGAAAAAGAACAAAAGAAAAGTAAACAATACAACTAAAAAGGGGAAACAACTCAAGATTTGTCCAACTAGGATCCTACCTGATTGTTAGGTGCCTCCCACGATCAATAGTTCATGTGTCACTTCACACCAAATGGTCCAACTCCGAGTTCAACCCAGTCATGGCTCCATCATCCTTGATCAATGTAGTATGTCGTATGCACCATACATGATAATATGTGGTAGTAGTCTATAAAGGGGTGAGTAATATGATACTCAGTAGTTACTCTAATAAACTTGTAGGTCGTTTATAGTTCAACAAAGAAAGAACTCAACTATAATTAGGTATATGCCCTTACATATAACTAAGTAATCATGATATACTAATCTCATTAACAAGGAAAGAATACCAAAATAGTAACACCATGAAGATAAAGATACCACATAGGTTACACGAATAAGATTGAAATAACACACAGGTAAAATTGAAGTGCACATATGTAAATCTACAAAGACAACACCACAACGGTAGAAGTACCACATAGGTAACACCAAAATGGTAGAAGTACCACACATGTAACACCACAAATATAGAAGTACCACACTATTAACAACACGAAAATAGACGTACCACACAGGTAACATCACAGTGATTAATGTACCACACAGGTAACACCACAATGATTGAAGTGACTCCACTGAAAATATTGTATAACATAAGTCTGTAAGTAAAAATTATTTGTCGTAAGGTTATATAATCTTATTTTATATGGTAGAAATTCATCAGACCCACACATGATCGATAGGGAAGTAACACCCACTGACCAACACATGACCTGAACCACACATTATCTATAGATAAATAACACCCACTGACCCACACAGGATAGGTATGTGTTATCCCATAGAGGATCCCCGAGAGGTGACCCACAGAATATAAAACTCACATAAGATCAGTATGTACTAACCGACACATGATCGCTGAGCACTGACCCTTATAGAATTGAAATGCGCTATCCCACATAGTATCGCTGAGCGCTGACCCACACATGATCTAGTAGATAAAGACCCACATAGGATCAATTCTCTTTCATCACATTACATCCTACCATAGTATTCATAGCACCAGATACGCTCGACACCCATAGAATCTTCTACTCAAGATATTGATCATATCTTGACTTCCACTAAGGTCCAAAAAGTATTATCATAAAGGACCACTATATCATAAGAATTGAAACACGACAGATGGTGGATCAATCAGATGCTCGATCTATGAGTTATAAGTGTTTTGGTTCTGAGGGTCTGGTTGGATTCAGTTTCGATCCAACCTGGCCATACTCCAGCTATCTCTAATTCTCATGTGGAGTATACCAAAAGGACCTTATCAATCAAATAGTCCTAGAACCTTAGATGGTTAATTAAACGGATGCTCATATTTCATGATATGTCCCCTTTTGTGATTCTAGGGCCGGTTGGTCCCGTGCCTGGTTAGACCCGTTCGGACCAAACCCGCTCGACCCTGTCGGGGTCAGGCCAGACCTGGTTCGGGTCGACCTGACTGGGCTAGGTCGCGGCGGGCATGACCTGCTGTACCGGGGTCTGGCCCGGCCCGCTGAGGGGTGCCGCCTGACCCGTAGGGGGGTTTCCAGGACGCTAGGCTGGCGGCTCATCTATGTTCGGTGCTCCCCCCCCCAAAGCTCACCCGAGAAGGCACATGGGGGGAGAGACCACCTCAGTTTAGAAGACATAATTTTAGAGCCTATTGGCACTACAAAGTCACCCACATGACCCCATCGGGTCTTGATGCCGTAGAATCGAAGAATCAGCACCACCAGCGGTGCTGTGGTTGCCCTACCCTCACCTTTTCATGGTCGTCTGGTGTGTCGTCCGCCTCTTATGTCTACTTTAGCTGATGATCCATTGCTAGTCCCTCCGGTTCCATGTGATGGTGCATCGTACCTCTTCGCAGCTAGCTGGTGTCGGCCGATCCGTTGACCACCACAACATATTGGCATAGCCTCCTCTTGCGGCGCGTGTCGATGTGCTGCCTAGATCATTGTCGGTCAGTGTCGCTGCACCAGCGGTAATCTATGGAGAAGACCTGGGTAACAATGTTGAGGGGGTGTGGGCCAGTTCTGTTGGCTTTCTCCCTCTGCGTTATCTTGTAATCAAGAGGGAGATAATGAGGATCAATAAATTCAATTGAATTTTAAACAAGAATCAAATACCAACCACAAGAACAATGGAGAAATTCCCATAATTGACGAAGTGGGTTAGTGTATGTTGTCCCCACAACTGGCCTCCTACATCATTGCTCGATCAACATTTTTGGATTGGGGTTTTGGTGTCGCTCATCATCTCTTACCAGAACTAACTCTATCCTTCATGTATTTGGCGTCTCAGGACTTTCTCTGCACTTCGCTGCTTTGTGATGTTGTACTGTCACCCCCATGATCCATATAAATAAGCAAGGGGAGGGTAAGAATGATGTTGGGAATTAATGAGAGATTTTTAATTAGGATGCATCCAAATTTCCCTAACGTTGTTTTTACATAGATTGATTTTTCAAACCCATTTAATGTCTTGACACATCGCAGGATCCACGCTTCGCCATTCAGATAAAGGATAAGAATAAAAATATAATGATATTTTATTTTATTTCTATTAAAATGTTCAAAAACTTAACTTTTTTTCCCGACCAACTGCGGTCAAAATAATGAATCTCTTTAGAAAATCCCAGTGCTGCAGATTCAATGGGGACCTCGTTTTTATAATCAAAGTAGTAGATCAAAAGTTAGAAAACTCCACTCACATGTTTACTAATCATTCATTAAAATAATTCATAAAATAATTCTGGGCACACCAGGTATCTGAATCACCTGCCGTCAAATTTAATAGACGCATAATAATTTAATATATTTTAATAGAAATATGCATGAAATATTTTCTTTGTTACATTCTACCATCCCTAGAAATTTTTGTCCCCAAAATCCAAAACATAGTCTAAGAAAACAAATGGGGGTACTGAGCACAAATATGAGTCTCCTACTCCCAAGGTCTCTAAGGGAGTTTCTTGTGCTGCAAGAAAATGCACACTAGTTGTATCCACCTCCTATGAAGGACCCACTCTTGTTGATCCTATATATCCTCTGGAACCTCTGTAAATGTCACCCCATCACCAATGTCAAGTTCATCATGGTCGATGATGTGCGATGGGTCATGCACATATCTCCTTAGTTGGAACAGATGAAAGACATCGTGCACACTCTTCAACTATGGTGGAAGTTCTAACTAGTATGCTAACTCGCCAATCCATTGAATTGTATGAAATGGTTCGATAAACATCGATGATAACATGCAGCCTAGACCAAAACACTAAAAACCTCGTCGAGGTGAGACCCATAGGAAGACATGGTATCCCTTATGGAACTCCAAAGGTCGTTTTCTCTTGTCAGAAAAATATTTCTGTCTTCTATTGGCTGTCTTCATCCACTCCTGGATGATATGCACATTCTCAGTGCTAGCACGTACAAACTAGGGAACCATAAGTACTAACATCCATGGGTCGGTCCTATATAGTGGTGATCTACATGGTCGAACATACATGGCCTCAAATGGTGCCATAAAAATGGTGGGGTGAAAACTGTTTTTGAATGCAAACTCCACCAAGGGAAAGTGATCCTCCCAACTGTGGCCAAAATCTAAAACGCATACACGATGCATGTTCACCATAATTTGAATGGTCTTCTTCATTTGACCATCTATCTGAGGATGAAAGGAATCCTCAAACGTAGTTGAGTCACGAACACCTCCTAAAATCCCATCTACTAATTGTATATAGATTGTGCATCACAGTTAGAGATAATCATCGATGGCGCCCCATGAAGTCACCCAATATCATATTCATTGAGGATTCCCAATCCTTATACTGATCCCTATTCATGGATAGGTAGGATGTGGGCCAACATTGTGAGTTTGTAAGAAATCATCCATATGTAATTATTTCCCCTGGACGTGCGTGGAAGCCTTATCACAATGTCCATGGATATTCCATCCCACATCCACTACAACACCTCTAGTGGTTGTGATAAGCCTCCTAGAACCTGATGCTTAGCCTTCACATGTTGACAAGTGAGTCATCGAAAAACATAATCTGCCACTACATTCTTCATCCCTGGCCACTTTTGTTGACATTGGGGGTTATGGTACATCTTCTCCACTACCGGATGTTCTGCTAGAGGGGACGTATGGAACTCCCTCAACACCTCTTTCAATAGTGCCACCAGTACCATGGTATGTTCTCTGAAGAAATTGATGTACTACCACAGTTAAAATATTCATCATGTGCATGTTCAAGGGATATCTGAGCACATTGAGTCACACAGTTAATGTCCCCAATCAGCGACACCATGACTCGATGAAGTATTTAGTGAGTGACTATCATATACTGAAGGTAAACTACTCCATCTCTATCCACATAGGATATTTTCAACATTTCCATTTGCTCTGTCACCTCACTCAGTAGTTGTAAACCCGACCTCATGGTTAGTGCGTCTTCCACCAAGTTCCTTTTCCTAGGAGTAAAGACTATGTAAATTTCATAGTCCTAGATAACTCTAGATATCGTAGTTGTCTTAGGATTATGTCCTTATAAGAAAAGATATACCTAGGGACCTTGTGATAGGAGTAGACTTTAAAACCTTCACCCATCAAGTAATGTCGGCACATATTCAGGGTGAAGTCCACTATTACATACACCAGGTCCTGGGTAGTGTAGTTCTACACATGTTTCATCAGCTATCATGAGCCTTAGAATTTAATTTTGTTCTCCTAAATTAAGACACACCCATGTCCAGTCCCTGATATGTCATAGTAGACTACATACCCAACACCCACTTCTGGTATCCTGAAGATGGGGGCCCATGTCAGTCTCTGCCTCAACTTCTGAAAACTGTTTTGGCATCTCTCCATCAACCGGAAGGGACGTCCCATTTTCTTAAATGTTGATGAGGGTTCCACAACCTAAGAAAATTCAAGAATGAATCTCATGTACTATCGAACAACCTCATGAAACTCTTCACCTCAATCACACTCTACGGTGGCTCCCAAGAATGTACAACCTATATCAATGCTGCATCCACTGCAACTCCAGCCTCTGAGATAATGTGTATTTGAAATTGGACCTCTCATATCTAGAACTGGCACTTCCAGAGCTTACCATAATGCTGGTGCCCTTGTAGTGTATTCAGTACTACCTGCATATGATAGGTACGATCCCCCTCTGTCGCATTGTATATCAAGATTTCACCGATGAAAACATCCTAAAAGAGATCTAGTTATTGTTGTAAGATATGATTCACAAGTCCCATGAACACTTCTAGGGCATTGGTCATGTCGAATGGCATAACCCTGAACTCATAGTGGCCATACCTACATTAGAAGGTTGTATTCTGCACAACCTCTTCTCATACACAAAGGTGATGATAGAATGATCTGATTTCTATCTTCAAAAACCAACAAGATCTCTTCAACTGATCGAAATGATAACCAATCGTTGGATTTGGATACATGTTCATCATGGTAACCTAGTTCAGGTGGCGATAGTCCACACAAATTCCCAAGCACCCATTTGCCTTCTTGGAAAACTAAATCGGGGATGTCTCTGGATAAAAACTAGGCTTTATGAACAACTTTTTAGTAATGTCCTCCAACTCTATACATATCTCATGAAGCTCTGCGGGAGACATCTGATATTATGGTGTAGATATAGGTGTCATCTCGGGGTTTAGGTTGATGTAAAAGTGCACCTCTCTACATAGAGTTAGTCTCGGAACATCATCAGGAAAGACATCAGCATACTAGTCCGCCACTACAGGATAATTTGGACTCTCAACATCTATTTTTCCTAGGGTAAGTCTCGCCAACTGATGTGTGATCAGGTGAACCCTCCACTTGGTAAATCCATCATGTGCTGCAAAGGTTCCCTTCTTTCTAGTGAAGGAAAAACATGTCCCATCAAAGCCGCCACACCGCACATTGTACCTAATATAGTCTATCTGAGCACGGACTGTGGTTAACAAGTCTATACCCAAGATGATGTCGCAAGGCCTCAACACTGCTACTATAATATCCCAACCAATGATATTTCCTCTTTGAGTAAGTTCACACTACCAACCCCAGTGTGTAATCATCGAATCTCCTTTCGTAGAAGTCTCTAGATATAAGGATCAATCTAAAAACTCCACCAAATAATAGATCTCCGAATGGCTATTGTGGAAATAAAATATTTACATGAACCTATGTCTATAAGTGCTGTAGCTAGGGAGGATTAAAAATAGATTGTACCTTGACTCATCTCCGGAGAGCTGTGTTCATCGGCCTAAAATGCCTCTTGCTATGCCTTTCCCCATCCACCTGATCCATGTGGTTGGGGTGGACCACCGAGAGGTGATGGCAGAAGAACCTCGATTATACATCCTCTGCCTGATGCACAAATAACTCCTATGCCACGTCTAATTACTTCTTGTGGACCTCCCCAATCAAATATCTGCTTCTACGTTGGCGGATACATGACCGTCTGCAAGTCATCCGTACTATGGGTCAGGTATTCACGAGCTATGTGTCCCTAGCCTCTGCACATATAACACTATATGTTCCTCTATTTTCCTCCTCTTTCCCTTGAGCCCTGCACCACCAACCCTATATCATGAGGTCGTACCATAGAAGTTCTGGCCCGCTTAGTCCCCTACTTCATCAAAAAAAATTCTTAATATAGATGACTCTTCTACATTGAATCCGGTGGTGGCTCTCCCAATTAGTTCCTCCTCAGCTAGGATTCTCTCCACTAAAATCCCTCACTCTAGCACCCAATTCTGCATTGGTATGCTGAGTGATAACATCATTGCGTTGATTTTTTATAGGATACCCTTCTAAATGGTATCCTCCATGAAAAAAGAGTCTCGTACCCTGACGTTGGAGTAGTGGGAGAGATATATGAACCTCGAGAACTACTACACCAAGTTCATGCTGCCCTGTTGTATGTGAAGAAACTCTTATATACGCACTGAGCTTAATGTTGCTGGGAAAAACTCTTCCATGAAAAGGCATGTGAAGTACACCCTGATGAGACTCACCTCGTCGAGTATCTAGAGAATCTGGATCTACCATCTCCCTGATTATGTCTAATAAAAGGCTTATAGGATCACTATATAGTCAGTTGGGGTCCCAACTAGGAAGAAAACTCTACCTACAGCCTCCCGCAAATCCTCAACTGCATGTGGGTCCGTCTCGCCTAGGAATCCCGAAGGCCTTTGCTTCTGAAATACATGCAATGTGCAAAGTCGGTGTTTAATCTCTACATGTGGGGATCATGGTAATGGAAACCCATGTGTTAGTGGTTCTACTGGTATGCCACCCAATGTTCCTAATGCCGTAAGAGGGAGATAAACTGAGGCCTCATCACTCGCTGGGACACCAGCGTGTACTCTCTCAGAAATCCTAGATGGATTTTTACATAGCATCGACCTGAAAAAAATACGTGCACCATCATTAAAAAGTTATACATGGTATGCTATCTCGTATAGATCAAAAGAATGAATTATCAAAAAAACAACGCATTAATGTTTTTTGTGCACTAGGTCAGAAATCAAAATTCAGGGACCTAGTGTATGGATAAGTCAGTTGCCACAACAACACTGGATTCCCCTAACTGAAAACCACACTCATAAAACATAACAAAACTACAACATAGAAAAGGTCATTGTCCAATTTCATCGGTAAAAATGACTCCTCTGATACCACTATTTCATGACCTGTCCCTCGTGGCACATATCGTGAATACCCCAAACCTGCTTTCCATTTTCCATGGGTGGGAAACCAGAACCAGAAAGGAATATCCCTATAACAGGAAGAAATTTCATTTAATCCTATAAAACACGTTGACTAGAACGCAACAAGATGAAACCAAAAAATAATTTGTTGTAGTAAAAGAGTGCCAAAAGTAAAGGGGCCAGAATACAATCCCAACTGAAAGTAAAAGTACAACACAAAATTAAAAAATACATCTAAAAGTGGAAAACAACTCCTTGATCATCTAATGGGGATTCTAACTGAAGGGTAGGTACAACCCATGAAGAGTAATCCCTAAGTCTCGTCATGGTGAATGCTCCACCTCTGAGTACCATCTAGTCCGGGCACACTCATCCTAGATCAATGCTTTCTTTCATCTGAACAAGACACAGTAAAGTGCGAGCATACCCCATGCATGGGTGAGTAAAATGAAACTTGGTAGGTACCCTGAGAACCCTGTAGGTCTCCTAGAGTTCAACAAAACAAATATCACAAGGAAATACTTCAACATTACTTAGATATATTCCCATACATATACCATTGTTATCATGATATACTCATCTCATTCATGATGGAAGTATACTATAAAGGTATCACTATGAAGACAATGATACCACATAGCTAACACCACTGAGATAGAAGATAAACACAGGTACCACCACTGTGATTGATATACCACACATGTTACACCACGAAGACAACACCAAAAAGGTAGAAGTACCACACAGGTAACACCACGACGATAGAAGTACCACACATGTAACACAACAAAGATAAAAGTACCACTAATGTGAAAAAAAAATAAAAGTTACACCACGAATATTGAAGTACCACATAGGTGAAACAACAATAAAAGAAGTGATGCATCTCTAAATCATGAATAACTTATGTATAGAAGTACAGATGATTTGTCATAAGGATATATAATCATATTCTGTTAAGTAGAACTGCTTCTGACCCATACATGGTCGATAGGAATCTACCCCCCAATGACCCACAAAGGATATGACACACTCTGAATCAATAGGTAACTAATCCCCACTAACCCACAAAGGATATGACCCACAGACAATCTGTATGCACTCACCTACACAGGATCACTGAGCACTGGCCCACACAGCATTTGACCCACACATGATCAGTATGCGCTGACCCACACAATATCATTATGTGGATAACCACATAGGATTTGACCCACAAAGGATCGGTATGCGCTGGCCCACACTGTATTATTGAGCTCTAACCTGCACAAGATTTGATAGATGCCGACCCACACAGGATCGATGGTCTTTCTTTGCATTATAGACTACCAATGGATTTCACACACCCGGTGCCCTCGAGTTCCGTAGAAACGTCCACCTGATATATCTATTGTACCCAGACCACCAATATTCTACCGAAAATAGTAACCAAAATGAGCACCATGTCTTACGGTTTCCAATGCGACAGTCGCTGCGTTAATCAGAACCTCAATCTGTGAGTTATAATCATTTTGGTTCTGAGGGAACGACTGGATTCAAGATCGATCCAACCTGAAAAAACTCCAACTGTCACCATGTAACGACCCAAATTTTCATTAATGGAAAATCCCTCTTGATACAGTTAAATGTTTCTTTATGAAAAATGTTTTTATAAGATGTCAACTTCTTTAAGTTTTATGTTAAGATTTGTGACCGTTACTTTTATAGCCGTTGAACAGTGATCATCTGGGTAGTTTAAATATAAGTATTTAACGAAACCATTTTTACTCAGACAAAGGAAGCGATGGCCTCATCCAGTAGAATTTCCCCTTACGAAGCCCATTTGTCAGAGCTCGGAAAGGAGGTGGCGTCTTTGGGCTTTGCCCTTGACCAAGCCCAAGCTGAGCTTCATCAAGTCAAGCTCGAACGTGATCGTCTACGGGAAAAATTGAAGTTGATAGAGATTACCACTCGAGCGATGTTATCCGAGCAACCCCAAGAGTCTGTCACCATCGCACACCTTACCCTTAGGTCTTATGCGGCTATTTTAAGGGGTTATGTAACAAATAAGTAGCACCATGTTCATGTACATTATTTTTGTATATAATAATGAATATAATTTCTAGTCATTTTTAATGCATTGTAATTAGTTTTTAAAGTACAAATGATGTTTTTAGTTATTATTTAATTAAGAATTATATTTTATTAAATTAAAGGATTTTTGAATTAAATAATATTTTAATAAAATATTATTATTAATATTAAATTAATTTTTATTAAATATAAATGATCTTATAATTTTATGAATGCAATTAAAATTTTTATTATGGTTTGAAATCCATTTCTATCAAAACCCGTGAATTTTTTATAAATGTCGGTTTTTATTTTAAAAGTGAAAATTCACATATTTAGAAAATTATTTAGATAAAATAAATATTATTTTTGGAATTAGGATGTCGAAATTATCCAACGGTGAATTTTTCATAATTTTCTGAGACAGTCAAATTTTTGGGTAAAAATTAAATACCATTTAAATATATAATGTGTTTTATGACATCATAATGACCCAATGGTGATGTAATAAAATACCATAATCCTTATGTTCGGCCAATATGTGTTTTATCATTAAAATAATTAGGTTTTGGGTTTGTTTGACTCACTTTTCAAAGCATTAATGGAGCCCTCAAGACTTATTCAACACTTTGCCTTTTTAAATTAATTTCCATGGGAGTGTGACTCACCTCCACATAAGCAACCCTAATTTTTTAATAAGTTCGGACCTTGGCCTTGTAAAATATTGTTTTCCTCTTCCCTTTTCCAGAAACCATGGGCAAATACCATGGGATGGTTTGTGGTTTGGATTATTTTAATATAAGGGGTCCCAAACCTAAATAATAAAGAATTCTCTCACCTTTCCTATATAAACCCACCCAAGCTCCCACTTCCTCCTCACCCAAAGCCCTTGAAGTTCGTCCAAACTCTGCCCTACTCTCTCTAGAATCCTCTCAAGGTGCCCCAAGCTCCCAAGAAGCCTCTCACAAGCCTCTCTCTAGCCTTTGGAAGCACACTTCCAAGTAAGGGTTTTTCTTCCTTTCTCATTTTTGTCAATTTTCTTTAAGTTGTATTGCCCTTTTAATTTAATTTATGAATGTTGGGGTATGGTTTCGCACCTCTCCCATACTTCCCTCTTATTGTTTGAATGATGGGAGACCCCTTTCTCTCTCATTAAATTCCTCTCATGTACACCCGTTACTATGCCGAAATTCCGAAAGGAACCTTTTTCTCCTCTTCTATATTCAAGCAATACTTTTGTATCATGAATCTAAATTCCTTTTCAATTGTTGGTACATGTATCTATATGACCTTATTACTGTCCATTACATGTAAATATGATGAGGAACCCCTTTCTCTCTCATCAGCCTTTTTTTATGAATTCTTATGTTACGCCGTTACGCTGCCGAAATCACACCGATTTTCTAAGCCAATATCGTTGTGTAGTGAATACCATGCCCATTTCTCCATCAAGGGTATTCACCTTTATGCACATTTACTTATTGATTGTAAAGTTTCATGTATGAATTCCACATTCCTTTATCTTGGAATAAATGATTATGTTTTATGAATCCATGTTTTATGATCCATGTGGCACACTTATGCAAGAAATGAAATGTTTAAGAAGGGTGCGCCCTTTATAGCGCTCCAATGCATTGGGTAAAGTATAGTATCATGATACGTCATGTGCAATGAGTGTTGACTCATGCTAATTCAAGTGCAACGAGGTTTTACTCGTGCTTCAAGTGCAATGAGGGTTTACTCATGCTCCATGTGCAATGAGCCTTGGCTCATGCTAATTCAATGTTAAGTGTTGTTGCCACATTTCCATGTTATGATTATCATGCTTTATCATGCCCTTATGTTCATGTCTCTATTATGCTCTATTGATATGCCTATTTCCTAACATGTATTTTACTCCTCATGTTATTCATTATGTACTCCCTTACTGGGCTTTATAGCTCACCCTTTTCTTATGCATGTCCTCAGGTTATCCCATGCAATGCTAATTACGAAGGAATGTAGTGGTCATGTAAAGGAAGTTTTCAATAAGGATGTTGTATTTCAAGTTTAAAGTTTTTATGTAATGATCCTAAGCCCCAAAGACACTAAACCTCTCGATCTTCTTTGTTGTATCAAGTGAAGTTTTATGTAATAAAGCATGTTTAAGTTGTAATAAAAAGCAGGGTTGTCATAGTTGGTATCAAAGGATAGGTTTAGTTATTTTTGGGATTAGGAAACCCTAGTAAAGACTTAGATACAAGACTAAGCATAATAAAAACATCCCTAAGTTTTGGTAAATACTAAGTAAGTGTTTTATCAAACAAATACATCCCTGTCTAGATACGAGCAGGTAGAGGCGGCTCTGGCACAGATGTATCCTAGGGGTAAAACCCGAAAACACCGCTTTGAGCTAGACTCGAACGGGAACTGGTGCACGACAACGGGCCTTGCTGCACTCTTGGTTACGAAACTCCCGGGGGATATGTTTTGATAAATTCACAATCTTAGTATGAACCCTTATTAAGGGAAAAATGCCCCTAAGAATATATGTTAGAAGGAAGATCATGAAAAGCCTGGATTAAATCCTATAGACTCATGAGTTGAAGAGATTAAAGTTTATTTATAAGTCATCAACTTTTGTCTTTGGATTACCCTTTATGTGTTACCCCTAACTTTCCTTTTATTCCAGCCAATGGCCGGTAATAGGAGAACTCGGGCTAACAACTGTTGTGAAGATCAGAGTGATGATTGTACTTATGAGATGCCCAATCCAATGGGAGCGGGAATCGCGAACTTTGTCACGCTTCTCTCTCAGCTAACTCAATTTTTGAATAGAAACACTGGTCAAGAGGAACGTTCAACCCCCCCTAACAAAGAACAAGTCGCTATTGAAAGCTTCATGAGACAAAGGCCTCCTACTTTTAGTGGATCATCCGATCCCACGATTGTTGAACAATGGATCAACTCCATTGAAAAGATATTCTCCATCCTCCAATGCTCTGAAAAAGAGAAGGTTCTCCTGGCGGCTTATCGTATGGAGGGTGAAGCTGATCAATGGTGGACGTTGATCAAAAATACGAAGCATGAGGAGGAGATCGAGGCTTTGGAATGGAAGGTATTCCGGAAGATGTTTTTCGATAAATATTTTCCACGCACCCTCCGTCTTAAGATGGAAAGGGACTTCCATTCCCTCGAGCAGAAAGATGAGGAATCTGTGGGAGCGTACGAGGCAAACTTCACAAGGCTTTCACGATACGCTTCCGGCTTTGTCGTTACCCCCGAATGCAAGGTTGACCGCTTCTTTGGTGGGCTGAAGCCTAGCTTGCGGAAAGCATTAGCAATCCATTACTTCGACAGCTATGAGGAAATTGTCCGATGTGCCCTCAAGGTTGAAATGGAGATCGTAGAATCACAGGGGTATCATGGGGACAAGAAGAGGAAGGTGGACTTCAATGCTGGTGGTCCGATGGATAAATCCAACGGCGCTAAGAAATTCCAGCACCCCACTTGCCAAAAGTGTGGAAAGAAGCACCCTGGAAATTGCCTTAGGGGGACAAGAAAATGCTTCAAGTGTGGAAGAGAAGGGCACCTAGCTGTTAACTGTCAGCAAGAAGGACCCGCGGCTGCGACGGAGGGGAGGAACGCTCCGTTCGAACCTCAACGCGTTGTTCAATGCTTCAAATGCAAAGAACCGGGTCATTTTGCGAATCAGTGCCCTAATCCAAGGGTTATCGGAGGCAATCAACAACCTCCAAGACAGCAAGGAAGAGCTTTTGCCATCACTTCTGCCGAAGTGAACCCCGACAACGAAGTGGTGACAGGTATGCTAGTTATTCATTCAAGAATAGCGAACGTACTTTTTGATTCAGGTTCTACGCATTCTTTTATATCTCAAAAGTTTAGTAGAATAATCCATGCACCACCACAAATCATGGAAGTAAAGATGTCAGTGAGTACGGAAAATGGGGCAATCATTGCATCCCATGAGTATAAGTCCTCCCCTGTTATAATCTGTGGATTGAATTTCCCAGCGAACCTCGTCATACTCCCATTGGTGGAATTTGATGCAATTCTTGGCATGGATTGGCTTTCCTTATATAGAGCCAACATAAATTGTCGGGAGAGGGAAATCACACTCCATATGGAGAATCGACCCCCGATTCTTTACAAGTGTCAGGAGGAAGATGAATCTCCTTTAGCTCCATCATCTCAAGCATGGATATTACTACCTTATGAGCACGCATATCTGGCTCAGATGATTGAGTCTAAGGAAGAAACCACCCTTGAAGAAATGCCTATTGTGAGGCAATTCACTGAAGTATTTCTCGAGGAACTTCCTGGTCTTCCTCCAAGAAGAGATGTTGAGTTCTCAATTGAACTTATACCTGGGGCGCTACCAATATCCAAGACTCCATATAGAATGGCTGTGGTTGAGCTTGAAGAACTGAAGAAACAACTACAGGAGAATCTGGATAAAGGGTTTATACGCCCAAGTGCATCACCATGGGGTGCACCAGTCCTCTTCGTCAAGAAGAAGGATGGGTCAATGAGGCTTTGCATCGATTATCGTGAACTTAACAAAATCACGATAAAGAACAAGTATCCTCTCCCAAGAATCGATGACTTGTTTGATCAGCTGCGTGGAGCACAATACTTCTTCAAGGTCGACTTGCGGTCGGGATATTATCAAGTAAGGGTGAAGAAGGAAGATATCCCCAAGACTGCTTTTCGTACAAGGTACGGGCACTATGAATTCATAGTAATGCCTTTTGGACTCACCAATGCTCCAGCAATATTCATGGACTTGATTAATAGAGTCTTTAGAGATTACCTAGATAAATTTGTGGTAGTCTTTATAGATGATATTCTAATATACTCCAAATCCAAGGAGGACCATGAGGAGCATTTAAGAACTGTACTGGAGACATTGCGCAAGGAGAAGCTCTATTCCAAGTACAGCAAGTGTGAGTTCTAGTTGAAGGAGGTCTCATTCTTGGGCCATATCATCACAAGCAATGGGATATCTGTGGACCCCTCTAAAACAGATGCAATTGAGGGATGGCCGAGGCCAACATCGGTAACTGATATCTGTAGCTTCTTGGGGTTAGCTGGATATTATCGACGATTTGTGAGAAACTTCTCACGATTGTCCAACCCTCTTACCAAGATAACTCGAAAGGGAGTAAAGTTTTCTTGGAGTGATGAATGCGAAGAAAGCTTCAAGGAGTTGAAAAGGAGGCTTATCACTGCACCTGTGCTCACTTTACCCACAAGTGGGGAGCTTTTTGTGGTATTCAGTGATGCTTCGAAGAAGGGCTTAGGATGTGTGCTGATGCAGAATGATAAAGTGATATCCTATGCCTCAAGACAGTTGAAAATCCATGAGAGAAACTATCCAACGCATGATCTGGAGTTGGCGGCGGTGATCTTTGCCTTGAAAATCTGGCGGCATTATCTCTATGGAGAGAAATGTGAGATATATACTGACCACAAGAGTCTTAAATATATATTCACACAGAAAGAGCTTAATATGCGCCAGAGAATATGGATAGAGCTCATAAAGGATTATGACTGTTCAATACATTACCACCCTGGGAAGGCGAACAAGGTGGCGGATGCCCTAAGTAGAAAGGATCCAACAATTCTATCAATGATGAGAATTGAGAAGGATCCAATCTTCTTAGACTTGATGAAGATGGACGTGGGAATCATAAAGAAGGGAACATCATCAATCCTTTCACAAATGATTGCTCAACTATCTCTTTTGGAAAGGTTAAAGGATGCTCAAAAGGATGATGCGAGAATCCAAGAAAAACTGGAACCTATCAAAAAGGGAAAATCCTCAGAGTTTAATGTTAATGAAGAAGGAATTGTGCTGTTTGGGAAAAGACTATGTGTCCCATCAAGTTCGGAGCTGAAGAAGGAACTTTTGGACGATGCACATAGTTCAAATTTCTCTATTCACCCAGGGAGCACAAAGATGTATCGAGATCTCCGAGAAAACTTTTGGTGGGATAATATGAAGAAGGAGATCGCCGAATATACATCAAAGTGCCTGGTGTGTCAGCAAGTGAAGGCAGAGAGGCAGAAGTCTAAGGGGATGATGCAACCATTGCCCATACCAGAATGGAAATGGGAGAACATCACCATGGACTTCGTCACTGGACTTCCAAGGACATCCAAAAGCAATAATGCAATCTGGGTTATTGTGGATCGTCTTACAAAGACTGCACACTTCAATGCTATTCGAGAGGATTTTTCTTTGGATCAACTGGCACGAATATATATCAGGGAAGTGGTACGGTTGCATGGAGTACCAATATCTATTGTCTCTGACCGAGATCCAAGATTTACCTCTAAGTTTTGGAAGAGTCTTCAACATGCTCTGAATACTGAACTGAACTTCAGTACGGCCTATCATCCTCAAACTGATGGCCAATCCGAGCGGACTATCCAAACACTTGAGGATATGTTGAGAGCGTGCTCAATGGACTTTAAAGGAGGATGGGATCAACATCTTCCTCTAGTTGAGTTCTCTTATAATAATAGTTTCCACTCGAGCATCCAAATGGCACCATATGAAGCCCTATATGGGAAAAGGTGCAGAACACCGGCATGTTGGGATGAGGTCGGTGAACGTAAGCTGCTTGGACCAGAAATGGTCGATGAAATGGTGGAGAAGGTGAAAACCATTCAGCAGCATATCAAGGCAGCCCAAAGTCGACAGAAGAGTTATGCAGATAATCGTCGACGAGACCTTTAGTTTAAAGTCGGAGACATTGTGTTTTTACGCATATCTCCGTGGAAGAAGGTCATGAGGTTTGGAAAGAAAGGGAAGCTAAGTCCAAGGTACATCGGCCCATTCGAGATTCTTGATCGTGTTGGGGCTGTGGCCTATCGACTAGCACTTCCACCTACTATGGCCAAGGTGCATGATGTCTTCCATGTATCCCTCTTAAGGAAGTACATACCAGACCCTTCACATGTACTCTCTTCCGAGGTGGTACAATTAGAAGACGATCTTTCTAATGAGGAGCAACCAGTGAAGATCTTGGATCGTAGAGAAAAAGTTCTACGAAATAAGACAATGCCCCTCGTCAAGGTGTTGTGGAGAAACCACAAGTTTGAAGAAGCAACTTGGGAGTCGGAGGATATGATGAAGCTAAGTTACCCACATTTGTTTTAGTGTGGGAAAAGGAAAATTCCGAGGGCGAAATTTCTTAAGGGGGGAATGTTGTAACGACCCAAAGTTTCATGAATGGAAAATCCCTCTTGATCCAGTTAAATGTTTCTTTATGAAATTTTTTTTATAAGATGTCAACTTCTTTAAGTTTTACGTTAAGATTTGTGACCATTACTTTTATAGCCGTTGAACAGTGATCATCTGGGTAGTTTAAATATAAGTATTTAACGAAACCATTTTTACTCAGACAAAGGAAGCGATGGCCTCATCCAGTAGAATTGCCCCTTACGAAGCCCATTTGTCAGAGCTCGGAAAGGAGGTGGCGTCTTTGGGCTTTGCCCTTGACCAAGCCCAAGCTGAGCTTCATCAAGTCAAGCTCAAACGTGATCGTCTACGGGAAAAATGGAAGTTGATAGAGATTACCACTCGAGCGATGTTATCCGAGCAACCCCAAGAGTCTGTCACCATCGCACACCTTACCCTTAGGTCTTATGCGGCTATTTTAAGGGGTTATGTAACAAATAAGTAGCACCATGTTCATGTACATTATTTTTGTATATAATAATGAATATAATTTCTAGTCATTTTTGATGCATTGTAATTAGTTTTTAAAGTACAAATGATGTTTTTAGTTATTATTTAATTAAGAATTATATTTTATTAAATTAAAGGATTTTTGAAATAAATAATATTTTAATAAAATATTATTATTAATATTAAATTAATTTTTATTAAATATAAATGATCTTATAATTTTATGAATGCAATTAAAATTTTTATTAAGGTTTGAAATCCATTTCTGTCAAAACCCGTGAATTTTTTATAAATGTCGGTTTTTATTTTAAAAGTGAAAATTCACATATTTAGAAAATTATTTAGATAAAATAAATATTATTTTTGGAATCAGGATTTCGAAATTATCCAACGGTGAATTTTTCATAATTTTCTGAGACAGTCAAATTTTTGGGTAAAAATTAAATACCATTTAAATATATAATGTGTTTTATGACATCATAATGACCCAATGGTGATGTAATAAAATACCATAATCCTTATGTTCGGCCAATATGTGTTTTATCATTAATATAATGAGGTTTTTGGGTTTGTTTGACTCACTTTTCAAAGCATTAATGGAGCCCTCAAGACTTATTCAACACTTTGCCTTTTTAAATTAATTTCCATGGGAGTGTGACTCACCTCCACATAAGCAACCCTAATTTTTTAATAAGTTCGGACTTTGGCCTTGTAAAATATTGTTTTCCTCTTCCCTTTTCCAGAAACCATGGGCAAATACCATGGGATGGTTTGTGGTTTGGATTATTTTAATATAAGGGGTCCCAAACCTAAATAATAAAGAATTCTCTCACCTTTCCTATATAAACCCACCCAAGCTCCCACTTCCTCCTCACCCAAAGCCCTTGAAGTTCGTCCAAACTCTGCCCTACTCTATCTAGAATCCTCTCAAGGTGCCCCAAGCTCCCAAGAAGCCTCTCACAAGCCTCTCTCTAGCCTTTGGAAGCACACTTCCAAGTAAGGGTTTTTCTTCCTTTCTCATTTTTGTCAATTTTCTTTAAGTTGTATTGCCCTTTTAATTTAATTTATGAATGTTGGGGTATGGTTTTTCACCTCTCCCATACTGCCCTATTATTGTTTGAATGATGGGAGACCCCTTTCTCTCTCATTAAATGCCTCCCATGTACACCCGTTACTATGCCGAAATTCCGAAAGGAACCTTTTTCTCCTCTTCTATATTCAAGCAATACTTTTGTATCATGAATCTAAATTCATTTTCAATTGTTGGGACATGTATCTATATGACCTTATTACTGTCCATTACATGTAAATATGATGAGGAACCCCTTTCTCTCTCATCAGCCTTTTTTTATGAATTCTTATGTCACGCTGTTACGCTGCCGAAATCACACCGATTTTCTAAGCCAATATCATTGTGTAGTGAATACCATGCCCATTTCTCCATCAAGGGTATTCACCTTTATGCACGTTTACTTATTGATTGTAAAGTTTCATGTATGAATTCCACATTCCTTTATCGTGGAATAAATGATTATGTTTTATGAATCCATGTTTTATGATCCATGTGGCTCACTTATGCATGAAATGAAATGTTTAAGAAGGGTGCGCCCTTTATAGCGCTCCAATGCATTGGGTAAAGTATAGTATCATGATACGTCATGTGCAATGAGTGTTGACTCATGATAATTCAAGTGCAACGAGGGTTTACTCATGCTTCAAGTGAAATGAGGGTTTACTCATGCTCCATGTGCAATGAGCCTTGGCTCATGCTAATTCAATGTTAAGTGTTGTTGCCGCATTTCCATGATATGATTGTCATGCTTTATCATGCCCTTATGTTCATGTCTCTATTATGCTCTATTGATATTCCTATTGCCTAACATGTATTGTACTCCTCATGTTATTCATTATGTACTCCCTTACTGGGCTTTATAGCTCACCCTTTTCTTATGCATGTCCTCAGGTTATCCCATGCAATGCTAAGTACGAAGGAATGTAGTGGTCATGTAAAGGAAGTTTTCAATAAGGATGTTGTATTTCAAGTTTAAAGTTTTTATGTAATGATCCTAAGCCCCAAAGACACTAAACCTCTCGATCTTCTTTGTTGTATCAAGTGAAGTTTTATGTAATAAAGCACGTTTAAGTTGTAATAAAAAGCAGGGTTGTCATACACCAATTATCATGTGGAGTATAAAAAAGGATAGTATTAATCCAAGGGTCCTAGGTTTTTAGATGATTAATCAATCAGACACAAAAATTTTAAGATACGACCCCTTTAGAGTTTCAGTGTCTGGTTGGGCCCTGGTCCGGTCCGACCCCATTAGACCGACCCAAAATGAACCAGTCAGGGTCCGAAATGACCTAGAACGACCCAATTTAGGTCTGATCCAACCCTGTTTTTTCGACATGGCCAGGTGCGGCCACAACATGCACCACCACCTAGCCTCGTTTGCCCCCCCCCCTGCGATTCGCCTGAGCTGGCACGAGAGGGGAACAACCCCCTCCGTCCAGAATACAAAGTGGTAGCGCCAAGGTGCTTCCATGTAACCGGAGAGACCCAAACGAGTCCCAAAGTAGTGCCATCAGAGCTGCAACTCCACCAGTGGCGCACTGGTCGCACTGCCAAGCCTTCTGCGGCCTGCTCGTGTGCCAGCTGCCTCTTTTGTTCTCTGCGGCTGAAAAACCTCGACCGGTTCCTCCAATTGTGTACCATGGCGCACCACACCTCCTCTACTACTGGTCGATTCTAGATGCTCCACCTACAGTTGTTATGCCAAAACCTCTTCTTTCAGCACATGATGGCATGCCACCTCCATCCTAGAAGGTCAGTGACATCCCAAAGACAACATTCCACTGAGAACACATGGGTAACATGGTTGAAGGGGACCGGGATAGGTTCATTAGGCATGTACCCTCTGTGTTAGCTTATAATCAAAAGAGAGGATAAAGGGGTTTAATATAATCAGTTTAACTTAAAACAAGAATAAAACCCCTACCTCATGGACAATGGAGAAACACATGTGGTTGACGATGTAGATCATTGTTCTGTTTCCCCGCAACTAGCCACCAACATTGTCACTCAATCGTTAATCATCGGTTCATGGTTTTAGGGTAGCCCATTCCACTTTCAGGAAACGACTCTGTCCTCCAAGGGTATGGTGTCTCGGCACATTGCCAATATTTTGATTCTTAGTGAAGTCGTACAGTCACCCCAAGCTCTATAAAAATAGTCAAGAGGGAGAGTATGTAACGATGTAGGAGATTAATGGGGGCTCATTAATTAGGAAACATCCTAATTTCCCCAACATTGATGTTACATATATTGAAGGGGCAATCCATTTAATGGATTGAAACATCACTGGTCCAATGATCCTCTTTTTCGTTGGAGGATAAGAATGAAAATAAAATAGTAATATTATTTTATTTTATTTATTTTAATATGTTACATAGCATAAAATTTTCTACCGACCAACTACTATCAAACTAAACTCTCGCTTAAGAAAATCCTATTAATGCAGATTCAATAGTGCATTCATATTTTTATTCTAAATATAAGTTAAAATGATTGAAAACACCGCTCACATGATTACTGATCATACCGTAAAAAATTCAGAAATTAATTTCTGACACAGCGGGCCTCAGAGTCACACAAAATCAATCTTCCATGAATCTTAAAAATTCCATATAATATAAAAGAAATTACATTGACAATTTGGGTCAATATAAATTCTATAAATATTCCTTAAACAAGTTAATATTAAAATTATTTCTAATGAATAATAAGAAATATATGAACTCCAAATAATTTAAAATGATATTCCTTGAAACCTAGATTATCAAAAATTCTATGTTTCCCAAGGTTGATCTCATTTACTCTGATTTTGATATGAAAAAACACATAAAATTATATATCTGCATCAAAAAAATTAATATGATTCCTAGGATTAAATTCACATTAATTTAATTATTCATCAATCAGAATATGTTGTTGTGATATTTAATTTCTTAGGAAACCCAAATATTTCATCCTTTTTTTCAAGGATTATATATTCTTCTATATTCTCTTATATTCTTTTGAATATCGATTAAAAATAATACACATTTTAGGATCACACACAAAAATATAACAATATTATAGTGTCCCTCAATGTGTAACAAATAAAAATATTATGATATGTATTTCACCTTCGAATAAAAAAAATAAAAAAATTTGATCATATTTAAATTAACTTGAAAATTTTGATTGTAATAAAAATATTATTATAAAATTTATATAAATATTTTCAACTAGTGAAGTGAAAAATCAGGAAAATATTTTGTATATAATATAATTTTCTATTTTTAAAAATAATGTTGACTATTTAGAAATGTATAGAAATTGATTTTTTGAAAGAATCATTGTTAATTTAAATCTCTCCCCCCATTAATCTTAGTAAGACATTATTAAAAAAAATTATACAATCATATTCTTTTAAATTTTCTTATTCAATATCAAAACTAAAAATATTATTCTACAATAACTCCTTCAATAAGCCGTATTTATTCTAATTTTTTCATCGACATTTATCATTCGATATCATAATTGAGAATAAATCACCATTTATTGTACAGGGTATTATTATAATATATATGAAAATCAATATATGATGTTTCTCAACATTAGTAGTGTACTTGATTTTATAACTATTGAGCTAGAATCATTCCAAGTTGTTGTGTTAATTGATTTGGTCATAGTTCTTGGAAATATTTATATTGAAAATTCATTAAATTAATACATTAGCAAGCAAATATGCTAACACAATGAAAATTTCCATGAATCATATTATATTAAAAAATATATTTTACAAGTATTTTTATCATGAAATGAAACACATATATAACCATTATATCATATCTATTAAATTAGTCTATATAAATATTACTAACTACTTCATAATACGAATATTACAATATCTAAATTTACTATAAAATAAGCTTTCTTATAAACTCTTTGTAAATAATAAGAAAATCATTAGTAATACAATTTTATTATACAAAACAATGTTTTCCTGAACAATTATTTGTATTTCATTTTTTTAAAAAACATTATAATTATTTATTTGAACATGTAGAAGATATATTTGATAAATGTAACATAATTTTTGAAATCACCATAACTAATATTCAATTGAAATAAATGTTATGATTTTTTGAAAATAAATCTTTTTAGAATGAATAGTGATGAAATAATAATCTGTGTACACAACTCCTTTATTCTCAGTAAATTGTAAAATTTAAATTTCACCTATTATATTTAATATTTTTACTAATATCATAAGTACAATTTTTTATATTTAATATACATATTTTCCATTTATTAATCATTATTTTGTATTTTAGTATATATTTAGATTTTGTTTTCAAAATTGGATTTTATTCTATATTAATTTGAATGTTCTTAATGCTTTTCCTTTTTAATTATATAAAATAAAAACTAATGATGGATCTTATACATGAAATTTATATATTACATATATGTAAGAAATAATTTATATTCATTAAATAATAATTATTTCCTAATGTGTTAATTTAAAATCATAATTTTCTAGAAATGTACAATTATTGAAAATAAACATTTTCACTGAGATTACGAGAATATTTTTAAATTAAATTTCTACATTTATATTAATATAAATTTCTAAATTTATTCAATAATTTTAATTATAATTAATTTTAATATATCTTATTTTCATTATATATTTTCACTATAATATATTGTGAAAACCATAACATTTAATATTCATCGATTGGGTAAATATGGTTTTACCAAGGGATAAATTAAATATATAATTTTAAATAATATCTAGTTAATGTTATTTGAAATTAATTTTATAGAAAAATTTAGACCTATTCATTTCTATTTAATTATAACTGATAATTTTGACCCTTTTGTCAAGTATGAATTTTTTTACACCTTTTTCTTTAACATATTTCTACGGTACCGCTCTACAAACCTAAAAATGACAAAAAAAACATCCTCTCATATTTATCCCATTAAATCCTTTTGGGTTAGAGAATACATAGTAAAATGTGTTAACAAAATTCCTACCAACGCCAAATATACATTAAGATGAATGTATATCCATAATAGTACATAATTAGGTGCATAACTAAGGGGGGTTTCTAATGAAGATGTATCCTACTAAACTGTGTATTATTGTTTTATTTCGAATTCTAAATCATTAAATGAATCATAAATTATTCTTATATAGTAAAAAAATTTATAAATATTAATATTATTTGTTATTAATTAAATTTTATAACTTCAATACTACTCCTCTTCTTTCACACATGTCATGAAATAGTCAATTGTGTTTATGGTGGACTGCTGCCTTATGAACTGAAGTCAATTATACTTCATTCATCCCTTATCACAAATAGTTTTAATTATGTATTTAATAAATATAGCTTATTTTTTAATATATCAAGAATTTTTTATCCTTTATTCACATATATGTTCTACCATTCCATTCTGTAGTCGATAGGAAAATTTCACTCTTGTGTAGAGTGGGTAACTACCTCATGAAGTGAGGTAAATTATTTTTCAATAATGCTTAAAAAATAAATAATTAATTATAAAATTAATAAATATATTTTTAATTAAAAAAAATTTAAAATATACCAAAAATATTATTTACTTTAATGTCTATATTTGTTATATTATTTTTCTCACTGAAAAACAATAACATTGTTCATGCATATGTGTGGACTACTGCCTCTATGATGAGATGGGATTGTATTATTTTAATTTCTTCATCACATAGTTGATATATATTACTATAAATAATGAAAACTTATTGTATAATTTATATTATTGTATTTCTACAATGATAATATATTGCATAACCCCTTTCCAAATTTTTATTTGAAAAATGGAAATGGTTATCTTGTGTACATACACAATTCTATCTCGACGATGTGTTGTATAAAATTTTCAATAATAATTTTTTTTTAAAAATAAATTTCAATTAATATATAAATATTATATATTATTATATATTATTATTATTATTACTACTTTGGAATAATTACGACCTTGACCAAAATCCATATACTTAAATCCTTTTTGAAATAATAAAATGAGATCTTAAAACACCCCATGTTGGCTTACCTTATTATTTATTTAAATATATAAATACAAAAAAATTTAATAAATTTATAATTATAAGGTACTAACCATGAAATTTTATTTAATAAATAATATAAAATTTTTATGTTTATTATGTAATAGGGTCAAGCACATACAATGAAAGTCATAATGGAAGAAAGGGTTTTTCATACCACTTTTATTTCCATGACAGAAAATCAATATTCCCCAAATAATTATTATTTATTAATTATGTATGTCTCTTTATTGCATTTTATGATTAAATACATGAATAATATTGGGATTTAACATTATATATTATCTTATACAATTCATTTATTTTGGATCTAGATATTAATATTTTCACAAGAATGAAACTCTCAATTTTCTTTTATTAAGGAATATATTACTATTGTGCATCTAATTTGTATGATATGGCATACATAATCACCAATTTAAACATATATCTTCAATAATACCATGTTATTGGAATTTTATATCTCATATTATGATATTTAATCATTGGTATTACAATAAAAATGCTTTGAAAGTTGTAAGGTCTTCATGGTCCAATCATTGTTCTTTATGAATTATTAATGATCAATGTTACATTCGTAGAAAACATATGATTAATTTTTTAATGAAAATCAAGTCTCATATTCTATAGTTATGAATATGGGTCACATTTGTTTCTTTAATTTTCAACATTATTATATTTAATAAATATAATTAATGTCACATTAATTTCATACTGATCACGTCTCTTCTGGTAGCCCGTGAATAATTCTCTTCGAATATCCATGTTTTATATTTTTTTAAGAATGATGTGAAAAATGTTTTAATATTATTTTTCAATTTATATTTCAAATAATATTTTTTTTTTTGAAAATTGGTTTCAAATGAATCTTCCTATATTTTTTTGATTTTATTTGTATTTCATACAAAAAATGTGTCAGGAATATTTATTTTTAATGTATTCGGAATGAATTAAACATTCATCCATCATAAAAATTAAATGTTTTTTATATATATTTTTTAAAAAATTTGATTTGAAAAAAAAATTCATTAATTATTTATGAAATTTCTCATTTTTGATAAATTATTTCAAAATGCTTTGGATTTCTACATCAATATGTTTTTTATGTTATGGTCTAATAAACTTTCCATTTATGATTCATTCATTAATTTTTTTAAAAATCATTTGATTATTATCATATAAAATGTATTTAATTATTATTTAATGATGCATCCCTTCATCAATATAATAGACATTGATATTAATGATGATATACTTTGAATATGGTGTAAGGATACAATCCTTATTCTTTCAATATATATTTTCTACCTCTCAAAAAAATAATTTCAGAAAACATATTTCATTAAAATAGGTGAATAAGTATTCAAGAGATTCTAATGGAAGATATTTATATTGTATGGTTTAATCATATTTCAGTGATATTTATATGGATCTCATTTATTTTTAATGGTTTAATCGTGTTTCTATGTTATTTTTATGGATCGTGTTTTATTTTTATTGGGTATTCATGTTTCAAAATGATTTTAATATAAGAAATTTATTTTATATAACATAATAAATGTATGAATAGAATAGTTATTGTCTTTTAAGTTCTATGATGAATTTTATTCTCAATATTATTTATTAATTTAGAGATTCTTTGAAATTATATGTAATGGGTAACTACAGATTGTGCTAGGTTTGCCTAATACATACTATCTCGACTGTATGCCCATATAGTGCTCTAATGATTTAGTTAATTATTATGTTATATGAAAATTATTTTATATGTCATACATATAGTTATCTAATTTTAATGTTTCTATAAATTTCTTATGAAGCTAATTCTCTAAGAAAAAAATAATATTTTTATGTATCTATGGGTTATAGTTGATGTGTTTGACAAATATTGATATCACATTTTTCTTGATTAATGATTATTATGACCCTTGAATTTTTAAATTTTTTGACATGTTATCATTTTTGTTTATCTATGTATTTATATGTACTAATATTCTTATATTATTCTCATACACATGGTTTAAATGACCATATACTTATTGTCATCCCTTTCCCCCTAATGTCATTAATTTATAGATCATATTTATACCATTACTAAGGATTTGAGGTCACCATTATTATGTTAACATTTCAAATGGTAATCAAGAAATATATTGAATTAATTATATATAGAACAGTATTGAATGGATGAAGATGATGAAAAAATGTGAAATATTAAAATATTAATCATGTCGGAGAAATCCTCATTTATTTATATTGGAATTTTATAGGTGAATTTTTTTCGGAAATCTCCAAAGATAATAACCTAAAATTTCTCTATGAATTTTAGTGACCCAATATATTACTTTTTAGGATTTATGTTTTATATTTTGAAATTAAACACCATATTCAGTGTCAAGGAAAAAAATTTAGTGTTTATATTTTCAAAATTCAATTTGATGTTTCGGTTTGTTGATGTTATAGTTAATATCAAATAAATGGATTTGATATATTTTTAAATTAAGATTTTTTCATATGAGTTTATCTTAAAATTTAATTATTCAACAATTGTAATCTAATATTAAGGTTGCTAAAAATTTCAACATCATAGAAACACCTATTAAGGATTAATGTGATGATATCATAATGTATTTTATTACAATTTATGAAATATTTTTTAGGTGAATTATAAATAATTATTTTGTTTTTTGGGAAGGAATAAATTAATTTTATCAAAAAGATGTTTTAATGTATTAATAGCCATTTCAGTTTATACGATCATGGATATCAAAGTAATTATGGGATGAACTTTTTTATCATATGGATGACCATGCAGTTTTGATATGATTTAGTGATAATGTAATTAATGTTATTTCATGATAAGGATAGTAAATTTTAGTGCATATAAGATTAATATTATGATATAACATTAGAGTATAGAATTCTATTTAATATTAAGGTTCATATGGTTATTGGGCATATAATATTTTTTATATCTGTAAAGTTTTATTTTTATATAAGGATATTTCCATTGAATTTTAGATGAAAATTTGTTATTTCATCATAAGAAGGTTGATTAATGTTGTGAATTACGTATCCATGTTCTTGACATTTTGGTTTTGGGTAATGTATAGTGATATGTGAAATAGATTTATTTCCCTTTTAATGGTTATTTGTTTCCTCAAACGTTTTATTTAGTTCTTTACGCAAGAAAATTTCATTATTATTAGTAATCATTTGCAATAAAATATCTTATTTACATTGTTTAGATTTTGGGTAATTAGTTTCCCATTGGAAAATGATATTGGATGAATATTTCATCATATTAATATCATAGTTTATTTTATCAAAACCATTTTGGAGCCTATATGGTTTATGGTTTTTTGGTAGCTCACATTATCACGATAATTCATTTTCTTCTAAATAATGATATCTATCACTCTACATAATTAGTATTTTTAAATTTTAATTACATGTCCAAATATTAAATTCCTACATATGTTCTAGTATTTTACATCCAAGTATTTTTTATTATATATATTCCTTATACATCTTTTTCTCTTATATCATGATTCTGTTTTGTAAATTATTTCTTGAAAATGGAATTACACATATGTATTTTGTTAAATTCAAATAAATTTAATAAACAGTTAATGCTGAAATATTGTGGAAAATTCTTATCAATTAGAGAGAGGATATTATACCATGAGTTTGTATAAGAAATTCATTTTTAAAAGTGTTCTCAATACGCACCACTAACAATAAATGTCATATGAAAAATAAAACATTGATAAATGAGGCTTTAAATAAGAATGATTAAATGTAATTGATTTATTTTTCAATATATATATACAAATAAATCTATTTTTTTGAAAAATTATTCTAAAATATTAAATAACTTTTTAATAATGCAATTTGATTCAAGAAAAAAATTAATTTTCCCTAAAAAATGATTTTTAAACATTTTCATGAAAATAATTATAATTAATTTTTTCAAAATATTGATCATTTGTTTTATATTATTTAATTTAATTTTAAAATATTTATATCAATGATAAATGTGGGTGAAATTTTAGATTTCTCATGAAATGTTCATTTTTTTCATTATGGTGAAAATAATAAATTATTGTAAAACAATAATTTTCATCAATAAAATAATATTTTTATAAGTAGAATTTTGATATAAATTTGATTTTATGTAACAAAATTATTATATAAATATAAATATATATATATATATATATTCCATATTAATAAATTTTATACATCTTAAAATTATATTTTACGATAATTATATTTTCCTATTTCAAAATGGGATTTTCCATTTTACGATTTTAATGTAAAAAGTGGTTATCTAATTTAATTTATTAAAATAATAACAAATAAAGAATGTTATAAATTAAAAGTACTTAATAAAAATCATTTAGTATTAACATATATTTGGAACATAATATTTTGTATTCATGGAGTTAATATAAAATTATAATTTTCATGCAAATACAGGCTCTGAAAGCCTGAATTTTTACCAGGTTTATGGGGTTATTAAAAACAGGTTTTATTAATTTATGTGAATTAAATATTATAAAATATATTCCATAATATGATTCAAAATAATTCATATTATATAATAATTTCAAATTTCTTTTTTATCATATTTAATAATAAAAATAGTAAAACTGAATTACCATGATTAATGTAGGACATGGTTTCCAAGGATAGAAGAGGGGTTAAACTACAATTATAGTTGTAAATATGAACTAAAATGATATCGAAAATCAATTTTATTGAAATAATTATCCCTATTAATGTTCAAATATCAATAATGATATATTTATCTATCATTTTAGAATGTCAAATAAAATAGGTAAACCTTTTTTTCAAAAATCATAACTATGATGCTACTACATATCCTCTCCACTTCACACCCTCAAATACATTTATAAAAAAAATATCCAAAATATCATCCTTATACTCCCCACATCCCTAATAACTATTCTTAATTATAGATCAATCCTATGGTTGCTTGTGGTTCTTACTTAAAGAAAAAGAGGCATCACCCTTAAGAATTCATTATTAAATTATATCTTCTACCAAATTTATCCTATATATATATACTAGTAATCGCCCATGCATTCACACTGTGATATGGGTCAATGAATATGTTTAACAAAAGAATACTATTTTTCTATGATAATAATGAACATTAATATTGATGATATGTAAAACACAAATAAGAGGAACATAATAAGGAAAGAATGATTACAAAATTGTTGATAAATAATTAACTTAGTATAAAATATAGAGTTGATATAGTAAGGAATATCAATTTATATTAGACATTCATGATGAAGAAATCAAATAGATAAATTTAATAATTAATCAAAATTGATATGAAAAAGATGTCAAATTCTTTGTAAACTGTATTTTGAATGGTTAAAAATGGAAACATCAAATTGAGTAAAAAATCATTAATGGAGTTGCTTTTAACCATATCATGTTGAATTGTAGAATCCAAAACAAGAACAGTTATAATAATAATCCCACCAAATGGCTGATTTAGAAAAAATTATTTAACAAAAACTATATAAAATGAGTATGAATAATATTGAAATAATGAGGGTATTTCCAAATCAATATTTTGAAAAAGAAATTATTCTGCGGGTCTTTAATGATGAAAAAATTCTAAGAAGGACAATACCGTACGCTTGTTATAAATCAAGACCTTAAATTTTCATTTAAAATTATTCTTAATATATCATACAGTCTAATTATGTCAATTACAACCATGAAAATGTGGTTGTATACCAAGGAAATAAAAAGAAACTCTTAGAGAGTCCATTTAAATAAAAAAAAACTATGAAAAGGGAAATTATGTCAAAGAGATGAAAATATTACCTTATGTAAGATAGTAAAATTCATCATGGAGAAAAAATTAAATATATTTATGTAGCAGGCCCCTGCTCAACAGAGTACAACATTCAAAGAGTTGACTGAAATCAGTTGTTGAAACTACAGAAAGAGTTGTTTCTCAATGTGGAAGAGATGTTTTTTATACTAATAGAAATAATTTTTTACTTATAGAACGTAGAATGCATTCAGTGATTTAAACTATAATTACAGATAACAAGAACACGAAAAATGAGAAGACTGAAGTCTTTTCGACCACCCATAGATTGATAATTGAATACATTACATCCTTTTACAAACCGGTAAAAACTTTTGATGATGAAAGAAGATTATTATTTCAAGAGGATATATATTATTCACATAGTTTCTAGTTTCTGAAAACAATTTATGTATATGAAAGTAAATAAATGTTTTCACTAATTTCAAAATTGGCATTGCTATTTTCTAAATTCATATAATGGTGAAGAAAAATCAGAAAACTATCAATGTTGATATTATAACAAATCATTTACAAAAAATTCTATAAACTATTGAAGTATCAATGATAAAAGTAAATGGGAACCTCATATGTACCCATAATTGTGTGGATAATCACTGAAACTCATAGTAAACATATGATCCGAAAAATAATTTTACTATTTATTAATCCATTCTAAATTTTATATATAGAGAAAAGTAAAGAGTACCATGACATTTGAGTATCGAAAACCCCTATCCTTGAATTTTACTTTCTTTAGAATGTTTGTGTTCAATATCATAAGGTCAGAAAGTTAAAATATATAATTTAAATCTACCTAGAGTGAACAAATCATGAATTATCAAATAGAAAAAGGCAGATGAATTGTAAATTTTAGGATTCATCAAACTATTCACCCAAAAAAATTACAACTGTCTCCAAAGGCAGTTGTTGTTGCTATGTCAATGCAGAATCCCTATGAAGTAAAATAAAAGAGGACATGGTCTCAACATGATTTAGTATTTATATAACATGTTTTGACCGTATAAAAAATTCTATGAATGCATCCTCAAAACTAAAAATAAACCATTATAAGAATTGATTATCAACCAAATAGCAGTTAAAAAATAAAATAGGGAAACAGATCCAAAAAAAATCCTAAAAAAGTGATATAGTACCTTGTCAAGATTACATATCAGTCATGTATCAAAACGTTTAACAACCATATCAACCTCAATAAATGGTTCCCAGTTGTCCCATTATCATAATTTTTCATCTTAATACATTGAACAACAAATTCCTTGAAGAGGAAGTATGGTATAGTTGAGGAATGGAATTCTTAGAAATCCATATGAAGAGGAAAATCCACACTGCAACGTATAGACAGAATTAATCAGAAAAGACAAACAACAAGCATTAAAATATCATTAATTAATGTAAATTTAATCAAGGAGATTGAGTTAATGATAATTCTCACGAATTATGTATGGAGTAAAATTTCTAATGGAAAATCGAAACAATTAGATAAAGTTACATATAAACAGTACCTTGGAAATGCCTGAGGAAACTATAGTCTAGTTTGGCAGTTTTTTTGTCTCCAATATATAGAGATGATGTTCATTGGAAAAATATGATGTTGGCTTGGGGTCTGGAGTGTAATAACCCAAGATTTTATGAGAATTATTATTTTTAATTTCTTTGATGACTTCTATTATACACTACACCATGTTTATCTAGTACTATACGCAACACCGTATTAGCTTGCTGTATACGAAACACTATTATTTGCTCATGTTACACACAATTTCATATTTGTTTTGTGGTATTTATATTACGCAACATTATGTATATATTTTTTTCATGTATAAATGAAATATGTTTGGATTATTTTATATGAAACATTGAGTGTATATATTTATATATATTCAATGTATAAATTAAATATGGTTGGATTCTATTATAAGCTACAATGAAGGAGTCTTGTACTACATGCAACCCTAACTTGGCTTATATTTCACACAATCAGAACCTTCCTCGATAGAGTGTGTAGTACGCAATACCGGGTTTCACTAAACGAGATATTATTATAATATTATTATGAACCAGCCGTTATGAATAGTAATACCCACTTTTTGAAGTTTCCAAAATTTTTTCTTTCAAAATGGACTTCATTTTTGGATTTCAAATATCGAAATTAGCCTAGGATGAATTTTTGGTATTTTTCTGAAAAATTATTATTTTTGATGAATAGTGAAAACACACGGTTACTATTTAAAAACCGAATTTTTATTTAAATTTTTATTTATTTTATTTAAATTTATTTTATGAAAAAATTGGTACATAATACCTATTTATGTTCAATCTAATTCATTAGAGTAATTTTTTAATAATTTTAGATATATAAAAATTTTATTGAACTTTTCACCGTCTTTTACCCACCTTCTAAGAAAATTTGGAAATTCACATAAAACATAATTTCAAAGCTTCTGTGAGTGGAATTTCATAAATCCTAGACACAATTTTAATATCCGGGACTAAAATGTGGTTGAATGAGATGAAAAGAATTTTCTTTGAATAGTAACTTTTTTACTTTTATTTACCACGGTTAAAAATAAATAGGGTAATTAAGGGTAAAAATGATATTATTATTACCATAAAACATGCTCTAATTCTATTGTATAAGTTTAATTAGACCACAAATAACCTTAATAATAAAATATGACCATTTAGGTCCACTTGGATTAGATTAGGACATTTTATATTATTTTATTTAAAGAATAGTTAAAATAGTTAAAATCAAAGTTTAATAAGTAAAACATATTTAATATAGGGTTATACATAACATAAATTAGACTATAAATATTAATTAGAAATCTAAGATGATTTCCTACATAATGATATTTTTTTTATAATTTTTAGACATTATATAATTTAATTTATTTGTGACAGAATGATGATGCAGTGATTATCTTATTATTGAAATATTGACATAAATAATCTTACAAATACCCAAATAAATGTAATTTGATACTTTTTATTAATTAAACTTATTTTATAGTTTAATATGACATCTTATTATTGATTTAAATAAATTTTTCCGAACTAATAATTCTGTTATGAGTTTCCGAAAAATCAATTACCAAATTGTGTCAAAATTAACATAAAATAGTTTTTTTTAAAAATATTATATTATTAATTGTTATTTTATTCCTAAAAATATAAGGTTTGTAAAATGAATTAGATGAGGATATATATATTATTAATAAACCATGTGGGGTTCGTTTGTCTTGTTATAGTAGGTTTATTAACCATATAGTGTAAGAAAACAAGAAGACGCGGTAAAAGATAAATTATTTAACATAGAGTTAAATCTAAATGATAAGGTTAAGAATGTAACCTAAAATTTCCTAAAATATTTTGGGTGAAAGGATTTCGACCCTTCCCCATATTATCTTAGAAATAAATCAATTTGGAGATATTATAAACTGAATATAAATTTATTATAAAACAATATTTTAAGTTTTTCCAAAGGTAACACTCTCCTCCCTTATAAAAGGGCACCCCTTCCCTCTTCTCTTCACTCCCTTTTGAGCCTTGAGGCTCAGCCAAACCCTGACCATTTCTCTTCTCCACATCTGTAGAAACATTTTGGAGGTTCTCGTTTTCTCAAATGACCAACTCTACTTCCATAAGAGGAAGCTTAAAGGAGGTGCGTCGAAGAAGAAGAAATCTATTCTTTCGATTCTCTAAAGTTTCTTTCTTCTTAAACTTCTTCTTATTTAGTTGTTTCATTATAAATTAATAACATCAGTATCACTCATATACTGATATGTTATTATGAAAAGGAAAGAACCCTATTTCACCTTCTATCCATCCTACGGAAAACGAACTCACCACGCATGTGAACGTACAGAATACCATCTCCACACCGTGGTGTAATCTATTTTTCCACCACCACCTTAATGGATAGGTATAATGGTGTAAATAAATAACTATATATTGTTATTGTAAAGTGATATTGATTATGAAATATTATACATACACTTCAATACAATTCCACAATCATGGGAATGATATCATCACTCATGCGTACGTACGGACTACCGTCTTCACGAACGCGATGAGATTCATTTTCCATGATTAACCATTAAAGTATGATTATAAAGTATATATAATGAATAATAATAAAATATATGTCATAATGAAGATACTGGATTTATGTATATATATATATATATTTCATCTACTTACTTCCATTGATGTCAATATGGAGAAGAATAAAGTGTTCATGCGTACGTACGGATTACCATCCCATTGAACGGTGGATTTCATTTTATTTATCTATATTATATATATATATTGAATATATATGATATAGATATAATTATTTAAATTCTGGAAGTAATTAAATCATGATATAAGTAGTAATACTATCAAGAACAACAAGTCGAAACACGTACGATAAATAAAATGTTTACCCAAATGCTGCTTTGACATGAAATTTACAAAAGAACAAGTAATATAAAGTCATAAGTGAACCATATACGGTATCATAACAATAAATATGATACTTTAATAAGTCAATAAAATTATATAAATCATTATACAGGAGTTTTGGATACGTACAAAGCATATCGGACCTAAGGTAAAGGATAATGTTGCAATCTCAATTGTTTTCTATCTGAGATTGCTTATACGTAAGTATTTACTGGGCTTATATTTATCATTAATGTCCATGTTTTATAAAAATGTTTTCATGTATGTTTAAAGTCTTTTCTTAACCATTTTTGAATTTTACTACATGGTATGTAAGGAATCTTTTTTTGTTTACCATAAGAGATACTTTTTGAATTTTCCAGCAAAAGTACGAGAAGAATATTTTTTTAACTTATATAGAGTGATTGGATTTTAATGGTTTCATAAAGCCTCATTTTCATTAATCATACTCTACATGATTTTTTGACTATTTTCAACAAAATAATTTTCTTTTAAAATTTCATTGCTATTTTTTAAAAGAAAATGATTTTGAAGAAGAAAGGATATTTTCCTCAAGAAATCATTTCAAGTGTTTTATCAAAAACATTTTCCATCAAAGATGACATTATATAATATGTGTATGTTTCAAGTATAATTTCTATATTATTTACATGGTTTCACTTTTATTATGATGAAATGATATCCATTTTTTATTTGGATTATGTTATGATGGAATGGTGTTTATGAAACACAATTTATTCTTTGGGTGTTGATGAATGATTTATGATTGTTTTGTGGCACACGTAAGAATGATTTCAATATGAGATGCGTGGGACCTATTTATCCCTCCAATGCATTGGGTAATGATTTATATCTCATGAGATAGACATGTCAAGAATGGTAAGTTAATCTGGTTAAGTGTTATAGAACTGAAACGAGGAGTGAACTCGATTCAGAATGGGTCTTTGTCCACTAAGATTGTCTTGGCAGCAATGCCTTGGCTACTATAAAAATCATAAATTGTGCTTAATGGATGCCACAATTACATTTTTTTATTACCATTATATTTTATCATAGTTGATGTTCGATTATGATGCATCCCTTACGTACTTCCACGATTTATTTCTTTGCTCAAGATTATGATGTTTAGATTTTATGATCAAGCTTTTTCATTCAAATGTTTATGGAATGTTTTATTTTATCTATGCATACACTTACTCAGAATTTAAGCTCACCCATTTTATGTTTTCATTTTCCCAGGATATAAAGAAAGGTTTTAGATAAGAAAACAAAAGAGGAGGATCTTTATGGGAGAAGTTGAAGATCTTTCACCACGATTATAATATTAAATTCTGATTTTCCAAAGACACTAAACTGCTATGGTCCTTGTGTGTCTATGTTTGTTATGTATTAAGTATTATGAAAAAGTAATGTAATTTCCATGTATATAAAGCTCTGGGTCTTTATAGTTGGTATCAGATAAATGGTTTAGTTAACCTTTTGAAACTAGGATGCGAAAAGTTTAGTGAAATCCCTAAAGATATTTATAAGGTATGTCTAGGGATGTCCCTATGGTTAAGTATAAGTATAGGTTATAGTCATAGAATTATGGTAACGATATTAGAATTAAACATATGATGTTAGATATTGAAGGTACTCCCCCATTATTATGTTGTTTTCCTAGTATGATTTTTTCCTCTCACATTGTTCTTTTTGGGTTTTATACGATGGTCGAAACCCGAAGGAACCGTGTTGATCAATGTAATGGAAAAAGCAATAATTGTCCTCCCGAGAAACCAAATGTAATGGGAGATGGAGTGAAAAATATTATTTCTATACATACACAAGCTTTGAATCATTTTGTATTTACTAATGATCAGAGAAGGTAACAATATTCTGTTGAGTCCTTCATGAGGCAACATCCACTGTCATTCAATGGGTCTTCTGATCCACTTGTTGCTGAACAATGGATTAATACCATTGAAAAGATATTTTCCATACTTCACTGTTCAGAACATGAAAGAGTCATTTTAGTTGTTTACCGTTTAGAAGGTGAAGGAGACCAGTGGTGGACTCTAATTAAGAATACAAGGCCCATGATGAAATTGAATCCATGGAATTGTACGAGTTCATGAACATGTTTTTCAGTAAGTACTTCCATCGTATTCTTCGAACAAATATGGAAAATAAGTTTCTAGAGCTTAAACAGAAGGATGATGAATCTGTTGGTATATACATTGAAAATCTTACAAGACGTTCAAGGTATGCATCTGACATTATCATCCAACATGAAAGTAAAGTTGATCGATTTTTCAGTGGAATTAAACAAATTCTTCGAAGGGAATTAGCTATAGGAGACTTCAGTAGCTATGAATAAATTGTGCGTTGTGCTATCAAGGTGTAACTGGATGTTGGTGTGACAAATACATCTCACGGTTTAAACATGAAACGAAAGATGGAGTTCAAGGAGAAATCTCAGAACAACGGTGAAAATAAGATGAATGTTTCTTTATGATCCAAATGTGGAATGAAGCATGGTGGACATTGTCTTAAAGGGAATAGAAAATGTTTTATGTAAGGAAAAGAAGGACATCAAGCAGTTGAGTGTCGAAGTAATGGAAAAAGGGTTTCTAATGATGTGAATAAATAAAATACTAAAGATAACGCTCCACCAACACTTCAATGCTTCATGTGCAAGGAAATGGGGCATTATGCTAATCGATGCCCTAATCCAAGGATTAATGATGATCAACATGAGAATCTTCTTATGGAAATGGATAAAGGGATGTCACATGCGATCACTATTTGTGATGTTGAGTATGAAAATGATGTTGTGTAATGACTAAGTGTTTATGTAATTGGATTTCAAAATAGTATCATGGATTCACATTTATAGTATCGGGGAATTTTGAAATATCTTTTTATTGGTACATTGTGGTTTTCTTTAATAATATGGTACCAGTAACCATGAAAATTGATTCAAATATTTTGGAAAGTAGATGACAAGCGCATAATGATGGGATAAGGAGAAAATTAATTGTTTGACAGTATTCAAGAGCTCATGGTTGATATAAGGACTAAGTGATATCATGGTTTGAGTATATGGAATTTTGAGGATTTTGGTATGTGGAACGTGTTAACTTTTAACTACATTCATGTATTCAGTAAGGTTCAATGGGTATTCATTTTTCAAGAGAATACATGAATAAGGCCTTAGAATGTTTGGAATGTGACCAACAAGACATATCTTATGATATATGAGGATCAACGATGGTATTGACATGCTTGTTATATGAACTCTCTCGTAATTGTTTTCAATATAATATGAGATTGGATAACAGTATTTTGGATAAGCCTAAGATTTGAATGGATTATGTTGGACATAAGTTAATTTTGTTTAAGGGTAGAACTTTTTCGACATTATTGATAAAATGTTATAATAATGTATTTTTAGAAAAAAAGGAAAACCTGGAAGACGGGCGACAACATTTCATGTCGGACAAGGCTGTGGGAATCAAACCCACACCCGAAGTGCGAAAGGCCTTTATTTCCTACCACTGGCCTACAGGAAGCCCCTGGTTACTAGAAACTATTATTATTTGATTATGCAGGATGATATATGAAGTATAAGTCCATTTTGGAACCATATTTGATTAATATAACCATAGATGGACTTATGTATATAACATTTTGTAACTTATGTTTGAGACAGATGTAATGACCTATCATTGTATCGAATGATCTGCTAAAACATCGCGCAAGATAATTTCAACTTCATTTCATAACGAGATGAAGTGGAAATTGTTCAAGGCACGAACAACCTTGAGATTTTACCAAAATAAAGTAAGTATTTATTCTATTTCAAAATCTTCAACTTCAGGGAAATGATCTTGAAAACCAAAAAATTTGTCCTACTTCCCTTATATCCGATGAATCGGATGGTACCTTATATCATAAAAAATCTATGGATTTGTGATTGTTGGCTTTTTCATAGCCATGTTCTCTACCACTCTCCATCAGAACATGATGGTCAGATATCTCTTCCATATCCATATTTTTAACTATGTTCCCCTACGTGGAAACCCAGTGATTAGTTAATTTGGGTAACCGTTACATTTCATACTTTAGTTTTTAAAGATAAACATTGGAATTCCTTTTTATGATGTGGGTTTATATTAAATAAATTGACTAGTAGAAAACCATTTATAACCCCAATGAATTTCGAGGGCGAAATTCATTTTAAGGAGGATAAAATGTAACAACCTGATATTTTATGATATTATTCTTTTTAATTTCTTTGATGTCTTCTATTATACACAACACCATGTTTAGCTTGTACTATACGCAACACCTTATTAGCTTGCAGTATACACAACACTATTCTTTGCTCATGTTACACAAAATTTCAAGTTCGTTTTTTTTAATTATTTTATGCAAAAATAAGTATATATTTTGTTTAATGTATAAATGAAAAAAGTTTTGATTATGTTATACACAACATTGGGTGTATATATATATATATTCAATGTATAAATGAAATATGGTTTGATTCTGTTATACACAACAACAAAGGAGTCTTTCACTATACGCAACCCTACATTTTCTTACATTACACGAAATCACGACCTTCCTTGATTGTGTTTGTAGTAGGCAATACAGAGTTTCACGAAAAGAGATATTATTAAAATATTATTATGAACTAGCCGTTATGAATAGTAATACCCACTTTTTGAAATTTTAAAAATTTTATCATTCAAAATGGACTTCATTTTTGGATTCTGAATATCGAAATTATCTTAGGGTGAATATTCAGTATTTTTCTAAAAACATTCAATTTTTTATGAATAGTGAAAACACTAGGTTACTATTTTAAAACCGAATTTTTTTTAAATAATTATTTATTTTATTTAAATTTATTTTCGATAAAAATTTATAAAATAATACCTATAAAAGTTTAATGTAATTCATTTTAGTCATTTTATAATAATTTTAGATATATAAAAATCTTATTGAACATTTCACTGTCATTACCCACCACCAAGGAGAATTTCGAAATTCACATAAAACATAATTTTTCTGCTTCTATGAGTGTAATTTTGAAAATAAATGAGACATGGTTAATATCAAGGACTTAAATTTGGTTCAATGAGATGAAAATATTTTTTTGGTGAATAGTAACTTTTTTACTTTTATTTACAACGGTTAAAAGTAAATAGGGTAATTAAGGGTAAAAATTTTAGTATTATTACCCTAACACGTGTCTGAATTCAATTAGATAAGTGTAATTAGATAAAAAACAACCTTAGGAATAAAATATGACCATTTTGGTCCACATGGATTAGTTTAGGACATTTCATATTATTTTATTTAAAGAATATTTAAAATAGTTAAAATCAACTTTTAATAATTAAAATATTTTTAATATAGAGTAATACATAAGATAAAATATACTATTAATTTTAATTAGAAAGATATAAATATTTCTACTTAATGGTATTTTATTTATAATTTTTAGAAGTTAAATAATTTAATTTATTTATGACACAATGATGATGCAGTAATTATCTTCTTAAGGAAATATTGACATAATTGATGTTATAAATACCCAAATAAATGTAATTTGAGACTTTTATGGAATTAAAAGAATTTTCTAGATTAATATGACATGTTAGTATTGATTTAATTAACTTTGTTTGAACTAATCATTCGCTTATTATTTTAACAATAATTAATTACCAAATATTGTCAAAATTGACATAAAATATTTTTTAGAACAATTATTATATTATTAATTGTTATATTTTTCCTAAAAATATAAGGTTCTCCCAAATGACTAATATATGGATATATATATTAATAATAAACCACTTGGGGTTCGTTTGGATTTTTATCATAAGTTAATAAACCATATAGTGTATGAAAACAATAAGACACCGTAAAAGTTAAATTATATAACATAGAGTTAAATCTAAATGATAAGGTTAAAACTCTAACCTAATTTTTTTTAAATCTATTGGTTGAGATTATTTCGACCCATTCCCACTTTTTTATTTAAATAAATCAATTTGGAGCTATTATAAATAGAATATGACCTTATTATAAAATAATATTTTAAGTTTTTCCAAAGGTACCCCTCTCCTCCCTTATAAAAGGGCACCCCTTACCTATTCTATTCACACCCTTTTGAGCCTTGAAGCTCAGCCAAACCTTGCCCATTTCTCTTCTCCACTACCCTATAAACATTATGGAGGTTCTAATCTTCTCAAAATACCAACTCTACTTTCAAAAGAGGAAGCATAAAGGAGGTGTGTCGATGAAGAGGTAATATCTTCTTTCGATTCTCTCAGGTTTTTTATTTCATCAACTTCTTCATATTTAGTTGTTTCATTATAAAGAAATAATATAAGTATCACTAATATAATGATATGTTATTATTAGTATGAAACAACCCTATTTCACCTTCTATCCATCCTACGGAAAACAAAATCACCACGTGTGTGTATGTACGAAATGTCGTCTCCACGCCGTGGTGTAATCAGTTTTTCCACCACCACCTTAATGGATGGGTATAATGGTGTAAATAAAGACATATATGGTTATTTTAAAGTTATATTGATTCTATAATATTATATTTAAACTTCAATTCAATTCCATGATCATGGAAATGATATCATCCCTCATGTGTACGTACGGACTACCATCTCCACAAACACGAAGAGATTCATTTTCCATGATAAACCATTAAAGACTGTTTATAAAGTATATATAATGAATAATAATGAAATATATGACATAATTAAGCTACTGGATTTATATATATATATATATATATATATTTCATCTACTTACTTTCATTCAAGTCAATTAGGAAAAGAAAACATCATTCATGCGTACGTACGACCTACTGTCTCGATAAATGGTGTATTTCATTTAATTTATCTTTATATTATATATATATATAATGAATATATATGATATATATATAATGATTTACATTCTGGAAGTAATTAAATCATGATATAAGTAGTAATAATATCAATAAGAACAAGTCCAAACACGTACGAAAAATAAAACGTTTTACATAAAACACATATTTGACATGAAATTTACAAAAGAATGGGTAATATAAAGTCATTAGTGAACCATATATGATATCATAACAATGAATATGATTCTTTAATATGTCAATGAAATTATTTAAATCATTATACAGGATGTTCAGATAGGTACAAAGCATGTCGTACCTAAGGTAAGGGATAATGTTGCAATCTCAATTGTTTTCTATCTCTGATTGCTTATACGTAAGTATTTACTGGGTTTATATTTATCATCCATGTCCAAGGTTTATAAAAATTTATTCATGTATGTTTGAAGTATTTTTTTACCCATTTTTTCAATTACTACATGATTTGTAAGGAATCTTTTTTCTGTTTACCATACGAGGTACTTTTTGACTTTTCTGTCAAAAGTACGAGAATAATTTTTTTTTAAATTATACTGCATGAATGGAATTTAAAGGCATCATAACGCCTCGTTTTCATGAAGCTCACTCCACATGATTTTAAGACTGTTTTCAAAAAAGTACTTTTCTTTTAAAATTTCATTGCATTTTTTAAAAAGAAAATGATTTTGATGAATAAAGGATATTTTCCTAAAGAATTCATTTCATGTGGTTTATCAAAACCATTTCCATCTATGATGACACTATATCATATGTGTATTTTTCAATTATAATGTCTCTATTATTTACAAGGTTTAACTTTTCTTATGTTGAAATTATATCCATTTGTTTTATATGGATTATGTTATGATGGAATGATGTTTATGAAACCCAATTTATTCTTTGGGTTATGATGAAGGATTTATGATTTTTTTGTGGAACATGTAAGAATGATTTCAATATGATATTGGTGGTATAAATATCTACATCCAATTCATTGGGTAATGATTTATATCTCATGAGATAGACATGTCTAGAATGGTAAGTTAATCTGGTTTAGTGTTACAGGACTGGAACGATGTGTGAACTCGATTCAGAATGGATCTTTGTCCCCTATAATGGTCTTGGAAACAATGCCTTGGCTACTATAGAAATCATAACATGTGCTTAATGTGTTCCACAATTACATGTTTTATTCACATTATATTTTATCAGGGTTGATGTTCCATTATGATATATGCCTTACATACTTCCATGATTTATTTCTTTGCGCAAGATTATGATGTCTACATTTTATGTTCAAGATTTTTAATTCAAATGTTTATGGATTGTTTATGTTCTCTATGCATACACATACTATGAATTTGAGCTCACCCATTTTATGTTTTCATTTTCCCAGGATATAAATAAAGGTTTTAGTTAAGAAAACAAAGGAGGAAGATCTTTATGGGAGAAGTTTAAGATCGTTCACCACGATTAGAAGATTAAATTCTGAGTTTCCAAAGACAATAATCTATTACAGTCCTTATGTGTCTGTGTTTGTTATGTATTAAGTATTATGAAAAAGTAATGTATTGTCCATGTACCTCAAGCTCTAGTTCTCTACATGGAGACATGGAGCCTTCCATAGCAGCTTCAACATCGAAGTTAGTCTACAATTTTTTTTCATGAAGGATCAATTATAACGAATGAAAACAGTCAATAATTAAAATTCATACCATTGAAGCATAAATATAAAATTTTACAGATTAAAATTCACCATAAATAGATTTTTTTAATAATAAAAGGTAATGGAAATTAGAAATTAAGAAACATACATTATTGTATACAACATGTACATTATCACTGTAAGAGAGTGTAAATTTAGAGATTTTATACCTGGGTTGAGGAGACTGTAGTAGTACTTGTATCAACAGAAGTAGAAGTGTTCAAGATGATTCCTAAAGATCCAGTTCATTGATGTTCCTAATAAATATTGTTAAAATAGTACATGTATGTGGTAAATGTTTTTTCAATAATATTAATTGAAATAAAGAAAAAATAAATAACTTCTTTTTATGATCTTTAAAAATAATTTTGTTTTGTGATCTTTAACATTCATCCATGAAATTTCTATGGAAGAATGAGACAGCATGCCCAAATGTCAATATAACTCTGATTATATATAGTAGTGGTTAATTCAGGATATATATTCAAAACTAATTTTCAGGCTTACCATTATTTTAGTACACAAATGAATTTTAAGTGGTGAACTGTGGTGCATATGTATAGTAGGTGGGTGTACTGTAAGAATAGCATGGAGAATGTAAATGTTGTAGTAAGGTAATACATAGAATGTACCTGATGTAAGTGGTATTGTTGGTTGTACAGTTACAGTCACATACTATTATCATAAGACAATAAATTCCATGAGAGAAATAAGACTTCGAGTATTGAAATAAGATAATGTACTATGACAGTTTAGTAAGATTATCTAAACCTGAAACAATATATTGTAGTATTGAATGGATAGATATACTAATGGTCTTGGATAATAAACATTGTGGATGGGACTACAGTTGTTGAACCAAGGATAGCCTGAGTAAATTTTATGTTCATATTAGTATAGATTCCAGTGGATATTGCAGGAAAAATGAGCAGAGGACTTTGTCAGACTTACCGTTCATTTTGTAGGAGAATGAAACAAGAATACTATTTGTCCATCTTTTATAATTTAAAACAATATGTTAGGAACATACCAAATCACGATCACCGATCAGGCCTAAATAGTATAATATGTACATCCATTGTATCCTAAATGAAATTACGGTTTCATAAATGAAGAATATTGCACAAAGGATAGGAAAGAGTAAATGTAGTCTGTTGCAAAAAAAATTAGGGTTTCCTAAATCAAAAAATGTGTAAGAGGAATACAATGTTTCAGTTTGTCTTCTAAAATCCCATCAAGCCATCTAGAAGTGTGTATCAATGGTGCATTGGACGACCATTTTTGGATGGTGGTTGACACAGATGTTTAATAAAGTTAACAAAAAAACTGGGAAAATTGTACAATGTACAGCCTACACTAAAAATAACGGATAATAATGTGTGTTATATGTGTTATAACTACTTTCTATATTTTATAACAAATTTAGTGTCAAAATTTGATATAAAAATTTATAAAGTAATTTGAAAAAAATAGGTTCAATAAGGTTCTGGGGATACCTTTCAAATGTGCCACTCAATTTAATCATTTTATGTAGTCTTATTGTTTATGTTTTCCTTTAAATGGTGATTCACTTCTTACATATGTCTAGTGGATGATACATCGTCATGAGTTGTTGTAACTGTCTATTGCACCACATCATCATCATAAAACTCAATCAACAAATATATGTACATTAAGAGATGAATTAAATAAATAAGTTGCAAAAAATTACATACCACCATAATTATTGAATAAGTAATATGGTGGTTACAAATTCAAAAATTATTCAAAAAAACTGATTTATGTTTTAATGATACAATGAAAATGATAATAAAATAAAAATAGTATTGTCTAATACAATGATGTAATCATAATAGAAGAAAATAAAAATAAAAAATAACTACCTGGTTTATTATTTTTACAACATGCATGAACATAGACCAATCCTGTGTAAGCGGATGGATAACCAGATATCACTTCCATGAATGTAAACATTCACCCATGCTAAGAAGTATCAACTGAGATCCCTCAACCACTCCATAAGACCTTGCAACATGAAAGTGAATAAAAAATATAAAGATTGATTGGATATTGATGTTTCTTAACTCAATGTCAAGAGTTATTTATTTCCAATTTTAAAGCTTGACTTAATCATTGAAAGTAATGGATAAACGGAGGGGATTCCAGATTTATTTCTACTAATTCAAGGCATTCACCCATGCCAAGAATCATTGAAATGTATCTCTCAACCACTTTAAAAGACCTGACAACATGATATTAAATTAAAAAATATATATGAAGAAAGATTGAATTTTTTTGTTGCATGAGAATAAATGTCACCATTCTTACTTCAGTTTTTCTGGAATTATGCATCGATGGTGAATTGGATGACCACATTTGGACGGTGTTTGACACCACTATTTAATATTTTTAATAAAAAAGAAACTAGGAAAACTGTACAATGTACAACCTATACTAATAATAATGGATAACAGTGTGTGTTATATGTGTTATAACTACTTTCATGTATCATATATAATTAGTAGAGTTAAAATTTGATATAAAAATGTATATGATAATTTGAAATAAATCACTTCAAAATGGTTCTTTTGAAACATTGAAAATGTTCCAATTAATGTCAATCAGTTTTGGAAGTCTTATTGTTTATGTTTTTGATTAAATGGGGATGTTGTTCATTGGAATGGCATGTGGATGTTGCATCATGTTTCATTGTACCTGTCTGTTGCACTGCATCATCATCATAAAACACAATTAGAAAATTTATGTACTTTAATACATGAATTAAATCAATAAGTTTCAAAAAAATACATACCACTCTAATTATTGAATAAGTACTTTGATGTTTAAAAATTGACAAATGAGAAAAAAAATGAATTGTGTTTTAATGATACAATGAAAATGATACTGCAAAAAAATAGTATTGTCTAATCCAATGATGGAATCAAAATAGAAGATAGTGAAAATAAAAAACATCAACCTGGTTTATTGTTTTTACATCTTGCATGAACAAAGGCCAATCCTGGGTATGCGGAGGTGTTTCCAGATATCACTTCCATGATTGGAGACATTTTCCCACGCTAAGAAACATCAACAGAGAGCCCTCAACAGCATAAAAAGACTTGAAAACATGATTGTGAAAATAATAGATAAAGATAGATTGGATATTGATGTTTCATAACTCCATGTCATTAGTGATATATTTTTGGTTTTAAAGCTCTCCTGAATGGTCGTAATTAATTTATAAACGAAGGGTATTCCAGATTTATTTCCACTGAATCAAGGCATTCACCAATGCCAAGAAGCTTTGAATGGTCTCTCTCAACAACTTTATAATACCAGACAACATGATATTAAATTAAAAAATATGTATGAAGACAGATTTAATTTTGGTGTAGCATGAGAATAAATGTCACCATTCTTACATCATGTTTTCCATAAGTGTGCATATATGTTGCATTGGATAAGCACATTTGGATGATGGGTGAAACATCTGTTTAATATAGCCAATAAAAATGAAACTGGGAAAACTGTACAATATACAGCCTATACTAATAGGAAAAGATAAACATGATTGTTATATGTGTTATAACTACATTCAGTTATCCAATAATAATAGTAGAGTTAAAATTTGATATAAAAATGTATAAGATAATTTTATAAAAATAGCTTCAATGTGGTTCTTTTGATAACTTGAAAATGTGCCAATTAATGTCAATCAGTTTAGGAAGTCTTATCATTTATGTTCTCCATTAAATGGGGATGATGTTTATTGTCATGGAATGTGGATGTTGCATCGAGATTCATTGTACTTGCATGTTTCACTTCATCATCATCATAAAATTAAATCAACCGATTTATGTACATTAATAGATGAATTTATTCCATAAGTTGAAAAAAATACTTACCATAGTAATTATTGAATAAGTAATTTGATGTTTACAAATTGAAAAATGAGAAAGAAACTGAATTTTGTTTTAATGATACAATGAAAATGATACTGAAACAAAATAGTATTGTCTAATCTAGTGATGGAATAAAAATAAAAGATAGTGAAAATAAATAAAAATCTACCTAGGTTACTATTTTTATAGCTTGCATGAACAGAGAAAACTCTTGGTTAAGCAGAGGGGTTTCTAGATACCACTTCCATAAATGGAGACATTCACCCATGCTAAGCATCATCAATAGAGAGCCCTTATGTAGAGACCCGAAGCCTAACGTACATGGACTTTACATTACTTTTGCGGAATACTTAATACATAACAAAAATATACACACAAGGATCGTAATAGTTTAGTGTCTTTGGAAACTTGGAGTATAATCTTCTAATCGTGGTGAAAGATCATCAATATCTCTCATAAAGATCTTCCTTTTTTTTTTACCTAAAACCTTTCTTTATATCCTGGGGAAAAGAAAACATAAAAGGGTGAGCTCAAATGCTCAGTAAGGGTAAACAAAGGAAATATCAATCACATAATTTTCATAAGAACATAACATTTTTTTTGGAAATCTTAACCTGCAAAAGAGAGCATAATTTCATAACATGGGATAAATCATAGTAGTGAAATGAAATCATAACATAAAACATTACTCATTGTGGCATACACACATAATCATAGAGAACCATTTCTTGTTAGTCAAGACTCATTGCCAAGATTATCTTAGTGGACAAAGTCCCTTTCTGAATCGAGTAATCCTCGTTTCAGTCCTGTTTCACTGAACCGGTATAACCTACCATTCCAGCCATGTCTATCTCATGAGATATAAAATCTTTACCCAATGCATTGGAGGGAGATATAGGTCCCACCCATCCCTTAATGAATCCTTTCTTATGTGTGCCACAAAATCATAAATCATACATCATTGCATAACCCATGTAATAAAAATGGGATTCTTAAACAACATGACATCATAAAACCATTCATATAAGATTAAGGAATTCATAAACATAATTTCATCACAACATAGTCAAATCAATTTAATAATATGGATAGAAACAGAACCCTTTATTATCTTATATGGAAAATAATTTTGATAAAACACTTGAATTGAATTCTTGAGGAAAATATCCTTTCTTCTTCAAAATCAATTTCTTTTCACAAAACATCATGCAATTTTAAAAGAAAGAGATTTTATTGAAAATAGTCATGAAATCTTTTAGAGGAAGCTTCATGAAAATAAGGCTTTATAAAACAGTATAAATCCGTTCGTGCCGTATAAGTTAAAAAAAAAACATTCTTCGTACTTTTGTCGGAAAAGTCAAAAAGTACCTCGTACGAAAAACGAAAAAAGATTCCTTTCATATCCTTTACTAAAAACTCATAGAAGGGTAAAATTGGATTTAAACAATTGTAGGTGGATGGAAATAATATTACATATTGAGGGAACATGGATGTGGATGATAAAATACACCCCAGTAAATACTTACGAATTAACAATCTCGGATAAAAATGAGATTGTGATATTTCCCTTACCTTAGGTCCGACTTGCTTTGTAAGTGTCCGAACCTCCTGTATAATGATTTAAATCATGTTATTGAATTATTACAGAATCATATTCATTGTTATGATATCATATATGGTTCACTTATGACATTATATTACCCGTTCTTTTGTAAATTCCATGTTAAAGAAGCGTTTTGGGTAAAATCGTTTCATTTATCGTAGGTGTTTTGACTTGTTGTTCTTGACATCATTATTACTTATATCATGATTTACTTACTTCCAGAATATAAAATATGATTTATATATCATATATATTCAGTATATATATATATATAATAGGTAGATAAATAAAATGAAAAACACCGTTCATGGAGACGGTAGTCCGTACGTACGCATGAACGCTGTTTTCCTTTCCTTATTGTCTTGAAATGGAAGTAAGTAGATGAAATACATATGTATATATATACATAAATCCAGTAGCTTTATAATGTCATATATTTCATTATTATTTCTTATATATACATTATAATCATTCTTAAATGGTTAACATGGAGAATGAATCTCATCGCGTCGTGGAGACGGTATTCCGTACGTACGCACGAGCGATGATATCATTTCTATAAATATTGAATTGAATTGGAGTGTATTATAAAATATATCAGAATCAATATGATGTTTTAATAACTATGTATAGTTATTCTTTACACCATTATACCCATCCATGTAAGGTGGTGGTGGAAAATAGATTACACCACGGCGTGGAGACGGTATTCCGTACGTACGCACGCGCGGTGATTTCTTTTTCCGTAGGATGGATAGATGGTGAAATAGGGTTGTTTCATACTTATAATAACATATCAGTATATGAGTGATACTGATGTTATTACTTCATAATGAAACAACCTAAGAAGAAGAAGTGGAAGAAGAAATAAAGATGAAAGAATTGGTAACGGTAATTACCTCTTATTTGAAGTGCCTCTTTGAGACCTCCTCTTAGGGCACTAGAATTGGTCTTTGAGGAATACCAGAACCTCTAGGATGTTGCTAGGGAAGTGGAGAAGGGATTTTGGCAGGGGTTGGCCGAGCTTGAGTGCTCAAATTGGTGTGAGGAGGAGGGGGAGGAGGTGTCCTTTTATAGGGGAGGAGAGGGGCACCTTAGGAATTCTTAAAAATATTAATTTATAATAAATCTAACCCCACTTAAAAACCTCCAAAAATGACTCATATTCGAAGATTATATGAGATAGGGTTGTAATCTCATCAACCAATCAAATTTAGACATGTTTGGATTTTATTTTAAACCTTATCGATTAGATTTAACTCTAAGTTAAATAATTTAACTTTTACCGTGTCTTTTTGTTTTCTTTCACTATATGATTAATAATCTTACTATAACATGCCAAACGAACCCCAAATTGTTTATTATTAATATATATATCCTTATCTAAGTCATTTGGCCGAACCTTAGATTTTTAGGAATACAATAACAATTAATAATATAATATTTTATTTAAAAACTATTTTGTGTCAATTTTGACACTATTTGATATATGATTTTTGTGAAAGTCATAACAGAATTAAATGTTCTAACCAAGTTGATTAACTCAACATTAATATATCATAGTAACCTAGAAAATTAGTGGAATTCATAAATATTTTCAAATTACATTTATTTTGGTGTTTATAACATCAATTATGTCAATATTTCATTAATAAGATAATTACTGCATCATCGTTGTGTCATAAATAAATTAAATTATTTGATGTCTAAAAATTACAAATAAAATACCATCATGTAGGAAATCGTTTTAGCTATCTAATGAATATTTACAATCGAATTTATCTTATGTATAACCCCATATTATAAATGAGTTACTTATTAAACTTTGATTTTAACTATTTTAACCCTTATTTAAATAAATTAATAATAAATGTCCTAATCTAATCCAAGTGGGCCTAAATGGTCATATTTTATTCCTAAGATTGTTTTTGGTCGAATTACACTAGTCCAATAGAATTAGGACATGTGTTAGGGTAATAGTAATATCATATTTACCCTTAGTTACCCTATTTACTATTAACCGCGGTAAAAAAAAGTAAAAAGTTACTATTCACCAAAAAATTATTTTCATCTCATTGAACCACATTTTAGTCCTTGATATTAACCGTGTCTCTCGGATTTTCGAAATTCCATTCACAGAAGCGGTAAAATTAAGTTTTATGCAAAATTCAGTTTTTAACCTACCACTTAGTAGTTTCACTATTCATCAAAAATTGATGTTTTTCAGAACAATGCCAAAATTTCATCCTAAGCTATATTTCATATTCCGAATTCAAAAATGAAATCTATTTTACCAAATTCATAACATAGAAGTTGTATTAATGAATTTTATAATTAAATCCCGCTGTTAAAATAAATAGCGTGTTTTTAGGAAACAATATATACCAAAAGATTGACACTTGATTATGTCTGGTTTAAATGTGAAATTACAACCAATGACCAACATTGTATTAAATTGTAAAAATATATTCTAAATATACTTTAAAACCACTCAAATTAATAATTTATCACTATTAATTATTTTGATTAAAAAAGTTGTTTTTAATTATAATTTAGTAATTTTCACTATTCATCAGAATATGAAAGTTATCCGAAAAGTACCAAAATTTCACCTTAGGCTAAATTCGATACTCCGAATCCAAAAATGAAGTTCATTTTGAAAAATAAGATTTACAGAATTTTAAAAAGTGGTTATTACTATTCATAACGGCTAGTTTTAATAATATTTTAATAGCACATCGTTGTTTAGTGAAACTCGGTATTGCGTATTACACACGCTATCGAGAAAGGTCGCGATTGCGTGTAACGCAAGGCAAGACAAGGATGCGTGTTGTGCAAGCTCCTTTTGGTGTAGCGTAAAACACAAGACATTAATAAAATTAAAAAGAATATTTTTTTATAAAATCTTAGGCTGTTACATTCTACCCCCCTTAAAATGAATTTCGCCCTCGAAATTCGTCGGGGTTATAAATGGTTTACTATTCGAAAGTTTCTTTAATAGACACCCACATCGTAAAAAGGAATATCAAAACCAATCTTTAAAAACAAAAGTATGAAACGTAACGGTTACCCAAATAAACTAATCATTGGGTTTCCACATAGGTGAAAATATGGATATGGAAGAGAAATCTAACCATCATGTTCTGATGGAGAGTGGTAGAGAACATGGCTATGGAAAAGCCAGTAATCACAAATCCATAGATTTGTGATGATATAAGGTACCATCTGATTCATCAGGTATAAGATCACTAGGACAACATTTTTGGTTTTCAAGATCATTTCCCTAAAGTTGAAAATTTGCTTAGAATAAATACTTACTTTATTTTGGTACAATCTCACTTTTGTTCGTGCCTTGAACAATTTCTACTTCATCTCTTAAATAAATGAAGTTGAATTTGTTATTCGTGAAGTGTTAGCAGATCATGTGATAGAATGACGGGTCATTCCATCTGTCTCAAACAAAAGGTAAGCAAAAGTTATTAAATATACATAAGTCATTCTATAGTGAGATTAATCACATATGGTTCCTAAAATGGACTTATACTTCATATATCATACTGCTTAATATAATAACACTAGTTTCTACTAAACAGGGACTTCCTGTAGGTCAGTGGTAGGCGATAAAGGCCAGTCGCACTTCGATTGTGGGTTCGATTCCTACAGCCTTGTCCGAAGCGATGGGCTGTCGCCCGTCCTGCAGGTTGTCCTTTTTCTAAAACTATATTACTATAACATCCCATAATATCGAAAAACTTCTATCCTTAAACAATACTAACTTATGTCCAACATAATCCATTCCAATCTTTAGTCCTATCCATAATACTGTAGTCCATTCTCATAACATAGTGAAAACGATTACCAGAGATTTAATACCATCGTTGATCCCCATATATCATAAGATATATCTTGTTGGACACATTCCAAACATTCAAAGGCCTTAATATTGTACTCTCTTGAATACCCATTGAACCTTAGTGAAAACTTGAATGCAGTTAAAAGTTAACACTTTCCACATACCAGAATCCTCAAAATTCTATATACTCAAACTATGATATCACTTGGTCCTTATATCAATCATGAGCTCATTAATACAATCAAACATCTCATTATCTTCTTATCCTTTCATTATGCACTTATCATCTACTTTCCAAAAGTATCTGAATAACCTTTCATGGTTACTGGTAACATTAATCAGACAACAATGTAACAATCCTCACATGTCTCTTTATTCCATAGTACCATGAGATTACTTATACAACATTATACATGATAAACATGTAATCATTCCACTACATTCTTAAACCATTGACCGAGCTTCAAAAATTCTTTCATCTCACATATCATTTGTAGTCTCTTCATCATCATCAACATAAATACTTCCCATACGACCATACTGATTATCTTCATGAGACTTTCCCTTAGGGCATTGGTTTGCATAATGCCCATACATTCCACATTTAAAACATTTAACCATTGTTGATGTCGTAGCAATACCATTATCCTCATCCATGGTGTTAACTGAACCTTTTCCTTTGCACTTACTTGCTTTGTGTCCTTCTTTTCCACACCCAAAGCACCTTCTAGTTCCTTTGAAACATTCTCCTTGATGCCTCTTCCCACATGATTTACATAGGGGAAATTGAACTTTCTTTCCTCTATGATCTTCATGAAACTCCATCTTTCTCTTATTAGCCGAGTCAGGAAACTTACCAAATTTTACTTTATTGATCATATTGTGAGATTGCTGATTCGGCATAATAATGATGTTTGGACTTCCAAATCCCATTTCATTTTGTTTCTCATGAAAAATATCATTCCTTTGTCCATCATATCCTCCATTATCGTGAATCACCTTGTTTCCATCCATTTTCTAAAACCCAAAAAGAATAGTGTGAGAGGCAAAAATCATGCTAGGGAAAACAACATAACAAAGGGGGAGTATCCTCAATATCTAACTTCTTAGGTTAAATTCTAAGATCGTTACCATAGTTCTAGGACTATATCTTATACGTATACTTATCCTTAGGGACATCCCTAGACATACGTTAGAAATATCTCTAGGGATCTCACTAACGTTTTCGCATCCTAGTTTCCAAAGGTTGACTAAACCTTCTCTCTGATACCAACTGTAGAGACCCGAAGCCTAACGTACATGGACTTTACATTACTTTTGCGGAATACTTAATACATAACAAAAATATACACACAAGGATCGTAATAGTTTAGTGTCTTTGGAAACTCGGAGTATAATCTTCTAATCGTGGTGAAAGATCTTCAATATCTCTCATAAAGATCTTCCTTTTTTTTTACCTAAAACCTTTCTTTATATCCTGGGGAAAAGAAAACATAAAAGGGTGAGCTCAAATGCTCAGTAAGGGTAAACAAAGGAAATATCAATCACATAATTTTCATAAGAACATAACATTTTTTTTGGAAATCTTAACCTGCAAAAGAGAGCATAATTTCATAACATGGGATAAATCATAGTAGTGAAATGAAATCATAACATAAAACATTACTCATTGTGGCATACACACATAATCATAGAGAACCATTTCTTGTTAGTCAAGACTCATTGCCAAGACTATCTTAGTGGACATAGTCCCTTTCTGAATCGAGTAATCCTCGTTTCAGTCCTGTTTCACTGAACCGGTATAACCTACCATTCCAGCCATGTCTATCTCATGAGATATAAAATCTTTACCCAATGCATTGGAGGGAGATATAGGTCCCACCCATCTCTTAATGAATCCTTTCTTATGTGTGCCACAAAATCATAAATCATACATCATTGCATAACCCATGTAATAAAAATGGGATTCTTAAACAACATGACATCATAAAACCATTCATATAAGATAAAGGAATTCATAAACATAATTTCATCACAACATAGTCAAATCAATGTAAAAATATGGATAGAAACAGAACCCTTTATTATCTTATATGGAAAATAATTTTGATAAAACACTTGAATTGAATTCTTGAGGAAAATATCCTTTCTTCTTCAAAATCAATTTCTTTTCACAAAACATCATGCAATTTTAAAAGAATGAGATTTTATTGAAAATAGTCATGAAATCTTTTAGAGGAAGCTTCATGAAAATAAGGCTTTATAAAACAGTATAAATCCATTCGTGCCGTATAAGTTAAAAAAAACATTCTTCGTACTTTTGTCGGAAAAGTCAAAAAGTACCTCGTACGAAAAACGAAAAAAGATTCCTTTCATATCCTTTACTAAAAACTCATAGAAGGGTAAAATTGGATTTAAACAATTGTAGGTGGATGGAAATAATATTACATATTGAGGGAACATGGATGTGGATGATAAAATACACCCCAGTAAATACTTACGAATTAACAATCTCGGATAAAAATGAGATTGTGATATTTCCCTTACCTTAGGTCCGACTTGCTTTGTAAGTGTCCGAACCTCCTGTATAATGATTTAAATCATGTTATTGACTTATTACAGAATCATATTCATTGTTATGATATCATATATGGTTCACTTATGACATTATATTACCCGTTCTTTTGTAAATTCCATGTTAAAGAAGCGTTTTGGGTAAAATCGTTTCATTTATCGTAGGTGTTTTGACTTGTTGTTCTTGACATCATTATTACTTATATCATGATTTACTTACTTCCAGAATATAAAATATGATTTATATATCATATATATTCAGTATATATATATATATATATAATAGGTAGATAAATAAAATGAAAAACACCGTTCATGGAGACGGTAGTCCGTACGTACGCATGAACGCTGTTTTCCTTTCCTTATTGTCTTGAAATGGAAGTAAGTAGATGAAATACATATGTATATATATACATAAATCCAGTAGCTTTATAATGTCATATATTTCATTATTATTTCTTATATATACATTATAATCATTCTTAAATGGTTAACATGGAGAATGAATCTCATCGCGTCGTGGAGACGGTATTCCGTACGTACGCACGAGCGATGATATCATTTCTATAAATATTGAATTGAATTGGAGTGTATTATAAAATATATCAGAATCAATATGATGTTGTAATAACTATGTATAGTTATTCTTTACACCATTATACCCATCCATGTAAGGTGGTGGTGGAAAATAGATTACACCACGGCGTGGAGACGGTATTCCGTACGTACGCACGCGCGGTGATTTCTTTTTCCGTAGGATGGATAGATGGTGAAATAGGGTTGTTTCATACTTATAATAACATATCAGTATATGAGTGATACTGATGTTATTACTTCATAATGAAACAACCTAAGAAGAAGAAGTGGAAGAAGAAATAAAGATGAAAGAATTGGTAACGGTAATTACCTCTTATTTGAAGTGCCTCTTTGAGACCTCCTCTTAGGGCACTAGAATTGGTCTTTGAGGAATACCAGAACCTCTAGGATGTTCCTAGGGAAGTGGAGAAGGGATTTTGGCAGGGGTTGGCCGAGCTTGAGTGCTCAAATTGGTGTGAGGAGGAGGGGGAGGAGGTGTCCTTTTATAGGGGAGGAGAGGGGCACCTTAGGAATTCTTAAAAATATTAATTTATAATAAATCTAACCCCACTTAAAAACCTCCAAAAATGACTCATATTCGAAGATTATATGAGCTAGGGTTGTAATCTCATCAACCAATCAAATTTAGACATGTTTGGATTTTATTTTAAACCTTATCAATTAGATTTAACTCTAAGTTAAATAATTTAACTTTTACCGTGTCTTTTTGTTTTCTTTCACTATATGATTAATAATCTTACTATAACATGCCAAACGAACCCCAAATTGTTTATTATTAATATATATATCCTTATCTAAGTCATTTGGCCGAACCTTAGATTTTTAGGAATACAATAACAATTAATAATATAATATTTTATTTAAAAACTATTTTGTGTCAATTTTGACACTATTTGATATATGATTTTTGTGAAAGTCATAACAGAATTAAATGTTCTAACCAAGTTGATTAACTCAACATTAATATATCATAGTAACCTAGAAAATTAGTGGAATTCATAAATATTTTCAAATTACATTTATTTTGGTGTTTATAACATCAATTATGTCAATATTTCATTAATAAGATAATTACTGCATCATCGTTGTGTCATAAATAAATTAAATTATTTGATGTCTAAAAATTACAAATAAAATTCCATCATGTAGGAAATCTTTTTAGATTTCTAATGAATATTTACAATCGAATTTATCTTATGTATAACCCCATATTATAAATGAGTTACTTATTAAACTTTGATTTTAACTATTTTAACCCTTCTTTAAATAAATTAATAATAAATGTCCTAATCTAATCCAAGTGGGCCTAAATGGTCATATTTTATTCCTAAGATTGTTTTTGGTCGAATTACACTAGTCCAATAGAATTAGGACATGTGTTAGGGTAATAGTAATATCATATTTACCCTTAGTTACCCTATTTACTATTAACCGCGGTAAAAAAAAGTAAAAAGTTACTATTCACCAAAAAATTATTTTCATCTCATTGAACCACATTTTAGTCCTTGATATTAACCGTGTCTCTCGGATTTTCGAAATTCCATTCACAGAAGCGGTAAAATTAAGTTGTATGCAAAATTCAGTTTTTAACCTACCACTTAGTAGTTTCACTATTCATCAAAAATTGATGTTTTTTAGAACAATGCCAAAATTTCATCCTAAGCTATATTTCATATTCCGAATTCAAAAATGAAATCTATTTTACCAAATTCATAACATAGAAGTTGTATTAATGAATTTTATAATTAAATCCCGCTGTTAAAATAAATAGCGTGTTTTTAGGAAACAATATATACCAAAAGATTGACACTTGATTATGTCTGGTTTAAATGTGAAATTACAACCAATGACCAACATTGTATTAAATTGTAAAAATATATTCTAAATATACTTTAAAACCACTCAAATTAATAATTTATCACTATTAATTATTTTGATTAAAAAAGTTGTTTTTAATTATAATTTAGTAATTTTCACTATTCATCAGAATATGAAAGTTATCCGAAAAGTACCAAAATTTCACCTTAGGCTAAATTCGATACTCCGAATCCAAAAATGAAGTTCATTTTGAAAAATAAGATTTACAGAATTTTAAAAAGTGGTTATTACTATTCATAACGGCTAGTTTTAATAATATTTTAATAGCACATCGTTGTTTAGTGAAACTCGGTATTGCGTATTACACACGCTATCGAGAAAGGTCGCGATTGCGTGTAACGCAAGGCAAGACAAGGATGCGTGTTGTGCAAGCTCCTTTTGGTGTAGCGTAAAACACAAGACATTAATAAAATTAAAAAGAATATTTTTTTATAAAATCTTAGGCTGTTACATTCTACCCCCCTTAAAATGAATTTCGCCCTCGAAATTCGTCGGGGTTATATATGGTTTACTATTCGAAAGTTTCTTTAATAGAAACCCACATCGTAAAAAGGAATATCAAAACCAATCTTTAAAAACAAAAGTATGAAACGTAACGGTTACCCAAATAAACTAATCATTGGGTTTCCACATAGGTGAAAATATGGATATGGAAGAGAAATCTAACCATCATGTTCTGATGGAGAGTGGTAGAGAACATGGCTATGGAAAAGCCAGTAATCACAAATCCATAGATTTGTGATGATATAAGGTACCATCTGATTCATCAGGTATAAGATCACTAGGACAACATTTTTGGTTTTCAAGATCATTTCCCTAAAGTTGAAAATTTTCTTAGAATAAATACTTACTTTATTTTGGTACAATCTCACTTTTGTTCGTGCCTTGAACAATTTCTACTTCATCTCTTAAATAAATGAAGTTGAATTTGTTATTCGTGAAGTGTTAGCAGATCATGTGATAGAATGACGGGTCATTCCATCTGTCTCAAACAAAAGGTAAGCAAAAGTTATTAAATATACATAAGTCATTCTATAGTGAGATTAATCACATATGGTTCCTAAAATGGACTTATACTTCATATATCATACTGCTTAATATAATAACACTAGTTTCTACTAAACAGGGACTTCCTGTAGGTCAGTGGTAGGCGATAAAGGCCAGTCGCACTTCGATTGTGGGTTCGATTCCTACAGCCTTGTCCGAAGCGATGGGCTGTCGCCCGTCCTGCAGGTTGTCCTTTTTCTAAAACTATATTACTATAACATCCCATAATATCGAAAAACTTCTATCCTTAAACAATACTAACTTATGTCCAACATAATCCATTCCAATATTTAGTCCTATCCATAATACTGTAGTCCATTCTCATAACATAGTGAAAACGATTACCAGAGATTTAATACCATCGTTGATCCCCATATATCATAAGATATATCTTGTTGGACACATTCCAAACATTCAAAGGCCTTAATATTGTACTCTCTTGAATACCCATTGAACCTTAGTGAAAACTTGAATGCAGTTAAAAGTTAACACTTTCCACATACCAGAATCCTCAAAATTCTATATACTCAAACTATGATATCACTTGGTCCTTATATCAATCATGAGCTCATGAATACAATCAAACATCTCATTATCTTCTTATCCTTTCATTATGCACTTATCATCTACTTTCCAAAAGTATCTGAATAACCTTTCATGGTTACTGGTAACATTAATCAGACAACAATGTAACAATCCTCACATGTCTCTTTATTCCATAGTACCATGAGATTACTTATACAACATTATACATGATAAACATGTAATCATTCCACTACATTCTTAAACCATTGACCGAGCTTCAAAAATTCTTTCATCTCACATATCATTGGTAGTCTCTTCATCATCATCAACATAAATACTTCCCATACGACCATACTGATTATCTTCATGAGACTTTCCCTTAGGGCATTGGTTTGCATAATGCCCATACATTCCACATTTAAAACATTTAACCATTGTTGATGTCGTAGCAATACCATTATTCTCATCCATGGTGTTAACTGAACCTTTTCCTTTGCACTTACTTGCTTTGTGTCCTTCTTTTCCACACCCAAAGCACCTTCTAGTTCCTTTGAAACATTCTCCTGGATGCCTCTTCCCACATGATTTACATAGGGGAAATTGAACTTTCTTTCCTCTATGATCTTCATGAAACTCCATCTTTCTCTTATTAGCCGAGTCAGGAAACTTACCAAATTTTACTTTATTGATCATATTGTGAGATTGCTGATTCGGCATAATAATGATGTTTGGACTTCCAAATCCCATTTCATTTTGTTTCTCATGAAAAATATCATTCCTTTGTCCATCATATCCTCCATTATCGTGAATCACCTTGTTTCCAGCCATTTTCTAAAACCCAAAAAGAATAGTGTGAGAGGCAAAAATCATGCTAGGGAAAACAACATAACAAAGGGGGAGTATCCTCAATATCTAACTTCTTAGGTTAAATTCTATGATCGTTACCATAGTTCTAGGACTATATCTTATACGTATACTTATCCTTAGGGACATCCCTAGACATACGTTAGAAATATCTCTAGGGATCTCACTAACGTTTTCGCATCCTAGTTTCCAAAGGTTGACTAAACCTTTCCTCTGATACCAACTGTAGAGACCCGAAGCCTAACGTACATGGACTTTACATTACTTTTGCGGAATACTTAATACATAACAAAAATATACACACAAGGATCGTAATAGTTTAGTGTCATTGGAAACTCGGAGTATAATCTTCTAATCGTGGTGAAAGATCTTCAATATCTCTCATAAAGATCTTCCTTTTTTTTTACCTAAAACCTTTCTTTATATCCTGGGGAAAAGAAAACATAAAAGGGTGAGCTCAAATGCTCAGTAAGGGTAAACAAAGGAAATATCAATCACATAATTTTCATAAGAACATAACATTTTTTTTGGAAATCTTAACCTGCAAAAGAGAGCATAATTTCATAACATGGGATAAATTATAGTAGTGAAATGAAATAATAACATAAAACATTACTCGTTGTGGCATACACACATAATCATAGAGAACCATTTCTTGTTAGTCAAGACTCATTGCCAAGACTATCTTAGTGGACAAAGTCCCTTTCTGAATCGAGTAATCCTCGTTTCAGTCCTGTTTCACTGAACCGGTATAACCTACCATTCCAGCCATGTCTATCTCATGAGATATAAAATCTTTACCCAATGCATTGGAGGGAGATATAGGTCCCACCCATCTCTTAATGAATCCTTTCTTATGTGTGCCACAAAATCATAAATCATACATCATTGCATAACCCATGTAATAAAAATGGGATTCTTAAACAACATGACATCATAAAACCATTCATATAAGATAAAGGAATTCATAAACATAATTTCATCACAACATAGTCAAATCAATGTAAAAATATGGATAGAAACAGAAACCTTTATTATCTTATATGGAAAATAATTTTGATAAAACACTTGAATTGAATTCTTGAGGAAAATATCCTTTCTTCTTCAAAATCAATTTCTTTTCACAAAACATCATGCAATTTTAAAAGAATGAGATTTTATTGAAAATAGTCATGAAATCTTTTAGAGGAAGCTTCATGAAAATAAGGCTTTATAAAACAGTATAAATCCGTTCGTGCCGTATAAGTTAAAAAAAACATTCTTCGTACTTTTGTCGGAAAAGTCAAAAAGTACCTCGTACGAAAAACGAAAAAAGATTCCTTTCATATCATTTACTAAAAACTCATAGAAGGGTAAAATTGGATTTAAACAATTGTAGGTGGATGGAATAATATTACATATTGAGGGAACATGGATGTGGATGATAAAATACACCCCAGTAAATACTTACGAATTAACAATCTCGGATAAAAATGAGATTGTGATATTTCCCTTACCTTAGGTCCGACTTGCTTTGTAAGTGTCCGAACCTCCTGTATAATGATTTAAATCATGTTATTGACTTATTACAGAATCATATTCATTGTTATGATATCATATATGGTTCACTTATGACATTATATTACCCGTTCATTTGTAAATTCCATGTTAAAGAAGCGTTTTGGGTAAAATCGTTTCATTTATCGTAGGTGTTTTGACTTGTTGTTCTTGACATCATTATTACTTATATCATGATTTACTTACTTCCAGAATATAAAATATGATTTATATATCATATATATTCAGTATATATATATATATATAATAGGTAGATAAATAAAATGAAAAACACCGTTCATGGAGACGGTAGTCCGTACGTACGCATGAACGCTGTTTTCCTTTCCTTATTGTCTTGAAATGGAAGTAAGTAGATGAAATACATATGTATATATATACATAAATCCAGTAGCTTTATAATGTCATATATTTCATTATTATTTCTTATATATACATTATAATCATTCTTAAATGGTTAACATGGAGAATGAATCTCATCGCGTCGTGGAGACGGTATTCCGTACGTACGCACGAGCGATGATATCATTTCTATAAATATTGAATTGAATTGGAGTGTATTATAAAATATATCAGAATCAATATGATGTTGTAATAACTATGTATAGTTATTCTTTACACCATTATACCTATCCATGTAAGGTGGTGGTGGAAAATAGATTACACCACGGCGTGGAGACGGTATTCCGTACGTACGCACGCGCGGTGATTTCTTTTTCCGTAGGATGGATAGATGGTGAAATAGGGTTGTTTCATACTTATAATAACATATCAGTATATGAGTGATACTGATGTTATTACTTCATAATGAAACAACCTAAGAAGAAGAAGTGGAAGAAGAAATAAAGATGAAAGAATTGGTAACGGTAATTACCTCTTATTTGAAGTGCCTCTTTGAGACCTCCTCTTAGGGCACTAGAATTGGTCTTTGAGGAATACCAGAACCTCTAGGATGTTTCTAGGGAAGTGGAGAAGGGATTTTGGCAGGGGTTGGCCGAGCTTGAGTGCTCAAATTGGTGTGAGGAGGAGGGGGAGGAGGTGTCCTTTTATAGGGGAGGAGAGGGGCACCTTAGGAATTCTTAAAAATATTAATTTATAATAAATCTAACCCCACTTAAAAACCTCCAAAAATGACTCATATTCGAAGATTATATGAGATAGGGTTGTAATCTCATCAACCAATCAAATTTAGACATGTTTGGATTTTATTTTAAACCTTATCAATTAGATTTAACTCTAAGTTAAATAATTTAACTTTTACCGTGTCTTTTTGTTTTCTTTCACTATATGATTAATAATCTTACTATAACATGCCAAACGAACCCCAAATTGTTTATTATTAATATATATATCCTTATCTAAGTCATTTGGCCGAACCTTAGATTTTTAGGAATACAATAACAATTAATAATATAATATTTTATTTAAAAACTATTTTGTGTCAATTTTGACACTATTTGATATATGATTTTTGTGAAAGTCATAACAGAATTAAATGTTCTAACCAAGTTGATTAACTCAACATTAATATATCATAGTAACCTAGAAAATTAGTGGAATTCATAAATATTTTCAAATTACATTTATTTTGGTGTTTATAACATCAATTATGTCAATATTTCATTAATAAGATAATTACTGCATCACCGTTGTGTCATAAATAAATTAAATTATTTGATGTCTAAAAATTACAAATAAAATACCATCATGTAGGAAATCGTTTTAGCTTTCTAATGAATATTTACAATCGAATTTATCTTATGTATAACCCCATATTATAAATGAGTTACTTATTAAACTTTGATTTTAACTATTTTAACCCTTCTTTAAATAAATTAATAATAAATGTCCTAATCTAATCCAAGTGGGCCTAAATGGTCATATTTTATTCCTAAGATTGTTTTTGGTCGAATTACACTAGTCCAATAGAATTAGGATATGTGTTAGGGTAATAGTAATATCATATTTACCCTTAGTTACCCTATTTACTATTAACCGCGGTAAAAAAAAGTAAAAAGTTACTATTCTCCAAAAAATTATTTTCATCTCATTGAACCACATTTTAGTCCTTGATATTAACCGTGTCTCTCGGATTTTCGAAATTCCATTCACAGAAGCGGTAAAATTAAGTTTTATGCAAAATTCAGTTTTTAACCTACCACTTAGTAGTTTCACTATTCATCAAAAATTGATGTTTTTCAGAACAATGCCAAAATTTCATCCTAAGCTATATTTCATATTCCGAATTCAAAAATGAAATCTATTTTACCAAATTCATAACATAGAAGTTGTATTAATGAATTTTATAATTAAATCCCGCTGTTAAAATAAATAGCGTGTTTTTAGGAAACAATATATACCAAAAGATTGACACTTGATTATGTCTGGTTTAAATGTGAAATTACAACCAATGACCAACATTGTATTAAATTGTAAAAATATATTCTAAATATACTTTAAAACCACTCAAATTAATAATTTATCACTATTAATTATTTTGATTAAAAAAGTTGTTTTTAATTATAATTTAGTAATTTTCACTATTCATCAGAATATGAAAGTTATCCGAAAAGTATCAAAATTTCACCTTAGGCTAAATTCGATACTCCGAATCCAAAAATGAAGTTCATTTTGAAAAATAAGATTTATAGAATTTTAAAAAGTGGTTATTACTATTCATAACGGCTAGTTTTAATAATATTTTAATAGCACATCGTTGTTTAGTGAAACTCGGTATTGCGTATTACACACGCTATCGAGAAAGGTCGCGATTGCGTGTAACGCAAGGCAAGACAAGGATGCGTGTTGTGCAAGCTCCTTTTGGTGTAGCGTAAAACACAAGACATTAATAAAATTAAAAAGAATATTTTTTTATAAAATCTTAGGCTGTTACACCTTAACCACTTCATTAGACCTGAAAACATGAAAGTGAAAAAAATAGGTAAAAATAGAGTAGATGTCGTTGTTTCATAACACAATGTCAAGAGTGATGTATTTCCGGTTTTAAAACTCTCCTGAATGGTGGAAAGTAATGGATAAATGAAAGGGATTCCATATTTATTTCCCCTGATTGAAGGCATTCACACATGCCAAAAATCATTGAAAGGTATCTCTCAACCACTTTAGAAGACCTGACAACATGATATTAAATTAAAAAATATATATGAAGACATATAAAATTTTGGTGTAGCATGAGAATAAATGTCACTATTCTTACATCATTTTTTCCAGAAGTGTGCATCTATGGTGCATTAGATGACCACGTCTAGATGGTGGTTGACACAGTTGTTTAATATTGCTAATAAAAAAGAAACTTGGAAAACCGTAAAATGTACAACCTATAATAATATGAAAGTCCAACTGTGTGTGTTATATGTGTTATAACTACTTTCAAGTATCCTATAAAAATTGCAGAGTCAAAACTTGATATAAAAATGTATAAGATAATTTGAAAAAATAGGTTCAATATGGTTTTTTTGATACCTTGATAATGTTCCACTTAATGTCAATCAGTTTTGGAAGTCTTCTTTTTTAAGTTTTCCATTAAATGGGGATTTTAATCATTGGAATGGCATGTGGATGTTTCATCATGAGTCATTGTACATGTCAATTGCACTGCATCATCATCATAAAACACAATCAACAGATTTATGTACATTAATTAATGAATTAAATCAATAAGTGGAAAAAAATACTTACCACTGTAATTATTGAATTAGTAATTTGATGTTTACAAATGTAATTATTATGAAAAAACTTAATTGTGTTTAATGATACAATGAAAATGATACTACAAAAAAATAGTATTGTATAATCCACTGATGGAATCAAAATAAGAAAACTTTGAAAATAAAAAACATCAACCTGAGATATTGTTTTTACATCTTGCATGAATAGAGACCAATCCTGGGTAAGCAGATGGGTGGCCAGATATAATTTACCTTAAAGGATACATTCTCACATGCTATGTAGCATCGAAGGAGAGCCCTCAACCACTTCATAAGACCAAAAAACATGAAAGTAAAGATGAAGACAAATTGGATGTTGATGTTTCTTAACTCAATGACAAGGGTGATGTATTGCTGGTATTAAAGCTCACGTGAATAGTTGAATGTAATTGAAAGACAGAGGGGATTACACATTTTTCCACTAATTCGAGACATTCACCCATTCCATGAATCATTTAAAGGGAACTCTCAACCAATTTAAAAGACCGAAAAACATGATAATGAATTAAAAATATATATTAAGACATATTTTATATTTTCGTAGCATGAGAATAAATGTCACCATTATATTAAACTTTGAAGCTCTTTAAATAATAATTTCATGTAGAATATGAAAAGACATATATGAAAATACGTATTCAAAAATAAAAATATTTCATTACTATATGAATACAGTCATCGCGGCTTGTGTTTAATGAGTGACCTCCATTATCGAGCCCATGAATGTGTAGAACCCAATAAGATGTCTAGTCGAGCCTAGTTGTACAATGAAAGGAAACATTACATTTATTATTGAATTATAAATATTAAATGGAATAAAACATCTTATAATGACCATTTTTTCTAAATTTATTAAAACATGAATGTACAAATTGAATATGAATCATTTAGAATGTTTCCAATAGAAAATAGAATATCATATGTTTTGTTTCTAGAAAAACTATTTATCATAAAAAGTGTTGGAGTGATTTAATTTCATATAATGTTGTGGTACTAATGAAACCTTTCATCAGCATCGTGCCCCTAACGAATTTGAATTAGAAACACTGACCAATAAAAATATGATAATATTGAAAAAATCTCAATAAACATGTCATAAATCATTGATCAGACATATTGATATGGCACAATTTGACATTAAAAAATAATGAAATAAAAATTTCATAGTTAATTTATGGTCCCATAAAGATCCAGGGCTACTGAATACATTGTTTTTGAACTTTATTTATCTAATACTTCTATTCCAACATCTCAAAATAATCAATCTTTATCAGCTCTATAACAAAATCTGTACACATAGTAAATTTACATACAATTTATAAATTTAATCCCAAATGATACATCCAATGTATCCCAAAAATTCACTATTATGCTATGACATACTAAAATTAATAAAATGTAGTATAACATGAATAAGGATTCCACTAAACTGGTTTTATCGTTCATGTTTGGAGTCTGCCTAAAATTTCAAAACCACATCAAGATAGAGAATTAAGGAATTAGAGAAAAAAATCTGAAATCCCAAGAAGACATATTCTACATCTATAGTGATAAGTAATTAATTGTTCAAACTATGTGAATAGATAATAGAAAGTAGAAAATCTAACATGAAAAATGAATGCATTTGAAGAGAAATTCATTCCACCTATAAGAAAACAAATTAGGGAATAATATATAGATGAATTGCATGCATCGAAAAAGAGAATGAAAGAACAATTATTAGTATCATTAACAGAAGTTGTGTTTGAAATATCAAATATTGAAAGCACAAAAAAACACATATGGAAGATAGTAAAATTATGAAAAATTAAACTGTTTGAAATGACGATAACTGACCTTAGTATTGCCACCACCTGTATGATAAAAAAGATCTATTTGGTAACAAAAAAATAATATAAAATATAAAATGTATGGTATTAGTTATTACAATAAGAAAATAGATGATGAAATGTATGTTAATACTACATAATATAATAAATAGTTGTCCAGAATAATAATTTTTTCTGATTATTAGTAAAAAATTTCTAAAACTAACAATATCTTAACATGTTAGAGTTGATGTGGAGGAGGTCAACACCTAAAAAATGAAAATAAAAGAGAAATAAATGACCAATATAATATATTATAGGAAAATAAATATATGAAATCAAGAAAAATTATTGAAGTTGCAACAAAATTATATACTGACCTTAGATTAGCTTTTTGGACAAAAAATTGGATCAGTAGGACATGGTTCTATGTGAGATTTCAACTGAATATGAAACATGTGAGATAAATTAATTCAGGTTTTCCTAGTCAAGCTAGTTTCAAGCTTTGAAACAGATCCATAATTTTATTTAACTACGATCTCGCATCAGATGCCATTGAAATGGAAATTCATTGATGACATCTTGTGTCTGTTCTATATCTGCATAACCTGGCATGAAATTGTGTTTTTTCTATGAACTGGGTTTCTAAATGTCGCTCAAACCAAAAACTAGGGTGTGTATGGGTAATGGTTCTAAGAAATTATGAAATTATGAATCCGAATGAGGAGTTTACATGGGCTTCAAAAACCAAACATGTGAACAGTCGACATTATAGAAATAATCAGAGGTGCCGTACATATCAGACCTTTATAGAGATGAAATCGACCATGAAGCATTGGAGTAGGTGATGAAAATCATGAGCGGGAGAGGTGCGGGTTGGAGGGGATAATCAGTAATGGGAGCAAGACTGGAAAATCAAGGAGTGGAGAGAGAAACATGTGGATTTGGGGAGGGTAACAGGAATCGAAGAGCAGGGAGAGGGGGTTTGTAGAGGGAATCGAGAATCGGAGAGCAGGGAGGGGGGATTTGGGTAGGGGATTGGGAATCAGAGAGCTGTGGGAGGGGATATGGGGACGGGTGCGGGAATCAGATAGAGGGGAGAGGGAATTTTGGTAGTGTTTCGGGGATGGGAGCGTGGGGATGAGGAAATTCTCGATCGTAGCGTGTGCGTTTTTAGGGTTTTGAGGGAGTAATAGATAGATTAGGGTGAAGTGGAAGCTTGGTAAGGTGACACATTAGCATGGAGAAGCCATTTTTAGTATAGATAGTAGATAAATAGTAGATTTTTGAATATAAAATATACATGCAATACACATACATGTTATAATTTTAATTTAACAACCAAAATTGATATCCTCCTCCATCAAATGGTTTATGAAATCATCTTTTGTTTGTACAGTGGACAACCACCCTACGTATCGATGTAATGTTTTACATCTATCCTTTCTCAAATTGATATTATGAATGTTTTAAATAATAGATATGTCAATTAAAATAATTTTATTCTTATGTGGTTATTATATGACATATATCCCTTTTAATTTAACACTCATATTGGGATTCAATAATGTCGCACCTATGTATGGTGGTATACTGCCAGGCAAAGTGATGTGCTTATTTTCACAAGAATTTTTCCCAATAGATTGTAATAGTAATCTAATAAAAATTATATGTTATTAAAATTAAATAATAACTATCTTTATGAAACATTTATCATTATTATTGATAATATACCATGAACTTTTTTACAATAAAAATGATAAGGATGATCATACGTACATGTGGACTACCAACTCTATGACCCAACATGATTTATTTTTTCATAACTAAATGAGATGGTTGATATACATATATGAATATTTAATTAAATAATATGGTATTTTTTATATAATTATCATTATTAAAGGATAAATCACTAATTACATTTTTTCCATACTAATCAATAAAAAATGGAAATGTTACATATAGTTATTTATGTCGTAATTTCTATATATAATAATTTAATTCAATATGTATAACATTATTTAAAGACTTATATTAAAATTAAAATGAAAATAAATATAATAAATACTCTTTTTATAATTAATATATTGAAATAATTAAATATTGGACCATAGTAAGCATAAATAAGTTTTTCTGGAGAAATTAATTAAATATACTCCTAACACGCAATGTGAACATACCTGATTGTGTATTTCATTATTTCATTTGGAATAAATTTTTTTAATTTTTATTTTTTTTTAATATAGTAAAATTATTTTATGAAATAAAATAAATAAAATATTTTTTTATATATATGAGGTTGTAATGAGAATGATAAATGTCTTACCCAAGTTAGGGGTTTCTCCCCTCAAACTTATTTCATTGTGACATTTCCTATATTAGAAAATTATTTTTCATTGTAGATTATATAGTTCCCATTTATTTATTTTTTTTATTATTTTAATGAATATTAATTTTATTGAAAAATCCATTTGATGTTCTCCATTTCCTGAGGGGTTTATTCATATATTTCCACAATCGTACAAGACTCCATGAAAATTTCCAATCATTGGAGCAAATTTTAATGTTATAAAACCACATTATGTTAGATGGTGTACATTATACAATTTTTTAAATGTTATTAAAGGAATATAACAATGTTTTCTATATTTAATGTGTCATTGTATGTAATTATTTCTTGTGGGTTTTAATTTAAAATTTAGAATAGTGGTAAGAGAATAATGTTACTATCTCCAAAATTTTGGATGTTTTTATATACATGGAGACTTTAGAGGAAATAATAAGTTATTATTTTCATGATCTATATATACTTACATCCATTATGATATTTAATATTTTTACATGTTTTATTTCAATTTATACCATTAATTAATTAAAAAATATCAATAATATCATACAATGTGATAATGATATTTAATAATAATTTAGATTGGTAATCATACTATTCTAATATTAATGGTTTCTATAATTATTTCATGAAATTGAAATGTAATTATATGATCTTTTGAATAAATTATTACAGAATCTTTTTTCATTTTTTAAAATATACAATCAAATAAATTTTTAAACATGGATGTGTTTGACATTTCATATAAAAATGATAATTGAATATTATTTGTTATCGTATTTGATATATACTGGATATTCAACCATCGGTCAAAAATAATATTTTTAAACAACCCATTATATGATTCAACGATAATATACAAATCATCATGTTTCGTTAATTATTACAGAAATTTCATATATTGTATTAACATTTTCAAAATGGAAAGGTTTTTTTACAGGAAAAGTTTTTTAAGTGATAATTCTAAATCACATTTCATCCAATACTATATTCTATGATGTTATCAAAATGAAAACATTATTTTCAACATGATTATTTTAATGATATTTTCATTATATTTCCATTAATCAAAGTAAACAACCTCTTATGTTAATTTATTTCCAAATAGGTTTCTATTTTAATCATAACACACTCATTCTTTTTATAGATGTATAATTATTATTACATTGTGATTTTTCATAGAACAATTATTATTTACATATGATAATCATGAGTCAATTGATTTTTATTGAAACCATTTCATTGCCCTGGGACAATCAATATTCATTGAAAATTTTGTTGATCCATTTTCATTTTGATAGGTTTGTCATATTTTAAAAATTTATTGTGGAAATTATTTCTTTTCAACTGGTCAATAATGATTCAATGAGATTATCCTTTAACAAATTTCATTCCCACGGGTTAATCATGTTCTTAATGTAATAATGAATATTTTTTTTAGTTTTTTATAATGTAAATCACCGTTAAATATTTCTCATGTTTTGGTACATTGATATATTATATGATGGGTATTCTATTGTGGAACATGGTGATATTGATATAGAATATATGATTGTTAACCCATATTTATTCTAATTCATTCAGAAATACTTATATTTAATGGGAAATTTTATAATATTTAATACATTCTTTTATTTGAATTATAATTCTTATGTAATGGTAGTATGATGATAATTCTCTGTGATACCAATACAATTTTTTATGTTATAATAGGTTATAAATATTTCCATTGTTCAAGATTGATATCACATGAATCCTGACTTTTTATTTTGAGGACATTTTCCTAGGAAGAATTGTTATTACATGTTTTCTAGTTTGATGTTTCATGTATTAATATGTAATAATATTAAATGTCTATTATCATAAACAATGATTATGTAATTATACTATTATTATCATCTTATTATAAATTATGAAATTATGTTGTTAATTTTTATGTTTACACTTACTGAGCATTTGAGATCATTCTTCAAATGTTTCTATTTCCCTAGGTTTTCATCATTGATTTTGAATTAATTAAATCAACATTAGTTTCATATGGATGATGATGATGAAATTATTTGACATAAAAAATGAATGGTTGAGTTGGTGAAATTCCCATTTATGGACTTAGATAAATTTATGTAATTTTTTTCCTAATTCTCACATAATATAGTACTAAACGTCCCTTAGAATGCATGTTATCCAACAATTTACTTTTGATTTTTAATTTTTTGGAAGGAAATTTATATTTCAATTTTATCACTGTCAAATCCAAAAATATGATGATTACATTTCATGAACTAAATTATGGAGTTCTTGTGTGGTATTGTTATAATTATTCTTCCAATTTATGTAAATTATATTTTTTGGACTACTATATTTGTTTTAATCCCATTTACCTTATTTTTATAGGACTCTGAAATATAGAATACAAATTCAATTTATATTATATGTTTGAGAGTAATTATTTTTTGAGTGACATACATAACAATCAGATTATGCCATTGAAAATATCCCTTAAATAACAAATCCATATTACTATATTTATACTGTGAATCACTTTTATTACACATGTCATTTTGAGAGAAATTTCAATCATGTATTTTGATGTTCCATTCCTAAAATGAATTTACATTTTCACTATGATTTGACGGTTCTAAAATTTTAGAACCTCCTCTAATTACCTTTAATATGATGGGAAATAAGTCCATTATGACCAAGAACAACTAAAAGTGTCAAACTTTGAATGATTCTCAATATTCGAGTATTTCTTTAAATTCATAAAATTTATAATGAAATCTAATATTCCTTCATAAATTAAATTTAATTAATTCATTACAAAATAAAAAATGACTTTCACTGATAGGTCAAATTACTAGATGGGAAAACAGAACTACCCATCAAACATTTTTTCATGTTCAATAATAATTGATTTTTACCAGAGAATCCATATATCAATAAATAAATCTCATTTATTTATAATAGTTCAATGTTTTTATACATGAACAATATATTATTGTGATATTTTCTTATCTTAGAATTTAGTATTCTATTATCTACAAGAGCTCTCTGGTTTGTCATGGTTCATGTAGAAATGATATCTTTTTCTTATTTAATTATTATAAGGGTACTATCATTAATTACTAATAACATATAATTTGTGGAACACTTCATATTAAAATTTTGTAACGATAAATCCTGATTCTAAAATATAGAGATATTAATTTCTAATAAAAACCCATATTTATGGTTTAAGAATCCATTAATAGTAATGGATTCGTTTACTATGAATTCTAAAAACAAGCTATGTTTAAAAATAGTTAAAATATATCCATTTAAGTTTGAAAATAGCATTGTGACTAATTGTATTATTTTTAAATAAACTACCAATGTGTTCTAATCATATTCAATATTCATGTGTATATTCACAATAATTGGTTATGGATCATTTAACCCAAAAAAAATGTACCATAATAAAAAAAATGATTGCTTAAACAAATGTGGAAGAGGTCATATTATGGAATGATTGAAATAAAAATTTGAATTGCATGAGAAATACATGGTCAATTAAAAAATTTATTATCTTAATCCACCATTAAATTTTATTTTTATTGTCTATATACCACAAAATCATCAATCAAAGCATCATGTTCTCCACAACTTCTTTCCATAGGATCATAATATGAATTTTTTATTTCAAAAGGAATACGTAGAGTAATATAATTTTAGAATCTTCTTCACTATAATGATTTAGATATATTATTCATTAGTTTTCCAACTATAACTCTATAAATGTTCCATCCTCTATTGATATTGATAATCATTTAAAACTACAAATTTTACTATATAATTACATTCTAATGAACATAATTTCAAAATAATATTCCACAAGAAATACCCAACTAAAACATGTCATACCAAATTAGATAAATATAACTCATAACATTTAAGAATAATTAAACTAATGATAAATTATAATATTGTAAATATTTATAAGTAAAAAATTATTGGATTATGAACATCTCAGGTTCTTAATGGGAAATGATCTCTAACATCACCAATTAATTATAATTATAATATTTATTTAAATGAAAATAAATTATTTTTTAAATTTAATTTTTTAATGATAACACAATTGTTGTATTCGTTGTAAAAAAATAACTTATTGAATTATTTCTAAAATAAAAATATTATAGGTCAAATGTGCAAGGAAGACATATTTTTGTAATATAATTACTTATATTAAATTATCAAAACACAATAGTGAATAAAAAGAAAATTATTTCATTTCAACCTAAAAATATTATTTTAAATGTCAAATATAAAATCTTAAAATACAATATTAAAATCATAACGCCAATTTTAATTTTTTAAAACTATTGTAATATCTAACAAAATTTTCTTAATGTACTATATATATAATAATATATATATTTTTTAATAATTTATATGAAAAAATTAATAATATATAATATGTTGAATTTAATTTTGTGAAATAAAATTATGATCAAACATAATAAAATTAAATTCATTAATAAATGTAAAAATATTACTTTCAAATGAATATTTTGATAAAATTTATTTTAAATTTATCATGTCAAATTATTAATAAGTAGTATAAAATAAAAATAATATATGTTTTAAACACACACAGATATATATATATATAGAAATAATAACAGTTATAATATTTAAAATGAATATAAATTACGAATAATAAATCATTATTGAAAAGATAATATATTTAAATAAAAAATCATTTTTTACATATTATATGATCTAATTTAAAAGATTATTATATCATATAAAGTAAATTAATTTTATTTATAAGAGAATAAATATAGTTTTAAAATATCAATATTTTTCAAGATGGTAACCTTATGTTCTTAGTACGATATGATTTTATCACCAATACTGTACTGATCAAACACCATCAGGGACAACATTATTTCATATTTCAATTCACCCCTCAATGCTAGTAATGAAAAAAATTATTGTTGAATGATATTATAATATACATATATATATTATATTATTATATTTTCTATATTCATTTTTAGACATGATATTAATTTTTAATACAATAATACATCGTTGTGATTGAAAACTATGAAAATAATCCCAAACAATTATCTATAACTATTTTCATTATTATACATCCTACTGCCATAAAAATGATATATAAGACCATTTTAACACCTATAATACCATTAATAAATCCAAAAAAAATTAAAATTAAAATGAAGAAATGTATATGTACTTTATAATTGACAAACCTATATTGGTATCATTGTGGGATGTTATTATTTTTAGATATTAGGTTATGATAAATAATTAGGAAATTGAATTTACAAAGAATGATAATGAATATTTTTAATATTATAATAAAATTTCATTTTATGATTATAATGGTAAATAATTTAGGCTTTCATAGGAATGATTTTCATTATTATATAATTATTTAGTATAATTATTGATATTTGATAGATATACTTTTATTTTTTGGTTTTTGTAAATGTTAAGAACAAAAAATAATCATGTTATTTAGTAATATGACGACCACTTTGATCACAATTCACATGAAAAACAAATGAAATTGGATATTGGGTAAAATATCATGTTGATAAGATAACCAATATCTATTGAGAAATGAATGGTGACATGAATCATGTTGAACATCATACTAAGAAAAAGATGAAAATTTATAATATTTAGTTTTTTATGTAATAAAATACACCATCCCATTATGGTTCCTCAGATCGTCTTTTTTTTGAAATATATCAATGTAATAGAAACAAAAATTCATATATCTACTATTGGGATCATAAAAAGGTTATTTTTGTTTTATATCTCTTGGATGTTGAATTTGACAAATGTTGGAATCTTATAAAAAATATACGAATTATGGGAGAAAATAGTTACATGAAGTATGATTATTTCAATTTTAAAACATTGATATTTTAAAAGAATAACATTATGTTGTTATCATATTTCACACAAAAAAATGAATATAATTGTCAATTAAATATTAATTTGACTAGAAAACTATTGTGGGTGAATCGGTGGGTATAAATAACAATAAAAAATATTATTCATCAAATTTTTAAATTTCCTACTTAATAAAAATATATTGATCAATTCTTAAGATATAATAATTTAATTTTTAGTACAATTATTTATTTCATCAAAAATATGTTTCTTTCAAAAATAATTTCATTATATTTTTTTGAAATTGAAATATTTATCTTTTTCATCATTTAGTAATGATGTTTAAACATAAGAAGTTAAATTTTTATATCAGTATATCACAATCAACATAAATTTACTTTTATTTAAATTTATATAATTATTTATTTTTCAATTTTTGGGAAAAATATTGATTTTTATTGAAAAATATATTTTCATAAGAATTTAAAAAGATCAATTTTGTGTCAAAATTATTTCAATGAATAATTTTTTCTATTATAATAATACGTGTGTTATAATGTTTATTATAATTAAATATATTCATGAATATATTATATATTCATTTTTATACAAAATAATAATAATTTTCTGAAAAATCTATTATTATGAGAATAATTTTATTAATCATATAAATAATAATCATCTCTCTTTCAAAATTATTTTAAATAAAATTATGTATTACATACTATAAAAATATTTTTATATTTATCTACTATAATTATAATTTTAAATCATGTTTATTCTTAAAATAAATTATTCTAAAAAAGGTTTTTTTTCTTTTTTAGTGAACTTAGTTAAAAAATAAATTATGTCAGTTATATAAATTTAGTAATAAAAAATTTTGTCAATTTTTTGAATCAAGAGGTACATAATATTTATAATATTCATTATATATTTTTGTTCAATATGTACTACAACAATAGTTAGATTATTTTTCATAGGGAAGGGTAAATTAGGTTATTCTGTGTTAAATCAAATTAATATGGTCACCATTATTCATCATAAATAATTTTTGATAAATTTGATTTCATCCTTATAAATTTTGTCTATATATTATTAAATCATGTTACTATTATCCTTGAAAATGACATATTATATATTTAAATAAATGATGGATTGAAAAATTTAACTCTCTTTGTTTTAAATATTTGATAAGACCTAAATATGGCCCATAACCAGTGGTGAACATATCATAATGATAATTTTCCTAAAAATGAAATATTATTAGTGATTTTAATTGACATTAAATATTTAGTAATTAAATAATTTCCTCATATTCTTTCACAATTATAATAACCAATTTATTCAATTAATAATAATATAAATAATTTTTAAAAAAAATATGAACATAAATTTATTTGAGTGACTAATCATTACACATAAATTTTGTAGATGAATAACATATTAGTTTTATGTAAATTAAATATCTTTTAATCTAATAATTTAATTCATCTTTTAAAAACAAATTAAATGAATAACTAATAAATTAAAATGCATTGATATTTAATGGAAATAATATTTTACTAAATTATGTAAAAGAATAAAAATAATTCAAGTGAATATATAGGATACGACATCCTATAATTTTCAATATATTTTACATTTAATATTCAATATTTTCCGTATTTCTAAAATTATATCCCTTTAAGAGTGGAAAAGTCATTACTGTGGTTTATATTAAAATGGGTAAATTAAAGGGTCAAAAAAGACGAAAGGTATTAAAAATCATAAAAACCTATATAAATTCTTTCATATGATTGGATTATAATAAAATAGTATATTTTGTTCCAATATATATCCATTATCATGTATTTATCATGAATATAATACTATAATAATCCAATATATTTTGAAATTAGAGAAGTTAATGTCACCAAAATTATTGAAGAGAACCTCATCGTTGAATTTTTATACTCTATTTTTTCATTTATTTTGAATAACAACATAAAAAACTCTTCCTCAAAATTCTTAAACACATTCATGTGGTTTTGGTATTGTCAATATTCCATAAGAATGATCGTTAAGAGGATATCTAAAATAATAATATAGAACAAGAGGTAATTTACATAACAGATCACTACTTTTTTTTAAATATAATTATTCAAACTCTAAATATGTTTAATTTATCATAAGTTATTTAATAGATTTTCCAAATGATAATGTAATTTTATTATGATTATTAAACCCCCATTATCCATATTATTTCACATAAATGGGAAGAGAATTTATCTCTCCTCATTTTGTTCATCTACCTTTCACATTGTAACAATACAATTAATTTCCCATCTCTATCAGTCATAGAAGTGTATTATAAGGACTCAAAATTAATCCTCATGTAATAATGTATATATAAACATGAAATAAGTTTAATTAATTCTGGAAATAAAATGGAGTATTATATTTTTTGATTTTAATGTTATTATTATAACATAACAATCCAATAAATTACAAGGTATACACCAATACTAAGTTTCTGTTTTAAAAAAATAATAAAAAATTAAAATAAATAAGAAATTATTATAATGAAACATATTAATGAGAATATAATTATAGACATATTTTTATATACTCATCCTTAAACCATGAGGAAAAGATTATATAAACTTGTTATCGTCAATGAAATTTATTTATGTTAAATAATAGAATGAATGAAATTGTGGAGAAATGAATACATATAGACATTTTCTATTTTCAAAATAAACATTTGGATCAAATTAAAACAATGAATAACCTAATAAATAATAAACTATATCAAAGAAATTTCATAAAACATTAAATTGTAAAATTTAAATAAAAATAATATAAAAATGATTTCATAAGGGATGTCAAAATTAAATGACAATGTTATCACAAAGTTATGGTTTTCACTCATATATATGGGATAACCATCATGTTCAAATTTTTAGTACCCAAAAAAATAATCATGGAATACCTATATAATTTAATTAAAATCATCATCATAAACTAACCATAATTTTTATTCATTGATTAATCATCTCATTTAATCTTATAATAATACTTATGGTCAAATTAAAAACATTACCCAAGAAAATAAAGAGATAAAATAGTAAACACCCTATATAAATGTTTTGTATGGATAAATAGTGAGATATAATGATCCCAACCCATAATATATGTTATATGGATCTCAATAATTTCTTATATATATTGATCAATAACCAAATCATTAACAAAAATAATATTCATTCTTCATTTATTACAAACCAGTAAAAAACAATTTTTACCATATATAATACATTTTCATACATTAAAACGCATTTTAAATACCATCATACAAAATAAACGGGAAATTGGTTTTCTATATTAAAATATTATCATATCAATCAACTATATCTTCAATAAAATTATATTTATCATCTCTATCTTGTATTGGAAATTATTTGTAAAAAATAAATAGGAACATTTCTAATAGAAAAAACTATCAAATTTTATCTTCAAATATTTCATATACAACTGAAAAAATATAAAGGATAAAATATAATTTTAAAATAAAATTTTTAAATGGGTAATTATTCGTCAATGAATACTTGATACATGATTCAGTGAAATTCCCTTCATATGATATATCTAAAAAACATTCCCTTCCCACTTTTGAATAAATGGTTAAAAATAACGTTCTTCTGGACATGATAAGATGATTTATTTCATTATATTTTTAAAAAGTAAAAAATGTGTAAAAATCAATTCAAAAAATATTAGGGAACGTTTTTAAACATTTTCAAATTTTTTATACAATATCGACATATATATAAATCTGAATTTTAATGGAAAGTATAAAAGAAAATTTTAAAATATTTTCCCTTACCTAGATTATCAATCATAATGAATATTCAGAACATTCATAAATAATAACCATATGTACATAATTTAAATTCATAACAAATCATTTCATATTTAGTAATCATTTTATATCACTTATTTCTTTGTTATATATGACTAATTACACTTTTACATTCATGTTAGATGTCATGACGATATTCACTTATTTTGTCCATAATAAAATAGGCATGTTAACTCATGTAAGTGTCTTCAATACTCCATAATCATTTAATTATTTATAATGAAATAATTATAATTTTTTTAAATTAATTATATTAATAAATACAATAATTATATATGGCTATGATAAAAGGATTACATGACAATCATTCAGATGGGTAGTCGTATATACACATGAATATTGTTTAATGTTTTTATTGATTACTATGGAAGTAAGGAAGATATTATTTTATAATAAAATATTGATGAATAAAAAAATATTGTTAATTATTTAATTATGATTATATAAATCAAGCATTTTATGTGCTGAAAAACTGAATCACTTAATTAGTGAATGTTAGTGGTCCTTACAAATGCACGAATGATGTTCTCATTTTTAATGTGTAGATAAGTGAGAAAATATGTTTAATATAATATTAATATATTGATAAATATTTCATTAATTAAATATATATAACGTAAATCCATTTTTATTTCAAACCTTCAATAATGGCGATGAATAACGAATTATTTTAGTTTGTGATGCGGTATTCCACTATACACACGAAATATGGTTTGATATCTTATTCAATAGATGTGATGGATATAAGTTGTTACACATAAAAAACAAGACATTAGTATATGTTTGATAATTTTTAATTTTATAATCAATATTTAATAACATTCAAATGAGGTGGAATAAAAAACAAAATGAATGAATATGGTCAACAACTTCATTACTTCTTTTGAATGTATCCTTTTATTAAAAACATAATCCCAATATTTTTGGTCTTATGACTAAATAAAATCATCAATATAGAGTGGTTGGATTATATGATGGTGTATTTTTGGGTATCTAATTATAAAAATTTGTTTTTTAATATGAATTATTAATACAGATATGTTCTATTTTATAAGAGAGGGTAGGGACACTCTTGAAATTTCTCAAAAAAGTAAATTATATAAATTAATATTCAATTCCACCCAAGATCCAAACTTATTTATTTTTGATGATATGGTTATATGGGGAGAAATAAAATCATAAAATAAATATTATATAATCATTAACAGTGTATATATGCATATATTTCGGATTAATCATCCCATTAACAATTTTTAAACATACCATATCAACAAATATTATTACACTTTTAGGGTCATTATATGTACTTTAAATGATAAAAAATTATCAATCTAAAAATAGATATTATTAAAAATAATATTCAAATATATTTTTACCATAATGTATATTTTATGAATTTATTAACATTGATAATTTTATTTTTTATTATAAAATATCATTAATTACATTTTTTAGAAATTTTCACTACTATTAATTTATTTATATCCTACAAACACATAATATTTGAAAATATTTTTTTTTTAAATATCCTAAAATATAATATCAATCCATATTATTATTTCATCATGTTCAATATTTCAAATTATTAAAATTATAATAATTTTAAGAATAAATAATTAATTTAAAAAATAATTAAATAATAATTGTGTCACAGATGAGAATACATTTAACGTTATATTTTATTCATTTATAATTAATAAAATTACTTTACATTTGAAACATTATTACAATTAATTATAATTTTTAATAACAAACTGATCCTCTGGTAATATACAAGTTAAATATTTGTAGCTAATAATAGAAATTGGGCTACATTTATGACGTTTCATTAATTGAAATCGTATAGTGGAAATAATTTAATAAAATTAACTAAAAAATAATATAAATAAATCATTATTTATTATGGATGGAAAATTGATATATATAAAATTAATGTCATGATTTAGGAGGATATTATATTATTTATCATTTCATTATAAAATGTAATTTATTGATTTTAATTTTTCCATTATAACAAATAATTTCTTATTACTATTTATATTGAGAGAAAAAAATACCATCCTTTTCTAATAAATTCAATCCCACTAATTCTTATTTTGGAATCAATTTTTCAAAATTCATTATAGGGAAGTCGATGAATTTACTATAATATCAAACCAAAAAGTTCGAATAAAAAATGTCTATCAACAAAATATACATTTAATGTAATAAATATTTTTATACTAATTTCATGTATAAAATCAATTTCAAAACAGTAGTTCCATTATTTTACATATAAACAAGAATATTTATTTAGATAACTATTCTTAAACAAATTTATAATTTTTAAATAATTTTTTATAATTTTTTTAATAACAATATTTTTATTCCACTAGTAATTTAAAAGAATCATTTTAAAAAATTTATAAAACTAAACCCTATGATAATTGTAAAATTATTAATTAATAAATTAGATTCAGTTTTTTAAATAAATATTATAAAAATTTCAATTAATAATTTCAATATCAGCACAAAAAATATTAACCAAATATTGAATAAAAATTATGTTTGAAGAATAAGATGACTTTCTAAAATTATAGAGACCGGTAATTTTCCTTGTAATAATATATATATGTATAGCTAGAAAATAAAATGGGGTTCTATTATGAGTCCTGGGGTGCATGTATTTAATTTTATTAAAAAATAATTGTAATTAATATTCTGTGCACATGGATTTAAAAATAAAATGGGATAACTCTTAAATAGATTCCTTGATCAGAATGATGAGACCGTGATTGGGTCCAAATTTTGGTGACTACCCTGGGCATGACATGGAATTGGTCTGCATGGGGTGTTCAAACTCCTTACTCGTGGGCGGTATTTTCAATGAAATAAATAAAATATTAATTAATTAGTTATTCCATTTCAACATAGCTAAATGATCTATAATATTACTAATAAGATAATTCTCCAAGGTTAGACACATTAGACCACATAGAATTATTGATATCTCCATTCCATCTTCGTTGGCGAGTCTCATCACATGGAAAAAAAGTTATATATTAGATTATATTAAGATACAACATATGAAAATGTTTCCCTTGATCATCGAAGGGAATGTTATTCAACAAAGAATGAAACAAATTCCATCCATGCATCATAAATTGTTTTTCTAGATTTGAGTAATTTTATTGATTAGATCTATTTTTTAGATCTGTGCTAATTAAAGATGATTTCATACTCTCATGTATAGAAATTTAAATAAAATAGAAATTATTCTTACCATGTATTATTATTCATCATATTTATTCTATAATAGATGACCAGAAATGATTAAATGACTAGTTTGGCTCTTTTCTCATGTGTTTCATTCACCTTCTTCAACTGTAGGACCCTACGATGTGATTTCAATTTTTTTGACATGTACCAAACCCAATCGTACCCCTGGAACTGAAGAACATGCCAGGTGAGGCAATGATCGATGATCTATGACTATATTTGATTTTTTTGTGTGGATAATATTATCATTTGAACAATCATAGGGAATATCAATAGGGATGAAAGGTTCCATGCGGAAGAGATTTTATGATAAATCCCATGTAGATAGGAAAAGAGATATTTTTGGAAAATGAGCGTCGAATTTCATGATGTTACTCAATATTTTCACTTAAAATTAGTATTTGGGGAATGATCTATAGGGAAATAGAGTGAAATGTACAGATCTGGATTGGATATTTGAGAGGTCGAAAACTGGACAAAACTAGACTACATGTTTGGTAAAAATGAAAAAACACAATTTTTCTAGCCCTACTACTGGATGTGGCTAGGGGTTTTTAAAATTTAAGCATTAAACAACATCTATCCATCAAACCAGACATTTATTCCTTGCCTAGATAGACATATTATGGGATGAATCATTTGGGGGGGGGGTGCCATGTGGGTGTTCATGGATGGGAACACTGATGTGTACTAGAGTACACAAATATGGCCATATCACACGACTAGAATCCTATATAAGAAAATACAACATGTATAGAGGTAATAGACACTAGGTTAGAATATACAAATGGGTTCCAGTACAGGGACTTGTTCAACATCACATGAACTGCTCCCAGTTATCCTGTACAAGACATGTAGTCCACCATCACTTCCTATACATCTACGTGGGATGTGATTCATGTGTTGGCCAGGGACAGAACCCAGAAGTGTAGGGGGATCACAATAAATGTGGGACCCCTCACACAACATGTACCCCATGAAATATTTCAAATAAAATCCACTGTTCCATATCATCTATATTTAAACTCATATATTATCATTTGATTATACTATCCTATGTTTTTTCCATGTGGAATGTGCTTGTAACATCATTTGTGGATTTCGATTAATGGTCTGAAATGTTATACTTAGTGATCTTGTTCAGGTGATACTCAATGGGGATATTATCATGAATGTTCTCTAGAGGAAACCAGGATTTACCCATCAATAGAGCCATGAAATGGATTCCTAGAAAGTTAGAGTGGAACGCCACATTAGTATTGTCTTTATTCCTCTATATATACCTTTTGAGTGGAATATCTCTATCGGGATTGTCATGGGTCCTATATCACTGGTGAAAAATCCCCAGATTGTACTATGGAGTATTACCTCAACATCTGAGTGGAACCCACCTAATGGGTAGGGTGAGGGTCCTAGATGACTATAGTGTAACCCCTCTATCACACTAGGTCATGGGTCCTTAACATTTATAGTGGGAATCCGCATCAGTATGGGTATGGTTCTGATACCATTCCGACCAATAACCCATTTCAACATAGGGAACGTGTCCTCCCGACACTAGTTATGAAAACCCCATCTGTATGTTTTTTGTTCCTCTTATTTTTATATTACGGTGGATCCACGATGAATTACTATGATTTTTTCCATTTAAATCATGTTTCTGACCCCTCATATATGAATCACATAGATGAGGAATGTATTTCCATGGAAAATTACTTATTGACAAGCATGATATTCTCTGACATTGTCGAGGGACTTTTGGAAATACTTTATACTAGTTTTCCAAGGATGTATTATAAGATGGATATCCACCAACACTCACTTGTGGGATTATTTTGAATATATATATATATATATATAATTCTATGTCAACATTTGGGATTTTTTTACTATCCTACCAGTATAAGTTTATAAACAAGGGATATAACACATGTTTCCCATGTTTAGATTCACATATTTTATTGATTATACTCTCCTACTATAGGTTGTGATGACTCTATGGGTAGTTCATCTACTAAGCATATTTATGCATTTGTTTTAGGAAGATCTAACGTTCACTCTTGGTGTGGGAGGATCTATTATTATTTATTGTATGATTCATATATTGTATTTCCTTCTATTTTTATCAATCATTGCACCATATTTATCATTATGTGTGTCTTATTGGGTATATATATAGTCACACCTATGTCGGATTTTTCGGCATGTGTCATGTATTATGAATATTTATGACATGTCGATGATCACATCAATGGAGCTTTGGAATACTGAGTGCATTGGAGCATGTATGGTGGACTTATCCTGGTATTATAAAGTTGGGACTTCTCAATAGTTTACTTATTCCAATTTTGTTAGCCTGTGACATATTTTTGAATGGCCATGTATATTTTAGTACAATTTTTAGTTTATCCTATCATATATTTTTATTATCTAGAGTTTCATTCATTATTCATCAATATTATAGACATTCTTCAATTTTTATTATTTTCAACTGTAGTTTTTTTCTATTATTATACACATTTTCAATTAGATGTTTTTTATGCCAATTGGTATATATGAAGAGGTCTCCAAGAGTAGGTTATGATTTTAGTACAGTTTTACAACCCCTGGCGTATAGATGTGAGGATGGAGTTGTTATGGATTGGTCACTTCATTGGGATGGCTCGTTAAATTTTAGAATCATAGGTCCTTTGATCCTTGTGTGATTTTATGACTACTACCGTTAAAATAAAATTCATTGGGTTTAGGGAAACAAATTCATAGTATCTTGAGTGAGGCTCTCGAGACAAAGATTCTAGTGACGTTGTGGGAAATTGAGGTATGCATTCACTATGTTCTATCAAAATACTAGTTTACTAGGCATGACAATACAATTATTTCATGGATAAATGATTCATGCATCAAAATAGATTTATTATATCACATTACTTCATGTGTTAACTCCATGTGGCTGTATATATATATACGTACACAAATGATCATCTAAAGGTGGTTCGTCTTGATAAATAGCAGGATTTCTCTATGATAATTTCCATATAGAATAATAGTCCTGAACCATAATAATGATCCAAAAATATATATGGCCTTAGATCAGGTTCTATCATGTGACCCCTTATTGTACATGGAAAGTTAGTTTCACCTCACCATATTGAGAATAAGATAATTATTATAGATAAGGTTGAGGATTCATGCATTTCATGCATGGTCCACGAGTTCTACTACCATTGTAAATTGGAGATCCATGGAGAAGTAGATACTTATGATGTAAAAGATTGGAATGAGTTGGTGGTATCTATTTTTAGGCTTCTTCAAACAACAATTGGTCATGTATTTGGAAATTAATCTATCCATTTCTACATTGTATCATAGTATATGTGAAGACTGGTTTCATAGATCCATGATGAGTCAAGGCTCTCATGGGCCAACATCCAGTTGTTGTTATGGAAGGAGTATCACCCTTATTTCGTGCCCTAGATCTTGATATATGGGATTTTTGAGCTACAAAAGGTAGTTTTGACAGCATATGAGTAAGTAGCATGGTTTATAGACCTCACACAGTACTCAGTTGACATGATCTAGGACATCCACCAGTGACCATGAATTTGTGAGCATAGTCTCTATAGAGATATCTATGCCAATATTGTTCCCATGTGAATCTGCACATATATCAGGTTATTAGAGAGTACGTTGGTGGTAGATATTTTAGATTCATAACGATTCTAGATTTTTGGATCTTGGAGATTCCTCCATAGAGCATAGACATCTATAAAATAATGTTTCTGTATGTCCCATGGATCCCTCAATAGAAAACCTCCACTTGATCAAAATGTGTCCTATGGTAAAATGTGGCACATTTCACTATGTTATCACATGATATTTGTGTTTCATAACATAGGATGGGGAAGTCACATTGAATGGAAATGTCCGACTAGTTGTGATGAAAAGAACTAAAAGATAGCATATGGATCTCCACAGAAAAGGAAACACTATGATCAAGGATATCCCATGCATTTACAGGGTGTTCCTTAGGGATGCAGAGATAGAAGAGATGCATGTGTAGCTATGGGTGGTGGAAGAATCTATGATATCATTCCTCCACCATCTCCATGTGTCCCATATAAAGATCAATGAGATGGGGTGTGGGGCTATGTATAACTATAGTCATTGGATTCCGATGATCCAAAACATCATGAAAAGAATATATGTAAGATCAGTGTGTTTTGTACTATTACATAATTATTAGTTGACCTAGGTGTTGATAATTACTTTATATATATACTCATTCTATAATATATGATGATTCGTGTTCAAAAGAATTCCCAACAACATTGTCCTGAGGTTACAAAAATAGAACATGTCATCTATATCTATCTATTCTCATAGTGTGAGTTATCTCAGTGTTAATAGATTTTCACATGGTAATGTTTGGTAATCATAAAAAACAATATGATGTTATATTTGGTATTTATTAGATGCTAATCATCTGATCATAGATTATTTATCACTGTAGACATGGTAGATACCTGTGCAAAGATGGGATGATATATTATTTTTTGGAGATAGAGAGATAAATATTTTGGTAGGGAAAGTGGGCTCTCTTAGAAGGAGGGTAAATCCCATCACCCATTAGGTGGCTATTATATACGTCGGTGAGTAGGCTCATCATGCATCTGCGTTTCTTTATTTTCCGATGAATATATGTATTTTTTAATCATGGACATTCAAGGGATACCTCTAAGGTGGAAGATGGATTTATCCATCTACATTTATCCAGGGACCACACTGATATCTTCTGTGGAATATCACATGTACCCTACTTAGTTCTAGGAATGTAATTGTAGTTGGATGACCTTCGAATGAATGGTTTTATTAGACCCACTATTTTCTCTAGGTATCACCAATGTATTTCATGAAAAATGAGGCCAAGAGATTATGATTTTTTAGATATTATCAGGTCAATTTCCATTAAAAATAATAACAATATACCACATGAAAAATATTTATGGACTATTTCACTATTTGTGAGGCATGAGATGGTTCCCAATAATTGATATGGGGCCTGAGTACCACCATTCAGGGATTGTGAGGCTAATATTCCAATTATATAATTACATTGTAGCAATTAATAGTATGAGTTCAATTTTATGCACACTAGTGTGATTAATTCCCACATTATGTTTATGGATTTTATTAGCCATGTCTTATAGTTGAACATGGACATGTTTATTCAATATAATATATGTTATACTTGTGTACATAGAATCAGGAGAGGAACATAAACAGCACATATAGATGGTCCTAGATCTACAGTGAGAGAACATTCATTAAAGAATAATCTCAAAAAATAGTTCTAGATTTTGAGGTTTCGATTCAAGGGAATGGCATTTCTATGTAAGGATTTTCCAATTAGATATATAATGAGTAGAATTGATTGCATGGTAGCTACCCAATAGTGTATAAGACGTACCAAACATTAATGGACTGGTTGGGTTCTACCATAGGGTTTGGTAGGATTCTCGAAAATATTATCCATTTTGATAGCCATGAATGGGAATGTGATATTAACTGCATGGTTTTAGTAGTGATAGGGGCCTTTAAGGAGTTATATTTGTGGCTGATGAGTGCTCTATTTTTGAGAATAACTGAGGAAGGAATGGATCTCATATTATTTTAGGATGAATACAGAGTATGGCTCTTCTATGTGTTTATTTAGAGGCTAGTAGTTATCTTATATAGGTTGCGGTTGTTTGTGCCACATTTTCATAACTATATGACTCATGAACTAGAGACGGTTGAACTTTTTTCCTTGAGGATGTTGATGCACTACCATATGGGGGATCACTGTATGGTTTACATATACCATTAGAGTAACATGTATGTCTTCTCGTATATATAACAAAACTCGAGATAGAAGCACTAGTTAGAGTTCATGTAGTAATATAACTTCTAGATAGTCTATAATCATGTGATGTAAAATATTTTAGATGATTCCATTATCCAGAAATCCCAATATTTCTTATCTTGGGAAGCTTTAGAGTAGTTTTTATCACTTTAATTAAACCATGGGTAGAAAGACGGTACACCGTTTCTTCAGTCGATTGAGTTATCCTACACTCCTTGAGAATGTGAGAGATTTCTAATGGAGTTACATTAATTGACATTTATTCAGTGTTGATATATCCATCTGAGACTCACCATATTGATATTCTAATAGTGTTAGTCATGGAACCTTATTCCAATGGTGGATAGTAGTTTTTTCCACAATGCAGGAACAGGTGATGCCAGGGTTCCCCACATCTCGTATTTCTCTACATCTATATAGGGGGAAAATTTACTTAGACATTAAGATAAAATTTTGGTTTTCTATCATGAATCTAGTGGTAGTAGAGGTTGTCACATGGATCCTCACTTGTCAGTAGGTGATGGTCGGGCACCATGTATGGGAAGGTTTGACATAGTCCATTGAGACCACGAAGTGGAAATGGGATGGGATATCCATACACATTATAAATGGCCTTCTGTGTGTAGTAATGTTCCATTCCACCATCCGGGTGAGAGTTGTCCCACTCATGATGTTGGAACACTCCCATAAAATTTGTAAGAGTAGTCCACTATTGATATTAGAGAAATCGTACAAATGAGATATTGTTCACCTTATTAGGGTTCAATCAATGATTACCTCATTTCATGATATGTGGTTCTTATCTCAATTATGGAGAGTCCCGAATGAGTAATTTAGGTCCCAAATTTGGAAGAGTTAATATAAGTCCCCATCCTTAAACCTTACTTAATATTGAATTAAATGAATAATTCAGATTGATGATCTTTTCAGGTTTATAGTTTTAGAGAATTGGGACATAACTATTACATCTCAAAAGATTACAAAGTAGACACTTCCACTAAGTTTCCATTAAAAAAACTCTTAATAATAAACATGTCTAGTTCCCTGTTTTAGATAGCATGACTTTCCCTTGATCCCTTCCTTGACCCTATTCCACATTAAGTCCTGTGAAAAACATTTCAAAAAAAACATGGGGTGAGCATAAAAAGCTCAGTATGGGATACACAAAGAATGAAAAAGGTTAGTTATTCAAAACAACAGGTAAACCATGTATACATTATCAAAGTAATAATTTTCAACTATTCGATGTAGTAAAAACTCATCACAGAATAAAATTTCATTACTTACCCTTCTGTAACCAAAATATTTCCATAAAACCCATATAAAGATCACATAACATATAAAGGTAACTTGGGACATAAACATACATAAGTGGAATAACCATAAGGTCGAATCTAACACATATAACATAATGGAATAGCCATTCGGCCAACTTCCATACATACTTAATGGAATATCCATACGGTCGACTTCCATACCCAATACATTGGTGGTTATAATGTAACCACCCGTCCTGGTATTCACGGCACCACCCGTCATATGGTCTATCACGTAACCACCTGTAAAATGTCCAAGTAACATAATTACACATAAAATATTGAAAATATAAACATTTATATAACAACATTTCATTTGAAATCACAATAATTAATTCCCAGATATTGAATTAATCAATCCATTTTCAAAAACCATTTAAAATAGATTTTTGAATCAAAGTGTCCCATACCACATTGATGATTTTAATGGAATTATAATTTTAAAATATTAATGTCCATATAAATAAATACTGAAAACCATTTTGAAAACATGGACATTGAAGATAAATATTTATAATAATAAATCTTTAAAACATTTAAAACGATATTTTTTGTTAAAGAGTTTTTTACAAAATGAGAGACTCTTGAATACAAAATATTGTGGAATAACATTTAATCCGAACTTTATAATATAATGAGAATAATGTGATTCATGATATAATATGTCAAAGGACAATATACACACCATATATGTGTGAATTGGTGCATAACAACAATGAAGTCTCAAAAGAAATGTAAAATGAGATGAAATCCATTATAAAGAAGGTATCCTTAAATTAATGATAAATCAATCTCATAATTATGTGTGAAAAATATAAATACACCCATTATAAGTGGATATTAAGTGTAAAACAATCAAAGGCCATTCACACATATTCAAAGGATGACATATTCAATAACTACATGTTGAACCCAAAGAAATCGAAATTTGGTTAAGAAGTTCCCTTGGTAAAATTCGATAGCCTAACGACGTCAAATAAAATTTTACAAAGAAGGTTGATAAGAGAGATAAAGGGGATCTCTTCACTTGGACATAAAATTTACATAAATATGGATATATAATAACATATCCCAACATAACATTATGTGAATTAAAAGACATAACAAAAGAAGTTTTTTAAAAAAAAGTAGGGTGAAAGGTTCCCTTACCGACATCGGTATCTTTCGAGACATGCACCCCGTGAAAGAAGGACAATACAACATTGATGTAAATACTCAGAAATGAATGTAAATTAAAAAATGAGTAAAATAATGTGCAGCACATACACCACTCAAAGGAAATTGTGGAAAATGTAGCATAAATCTCACGGGAATAAATGTGAGTTGAAAAATCCCTTACGAAAACTCGGCAGCCTAACGGCGCCACTTAAGACTTCCAAAATGGAATGATGAGAGGAAATAGGTTCTCTCATCATATTAACATAAAGTTTACATAAATAGGAATATAAAAGAACACCCCCCAACATAACAAATAGGAGCATAAAATAAGTGACATAAAGGAGAGTACATAAAATGAAAGAGAGAGGTTAGATCTCTTATGAAAATTCGGTAGCCTAACGGCGCCAATCAAAACTTCCAAAATGGATTGACGTGAGAGAATAGGGTCTCTTATCATATGAACATAAAAATTATAGTAATATTAATATAAAATAATATCCCAATAACATGAAATATGAGCTTTAAAAGGAATGATATATAACAGTGTACTTAAAAAGAAAGAGAGGAGTAGGATCCTTTACCTCATGTACGACATGACTCGATCGTTCTTTAATCTCCTGAATAATAAAATATGGTCAATTTATAATGTCTTAAGGACCTCTTTTAAATATTATTATTCAGTTCATATCACATATTATAATGTTATAATAATTGGTTAATAAAGGGAGTTCGTATCAGACGTTTTTGTCGATGTTCAGTACATGAGTAAAAATAAAGCTTGTTGGAAAAGCATTTTCCATGTAGTTATAGGTACACCATCTCCAGAATAGTATTTAAGATTTAAATATCATATATATCCAGTATATATTCGTTTTATACTATTCCATAGCATTTGGAGATAATAAATTAAAAGCACCGTTCATGGAGACGGTAGGCCGTACATACGCATGAACGCTACTTTCATTTTTTTCCATATTAATGGAATTAAAACAAATTGAGAGATATATATATTATAATTCCAGAATTATACCCATAATTTATATGTAATATATTGCATATATATCAATTATATATATGTACTTATAATAGTACATAAAATTTGGAGATAAGAAATGAAATGTACCGTTCATGGATACGGTAAGTCGTACATACGCATTAACACTACTTTCATTTCTTTTTTTTGTATTCACCTGAATGAAATAAAAATGATATAAATTTATATTATAATTCCATTAAGATAACATATGTAATACCATTAGTTCCATCCTTTATACGTCCCACACATGGCATTAACGAATCAAATCACTTTGAGGGGGCGGTAGTCAGCACTTCCTAAAATGAAGATATCACGTTTACCCATAATGGAATCCATAAAGGTATTACATAAATGAAAAATTAAGAAACTTAAGGAAAACATAAACATATTATATATCATATATAAATATATTTACATCTTAATGGACACCTTTGATGGTGTTAATAGAATGATGAACAATCATCGTTTCGGGAGGCAGAAATTCGCCATCCACAGAAACAGTATGTTCATTAACCATTAGATGTAGGTGTGTTTATGTGTAACTAAAATCATTCTTTTAACAACATCCTATTATACATAAGACACTGTATTTGTTACAAAATAAATAAATAAAAATATTTTAGGGGGTTGGAGAAGCAAAATAAAACAAAAGGACTCAAGCGAAGACATTACCTTAAAATCAGGTAACTTCTTTAGATTTGAGCTCAAAGGATTCCTTGGAAATGATTCTTCCCAAATTGAGGCTTCAAGGAGTTAGAGAGGGATGTGGAGAGACAAAATTGGTAGGGGTTTTCCGAGCCAAAGGCTTTGGAAGTGTGGGTATGGTGGTAGAGGTGGGGGCCTTTTATAAGAGGAGGGGAGGGGCACTCTTGGAAAGGTATAAAATGTAACATTATTTTCGAATGATTTTCAGATTTTAAGGGTCCCACATTGATTTGTTTCGAGGATAAGGTGATAAGGGTTAGAAAGCCACCCATCCAATAGGTTTTTTACATGTGTAGGTCTTAGATTTTACATTACATTTCCATTTTATTTAAATCATTAAATAATGAGGTCATCGCTGCCTCATTATGATGTCATAAATAATTTAATTTATTTAATGTCTAAAAATTATTAAAAAAAATACTATGATGTAGAAAATCTTTTTAGCTTTCTGATTACTATTTATAGTCCAAATGATCATTTATGTAGACAAAATTAAAAATATTTTACATAGGTGATACATTCTTTGTTACTTTTAACATTCTTCAAAAATAAATAGATAAAAAATCACATTCTCACAAAAGTGATTGCATGGGGCCCCCAAGATTGGCACAAGGCATACCATGTTCGGCCATGAGACAACAAGTAGCCTTAGTAAACATGTTGTGGTCATTTTTTTTATTATGATATTATATTATTATCTTTAACTACCCGATTACTAATTAATCAAGATAAATAAAGATAATTACCGTCATTACTATTCATAATGTCCAAAAACAAACGAGTCTTAATTACATAATTTATAAATTTTGATTAAAAATATTTAATTCATTTTACCAAATTCCAAACACATAAATTGCAATAATTGATTTTAAAAAAACTTCCCGTTGCCAAAACAAATAGCGTGTTTTTTAGAAACAATATTTATGAAAAGTTTGTCACTTGTTTATGACCAATTTCAAAGTGAAATTAATTCCAATGACCATAATTGGATTAAATGTTAAAAACATATTTCAATTAAACTTTAAATCAAATTAAAAAGATAATATTACCATATAATTAAATTATATGAAAAAGCAGTTTTGATGTAAAATGCAGTATTTTTCGCTATTCATTGAAAAATGAACATTGTCAGAAAAATACCAAAAATTAACCCAAGATAAATTTCTAGGTCCCAATCATAAATAATATGTTTATTTTGAAAAATAGAGCTTATAAAATTGTCAAAAGTTTTTTTTAAAAATGGTTTTCCATCAAAAGGTAGTAAAACAGTCGTTTAAAAATACTAGTGTATTCAATGCTTAAGATTGGATTCATTTGTATTTTAAGCCTCTAATTTTTTTTGGATAAAAGTAAAAACATTTAACACATATATATAATCGTAATTTATTTGTTTATATTCATTCTCACCAATACAACGACTATGTGTTAACTACTATTTAAAATAATATTATTTTATTATTAGAGTGCAATGTAAGATTCCCAAGAAACTCATTTTTACGTGTTCGGTATGCCATTGAGCATAGCGTTCCATTTAAATTAATATTGACGTTTTTTCCAAAAATAGGGATAAATATAAAAATGTCATATTCTTTATTTACCTGGGGTGTTACATCCTTCCCCCCTTTTGTATATTGCGTCCTCACAATTAGGAAACTGGGCTTGGAAACATCATTGAAAATCCCACATCGTAACAAGAGTCGGTAAAACAATCACTTTAAAATAAAGAAAGATAAGTATAGAGGTCACCCGAGTTAATCCATACTAGGATTCCATGTAGGAAAACATGGACATGGAGGAGAAAACATAGGGTCATGTTCTGATGGAGAGTGATAGAAAACATGTTTAGGAGAACGTTAACCACAAGAAAATCACAAACTTGTGATGGGTTAAACGATATTCGATTTCCCTGTAGGAAAAGTTAATAGACTACATTTTTGTTTAAGTTAATTTTTATTGAGGAATTTATTCACAAGGAAAAATAATCACTTATCATGTTGACTTTCATCTTTTATTATATTCCTTACACAAACTCATATTTTTTTCAAAAGATTAGTATTTAGGAAGACTTGTTCATATTAAGAGTATTATAATCAACTTTTAGAGAATCACCTAATCCACAAAAGAGAACTATATACATCCCATGTCATTGGACTTTAACCAAAACCAAAACCAAAAAGGTTTGTACAAGATCAGATAATACCCATAAAGGTTAATCCTTTATAAAAAAATATTATTAATCTCTAAAATTTTTCAAACAATACACAAAGTTCAACAAAGATCATTCAATAAACAATTTGTACATAAAATTATTCAAAGTAAACCAAACTAATATTGAATCCCAAATATTTGAAGGATTTAAACACATAGTCTTCCAAGGTACAAATTAACTTTTATCTACAAATAACATCAGTTGCTCTTAAATTCTCATATTGAAAAGTAATTAACCTAATAAAATATCCTCCATGATAGGTAAGTCAGTTCCATAGATAACCCAAAATAAAATTACTCTTTATTCCTAAAATCATCTAACTAAAAAGAATTATTCAAACTAACCAGGGACTTCACGTAGTCCAGTGGTAGGCGATAAATACCAGTCGCACTTTGGTTGTGGTTTCGATTCCCGCATCTTTGTCCGACGAGACGGGTTGTCGCACGGTCTGTGTATTGTCCTTTTTGAAAAACTATATAACTCTTAAAACATTCCCCAACAACGAGATATAATCTTCAAAAATAAACTTAACATATTTTATCATCAAGATTATCTCATCCCTTTCATTTTCCATCATAACATATAATAACCCATAATTACCTCAAAAGTAAGGATCATATAAACCCTAATGGTTACCTTTATAATTATTAACTGAACTTCCACATCGATTGGCCATCTCATACATGATGCATTATAGAACATACCAAGGTTCAAGTGGTTGATCATGACTCCTTGATAGTTGGTTTAGAACAACCATGAGTTTCCTCATTGAATACCCTATTTCATATAGTCTCTTAATCAGAGAACCACCACAGTTTCCTTCAAACCAATTGTCACTTTGGTGCCTGCTAGATGTAGCCATTTACTAAAACCAAAAAGGTAAGTGTGAGTATATCAACAAAACCATCATGTTATAATGAGTATTATAACCACTATGATATACTTAATCATTCACTTTATCTAAAACTAAGACTCTTTCTGAAATCCTATCAATTATGGTACTGTAAATTATGCTTAGAGAATACCCTAACCTCTAAAGTTATCCAAACCGGCCTCTGATACCAACTATAAGTCCCCAGCCTTAAACATTACTTAATATAGAATTAAATGAATAATTCACATTGAGGATATTTTAAAGTTTAGATTTTTAGATAATTAGGACATAACTATTACATCTCAAAAGATTACAAAGTGGACACTTCCACTAAGTTTCCATAAAATAAAAACTCTAAATAAGAAACATGTCTAGTTCCATGTTTTAGATAGCATGACTTTCCCTTGATCCTTTCCTTGAACCTATTCCACATTAAGTCCTGTGAAAAACATTTCAAAAAAACATGGGGTGAGCATAAAAAGCTCTGTAAGGGATACACAAAGAATGAAAAATGTTAGTTATTCAAAACAACAAGTAAACCATGTATACTTTATCAAAGTAATGCTTTTCACCTTTTCGAAGTAGTAAAAACTCTTCACTGAATAAAAGATCATTACCTACCCTTCTATAACAAAAAGATTACAATAAAACCCATATAAAGATCACATAACATATATAGGTTACTTGGGACATAAACATACTTATGTGGAATAAACATAAGGTCTACTTTAACACATATAACTTAATGGAATAGCCATTCGGACAACTTTCATACATACATAATGGAATAGCCATACGGCTGACTTCCATACCCAATGCATTGGAGGATATAACGTAACCACCCATCCTGGTATTCACGGCACCACCTGTCATATGGATTATCATGTAACCACCCGTAAAATGTACAAGTACCATTATTACAAACAAAATATTGAAAATATAAACATTTCAATAACAACATTTCATTTTAAATCACAATAAGTAATTCCCAGATATTGAATTAATCAATCCATTTTCAAGAACCATTTAAAAGAGATTTTTGAATCAAAGTGTCCCGTACCAATTTGAAGATTTTAATGGAATTATAATTTTAAAACATAAATGTCCATATAAATAAATACTGAAAACAATTTTGAAAACATGGACATTAAAGACAAAGATTTCGAATAATACATATTTAAAACATTTAAAAAGATATTTTTGTTAAAGAGTTTTTAACAAAATGGGAGACTCTTGAATACAAAAAATTGTGGAATAACATTTAATCTGAAATTTATAATATCATGAGAATAAAGGGATTCATGATATAATATGTCAAAGGACAATATACACACCATATAAGAGAGAATTGGTGCATAACAACAATGAAGTCTCAAATGAAATGTAAAATGAGATGAAATCCATTATAAAGAAGGTATCGTTAAATTAAGGATAAATCAATCTCATAATTATGTGTGACAAATATAAATACACCCAATATAAGTGGATATTATGTGTAAAACAATAAAAGTTCATTCACACATATCCAAATGATGACATATTCAATAACTACATGTTGAACCCAAAGAAATCGAATTTGGGTTAAGAAGTTCCCTTCGTAAAATTCGACAGCCTAACGACGTCACATAGAATTTTACAAAAATGGTTGATGAGAGAGATAAACAGGATCTCATCACTTGGACATAAAATTTACATAAATAAGTATATATAAGAATGTATCCCAACATTATAGTATGTGAATTAAAAGACATAACAAAAGAAGTTTTTTTAAAAAAAAGAGGGTGAAATGTTCCTTTACCGACATGGGTATCTTTCGAGACATGCTCCCCGTGAAAGAAGGACAACACAACATTGATGTAAATAATCATTAATGAAAGTATATTACACAATGAGTAAAATAATGGGAAGTACATACAACACTAAAAGGAAATTGTGGAAAATGTAGCATAAATATAACGGGAATAAAAGTGAGTTGAAAAATCCCTTACGAAAACTCGGCAGCCTAACGGCGCCACTTAAGACTTACAAAATGGATTGATGAGAAAAAATAGGGTCTCTCATCATATTAACATAATGTTTACAGAAAGAGGAATATAAAAGAACATCCCCCAACATAACAAAGCGGAACTTAAAATAAGTGACATAAAGGAGAGTACTTAAAAAGAAAGAGAGAGGTTAGATCTCTTACGAAAATTCGGTAGCGTAACGGTGCAACTCAAAACTTCCAAAATGGATTGATGCGAGAGAATATGGTCTCCCATAATATGGACATAAAAATTACAGTAAGATTAATATAAAATAATATCCCAATAACAAGAACGATGAGCTTTAAACGGAATGACATAAAAGTGTGTACTTAAAAAGAAAGAGAGGAGTAGGATCCCTAACCTCGTGTCCGACATGACTCGATCGTTATTTAATCTCCTGAATAATAAAATTTGGTAAATTTATAATGGATTAAGGACCTCCTTTAAATATTATTATTCAGTTCATATTACATATTATAATGTTATAATAATTGGTTAATAAAGTGAGTTTTTATGAGACGTTTTTGTCGATGTTCAGTACATGAGTAAAAATTGAACTTGTTGGAAAAGAATTTTCCTTGTTGTTATAGGTACATCATCTCCAGAATAGTATTTATGTTTTAAATATCATATATATCCAGTATATATTCGTTTTATACTATTCCATAGCATTTGGAGATAAAAAATTAATTGCAATGTTCATTGATACGGTAGGCCGTATGCACGCATGAACGCTACTTTCATTTTTTTCCATATTAATGGAATTAAAACAAAATGAGAGATATATATATATATTATAATTCCAGAATGATACCCATAATTAAATGTAATATATTACATATATATCTATAATATATATGTACTTATAATAGTACATAACATTTGGAGATAAGAAATGAAATGTATCGTTCATGGTGACGGTAAGCCGTACATACACATGAATGCTACTTTCATTTTTTTTGTATTCAACTGAATGAAATAATATATATATAAAAGTATATTATAATTTCCGTAGGATAACATATGTAATACCATTAGTTCTATCCTTTATACATCCCACATATGGCATTAACGAATCAAATCACTTTGAGGGGGCAGTAGTCCGCACTTCCTAAAATGAAGATATCGCGTTTACCCATAATGGAATCCATAAAAGTATGCCATAAATGAAAAATAAATAAACATAAGGAAAACATAAAAATATTATATATCATATATAAATATAGTGACATTTTAATGGCCACCTTTGAAGGTGTTAAAATAATGTTGAACAATCATCGTTTTGGGAGGCAGAAATTCGCCATCCATGGAAATAGTATATTCTATAACCATTAGATGTAGGTGTGTGTAAGTGTAGATCTAATCCTTCATATAAAAACATCCTAGTATATATAAGATACTTTATTTGTTAAAAAATAAATGAATAAAATTATTTTTGGGGGTTGGAGAAGAAAAATAAAACAAAAGGACACAAGCGAAGACATTACCTTAAAATCGGGTAACATTATTTGATTTGAGATCAAAGGCTTCCTTGGAAATAATTCTGTACAAAGTGAGGCTTCAAGGAGTTAAAGAGGGATGTGGATAGACGAAATGGGCAGGGTTTTGCCGTGACAAAGGCTTTGGAAGTGTGGGTAAGGTGGTAGAGGTGGGGGCCTTTTATAAGAGGAGGGGAGGGCACTCTTGGAAAGGTATAAAATGTAACATTATTTTCAAATGAGTTACGGATTTTAATGGTCCTACATTAATGTGTTTCGAGGATAAAGTGATAAGGGTGATAAATGGACCCATCCAATAGGTTTTGGACATGTTTAGGTCTTAGATTTTACATTACCATTCCATTTTACTTTAATCGTTAAATAATGAGGTCATCGCTGCATCATTATGATGTCATAAATAATTTAATTTATTTAAAGTCTAAAAATTATAAAAAAAATACTATGATGTAGAAAACCATTTTATCTTTCCAATGAATATTTATAGTAAAAAATATCATTTATTTAGACAAAATTAAAAATATTTTACTTAGGTGATACATTCTTTGTTACATTTAACATTCATTAAAAATAAATAGATAAAAAGTAACTTTCTCACAAAAGGGATTCCATGGGGCCCCCAAGATTGGCACAATGCATCCCATGGTCGTCCATGAGACAACCCGTAGCCTTAGGAAACATGTTGTGGCCATTTTTTATTATTATGATATTATCTTATAATCTTTAACTACCCGATTACTCATTAATCAAGATAATTAATGATAATTACCGTTGTTACTATTCATAATGTCCAAAAACAAAAGAGTCTTAATTACATAATTTGGACCTTCTGATTCTGAATATGTAATCCATTTTACCAAATTAGAAACACATAAATAGCAATAATTAATTAAAAAAACATCATGTTGTCAAAACATATAGCGGGTTTTTTAGAAACAATATTTATGAAAAGTTTGGCACTTGTTTATGCCCAATTCCAAAGTAAAATTAATCCCAATGACCATCATCGGATTAAATGGTAAAAATGTATTCCAATTACAATTTAAAACAAATTTAAAAGATAATATAACCATATAATTAAATTATATGAAAAATCAATTTTGATGTAAAATACAGTATTTTTTACTATTCATTGAAAAATGATCATTGTTAGAAAAATACCAAAAATAAACTCAAGGTAAATTTCTATGTCCCAATCATAAATAATATGACTATTTTGAAAAATATATCTTATAAAATTGTGAAAAGTTTGATTTAAAAATGGTTCTACATCAAAAGGTAGTAAAACAATCTTTTAAAAATACTAGTGTATTCAATGCTTAAGATTGAATTCATTTGTATTTTAAGCCTCTAATTTTTTTTTGATAAAAGTAAAAACATTTAACACACACATATAATCGTAATTTCGTTATTTATATTCATTCTCGCCAATACAACGACTATGTGTTAACTACTATTTAAAATAATATTATTTTATTATTAGAGTGCAACGTAAGATTCCCATGAAACTCGTTGTTACGTGTTTGGTATTCCATCGAGCATAGTGTTCCATTTAAATTAATATTTAAATTTTTTCCACACATTGGGATAAATATAAAAATGTCATATTCTTTATTTACCTGGGGTGTTGCAGTAAATCCATTCACCCCCATAATAATAGGTATAATGGATACACTATCCTGGTTTTGGAGGATATGGTGAGTGATTTCATGTTAAATGTCGGTCAATGAATGGAGGATCACATTTCATAGGTAGAGTTCATTTACAACAAATAACAACACACTACTATCTACATGAATCATTTTGAGTCCCTATATGGGAGACCCTATATGTAACATTTCTAGTATATATAGATCTAAAAGACCTCTATTGTTGTTTAATAAATGGTTCAGCTGATGAAAATGAAAGTCTAGGTCATTCATGATAAGATGAGAATGACCTAGAGACAATATGAAATTTATATAGAATATCATCAAAGACAAATAGGGTTTGAGAAGGGAGTCCGTGTTTTCTTAAGAGTCTTCCTATGAGTATGATTCCAGAGGATCAGCTGAGCAGGAAAGCTATACTCTAGGTTCAATCGGTCATTCGAGATCTTTAAAAGGGTTTGTGTGGATACATACCATAATACCTACAGCATAGTAAAACCAGGTGGAAAAATTCTTCCAGGTGACATAGTTTTGAAAATATATAAATTACCATAAAAATGTTATTGATTTGGGAGAGAAGATAATTGAGGATTGATCCATATTTTTTGGATCATTTAGTATAGATTGAGGATCGACAAAAGAGGACCCTATGTGGATGGACCACCCTCTTTATTTTTGTGTCAGGGAAATACATGAACATGAAATAGAGTTCCTCTAAGAGGTAGAGAAAAGTGAGGGCTTAATATACCATGTTTTTTGTTTTAATTATTAGAGTCAAAAATACTAAAGAAGAGAATGAAGTAGAGAACTGATTCATCCCTAATATAGAATTGAAATATTTTTATTCATATTTGCATTTCTATGTTTCATGATGGAGTGTTATTATGATACATAGTGTGCCCCTGAATTATGTATATAAAATCTTAAAAAATATGTACATTGGGTGTACATTTTTTTTTGAAAAATATATAAACCTTGAAGTGGAATGTATATTTGAAATTTAAAACTACAGTAAGTCTAGAATGTGGTTTTTACCTTAGGCTCAACATAAAATGGGTTGGGACGAGGCATTAATACTCCTCTCTTGTTGTTGGTATACTATGTGAATTAATAATGTAAATAATAATTATTTCTTTCTTTTTCTAATTGAAAAATTATCTATAAGATTACTAATAGTGTGAATTACATATGGTTAGGCAAAAAAAACCCATGGATAATTAATGATCTCTCATTTTATTCTTCATTAATGAATCTCATCAGACGATGACGAATATACTAATTAGATCAGATAAGTATGAAACTAACACTGAAAATTATATTGATTGTTAGGGAGCACGATAATCATAAAAATTCAATAAAACATCTATGTAGGGAGTAGGAATTGGTGATTTGTGAAATTTGATTAAATTGATAGAGCATATCTATCATTGTTCATATTTTCGAACACATTTAGGTTAATTTCATATGTTGATTAATGAAATTTACTTATCATCAATCATGATCTAACCCAATATTTCTTTTATTTATCATTATCCAAAGAAAATTGTCAAAATATGATTAAACATTAATTTTCCTTTTATCCCTAGTTTGATTCAAATTATTTTGATGTTAGACCCAATAGTCTCGGTTCAATAGTATCATGTGGTCCCATGTATGATCAGACCCATAGAACCATGAAAGAATCACATGTGAGTCACAAATCCAAAAAAATAACATCATATCAATGATTTTTGTGAGGATATTATTTTTTTTTGTAAAATAAGAAACCAATTATATGAAATCATAATTATTCGAAAATAACAAAACTTGAAAAAAACCACATGACATAATGGTGGCTGATATCTAGTGATTGATTGTCAAAAATTGTGATTTAATTCTACATCCATTCTACGTGAATGGATTTAAGGTGGGATATGTGGTGAAATAGAGTGAAATGATCTAATTTGGAATGTGAATAAAAAATATGGAAGTTTGGAAAAAACCCGACTACACATCATCTATAAGGATCGTCACAGAGAGTGTATCCCCCTAATAATAGGAATTAAAGATTCATAAATATTGAATAATGACACAACAAGTATCCCTCCTACATGTTTTTTTATCCTTTTATTAGTTTGAAACCTAGTTTTATGAATCAAATGTGTGTTGATATATGTGGAAATTTATGTATTGGTACAGGACCGTGTGTCCACGTACACAAACACTGCAATGTAATTTGAGTGATACCCCATATGTGGAAATGTGCCAAATATAGTGTACATGGACATGTGGTACATACACCAACACATTTTCCTTTACACAAATACAACAAATAGGTTATAGGATTTCCCTCTTTGAGTAGAAACATCATCTACTACACTTACTTAACGTGTACTACTACATGGGATAAGAGAGATGTGTCGGCCAAGAAAAAAACCAGACATTGTAGAAGGGCCATATTTCATGTGGGACCCCCTACACATAATGTACCCCATGTCCTCATTTTTTGAAAATTCAATGTTCTATATCTCTTTTTATTGAAATATTTTGGCTCATGAGTATCCTACCATAAGATTATTCTATATAGAATGTGATGGTGCCCTCGATATTGATTTTAATGAATTGATGTGAAAATTTATGGGAATGATGCTTGTTGACGATAACCATGGAGATGATAGTGATCAAGAATGGTCACTAGTGGCTACTTAGTTATAACCTTCTATAGAGCTGGGTACTGGATTCCACAATCCTTAAAGTGAATCTGGCCGGTCATTATGGGAGTAATTCCTCTACAGCTACCTTCTAAGTAGAACCATTCTAATATGTATGGCGTGGGTCCTAGATGACTAGAGTGGGACCCCCTATTTCACTAGGGTGCGGGTTCTCAACATATAAGGGGAGCTGCCTACCAGGAAGGGAGTAAGTCCTCGATTTCCATAATGGAACCCCCTTGTCTCACAATAGTGTGGGTCCTCGACTTTAATAGTGGAACTCTGAATCATCATGGGTGTGTGTATCCTACCATTCAATGTAAACCCCCTACAAATATATGGTTCATTTCATCATGAAACAAGAGTGGAATCTCTCCAATATTCATGGACACTGGTCCTCAATAGTTATTAGGAGTGGATCCCCCTGTCATGGTATGGAAAGAGTCCTCTACTTAGATTTTGATTCCAATCAGCTATCTGACATAGTGATGATGAATGTCTTGATTTGGATAGTTACATTTGATAAAATCATAGAGATTAAAATCATCAATGTTTTAATACTGTAACTACCATCTACTCTTCGTCTTAGGATGTGTTTTAAGCTCAAGATCCCTTTACTCTCTAATTTTGAGACTCTTTTGATAGAGAATATATATATATATATATATTTGTAACCACACATTGGATTCAGTTTCTCCAATTCATGGATATGTGAAGACTTGAGGGCTATGTAAGATTATTTTTATGTTTAGATTCACCTAGTATGGTGAATCTACTCTTATTTTATAGATTGAAAAAGCTTGACAAGTATTTTATATAATAAAATTTATTATCCCACTGTTATTGGATGATCATATAGTTATTCTTATTTTGTGTTGAGATATCCTCATTGATTTTATATTTCATCTTTTATATATAATTACAATCGTATATCTACCAACACCTACTTCATATTATGGGGTTTCTAACATGGTATTTATATAATAAACCATGCATAATCATTACTCTCACATGTTGTGAGTTATGAAAATTATAGACAGGTCATTGATGCCATCAATGAATCTTATGGATATTGGGTTATATAGACCACATAGTATTTCATAGCTTGGGATTGTGATGTTGGTCACTATCTGTTTTATACCAATTATAATTAAATTAGGTTATGAACTCTCTCAATTTAGTCTTGTATTTTTCCCCTTTAATTTTTAATTTACACTATCATACTTTTTTATTATCTAGATGTTCATACATTCTTGGATTAATTTAATCAAATGTTGATTCCTTTAATCTTTCTGACTTCACTTTTTTGCCAATTCAATTGTTCGTTTCACTATAGGTATATAAAAAAGTTCACACTAAGTTATTTATCCAATATTAATTGGACTTCATCCCATTTGATGTGATTGTGGTTGGGGTAGTTATCATTTGACCCATGACATGGGTTGGGTTAAGAAAATAATTCGTGATCATCATTATTATGATTTAATTAATAAAATAGAAATTATTTTGTTCAACATATAATTCACAGTTTGTATAATATGACTTGTTTGCACAAATTTAATATATTCATTATAACCTCAAATTCAAATAATATGAATTTTTTATTCATTCATACTCTGTTTTTTACCTTGCATGCTAGAGTATTGATGTTTAAATATATGAATGTTACATTATACCCCATTATTCACATTGTGACTTCAAAATTTGATCTCTTGACCTACAAGCATGTTCATGAACATTCAAAATAATTATTTTTAAAACCGACATCGTAAAAGTTTTTAATAAATCAAACTATTGAAAAGATAAAATGAGAAGTATGATAGTCATCTAGAATAACTCAAACGTAATTTTCAATATATGTGAAAATAATTTTGATGTGATAAAATTTATATGGAAGGGGAATAAAAAATTATTGAAAAAGAGTGATAGAGAACATGGACGTTTTATATTATGAAATAGAATGTTTTATATTTGTATAGGGTTAAAAGACATTAATTTATCATTTATAAAATTTCCCAGGTAATTTTTTTCTTTCAATATACTCTTTCAAAATATGATGACGTATTTTTACTTTATTTAATTATAACATAATGAAATATAAATTTTTTTTTGAGAATATTTGTTTTCATTTAATAAATATCTCTGACTAACACATCATTTTGCTTCAAACTATTAATATGTAGAATGAATTTTTTTTCTTGAATAAATATAATGAACACATCATTATCCATAAATTTACTGAAGTATGAAAATATATTTCACCTATACCATGACACTATACCAAACCAATATAGTTTGAAAGAGGTATGATAATTTCAAATAATAATAAACCATCTAATGAATAAAAACTATATTAATATCCAAAATTTATTAAAAAATTCATAAATTTCTATATATATTATTTGAAAAAAATAATCATCCATATCATTTAGAAAAATATTAATGAGTAAATTGAAAACCAAGGAGAAAGATTATTTCACCACATTTAATTCTATGTTATATTTAATATTTATATCCATGTATCATCAATTAGTAATAGTGTATCATAAATTTTTTTTAATTCTCCTAATCCAATAATCCGTAATAAATTATATTTATAAATAAAAATAATTTCCATAATTTCACTCTAAAATAATATATTCCTCCACATTAAAATTAATCAATTTACTAATTAAATAAAAAATATAATATTTTTTCGTTTTTCTAAAATGTCCACTATTTTATCATGATTATTTACCAAAATAATATTAATCACCCAATAAAATTTCATTACCATTGTTATCTATATGATTGAACATATGTGGAAAATTTTTGATAATACAATGTTTCAAAAAATTAAGATATCATATAAATTTTAATGGTTTGAAAAAAAATTATACTTATTTCAACCAAATGTAAATTAATTTATCGTCAGATAAGCTTTCATATAGGATAATGATTTTATCTACATATATCTCAAACATTAATCAAATCTCAATCAATATATGCACAAAATTATCATCATTTAACTATGGTAGATTTCAAATGTATCGATTTCATTATAAAATATTTTTCCAATTATATAAAACCTAACCTTGTATTGAATAATACTACGTAATTTCATTTAGCTCATAAATGTTTTAAAATTTCATGATACAGGAAACAAAAATAACTATAGCCATATCAAAATGATTATAGAATACTAAAATAATAATATTCATAACAATTAAGTCATGATTTTTAATCATTTAATGCTTGTACATACAATCATAATTTACATTTCTAGTGAGAAATGTTATTTTCATAATGCATGTAGCCTTCATCTTCATATGATTTTACCCATACCATAGGTAAATATTTTAATAATAGTTCCCTCCCATGTGTAGTTAATACTTTATTTTATGACCCAACATCTATATAATTATTTGAAATGTATTTCACTGCACCCATAATATTATTTTCTTGCTAAATCCCATTATTAATTACGATATTTAAGAACTCATAATCATAAATAACCATCGCACTATATTTAATATATATTATTCCATGTTTAAAGAAATTGTCTAAATCATTACGATTAGTAATTTTTTGTAATCACAATCGATATGCTATGACATAGCACATAGTTAAAACATTACATATGTTGACAAACATTCATTGAAAGGACATTTACTGCACTTGGATTATGTTTGGTACTTACATATACAATTATTGTTCAACTGATTTTTTTTCGGTTACATTGACCATTTCTAACACATTTTTTTCGTTATTTAAAAAATATTTGGGAAAAATAATTTTTACTTTATCATATAAAACTAATTTTTCATGTATTTTAAATTCATATGTAGACAATGGTATTTATTAACATGGTTGAAATTTGGATGAAAATATAAAAATTTTCTAATCATATTCATAAATAAAATATGGAACACGCACAACCTATATTGTGATGTTATGTTCATATTGGTAAATATAATATTTATATTTTCGTCTGAATTCCAAAAAATGATTCCCCATCTTGATCTGAAAAATAATATGTAAAATTTATCCACATAAATATTCCTAAATATATCAATATTCATAGAATCAAAAAAAAATATCTATTTTGTATTCTTATTTAAATACAATAATTTATAAGACATCAATTCCATAAGATAAATTGAATGAGTTTACTTTTTTTGATATGAACATCCCATGATAGAAAATACAATTTTTGTTGATTAATCCACAACTCTATAACCACTATGTCAGAAGATCCACTAAAAGGAAGATGGATTGGCCCAATAAATTGTTCCACTATTAATATGTCCCTTTTTCCTGGATCTGTGTTCTCTTGGGAAATGATTCAACCACATTTTATAGATTGAATCAACATTCTCAACACAACAAAATAATTTCCATACACTATTTGATCCATTCAAAAATTCTAATTTAGAACGATATTCTCATCTTGATTCCATAGTATTATAAATTACATATTTACTATAAAAATCATTCATAAACAATATAATATAAAAGAAGAAACATTTTAATATAAAAATTCAATTTTATTTCATTTTTAACATTAAATAAAATTATTTAATGGTATTCTATTTTAATTTTCTCAAACACTAATGTTTTCTAATAAATATTATGATATGAACTATGAAGAACCATACTTCAACATTAAAAAATATTGGTTCTTTCCTATATAATTTTGATACTTTCATTCCCAATGAACATTGAGGTTTAGTGTTAAATATAATTAGGTAAGAATTTTTATATTAAAAAACATATATTTTAATATGGACACATATACTCATTATCCAATTTTCCCCATAATATATAATCATTATAATTAATCCTGATGAATTTAAAATAATACTCATAAAATTTAATATGCATTATTATTTTCCTTTTACCATCCATAAAATAAAATTTGAAAAACAATTAATTCGTTGGATTAAAAAAAGTCTCCATAATAGAAATAATATAATGATAGAAACTATAAGAAAATAAATTATAATAGCATTTTCCTTAAAAAAAGTATAATTTTTAAACGTAATAGAAGAAAATATCCAAAGAAATTATATTTTCAATCTATAAAATTTCATAAATATTATGATTACAAAAATTCACCTAAAAATTATCTTATAAGGGTTTGATGAAAATTTAAAAAATACAAGAAAAATTTATCACTAATGTATTCTTTTCACTCCTTGATATGTAATTACTTTCATTTTTTAATTGGGATTAACCATCCAACCATCTCATTAAAGCTATTCATGATTTAATTTTGAATATTTTCATAGTCTAATAGTAATTTCTACTCATGGATTATCCATATCATATAATATTGGGGAAAAATCACTCACAACATTGAAACAATACCCATTGCATTAGGTAGCTATAATGGGGTACACCGAACATATTAGTTGTATCGAGATTAGATATGAGATATAAAGGGGATAAACCCTTCTAATAAGATTTAATATTCTACCATGATTCTCATATAGAATTATCCATTATCATGTAATCATAAAAAAATATTCTTCCACTATTTCTTCACAAACCAATAAAAATATTATAACACATATGTTAAAATCATTCAGTTATTAAAAGACATTTTCAATAGAAAAATACCCAAAAAAGAGATATATAGTTTTAATTTTAAGAAAATTTGTTATATTTTATAAGAATAAAAAAATAACATTAATATATGTCATTTTATATTCAAAATGAATCTAAAATCAAATATGGAACATTTCATGAGTAAAATAATATTTCATTTTCATAAAAATCATTTTATAAAACAAAACCACTATGAAGTAAAATATTTATTATGAAAATAATCATGTAAATTATTAAAGTGTTATTCAATGAATATATAATTGATGAAGATAGAAATTGATTAAAATGACATATAATTTAATGAAAATTCCTTTCATACTTTTGAATAATATCATAGAATGTACATCGTTTATAAAATGAAAACAAATTTTTTTTAAACGTTTTATAAAAATTATTCTTTCAGGCAAATGAAATTTAAAAAGAATAGTTGAACAAAAAAATTAATATATTTATACAACATATAATTAATAAGAAAATAGAGTTTGAATGTAATTTTTGAGTAATCCATATTAAATTAAATTCTATTTCCATTTTTCGTACTTATCATGTAAATTATTTATCTTCCATAATAATAAAAAAATGTTTTTTATTTTTATTCATAAGATATTTTATAGGATTATTTTTCATTTCTTATAAATTAATATTGTTCTATCTCAAATAATTTTATCATTTATTTCCACATATGATATTATGTTGTTATATAGTATGTAAGTCCAAAAATAGACAGATATGTTGAATATGGTCAAAGAGTTCTTTACTACACCATATATAGAATGATAATCCTGAAATTATAATCATTTTTATTAATTAATTTAAATTTTAAATAAAACATGAAAAGTCCCAGAATATCTATGTTGTTTATTTTTATATATGGGAATTTTACGAGTTCTCAAAAATTATAAGCGCGTGATTCCATGGCCCGGAGTGGCCGGAATGAATTTCTGAACTTCATTTCATGTACATTCAGTAATTGTGCGAGCGGGGTTTTATAATTGTTGAACCGGTGCTCAAAATTGAAATCTGAGGGCACTGTTGAACTCATAGTTCCTATAATCGCTTAAGGAGATCTTTACCTCAACCACATTAGGTAGAGGGTGGAAGTTAGTTTTTCACTTATTCGTGAAAGAATAAAATGAAATAAAATGGTGTAACCCCTTATTTTTATTTTTCATTTAAACCTCCCATGAGAGGTTATGGTGGTGGGGACCACCGGAGGCTAAAACCCCTTGAACTCCCTCTTTAGCGTGGGGATGCCTCTTAAATATCCCCCATAATAATGGTGCCTCCACTTTTAATTTATTATGTAAACCACTGTAATTAATTAATCAAATTTGAAATTATTCGAGCAACTAAAATTGGGGAAACACAAAAGTTGGCTAATTTGATTTTGGGGGAAATATTTGGAAAATAGGAGAGCTATTAGGATTACTTACTCCAACGAAGAACTTCTTCCATGAGGAACGCTTATCCAAATAAGAACGCTGACACACGACTTTGTCGTCTTCCTTAGGAAATCCCCCAACATGGGAAGTCTCCAATCAACGAATGTCTTTAACTCTTCAACTTAAATGAATCAGATGAACGAGGTAGTGTGGTTGTTTGAAATTTTGTACTTTTTTCATTCTTGGAGACTCTTCGTAATTCCAAGAGATATTATAGCCGCATTCTACCACTTTAATGTGGAGAGTGCATGACAAGAAAACATGGCCCGTCCTCTCTGTAATTCTTGTGATGATTTGTGGTGTTCTTCACGATAGAGGAATTCAGCAACCAACCACTAAGGGCCATGAAAATGGAGGTCGAAATACACACCATCCATGGTATAGGTAGCGATGCAATGAAGCCTCCCTTCCCCCCTACCCCAAGGCCTCCGCCGTCCACGTCCCCCGCTGCCCCGTGGCCTCTGTCGTCTGCAGCTTCACGCACTGCCCCGCTGTTGTCTGTTCCACCCCACGACCTTGCGCCCTCGTAGTACCCCCCACATCCAAGCCTCCCCGCTTCCTAGCGGAAACCTTGCGTCCAAGCCGGTCGTGCCCTCGTGGAACCCCCCCCCCCCCCCGGCCGAGCCGCCACGCTCCCTCGTGGCACCCATGTGGCCTTGCGGCCACCCACGGCCCACCACGCCCCCTTGCGGACCTCACGACCTGTCAGACTGAACACAGCGAGCAAGGCCGGACCTAGAGGGTTAGTCTAGGTCCACCTGAATTGGGTTTACCAAGTTCAGGTCAGACCAGGTTGGCCCAACAATGTCGGACCGGACGCGGACTAGGTGCGCGACTATATTTTACATGGGCCATAACATTGGCACCAGACGTCCGTCTGATGATACGCCAGCGGAACTGGGAACCTTGGAGTGAGATAGTTCCTTTGAGTATACCCCAAATGAAATTTGTATTAATATGGGGTACAGTTATGATGGATCGAGCACGAATCAAACTAGGCCCTCGGGACTAAAAGGCTAATATCTCACAGACCGGGCGTCCGATTGACGCACCATCTGTTGCGTTGAGACCCCTATGATGTGGTGGTACATTGAGATACATCATCATGGGAATTGGTGGAAGTTAAATTATTCTATATTGGCTTGTGTAATGAACCCTCCCAGATACAAGCGAGCATTGTGTGGGAACCTAGTAGTTGGCTGTGACGTGATGAATAAATAGTGATCATGTGTGGGTTAGCACCAGGCGATCCTATGTGGGTTAGCACCTTACTATACTATATGGTTCAGCACTGAGCTATCATGTGTGTGTAAATGCCTAGTGATCTTTTGTGGTTAATCACTGAGCAATCATGTGTCGGTACATAGAAAATACTGGTGGATGTAGAGTGATGAGGAGGAGATCTGTACTTACCTTTCTGGTACGAACCTCAGTAGAAGACCCAATACTCATCTTTCTCTTTCTTTAGTTGTATTGTATTTCATTTGAAATTGTACTTTCTATTTGGTCCTATATTATAGCCCCTTTTACATACTGCACTCACTATGTTTACTATTTAGTTTACTTGAGTTCATATCATTATTTGTGCTTGGCTGTGTGTGTAACAGGTTATAAAGGCAATGCCTTCTTGGTTTTAGGGAATATTCCTTAGTGCTTATCGCAAGCCCCTGGCCTATGGAAGGAAGGCATGAGATAGTCATGAAAGGGGCCCCGGGGGACAGGTGCTGACCTAACACTTTAATACAATTATAAAAAATGAACAATGTGTCAATCATTGGGATGGTGGGTCATAGATACACATGATTAATATTTTCATTTTTTATGATTATTATAAACAGAAAAAATATCTTACATTATCATTCCAAATTGACAATGATATTTTAATGTCATAATAATTATTTTAACATATATATATATACGATGTAGTGTGGGGATGAAAAAGGAAGAAAATAGCTTTGTATAGGTGGTAGTTCCCACATAAGTGGGGACACCTTTGACATTTTTTTGTACATAATTGATAAAAAATACGTGTTCTGTTGTATTTAAAGAATTATTACTAATTAATTAATTATATATGTATAAAAATATATAATAAAAAATAATTAAAAATAGTATTTATGTATAGTGGTGGAATGTGAATTACATCAATTCAAGAGGCAATAGTCCACCGTACAAATAAATGATGGTTTTGTTTCCCATTTGAATGAAGGTATGACAAATATAGGTAGTGAAATTAATATGAAAATATATTATTATATAAATACTAATGGGGTTTTTATATATTCATGATTAAAAAATATTTGAAAGAGGTAAAAGAAAAAATAAAACTAAATCATGAGGTAAAAAATAAACCCCTTCATTAGCATGGCTGCATTTATTAGCACCTTCGGCCCTCAATGGTTGGAGTTATGCCTAAAAAAGCCCTCTATAAATACATGAAGTATTCAATAAAAATACATGAATAATGAATTCTCTATAATTTTTTTTATATGTGTTATTTATTTAGAATAAGAGGTACCCATTTATGAACAGGGGAGGGGAACTCTTGGAATTTTTTCAAAATAATAAATTAATATAATTCCAAATTCAATTAAAAATTCATAAAACATAATTTCTATAGAATATATGAATAATATTTTATGAAATAAGTTAATTAAAATTAGATGTGGTTTTACTATTTTTAGTTTTTTATTTTGGTTTTAACCATTCATTAACATATTGGAAGCATACCATGACAATATGGTTTTTAACACGTTACTAGTACCAATCATTACAATAAATGAAAAAAATATTGTCAATGGATCATGGTTTGTATTATAGTAAATATACTTTTTACCTTCCTGAATATAATTATTTTTTCTTTATATATATTTTTAAATAAAATAATAATTATAATTAAATATCGTTAATGTCAATTATTAGAACTACTCAACATACAGACTACTATAATATCAGAGAAATACATATATTTCAAAAATAATATTTTAAAACATTTCCATAATATAATGGTGATCTAGATAAACCACGTATCACATTAATTATCAATAATGATATTAGTTTTAATTTTTATAATATCAAATATTTGATATTTCAATAAAATAAATGTCTACCATGTCGACATTGTGTATGAATAGAAGATAAGTATATCGTCACTAAATTTTATTGAATAATACCCATTATAAAAAACTGAATATTTAAATAGACAATTTAAATTTTTTCATATCCTCCAGTAATTTATATGATATAATTAATATTTCCAATAATTAAAAAAGTGAAACATTTTTTACCCTTCATTAAATAAAATATTATTATCATCATAATAATTTCCAATTAGAAAATAATTACATATAACAAATTCATAGATTAATATTGATTAAATATACCAATCAAATAAAATTTCAGACAGTTTTCTAATCGTTTTACAGTTCATACCATTTTATGTTATAAAATAATTTCCCAAATGATAGTAAATTGTGAAAATAATTATTAAGATAACTATTTAATTTGGTAAAAAATAAAATGGGATTTTATATATTAATTTACCACTGATTAAAAATATGGAATCCATTTAAAAAAAACATAATTGGTGATATTTAATTTAATATTTATTCTGAAAATGTTATGAAAATAATTTATCAAAAGACATCATTTTAAAATATAAAATGTTTCTATAATAATATCAAGAATAAAATACATTTTAAATATTAATGGTATTCATCTAAATAAAATGTACATAAAACTAATTTAAGTTAAATAATGAAAGAATTTTACATTAAAATTTAAAAAACATATAATATATATATAAATAAAAAAATCAATGATTTTCACCGTTTAATGAAAAAAATTATCTGAAACCATTCAATTATTTATAATAAATTACTTTTATGATTTATTTAATGATTTTAATTTCTTTATCAACTAATTTTTATAAAATTTGATGAATGTAATTTTAATTATAACTCAAAAAAATTATGAAACCCTATTTGTGATGAGAAAATATTTTTTATGAATACAATGAATCTTCAAAAATTGAAAATACTATTTCAATACATGAATTCATAAAATATAACATATATATAACCTTATAAATTTATTAATTTGGTTAATATTATATATTCCTTCCAATTTAATAGTTAGTTTATAACTGTGAAATTATAATAACAGTAACAGATTGTTCCTTTATATTTGGTGTAGTCTATCATGGATGACATAAAATTTATTTTCATAATCTCAGCTAACTATAGATATAATGATGTTTTCAATGTTTGAATATGATGTAAATTTAATTTCTACCATAATACCTAAAAATAAATTCCAAAACTAAACCATCACTCGAGCATAGGTGTGTACTACCATCTCTACAAAACTTTGTTCATCATTTTCCATTTCTATTATAAAAGTAAAATAATAGTTAAAAAATTAATAAATTGATTTGAATTATTTTGGATATTTATGAATATTAAAATGTTAATTAAAATTTTCCAATATATTTTTATATTTATTGAAATGTAAAAATAGTGATCATGTGTATGTATGTCATAATTTCTCCATGAATGATGTAATTCATTTATCAATCACAAAATATTATTGATTATTCTATATATATAATAAGGATATGTATGAAAACTATATCAGAATTATATTTTGGATATTACTGACTCAGGATATAATATCAATTATTAAAACTAAAGAACCTAAATTATATGGATGAAATGAAAAACGACGTGATTTAAAAACATTGAATGGTATTGTATAAGAAATGCCAAATTGAGCATAAAAATTCATGAAATATTCTTTTTTAGTTAGAACATTGTAACATATCTTTTGAATAACATCGTATCAAAATTATTAAATTTATTATGAAATTTAAATTTAAAGGAAGTTCTTAATATAAATTTATTGATAATTTTGAAGGAATTTTTTAAATTTTTTCTTATTCATTTTATTTTATGATTTATAAATATGTTATATTCAATATTTTTTGTGAAAAAAATTATACAAAATTTCATTGAATTTAATAAAATGTATTCAGTAACAAAAAAATTATATTTATTGAAATCATTATATCATGATTTTATTTGGGGGAATTATTTATTATTAAATGATTAACTTTCTTTTGAATGTTGAAAACTAATGGATTTTAATGAAACCATTACTCATTCAAACATATAAAATTTAATACAATTTTCATAATTTTTTTTCAATTATAATTTAGTTTAATTTTTTATAGAGTATCCAACTATGTTCAAAAGAATCAATTTTAGGATTTATTCTCTAAAGAATGTTATCTTTTACATTAAAAGAATTTTCCAAAAATATTTTTTTACTCCATTTTACACATTTATATGAAATTTTAATTTATACAAATTATAAGAATATAATTCAATGAAATGAGGTTTATTTTTAGTTTTCAAAATGTATAATTTATAATAGGATTCATTTTTTACATATTTCAGATGAATTTTTATTTTGGGATCATAGTAAAAAATTGTATTTTTTAGAAATATAATATAAATTATTATATTAATAAAAATAAGGATGTGAAATTTATTAAAACCAATGTAATTAGAATAATATTATAAAATTTTATAGAAATCATAAAAAATAATATTCATAAAACTATATAACCAATAATATATTCCACAATAACTATTATATTAGTTTTTAGAGTAGACATATAACTTCTGTATTGAACTAAAAGGGATATTTGGTACATATAATATCACGAACCCCTCTCCACAAGGTGTACCTCTACATGGACCACAATTTTAGAAGAGAGATAATAACCCACTATGTCCTGCCTCCATTTGGCCCCAGGTAGGATACTAGCTCTGAGGGAATAGTAAACACCCCCAAGAAATGAATTGACCTCTAAGTGAACACAAGAGAAAAAGAGTGACAAGAAAGACACCAACCAACTCCAAATGAGACAAAAATGTAAAAGAAATCCAAAGTACCCATATGTAATTTCATTCAATACTACTACAACTGAAATGGGAAAAACTAAAAATACCCCATAGAATGTAAAAACATCAGTAACCTTGAAGTCCAAACTTCTTCTACAACCCTAAGCTAGTAAAAACCAGCCTGATATCCAACCTACTCTATATGACTTGAAAAAATGTTTATATAGATATAGGCTGAGTATAAATGTATACTCAGTAGTAACCTTCCTGAAGCCCCTCTATTAAAAGTAATGAATGTATGCAAAAGAACAATGAAAAACAAGTGAAACTAACATGTAACCAAAATAGGAATACAATGTCCCCAGCCTCACTATGGATACTCTAACCATGTATCTCATATAATATTATATAATATAATATTGAATATCAATGGTACATCTCTACCACATCCCCAATAAATTTCCAATTTTCCCTACTGTCACACATCCTATGAATCACTCTCCGAAAAGGATTGCCTGAAGAGAGTTGGGAGAAGGACAAAAAATCCACCCCATGCAAACAAACTACCATGTCCACACTTGAAAAGTAATGAGGTACTTTCTGAGATCCACAAGAGCTCGCATGACATGTATCATACCTTAGGCAATATTCCTCAAGCCATTACGGACGAAACACCGTGTAAGGATACTCAATCCATCACCGCCAATACATATTACAACTATTGTAGTCCATAGTAAAAATAGCCAAAAATATATATGTGGGTGAATAACCACAATCCATTACATCCCTCTACAAATATATATGGGTAAAACTAACAATTTTTCCTACATGCACATGTTACTACCATGATAAGAGTGCGGGGATAATAGGGGTAGTCATGCATCCAGCTTCCAACCAGAATGTAGGGGATAACACCCCTGGGGCACATAATCCTTGGGATGTGAGTTTCCCTAACTAATCGGGTGGAGTAGCATATAGAAACGCAAAAAAGTACAGAATATACTATATCTCACAACCAAACATTGGTAATAACCTAGTTTTAGAGTCTACTACAGCTAATGTCTCTTGGACTCCTGAATTCTACTTCTATGACTAGGTATCCTTCAACCACACATCCATTTAAATGTCATTATTACATTAATTAATTCCATTTTATCAATTTCACTTTACATTAATTAATTATTTTATCATTAATTAACTGGTAATAATTTCAACCTTTTATTTCTATAGCATCACACTAAATGTCCAATGGTTCTTCAAATTGCATTCTCCGCATTGCATCCTCCAAAACTCCAACCCTATGGGTTAACATCATTTATTCAGTCATTTATTAACAATATAATTACATTCCCATATTCAAATGATATTTCGAAAAATATTCTAAGATAGTGAACACTTGGGGGATCAACTTGGTGAGTAGATTAAATACTCGTCGGGTCATTGTGCCCTATAGAATGAGAATAGACCCATCCTTTATTATGAAGCTAAACACTAAAATAATGTGGAATACCACATGTTTATTCATAAATTTTGGAAGGAGGGTATGCAATCCAGCCATATTGAGTAGTGGGGAATGTCAGGATGATAAAAAAACATGAAACTACAAGCATAAAAACATTATCATCCATCCCATTCCATCATCTCAGTTGTCCTCCCCGACACCCACATGCATAAAATGATGCATCTCTCCACTGCAGGCAAATATTGTTGCCACAACTAATAGGCTTCCCTACCCCACATATCACAACAACTTTCTAAGATAAAATAAAACCACAAGCAGTAGGAAAACAAATATCATATCATTTGGTTTCTTTTCCCTTAAACAAGAAAGATGGTAACTTATAACCCTATAAGGGATTATCTTTTATCAAAAAACCAGTTCTTTAATCCATATTTAATTAACTACTTTATTATTTGTAGGTTCCAGGTTCTGGAAACCTAAATATTTTTCTATCACAAATCGATTAAACATGCTTGCTGCATCAATTTGATGAACATCAATTTACAAAAAGAATAAACAGATTTATTTACATACAACTCTATCTTTGATAAATAATATACATATAATCCCATTTTGTGTTCATTACCAATTTACATCATGAACGAAAATCTAAACAAAGAATGAATATGTATCACCCTATCTAGAAAAAAAGAGGCAATAATATATGATCGATATAAATTTATTTCTCGGATTCAAATATTTATTTGGTCAATTCTATTGTGATCAAGTAGGTTAGAACATGCTAACACTACTGTTTCACAAAAAAATATTATTGAATTAATCAATCCCCTACCTCAAAATGTTGTTGATGCTCTTTATACAAGAACAATCCACACAAAAGATCATGATCTCTTCCCCCTTGACAATTGTATCCACCTGAGGATGTCGCGGTACGATCACACAATCCGTAATCCATGATAAAACCAATAGAATATTTGAGACAACATACTATTACATGGAAAGGAGAATCAAGAGAAGATGAACCTAAAAGATCGACTATAAAACCTGAATTATATCGAATGAAGGAACGACCTTTTCTACATGCACCATAACTAGGGTTAAGCATCTATCACGAAGAAACATCAAGGGGAAATGATCCAAGGAATAAGGTTCTATCACACCTCTAATATGATAAGAAGGAATGGTTCTAGTGTCTCGCATAAGGTATAAATATGGAGGAAGATATCTTGTCCCATTAGAATATTTACAGAGTTGGGGTTTAAGATACATTGAATTTTCTATTAAAAGATGATCGCATTAAAATCCATGTTTTGAACATGTCATGAAATCCCAGGCCATAAGAAAATTAATATCGGAGTTATGGCCTTTAAATCGGCCTTAATGTCCTCAAAATGAGGCTTTAAATGCATTTTACGTCAATGAAAAAGTTAAAGGAGAAAACTAAATGATGATGGAAACCCTGTTCATGATCATGGAAACACTATAAAATAAATGACTCACCGATCCTGAAAACACTAAACATGAAATGAATCGACGATCCTAGACTAACTGATCCTAGAAACACTATTCACAGAATAACTCACTGATCTAGAACTAAATGATCCTAGAAAAATTTTGCAGGGAATGAATCACTGATCCTGGACACACTGATCCAGGAAAAATTGTTCACACAAGGACTCACTGATCCTGGAGTCACCGATCCTAGAAACACTATTCATAGAATGACTCACTAATCATTGACTCAACGATCCTAGAAACACTATTCACAGAATGACTCGCTGATATTGGACTCACCGATCATGGAAACACTATTGACATAATGACTCACAGATTCTAATGGTACTGTTAACAGAATGACTCACCGATATCGATTGTACTGTTCTCATGGGTCTCACTGATGGAACTGTTCACATGGGTCTCACTGATGGAACTGTTTGCATCGGTCTCACCGATGTAAGTTTTTGTATAGGTCTCACAGATGGGACTATTCTCATAGGATTCACTTATATTACTATTCGTAGAAATGGAAATTTGAAATAGTTTTGGTGAAAAGTCATGTTGACCACCTAAACACCTAAAACACTAGATTATCCCAGATGAATAGACCAGAGCAGTCCGGACCATTACATCAGATACCTCTCAAAACATTATCTTCCTCGAGAATTCAAAACCCACATAAAGAAAAATAAAACTAGTGACTAAACAACCACCCATCGAGATTTATCTCATAATAGATTATTCGATAGAAAAACTAATGAAATCCATGTCATATACACGAAATTTCTACACCCACAAAGAAATCTATTTTTTAACATGAAAAAAGTTAAACATCAAACAAATCAGGGTATTGAGTGCATATTTGTGACTCAGGTTCCCAGTTACTCAACTCCATGACGTTATGTCTCCAAAATATAAGAACCATGGGGATAGAATGCCCGCAAAACACTATCTCCTTAAGGCCATGGATCTCTACTATTCTCTCCTCCAAGTTTGCATCATCGTCAACATCGATATCTCTCTAATTGATGACATGTGAGTCATCATGACGATAATGAAGGAGTTGTTTTACATAGAAAAAATCATGTATCTGGCTCATCTATAGGGTAAGAGCTACTCTATATGCCATGGATCCAACATGATGCAACAACTCAAAAAGTCCAACAAACCGGGGAGAAGTATTACTCCTACGAACCAACATTCACATCCTATGAAGGGGAGCCAAATTCAGAAACATGTGACCCCAATATCAAACTCCAAAGGTTTCCTCCTTTGATTGGAATACGATTTCTGATGATCCTATGACTTATTTATTCTCTCATGAATCACCTAAACCATATCTGTTGTATTTTAAACTAGTTCTGTTCCAAAAATTACTGATTCTTTGACTCCAGTACCACACAATGGAGAACGGAATAGTATCCCATACCCGACTTTAAATGGAACCATAATGATGGTTGACTGAAAACTATTTGTGTAAGCTAACACTACAATGGGTAAGTGCCTCATCCATGAACCATCAAAATACATGAGACAATAGCGAAACATGTCTTCATGAGTCTGAATAGTCTGATATATCTGCCCGTCCATCAGTGGATGAAAAGTAGTGCTAAGGTATAGTTATGAACATAAATTATTCTGGTGACCTCACCACACCCTAGTGGTAAAACGAGGATATCGATTGGAAATTACTGTCCTTAGTACTCCATGGAGTTTAACTACCTCATATAGATACATTCTTGAAAAAATTACACAGAGATCTACTCCTTGATTTCTATAATGTGGTTTGGTTTCATCAAAAAGTCCACTACCCCCTAAATAACATCATGTCATTTCAGAGCTCTTGGTAAACTAGTATCAAATTACATTGAGGTGTACTCCCACATTCACTGAGGAACATCTAACAGATGAAGAAGACCACCAAAAATATGGTGTTTGGCCTTCACCGTGTGTAAGAACAAACATCGAGACAGAAACTCTATAACACCCCGCTTTAGCCTAGTCCATCAAAAAATGACTACTCAAGGATCGATACATGTTTTTCATTCTAGGATTTCCCACTAATTGAGAAATATTGAACTCTATGAGAAAAATCTCAGGGATCACCAATGGAAAAAATAGCCTTTCAAGATACAATACTCAGAGTTTTTCATCCTCAGACCAAACGTGAGGTGCCTCACCACAAACAACTCGATATCATTTGCACTCCACCTCATGAAACCCCATCTGGGATTCTGCCACCTACCGCAACAGAGATGGATTGATCGTCAAATTAAGAAGAAATCTTCTTCACCTAACATAAACCATATCGAGATGTTATGAAATTAATTTTTCCATAACTCTCTAAGAATCACCAATTTCACACACTACATCACAATGTGACATCCCGCTCAGTAAATCAACTACATCATTCCCCTTTCTAGGGGTATATGATATTTTAAAGTCATATTATTGTATAAACTACATCCACTGACATTGTCACAAGTTTATGTTACGATGTGAGAAAACATACCTCAGGCTCATATTATAAGTGAAAACCACAATGTGCTCTCTAATGAGGTAATGTCTACACATGTTCAGAGAAAAAAACGTGGATGACAACTCCAGATCATGGGTGGAATAGTTACTTTCATGGGGACAGAAGTTCCAAGACCCATAAAAACGGATTTATGCTACATCATAACACATCTTAACTCCAGATGTGAAGCATTGCAAAAAGAATGAAACTGAACTCCCATCGCTTGATGACCTAGAACTGAAACATTTACCAACTACTATTTTTGATACTCAAAAGCTTTCTAACATTCGTCAGTCCACACGAACGCCTAATACTTCCTAGTCAATGCTCCTAGAGGAGTCTCTTGTCAAGAAAAATCATCCACAAACCTCTTTTAGTAGCCTACAAGTGCAAGGAAACTTCACACTTATTCCACTATATTAGGAGTTGTCCAAGAAGCAATTGCATCTATCTTTGATGGATACATGAACACTCCCAACTAGAACAAAAAATTCCCAATTAAATGGACTTTTCGATCGAAAAAAACTCACTTTAAAAACATACAAAATAGAAGATGATGGTGAAGGACTCCCAAAACTGTGTATAGATTCTCTACAAGCTCATACTCAGACATGGAGTAGACAAGGATTTCATTGATGTAAACCACCTCGAACATATCCTGGATCTCACAGAACACCATGTTCATTAATCCCATTAACACACCTAGAGAATTAATCACACCGAAACAAAATTTAATGAACTCATAATGCCCATGAAGACAAAATATAGTAGTCTTCGGGATATCTTTATCCTTCACACGCATCTGATTATATCTTGACCACAAGTCGATCATTGAGAACCAACTTGCACCCTTAAATTTATTTAATTAATCACCAATCTATATAAGAGTATATCAATTCTTCATTTTCACATTTTTTAATCGACGATAAGTTCTACCCAATGGAAAACCGCAGTCACCCTTCTTGAAGAACAAAACAGGTGCACCCTACGGTGACACACTCGGCCAAACAAAACCACACTGTAATAGACCATCAAGCTGTATACATAGCTCTCGTAACTCATGAGGGTCCATCCTATATGGATACATAGAGGTAGGATACGCTTAGTGTTGTATCTTAATTCCAAACATGATCTATCGTCGGGGGAGTAATGATACAACCTCTTCTAGGAATACATTATGGTACTCTTCTACGGCCCTAGAAAACGCCAACTACTGAACCTTTTATGAAATCAGCATGAGCTCATCCTTCATGGATTATAACTATATAACATGCCTCTGACCCATATGAGGGTCTCACTCACAAACAAACACTTCTTGATATCTATTAGTATCGAAGAATACATCATCCTTCCTTAATCAATCCACAATAGCCTGCATCGAATAAAACCAATCCATTCTAAGGATCAAATCAAATGGTGTATCCATAACCATAGGATATCTCCCCAAGAGTGGTGTTTCCCCTACACCAGCTCAAAATATCTACATACTTTAATATATTTATCTAAAACTCTAACTATCATTGTCAATGCCAAGGGTACTAGAATCCTCTTTTCCTCAAGTCACAAAGCATGGGAAATGATAAGTATTATAATAGATCATGTCACTCATAAATAAAAAATGAATACACCAATGAAGAAAACAAAAAAAATGGCCCCTTAAACAATGTCTGGATTTCCTGGTACTGGAAACGCTAAAGCAGAATGATGACTATGAACTCCTTCATGACCTCTCTGACCCTGATGAAGACCACCACCATGCCCGTGTTATAATCATTGATTATTTTTTACATCATGAAGTTGTCCTCTTCCTACCCCGTCTTCGAACTACTTATTCAATGCTAGTGAAAACAGCTGCTTCTACATCAGTGGGAATTGCCTTAATAGAGGAACGCGGAGAAGAACACCTGATGTTGGATGACTGATCTGAATGTTCGGACACTATCTCTACGTAATACCCCAACGACCACAATAAAAACTTGCACCTGATCCCTTAGAATTGTCCTTAGAACAGCCATGACAATATTAATGAGATGATGAGGGATGGGACCTACCCTCAGCCGAATGAAAACTATTCTCCCCTGAAAACAGGGAACCCAGACCCACAAATCTACTTCTTGAGAAATTTTTACAACTCCCCTCTCTTGATGATCCAATTCTATCCTATGTTCTCTCGATGAACTATGCCCTTTTCCAACACCTCATCATATGCTTTCAGCATAAATGGGTTGAACTGTTGGTGAATCTTGGGACAAAAAGCCTCCTCAAAATGCCTCACCCTAGCCTCCACATCTAGTAATATGTCTGAAGAATATCATAGATGGTTCCAGAAATTGATTTCAAACACTATCCCATTGTATATCCAATGTCTAAGGGTATGAAGTTGTTGGTGATCGGATGCCTTCACAGTTGAATAATGAAACATGACTCCAAACTTGTCTCGGAACACCTCCCAAGATATCGCTGATTCCTAGTGATCTTCGAGGATGAAGTCCACACCTACATCGCTGCTCCACTCATCATCGTCACAACCAACAACACCTCGTTTTCTTTCTGAGCACGGATGAAACAGAAGCCTATCTCGAACTCCTCCAACCATTCTTCTATGAATGAATTTGAAACAGATCCCTCATACATATGTAGACTCTTGCACTGTGGTGTGTCCTCCTCCAATTGTCATTATTTTATCCTCTACCAGGCGGTGATCTACTGGTAAGACATACTAGACATCCTCTATGTGATCCTTATGAGGATAGCAACGTAGAGACATACTTTTAATATAGAAAACGATTATATCACCTAAAACTAGAATAATTAAAACTCAATATTAATTAATTATTATTTTGTTCTTTTATTCATTTTACGTTAACCTATCCCAGGTCTACCCATTCAAATGTAGGAAAAAAGAAGAATGATGCATGGTCATTTCCTATGTCTTAACCCTGCACCTAGTATCCCCTCCTTTAGTAGCCATTGTAAACATAAAGGTCCAGGCATCAGATCATAGTGGGCCGAAACAACTATATCTAATCTGGTGTCCAATGTTTACATAATGTGCTAAACATGACTGCCATCATTTCCATAACATCCCATGCATCCTAACCTATTCCTGACACCACACTCCATCCTATCCCTCAGCCGCACATTATTACGACTATGTCATGACCCCCTCCCCACAACTTGTACAACTTGTGGGTTGGAAATTTGAGAATAAAGATAATGACCCCTGAGTTCCACCCCAAGTAGACCTTGAGTTGGAAACGAGAACCAAGGGTATAGTAAACACCCAAAAGGGATGCATTACTCTCTAAGAGAACACATGTGAAAGAGAGAGATAAGATATACAACAATAAAATCCATATGATACATCAATGTAAAAGGAATCTCAAGTACACAAATGTAATTTCATGAAAAATTACTTCCACTGAAAGGGGAAAAATTATAAATTCCTAAAAGAATGTAAAAACAACAGCAACCATGAATCCCAAATAGCTCCTGCAACACTGAGCTAATAGAAAAATTCTTTATCTAAAACCTGATCCATGTGACCTGAAAAATAGTTTATATAGGCATAGGGTAAGTATAATAGTATACTCTGTAGGATCCAACCTGAAGCATCTTGTGGAAAATTAATGACATCATGCTAAAGCACATTGAAAAATATGTGAAATTAACTCGTCACCTAAAAATGTATACTATGTTGCTAGACTCACCATGTATACTATCACCATGTATTGCATAAAAGAGTATAAAATATAAAAAAATATCACGGGTACCCCACAACTTCTTGCCAACTTGTTTTCCACTTTTCCCCAACACTGCAAGTCTTACACATCTCTATCTAAAAAGGTTTCCTGTAGACACCATGGTGAAGCTCCAAAACATGCACCCTATTTAACAAAACGACAACATCCATGAATGCAATGTAACCACGTTGTTTTTGGGATCCAATATAGATCTCAAAATGTGTATCATACATCGATAATTATATCTCAAGCAATTACAACCCACACAGCGGTAAAGGGTCCTCAAGACATCACAACCTATACACATTACTACTCTAGTAGTCCATAGGATTCTATGTCTAGAATTTATGTGTCTGTAAACAACCACTAGACATTATAGATCTTTATACATATATATGGGTAGAACTAATCACCCTTCCAACTAGCACAAGTAACTACCAAAATAATAGAGTGGGGATAAAGGGGGTAGTCATCCATCCTTACTCACACCATAATGTTTGTGAAAAGACACCATGAGACTTAAATCCCCAGGGTGTTCGGTTCCAGAACTACTTGGGGTGGAGTAGAATATTGAAAAAAAATTAAATAATATACTATATATGAAAACTAAACTATGTGATAAACCTAATCATAGACTCATGTTCAACTACTGTCTCTTAGACTGCTGATTTCCACTTCTAAGACTAGGTATCCTATAAGCATAAAACCATTTAATGATCTTTAATAGATCACCTCATTACCATTTTATCATTTTCACTATATGTTAATTATTTATTTTAATATTATTTAACTATTAACAATTTACACATTATATTTCATTTGTATCACACACAATGTCCTCTATTCCTTCAAATTGAAAACACAGCATTGCATCTGAGCAAGCTCCAACCCCATGGGTTAAAATCAATTATTCCATAATTTATTAACAAAATTTTCACATTCCCTTATTAACATGCATTATTGAAAAAAATTCTAAGATACAAAAAAATGGGGAACAGCCTGATGAGTTGATGAAATACTCGTCGAGTAATTTCCGCCTTTAGCAAGATCATACACTCATCCTTAATCAAAAAGATAAACACTGAAAGCATGTGGCATACCCCAGGCATCTTCGGCAAATTTGGAATGTGGGTAACCAAAAAGATTCGATGAGTAGTGGATTATGTATTAAAGCTAAACAACCAACAAGAAACAGAAAGCATCTAAAATATTCACATCCAACCTGTTCCATCATCTCTAATGCATTCCCTGAAACCCTCATACATAAACTGATGCATCTCGCCACTCTAGGCATTAACTGTTTCAATAACCAATAGGTATTCCTACCCTATATATCACAACATCCTACCATTATCACACCACAACACAAGCACCAGGAGAAAAAACATCATATCTATTGGGCACTTTTCCCTTAAACCAAGTTGATGGTAACTCAGAACCCTAAACAAAATTATCTTTTACCGAAAAACCTCTTATTTAATCCATATTCAATTAATCGATTTATAATTAATATGTTCCAACTTAATGAAACATAAAAAAATTTATCCCTCCAAAATTGATTAAACATTTTTACTACATCAATATGATTAACATAAAATTACAACAAGAAGAAAAATGTTCATTTACATGCCTCATTACCTTTTAAAATTAATTTCAATTAATCATAGTTTATGTTCGTTGGAAATTTCCATTATGAATGAAAAGATAAAAAAAGAAGACACATATATCACACTATATATATAATCAAGAGGCAATAACATACGATCGATATCAATTTATTTATCTAAAGAAAATATTTATTAAGTCAATTCCATTGTAATCTAGTGGAATAAAACGTGTTAACTCTACTGTTTCTTGTAAATGAACAGAGAATCCACGAATCCCCTACCTCAAACAATTCATGAATCTCTTCATACAATAATGATCCACACAACAGATCATGATCTCCTCCTCCATGACATTTGTATCAACCCGAGGATGTCGTTTTGTCACTACACCAACTAAACCCCTTGAAAAATCCATTAGATCCATTTAAATCTCATATCATACCATGGAACAGAGAAAAATGATAAGAAGAATTGAAAATAACGTTTATAAGACATCTGTTATAACATATGAAGGGTCAGACCATTCTACATTCACTAAAACTATGGGTGCACATGTTGTCGGAAATGACATCATGAGGAAAAGATGTGAGGATTAAGGTGCAATCACACCGATCCTATGGGAAGAATGAATGGTTCAATCATCTCACACAAGTTAGAACTAGGTAGTAAGATATGTAGTCCCTTTAGATGATCTAAAGAGTAGTGGATTACAATATGCAGTATTTTCCATTAATAGTGGTTCACATTAAAAAATAAATGTTAGAACAACTAATGACATCTCAGGCGTTAGGAAAATTATTATAGGAGTTATGTCCTTTGAATTCGCCTTAGTGTTCTTAAAATGAGGATTTGAATTCAATTTACGTCAATGGAACTGACAAACGAGTGAAACTGTAGGAATCTGGAAACCCTCTTTATGATTCTAAAAATACTATACACCTACCGATCATGGAAACACTATACACGAAATGACTCGCCAATCCAAGACTCACTGATCGTAGAAACACTATTCACAGAATGACTCATCGATCTTGGACAGACTGATCCAGGAAACAATTTTCGCAGAATCACCCATCGATGCTGGACTCACAGATCCTTGAATCACTGTTCACATAATGAATCGTCGATCTTGGAATCACCGATCCTGGAAGCACTGATCACAGAATTACTCACCGATCCTTGAAACCCTGATCAAAGAAACACTCAACGATCTTGGACTCACCGATCTGGAAACACTGTTTACTGAATGAATCACATATTATGATGGTACTGTTCATATAATGGCTCCCTGATACTGATGGTACTATTCACATTAGTCTCACTGATGGAACAATTCACATCATTCTCACCGATGTAACTATTCACATCGGTCTCACTGATCGAAATGTCCACATCAATATCACTGATGGAACTGTTCACATCAGACTCAATGATGGAACTTATCTTATTGGACTCACTGATAAAACAGTTCGCATGGGTCTCACTAACGAAACTATTCACATGTGTCTCACTGATGGAACTCTCTGCATTGGTCTCACCGATGATTGTGTTCGCATCAGTCTCATAGATGGAATAGTTCGCAGAATTGAAAATTTGGAAATGTGCTGGGGATAAGTCACCTTGACCACCAGAACACATCATAAACAAGATTTTCGTAGAGGAATTGACCAATGATTTCCAGTCAATTACACTTCAGAAAATAATTTAAAAGAAGAATGTTATCCTCTAGAAGTTTTTATAAAATAATAATACATATATACAATTTTTTTTTATTATAATTGAATTTAATCTTATATAACAAGTTTCATACCCAAATTAATATCAAATAATAACATAAGGATGAGAAAAGAAAATATAATGTATTATGTAACCTTCCTGAAAAAGATATGGGTTAAAATTCATATTGATAGAAGAATTGTTATTTTGAGAATAATATATTTATTTTCATGATTTAAATGTATTACAACTTATTATTTGTTAATTTAATTTTTAAATTCATTTTCCATGATAATACATCATATTTGTTTAATAGGAACATAAAAATGACATTATAAACACTTAAAATATTATTATTTTAAAAAAATGAGTCCCAAGAATTTTATAGATCCATATGAAATATGAGAGTTATTTTTATGTATTATATTATTATTACACCTTATTATATATATATATATATTAAATATCCAATTAATTTAATTTCATATAAATTAATATTAAAGCTATTTTATGAAAATAAAAATTTATTAAATTATTAACAAAAAAATATGTAATGCATAAAATTTGGATATTTTTGTCTCAATATTATTAAATTAGAATTTATGTTAATATTTTAAACATATATTTAAAATTATAATCTTTTAACAATTAAAAATAAATTACCGTAGTTGTTGATAAAAAGGAATATTAAGGCACTATACAAAAAGGTATGGTTTAAATTATGACAAAAATAAATCCAACTATTATTTTTTATTGTATTTTAACAATATCCTACTATAGGATCTAAAATCTATCCATTTCGATGCATTCCATCTTCAAAATAAATTTATTATATTTTAATAGTTTGTGAAATTCAAAAAGTGCATGTCAATTTATTTATAAAATAGAACCTCTTCGATAGCTTCATTACCCAATATCAGGCCTTATGGATAATATAATCCCCAAAATAATAAATTTATAGATTCTTTATGCATATCTTTATTCATTTTTATCATTCAAAAATATGATCTATTATAGGATTAATGTTTATTCTAAGAGGAGCTTATTAATAAGAAGTTCATTATCTTACCTGACCTATTCAAATATGTCAGCAAATAATTTTTTGTTTCATAGGTGTGATGACGTGGTCGATGTGATGGATTTTCATATTGGTGGAGTAGTGACACTCTTATAATATTTTGACAATGAAATTACCAACACGTTTTTCTAGAGAAATTAGCTCCAATACTGGACCCAATTCAAAAAAAGGATTTCTAAGGTTAAAATAAGTCCATACAATATCACTTTGAAATGTGTATATATCATTTTGGCTCATAAGGTTATGGTTTAATCCCTTACAATTCTTAATTTAACATTATTCATTTTAAATAATTTTAATCACTTTCACAATTTTGTTTAAAAAATATGAAATTTAGTCATAGTATAAATATGAAATTATGGTTATACCATATAGGGAAACTATTTACCCAAATTCTAATCAAATAAGTGGTATAAATTAATTTTAAATTCATCCTACATGTGGAATGATAAAGAACAATTTTACTGTAAAAACTTTCAAATGTTTTCTATTCATATATAGTAATATTTAAAATTGAAATTTACTAGAATGAAATAAATTCTCATAACTGATAAATATATGATCTAATTTAACAATAAATATAATATAAATAAAAAATTAACTTTATTAATAAATTTGATGAAAAAAATGTTTTTAACAAAAATTCATTATTATTCTTTTTTCATTAGAAAATGAACCATCACTGAAAAATGAAAAATATTACCCATATCATTTTTTTGTTTCTAATAATACTTTTATATTTATTTTGACATATTAATTTTACTAAAAGGTCAAAATTTGTATTTAAAATTGGTTCATCATTGAAATGCATTAAATTTCCATTTATAGAAATATCGATTTTTATATGACAAATTCGGGTTGTTCTAATGATATGACTATCTAATATAATGAATGAATATTAAAACTATTTCCTCGAATATATAAAATATATTTTTCAATAATTTCAATCAATGATTTTAATTAATTTAGTTTATCAAGGAAAACCATTATTAGAAGCATGAAGATAATAATAATATTTCATTTTATATTCATTTGGATCTTATTTTGGTTTATAATTTATTGGTAAAGAATTTATTCCTATTATATTTATATAAAACACTCATATTTTAATTAATTAAATTCATAAATACTGATCCAAATTCTAGGTTATAGTTTTTTAATATAAAATAATAATTTTTTAATAATACCTCATTGTCTTGTAATATTTGGTCTTATATGTTCTGTATGCTATCATTAAAATATGTTCATGAACGTAAAACATGCTAATACAGTGGGGGTTTCCATAAAATAAATAGAATATATTATATTTATTTATTATTGTTTATATTTATTTTAAATTATCATGTTATTATTTTTACTTTTTATACTGGTTGTTGTGAGTAACAGACACCAATTCAATGTTTCTTGTTACGAAAGACAAGTTGGAGTCATGTAGTGAAAGCCTAATTTATTTCTTAATAAATGAATTTTTTAAATATTGATATAATATACCTCCATAGGAATAATTTATTCAAAAAAAATTAGATTAAATATACATAGATTATTCTATTTTCAAGGGCCTACCATCCCAATAAACTATGTAATAATTTTTCCAATCTATATTATTTAATTATTATATATAAATAATTATTATATATTAATATCTTACCATGATTAGGATTATAGAAATGTTGAGTCCATAATCAGTTTATCTTGACCAAGTTTATTAATCCAATTCATGCTTGGAAAATAAAGCATTTACAAACCAGAATAATGCTTTTAATATGAAGATATTATTTAAATGTTGATAATATTTAAAAATAATAATATATTGTGTGGAATTTTTTTTGTAATAAATTTATAATACTTGTACATTTATTCTATAGGATCTATTTTCATGAATGAATAATGGAAAAAATTATGGTATGTTATTTTTTCCCTACATATATTGTAAATAGTCACATGTCTTATAAAATAACTGTGTATTTTGGGTTCTTTAAATACCCATGTGGAAATTTTTTTACATGATTAATATCTTGAATATTATTTGATTCACTTATCTATTTAATATTATTTTTTATGGGGTATTAAAAATAAAATGATACTATTGTGGTAATTGATTATTTCACAATCCCATCATTATTCGGAATTGTTTACATATTAGTATCTAATCGGTAATATTTTTCTTCCATGCAATACTTTTATAAAAAAATCACAATTTTTTATATTATCTTATAATTCAATGAAATAATGAATAATCATAGATTACTATTCACTAAATCTAAAATCCAATTACCTTTATTGGGGATTTTTTTAAATTTTCAATGTTCCCATTTGGTTCAAGTCTTTAGGAGTGGTTTTTTGGATTATTCTGCAACATACAGAGCATGTACAAGTCATGTACCAGAGGTAAATGTCATGTATTTGAATGTGATAATAGGTACAAATAATGTATCTGAGGTACATGTCATGTAATAGATGTTGTGTACAAGTCATGATATGGGAGATCACCTTGTGAATCGATACACATCGTGACTAGTTGGTACACGTCGTTTAAGTTTTAAATGTTGAATTTTTTAACATGAGGTGATGTACAATGCCACCAAACCTATCCCATCTGGAATACACTTTTGTGACCCTTGGGTACACATCGTGACTCGACACGTTCCCAACATTAAGTCCCATTTTTTGCTATTTCGCTCGGATTTTACATTCCAAACCTCTTGGATATTGAAATAGAACCCATCCTATGAATTTTTCAAAGGAGCCTATCATTCCTAATCAATCAGATTTTTTGTATATCTTCATTTTGTTTTTGATGTGTCTCTTCTTGAAATAAATCTTTCTAATTCTTATTTTTGGTTGGCCATGATGATTTGTTAGAATTGTAGAACCAAATATGTTTATTTATGTTGGATGTTTCTTGTTGTTTTCTTGAAGATCTATTGTGAGATATCATTCCATAGGATGTCTCTCTCATTGGATGTGCTACGTCGAGATTTCATCTTCGTGTCATGTGGTGTTCCCCTCTTATAATAAATTCTTATGGTTATTTTTGAATCAATCACAAGATGTGGATTTGATTTCAGGTCCCTCTTCTTCATCGTTGGGTGTTAATAGTTCGGGGGTCCAATTGTGGGCATGTGCGACCAGAGTTCTGAGGTATGTGGTCCATTCTATAGTCTTTAATTATAAAACTACTTATTTTATAAATAGATTCAATACATTAGTATTATTTTGTGTGTGTGTTAATATTTTTTGTTATAATAATGGGGTTTCCCATGATTTTGATAAATGGATTGTGGAATGGATTTGAATTGTTTTCAATGCATTGAAATGGAATGGGGATTTTTTTAATGGTTTTCAAAGCATTGAAATGGATTTTAAATGGATTTCAAATCATTTAAATGAATTGGGAAAAATATTAGATGGTTTTACGTGGTTACATAGGTGTAAGGTTTCTCTTGAGGGCATTGTTCATTTCATTGTTATTGTCGAGGAGGATTGCCTTTGTTATTTCCTCTATTTCCTAGGACGATTGTTCTAGGGGACTGATAATGACATTTTGGGGTGGGGTGGTTTACTCATTGTTTATTCCTTTACATTCTAGGCCTATATCCTAGAATTAGTTTTGGTGAAATTAATTCTTGTGGCTCGAGTGGATCCCTACCTAAACCTATAGTATTCTTTGGTGTTATGATCCATGTTCTTTGGTTTTCCACTAATTTGATATCTATGTTATCAATGATATGCATGATTATGCTTGTGTGAATTGATATGAAAATTGTTTGTTGAATCTTTTATAATTTCTTTGGTTTAGAACTGTGGAATAAAAGAATTGATTACGATGTTTTCTATAAAAGTACTTTACTACTTATCCTACATTGTTATATTTGAAAATAATAATACAAGATTTGTTATAAAGATACTTGTTATCTAACACCAGTGTGGTATCCTACTGATCCTATTATCTCACACCCTAAAAAATTATTTGGTGGTGCATAGACCTTTTTTTGTCTTCTGAGGTAGAGAATTGGAAGGTTTTTTTTGATGTGGCAATGTTCATGTCAACTAGTTGGGTAGCCGATGGTGAGATAGTGGGAGTTTTTCCATGGAATTATTTGGAGTAGATGTTGAATGTTGTCCTTTTGTAGATGGACATGAAATATTTTTATGCTATTAATCTTGTTTTATTTCAACTAATATTGTTATAGTTATGGAATATATATATATATATATATGTTATTCTCCCACAATTCCATTCTAGGTCAATTTATGTCTTACATGTGGTCATTCGGCCTTGGAAAAATACTTCCCTTTGATTTTTTATTAAATGATCGGGATCTTTTAGTCCACTCGAGGGGATCTGGAATGCCATTTGTGTATATGGGAGGTCGGGTCTAGGGTTGGGTTTAATGGAAAACCAAGTCAGTTCATTATAGTTTGCTATCATATGAGGACTTCTGTCATCAAAATTTTTTATTTGTAAGTCTGTTAGAGTAGAGATATGATTTTATGGACTTGAAATGTTTTTTTGGAGAGTTTATAGAAAGATTTTATTGTAACGAGAATCATGTTACAATGGGTTTTCAGGTTAGGTGTCTGTAGTGTTGGTCTTTTTCTTTTGAAATATCAATTTTTTCAAATAGGTTTTCTAGTTTGAATTGAGATTTGTTATTTTTCGTAACATTCTAATGAGTCTATGTGTATCAGTATTCTATTGATACATCATCCATAGGTACCTCAAGATGTATCAGTTTATGATCCTCGTGGTAAAACACATAAAGTTCATAATCTAATAGAGACATTCATACATGTAGTTTGTGTTGTAGCTGAGGATGTCTGATGAGACCAGAACACAATGGAGGTTGTACAACAATGTGTTGGTAGAGATAGAGATCAATCTAGAGAGTTCATTAATGAGAATACACAATAAATTAATTGATTGACTGAAACCCGTGAGATAGATCATTTTATGGACATTATCAATAAAATACTTTACATATTAGAGACACATGGGAAAAATTTGGTAAAGTGTGCCTAATTTAGGCTCGAGGGTTCCAGCAAGCGTTGGTCTGACTCTATCGCCAAACCATATAGAAATGAGGACTTGAATTACAAGGGTTTCATAACCATATTTTTATAGTAGTTTTATCCACTATCTTGGTAATGGAAATGTATATGTATTTCCTTTAATAGTAGTATGTAGAGCATATGGTGTCAAAAAACACCAGCCACTTTTCTAATCTTGTCTGTATTACACTGAAAGTTGTAATGAATGACCAGATATAGGCGCATATGTACCCATAGGGTTTTCGATTGGATATCTGATTGCATGTGTTTATAATAATCCTTTCTACCTAAACAAAGATGGTTGATAGATATATGTTATCAAAAATTAATATGATAATCAATGTCATATTTTCCACCACATCTCTTCAATCTAGAGAAAACATTAGTGAATGGTTGGGATGAATAGGAAGTGGAAAGACCATAACATAAGTGGTATAACTAGGTCAAAGTAGCAAGCATCATATTCACTTCCCGTTTTTGCTAAATGTGTTCCTCTAAATTATTATTAGTGTAACAATAGAATACACAACAGGCATTTGTATCCTATTCCATGGATGAATTGAAATAGTTTTAGATTTTTTGGTCATATACATAATTTCTACTTGGTTAGAATACACCACATTATGGTTAGGATTTTTTAGCACGAAATGAAACTATAGAGCAGTCATAATCTTCAACGAATAAAAGGATACAACCACAAAGCTCATGAAAGAAGAATTTAAATGTAGTAGATGAGTGTCTAATGGATGTTGATGTAGGTCAGTCAAACGTGGGATGTATCCTTCAAATTTTATCTTCTTTAGTAATTGAATTGATTGATACTAGTGACTCAAACTAGTTTATATTCGCACACTATCTTGATGTATTTAAACAACCAACCAAACTTATTCCCTGGATAATGGTTTTAGCAAATACTCTTGGAATGAGAAAGGAGATAAAGATTGAGTGAAATTCATAATCCTTAATGATATATGATATAGATTTGATCTAAAATTTATATTTCTTGACAATGATCAATTTGACGTCCTCAGCAGTATGAATTGGCATGTCACACATTGAGTTAAGTATGATTGTAATCATCATCATGTCTCTTTTTATACTACTGATGGGATATCTCATGTGTTTTAGGGAGAGCAGGACCCTATGTGTGTCCATGCATGACTATCCCACCTAGAGCATAGAAGTTTGTTTGTTTTTGTTACATTTCAGTACGATGACTTTTCATAAATTAGTGAACTTCCCGTTTGTGTTCGATATTTCCCAGACATTTTCCCAAAATATTTCTCTGCTCTTCCTCTATAGAGAGACATAGATTTTAAGATTGACTAGGTGCCTAGTATGCAGCTGATATCGATAACTTCTTACCATAACCCGTTGGATGAGTTTAAATTTCTTAATATTCAGTTGTACTGTAAAATAAAGAAACAATTAATTCACACTATTGGCTCCCCAATGCCAGTTGCTAAGCTCCATTGTCGGAAAAAAGATGGTTCACTTCGGTTATGTGTGGACTATCTAAATTTGAACTGGGTAACAAAAAAAATATTCATTACCTTGTGTGGATGGTTTTTGGATATGTTGAAGTAGGAAATGTGGTTCTCGAAGATTAATCTTTAGTCGCTTTATCATAAGCTCAGAATTTGAGCATCTCAAATACCATATATGGCCTTAAAGAGAATGTATTCCCATTATGAATATATTTTGATGCAGTTTGGTATTACTAAAACTCTGGTTGTTTTTAGGGCCATGATGAATCATATATTCCAACAACATCTTAACCCCATTTTATTATATTTCATTGTTTTAATTATATTTTATTGTAAATATGAACATGATAAAGAGAACCATCTAATTGTTTTTTTGAAAATACCATGAGGTCATGGTCTATATGATTTATATCAAAATATAGTTTCTTGATTCAAGAAATTAGGTAATTTTGGTAGAGAATTTCTAAGCATGGCTTATCAGTTGATCCCAAGGAGGTAAAGGCTATTATGTCTTAGAAGGAACTACAATAAATATTTCAATATTGAACCTTCCATGATTGATCTAGGTACAACCGATATTTTTCACCAATTTATCTAAGTGTGCATTACCTTTGATTTCTCTTACCAATAATGTGGTGAAATTCTCATTGAATGAAATGTTTAGTATTCCAACAATGAACTGAAATAATTTATTTCATTGGCTCTTATTCTAATATTACTTATGCCCAATAAGGTGTAACAAGTGTTTTGTGATTCATCTAGATCTGGTTTGGGGTGCATGCTATTGCAAGCTGATCATGTGGTAGAAAACAACAATTTTTAGCTCATACAACATGAGAAGAACTACCATACTCATGATTTATAGCTCGCAGTAGTCATGAATGAACTTAAATGATGTATTCACTATCTATTTTGGGATATATTCATGGTTTTCAATAATCATAATAGTTTGAGATATATATTTTCTTATAAATACATGAACCATAAATAGAGATGATCGATAATATACCTTCAAACAGATGAATTTTATACTTCCTACACACGAGGAATGGTAATGTCATAGTAGATGCACTAAGAAGGAATGTTCAATAACATGATGTTTTTTAATTGAAGAATGAGTGGAATCTTATGGGGATTTTCTCTCAGTTTCACTTGGATGCTCATAAAAAAGTTTTAGATATATTTATGACTAGTTTTAAGTTGTAATCCTCTGTCCTAGAGTTTATTTTGCAATGTCAGTTGAAGGATGATATGTTTCCAAAGAATCGTGAATGCTGTTATAGTGGGGAGACCATTTCAGATTAGCATCATTCATCAAATATCATACATTACATCTATAGTTTAGTTTCCATCCCAGCACTTGTGAGATGTTCAGTCATTCTCAATTATCACGGCTCTTTATTGGAAGTTCATGTAGGTTTTATGGAGATAACTTATGACACAAGAAGAAATTTTTGGTGGCTGGGTATGAATTGTGACGTTGAAAATTATGTTACAGGCTGTTACACCTGCCAATATATAAAGGAATGTAACGTGAATCCATATGGTATGCTTCAGCCTCCACCAGTGCTGGTTTGGTAATGGGATGAGGTATCCATTGACATTATTGTAGGATTTCCACAGACACCCTGGGGCTAAAATGCGATCTGGGTGGTTATGGATTAGTTAGCAGTGTCTTCTCATTTCATTCTTATTAATGACAAAACTAATGTTGATCAACATTGTTATATGTATGTGTAGAAAATTCTAGGGATACATGGGATTAATTAATCTATTGTTTCAAATATGGATCCTAGGTTCACCTCAAGTTTATAGGGAATTATTAATGAGGAAATGGGAAATCAGATCAATTTGAGAACACCCTACTATCAATTGACAGACGGTGAGAATGAGATTGTAATTTAGATATTTTAAGATATACTTTTACCATGTGTCGTTGATTTTAGAGAATCCAGGGATAGCCATCTGGAACATTTCAATATTTTGTTAACAACAATTGTTATTCATCTATAATAATGGATCTTTTTAATGAATTGTATGGTCAGCCATGGATAAAACCACTTTTTTGGGGTAGAGGTTGGAAAATTATCTTTGGTATGACCATGATTAGTTTATGATATGTCAGTGAAAATTCGGGATTTTTGATGACATCTGGTCACTACCCAGAGTCTATAGAAATAATATGCATATTGGTGGAATCATCCATTGAGGTTTTTCAGGGTGACTGGGTTTTCATACAAGTTTCTCTTCATATGGGACACCATTTCCTTGAAAACCTATAAATTCTACTATAAGATATATTATATTATTTTAGATCACTGATTGAATTGGATTGATAGATTATTGGATACCAAGGAAGATTTAATTGATGGGAATCTTCAATGGTTTACACTTATATTTTCTCGAGAACTGTCACCATGATCCTAATTTGGTTTTGAGTTGGGAAGAAATTGAGTTAGAGAGAGATGCTTTTGACTTGAAGAATCTTGTTGAGAACATTATCTCTCAGATGAATGTCTTTCTTGGGGAGTCGATTTTTTTTGGCAGAGTTATATAGAAACAATGATCTGGTTCTCCAAATACTTGGGAATATGTGTCCATGATGAAGGAGTAGTGATGTGATCTTTTTCTTGGAGTTACATCTTCCACATGACATCCTAGGGTCATAATGTCCACATTTTTTGGAGTTTGTAACATCACATTACCTTGATCAGGTTTGTGTTTCCGTTTTATAGGCTCCCATTCAGTTTGAGTCCATTTGGAGGGTTTTATGGATTTTTCTATAGGTTGCAGAGTAGGTACAAACCATGTACTTGAAAAACACAATGTGTATTGGCTGCTAAGAACTAGTAAACATCGTGTACTAGCTACTATGTATATGTTCTAATAGGGTATATCAATTTATGAACCAATTCACATTGTAATATCTAGTTACACATAATGTAGGATTAATGATAGATTTTTAATCCGAGATGATTGGTTATTCAGCATAACATATCCAACATGGATTACACGTTGTGACCCTTCGGTACATGTTGTGACTTGTCCTATGCCCATATTTAAGTCATGAATTTAGTAGTTTCTCTAATTCTATTCTTTCTAGAAAACATTCCACTCAAATAAGAACCATTCCTTAGTGTTTTTAAATGGATCCCCTCCTTCTAGAATGATCTGATTAGATATAGATCTTTGTTTTGTCAGCGGTGTGTCTCTCTGGGTAACTGTTCTTTATGGTTCTTCATTTATATTGATCACGATGATTACCTTGCCTTGTGGTACCATAAATAATGATTTATGTTTGATATTTATGATTGTTTTCTACCATATCATTCGTGAGATCTCATTACTGTGGTATTTTCATTCATTGGTTGAAACACCCTGTGATTTTATGAAAAATATTCTTTTTAATTACATTAATGTCTTGTGTTGTACGCTACACCAAATGGAGCTTGCACATCACGCATCCCGGACATGGCTTGCATTACACGCAATCGCGACCTTCCACAATAGCATGTGTTGTACGCAATACCGAGTTTTTCTAAACAATGATATGTTATATAAACTAGTCGTTATGAATAGTAATACCCACTTTTTGAAATTTTATAAATTTTATCATTCAATAAGGATTTCATTTTGGGATTCATAATATTGAAATTATCCTAGGGTGAATTTTTGGTATTTTTGTGAAAACATTCGATTTTTCATGAATAGTGAAAACAATAGGTTTCAATTTAAAAACTGAAATTTTATTTAAATAATTATATATTTTATTTAAAATTATTTTAGGTAAAAATTGATACATAATACGTATATAAGTTAAAATTAATTCATTGGAGTCATTTTATAATAATTTTATATATATAAAAATTTTATTGAACTTTTCACAGTCTTTTACCCACCTCCAAGGAGAAATTGCAAATTCACATAAAACATAATTTTACCGCTTCTCTGAGTGGAATTTCAAAAACCCAAGAAACATGGTTATTATAAAGCACTAAAATGTTGTTCAATGATATGAAAATAATTTTTGGTGAATATTAACTTTTTACTTTATTTTACAATGGTTAAAATGAAATAGGGTAATTAAGTGTAAAAATGATATTATTATTACACTAAAACTTGTCCTAATTTTATTGCATTAGTGTAATTCTACCAAAAACAACCTTAGTAATAAATTATGACAATTTATGTCCACATGGATTAGATTAGGACATTTATTATTTATTTATTTAAAGAAGGGTTAAAATAGTTAAAATCAAATATTAATAACTAAATCATTTTTAATATAGGGATATACATAAGATAAATTAGACTATAAATCTTCAATAGAAATATAAAAATATTTCCTACCTTATGGTATTTTATTTATAATTTTTAGACTTTAAATAAGGTAAATAAGTTATGAATGAATGATGATACAGTAATTACCTTATTAATGAAATATTGATATAATTGATGTTATAAATACCCAAATAAATGCAATTTGAGACTTTTTATAAATTACACTAATTTTTTAGGTTAATATGACATGTTATTATTGATTTAGATAACTTTTTCGACCTAATTATTCTGTTATGATTTTCACAAAAACCAATTACCAAATAGTGTCAAAATTGACATAAAGTATTTTTTAAAACAAATATTATATTATTAATTGTTGTTTTATTCCTTAAAATCTAAGGTTTGGAAAATTTCCTTATATAAGGTTATATATATTAATAATAAAGAACTCGGGGTTCGTTTGTCTTCTTATTGTATGTTTATTAACCTTATAGTGTAAGAAAACAAGAAGACACAGTAAAAAATATTATTTATCTTAAAGTTAAATCTAAATGATAAAGTTAAAATAGAAAGATAAACTTGTCTAAATTCTATTGGATGAGAGGATTTAGACCCATACCCACCTTAGCTTAGAAATAACCTTATTTTCAGCTATTAAACACCGAATATGACTTTATAATAAAATAATATTTTTAGTTATTCCAAAGGTCCCCCTCTCCTCCCTTATAAAAGGGAACCTCCTCCCTCTCTTCCTCACACCATTTTGAGCCTTGAAGCTCTGCCAACCTCTGCCCATTTCACTTCCCCACTCCCATAGAAACCTTATATAGGTACTGGTCTTCTCAAAAGGCCAATCCTAGTGCCCTATGAAGAAGTTTAAAGGAGGTGCGTCGAAGAAGAGGTAATCTCTTCTTGCGATTATTTCTAGTTTATTTCTTCTTCAACTTCTTCGTCTTTAGTTGTTTCCTTATAAATTAATAACATAAGTATAAATATTATACTGATATGTTATTATAAATTTTAAACAACCCCATTTCACCTTTTATCCATCCAAAGGAAAATGAAATCACCACGTGTGCGTACGTATGGAATACCGTCTCCACGTCCTGGTGTAATCTGTTTTTCCACAACCACATTACTTGGATGTCTATAATGGTGCAAAGAATAACTATAAATAGTTATTATAAAATCATACTGATCTGATATATTGTTTCATCCACTACAATTGAATTCAATAATTCTGGGAATGATATCATCGCTCGTGTGTATGTACGGAATACCGTCTCCACGACGCGATGAGATTCAATCTTAAAGATTAACCAATCATGAATGATTATAAAGAATATATAATAAGTAATAATGAAATATATGACATAATACTGATACTGGATTTATGTATATATATATGCATGTCATCCAATTAATTCCATTCAATTCAATAAGGAAACGAAAACCGCGTTCATGCGTACGTACGGCCTACGGTCTCCATGAACAATGCATTTCTATCCATTTATCGATATATTATATATATGTATATTCTGAATATAAATTATATATAAATCATTTTTTATATTTTAGAATTAAGTAATCATGATCTATGTAATCATATGAATAATTACAAGTCAAAACACGGACGACAAATGAAATGATATTACCCAAAACGCTCTTTAACATGGAATTTAAAAAAGAAAGGGTAATATAAAGTCATTAGTGAACCATATATGATACCATAAAAATGAATATGATTCTTTAATAAGTCAATGACATTATTTAAATCATTATACAGGAGGTTTGGATACGTACAAAGCATATCATACCTAAGGTAAGGGATAACTTTTCCAATCTCGTTTTTATCCGAGATTGTTTATTTGTACGTATTTACTAGGGTTATATTTATCATCCATGTCGAAGATTTATAAATTTTTGTCATGTTTGTGTAAAGTACCTTTTACCCATTTTTTGAATTTTACTACATGGTATGTATGGAATATTTCTATTGTTCATATTACAAGGTACTTTTTGACTTTTTCGGTAAAAGTACGAGAAGAATGTTTTTTAACATATACAGCATGAATGGATTTATACGGTTTTAGAAAGACATATTTTCATGAAGAATACTCAAAAATATTTCATGATAATTTTCAAAAAATCTCTTTCTTTTAAAAATTGCATGACATTTTGTGAAATGAAATTGATTCTAAAGAAGAAAGGATATTTTCCTCAAGAATTCATTTCAAAAGATTTATCAGAACCATTTTTCATCTATAATGAAATTATTTCATATGTGTATTTTTAAATTATAATGTATCTATGATTTAAATGGTTTCAATTTTATTATGATGAAATTATATCAATTTGTTTTATATGGATTATGTTATTATGGGATTATGTTTATGAAAACCATTTTATTCTATGGGTTATGATGAATGTTTTAAGTTTATTTTGTGGCACAAGTAAGAATGATTTCATTATGAGATGGGTGGGACCTATATCTCCCTCAAATTAATTAGGTAAATATTTATATCTCATGATATAGACATTTCTGGAATGGTAAGTTAATCTGGTTCAGTGTTACAGGATTGAAACAAGGAGTGAACTTGATTCAGAAAGAGACTTTGTCCACTATGATGGTCTTGGCAGCAATGCCTTGGATACTATGGAAATCATAACATGTTATTAATGGTTTCCACAATTACATGTTTTATTCCCATGATATTATATCATGATTGATGTTCCCTTATGATATATGCCTTACGTACTTCAAAGATTCATGTCTTTCCTCAAGATTTTTATGTTTAGATTTTTTGTTCAAGTTTTTGCATTCAAATGTTTATGGAATGTTTTATGTTCACTATGTTTACCCGTATTGGGCATTTGAGCTCACCCCTTTTATGTTTTCATTTCCCCAGGATATAAAGAAAGGTTTTAGTTAAGTAAAAAGGGGAAGATCTTTATGGGAGATGTTGAAGATCTTTCACCATGATTAGATGATTATATTCCGAGTTTCCAAAGACACTAAACTACTAAAGTTCTTATGTGTCTGTTTTTGTTATGTAATAAGTATTCCTCCAAAGTAATGTAAAGTCCATGTACGTCATGATTTGGGTCTCTACAGTTTGTATAAGAGGAAATTATTAGTAATCCTTTAGATACTAGGATGCGAAAATGTTAGTGAGATCCCTAGAGATATTTCTAAGGTATATCTAGGGATGTCCCTAAGGTTAAGTATACATATAGTTTATAGTCCTAGAATTGTGCTAATGATCATAGAATTAATCCTATGATGTTAGATATTGAAGGTAATCCCCCTTTATTATGTTTTTTTACCTAGAATGATTTTTTCCTCTCACAATTTTTTTTTGGGTTTTAGAAAATGGATGGAAATAGGACGATTCACGATAATAGAGGATATGATGGACAATGGAATTATATTCTTCATGAGCAACCAAATGAAATTGGATCTGGAGGTCCACATATCATTATTATTCCTAATCAGAAATCTCATAATATGATCAATAATCTCAACTTTCGTAAGTTTTCTGACTCATCTAATAAGAGAAATATGGAGTATCAGGATGATCATATAGGAAAGAAAGTTTAATTCTCATCATGTAAGTCATGTGGGAAGAGTCATTGAGGAGATTGTTTCTAAGGAACTGGAAGATGATATAGGTGTCGAAAAGAGGGACACAAAGCCAGTAAGTGCAATGGACAATGTTCAGTTAACACCATGTACAAGGATAATGGTATTGCTACGACATTAACAATGATTAGATGTTTTAAATGTGGAATGTATGGGAATTATGCAAACCAATGACCTAAGGAAAAATCTCATGAAGAGAATTATCATGGTCATATGAGTAGTATTTATGTGGATGGTGATGAAGAGACTACAAATGAAATATGAGATGAATGAAATGATGAATCTTAGTCAGTGGTTTAAGAAGTTAGTGGAAAGATTGTATGTTTATAACGAATAATATATGGTACTATGGAATAAACAATCAACTAAGAAATGTTAAACTATAGTTTTTCTTAATGTATTTGAATGTATATGTTGAATGGTACAGGTAACCATGGAAGATATTCAGATATTTTTGGAAAGTAGATGATATGCAAATAATGATGGGATAAATAGAAAATGAAATGTTTGACAGTATTTATGAGGTCATGACTGATATAAGGAAATAATTATATCATGGTTTTAGTATATATAATTTTGGGGTTTTGGTATTTGGAAAGAGTTGACTTTTGACAACACTCATGTTTTCACTAAGATTCAATGGGTATTCATTTTTCAGGAGAATACATGATTAAGGCCTTCGAATGATTGGAATGTGACCAACAAGACATATATTATGATATATGGGGATCAAAGATGGTATTAACATTATTGTTATATGAAATATATGGTCATAATTTTCACTATAATGTTATGGATATGCCTAATGATTGGAATGTATTATTTTGGACATAAGTTAGTATTGTATTTTTAGAAAAAAAGGACAACCTCCAGAATGAGCGACAACCCGTCACATCGGAGAAGGCTGTGGGAATCGAACCCACAACCGAAGTGCGACATGCATTTATTTCCTACCACTGGTTTAAAATAAGTCCCTGATTAGTAGAAACTAGTTTTATTTTATTATACAGGATGATAGATGAAGTATAAGTCCATTTTGGAACCATATATGATTAATCTCACCATAGATGGAATTATGTATATAACTTTAGCTAACTTATGTTTGAGATAGATGGAATAAACCTATAATTCTATCATATGATCTTCTAAAACATCTCAAAAGACAAATTCAACTTCATTTCTTAAAGACATGAAGAATAAATTGTTCAAGGCATGAACAACGGTGAGATTATACCAAAATAAAGAAAGTATTTATTCTAATTCAAATTCTTCAACTTTAGGGAAATGATCTTGAAAACCAAAAATGTTATTCTAGTAACCTTATATAGGATGAATCTAATGGTACCCAAGATCATCACAAATATATGGCTTTGTGTTTGTTGGCTTTTTTCATAGACATGCTCTCTACCACTCTCCATCAGAACATGACGGTTAGATTTCTCTTCCATATCCATATTTTCACCTATGTTCTCCTATATAGAAACCCAATGATTAGTTAATTCAGCTAACCGTTACGTTTCAAACATTAGTATTTAAATCCATGTTTTGGTATTCCTTTTTACGGTGTGGGTTTATATTAAATAAACTTTCGAGTAGTAAACCATTTATATCCCCGACGAATTTCGAGGACGAAATTCATTTTAAATGGGTCGATTGTAACACCACGAGATTTAATTAAAAATATTCTTTTTAATTTCTTTAATTTCTTGTGTTGTACGCTAGACCAAAAGGATTATGCACAACACACATCCCTGACTTGGCTTGCATTACACACAATCACGACCTTCTACAATATCATGTGTTGTACGTAATACCAAGTTTCACTAAACAAGGATATGTTATATAAACTAGCCGTTATGAATAGTAATACCCACTTTTTCAAATTTTATAAACTGTATCTTTCAAAATGGACTTCATTTTTGGATTCAGAATATCAAAATTAGCCTAGGGTGATTTTTTTGTATTTTTCTGAAAACTTTCAATTTTTTATGAATAGTGAAAACACTCGGTTACTATTTAAAAACCGAATTTTTATTTAAATAATTAATTATTTTATTAAAATTTATTTTAGGTAAAAATTGATACATAATACCTATATATGTTCAAATTAATTCATTGGATTCATTTTATAATAATTTTTGATATATAAAAATTTTATTGAACACTTCACCGTCTTTTACCCACCTCGTAGGAGAATTTGCAAATTCATATAAAACGTAATTTTACTGCTTATGTGAGTGGAATTTTGTAAATCCTAGACATACGGTTAATATCATGGGATTAAATGTGGTTCAATGAGATGAAAATAATTTTTGGTGAATAGTAACTTTGTACTTTTTTTTACCACGCTTAAAAGTAAATAGGGTAATTAAGGGTAAAAATAATATTATTACTACCCTAACACATTTCCTAATTATATTTTATTAGTGTAATTGGACCAAATAAACCTTAGGGAGAAAATATGAAAATTTAGGCCCACTTGTATTAGATGAGGACATTTATTATAAATTTATTTAAAGAATGGTTAAAATAGTTAAAATCAATGTTTAACAACTAAATCATTTTTTATATAGGGTTATATTTAAGATAAATTCGAATATAAATATTAATTACAAATCTAAAAAGATTTCCTACATAATTGTATTTTATTTATAATTTTTAGACCTTAAATAATTTAATTTATTTATGACACAATGATGATGCAGTAATTATCTTATTAATGAAATATTGACATAATTGAATTTATAAATACCCAAATAAATTTAATATGAAACTTTTTATAAATTACACTAATTTTATAGAATAATATGACACGTTTTTATAGATTTTGTTAAGTTTTTTCGAACTAATCATTCTGTTATGATTTTCAAAATAAATCAATTACCGAATAGTTTCTAAATTGACATAAAATAGTTTTTAAAACAAATATTATATTATTAATGATTATTTTATTCCTAAAAATATATTGTTCGGCCAAATTATGTAGATAAGGTTATATATATTAATTATAAACAACTTGGGGTTCGTTTAGCTTGTTATAGTATGTTTATTAACCTTATAGTGTAAGAATATAAGAAGACAAGGTAAAAGAAAAAAATTATTTAACTTAAAGTTAAATCAAAATGATAAGGTTAGAATAGAAACCTAAACATTCTTAAATTCTATTTTATGAGAGGATTTCTACCCATCCCCACCTTATCTTCAAAATAACTCAAATTGGAGCTATTAAAAACCGAATATGACTTAATAAAAAAAATAATATTTTTAGTTATTCCAAAGGTTCCCCTCTCCTCCCTTGTAAAAGGGAACCCCCTCCCTCTCTTCCTCACACCATTTTGAGCCTTGAAACTCGGCAAAACTCTGCCCATTTAAATTATACACTCCCCTAGAATCATTATAGTGGTATTGGACTTCTCAGAAGACCAACCCTGGTGCCCTAATAAGACGTTTAAAGGAGGTGCGTCGAAGAAGAGGTAATCTCTTCTACCGATTATTTCAAGCTTATTTCTTCTTCAAATTTTTCTTCTTTAGTTGTTTCATTATAAATTAATAACATAAGTATCACTAATATACTGATATGTTATTATAAATATAAAATAATCCCATTTCTCTTTTTATCTATATTACAGAAAACTAAATCACCACGCGTGCGTACGTACGGAATACCGTCTCCACGCCGTTGTGTAATATGTTTTTCTACCACCACCTTATATGGATGGGTATAATGGTGTAAAGAATAAATATACATATTTATTATAACATTATACTGATTGTGATAAATTGTATCATCCACTCCAATTCAATTCAATAATTATGGGAACGATATCATCACTCATGCGTACTTATGGAATACCGTCTCTACAACGCGATGAGATTCATTCTTAATGATTAACCATTCATGAATGATTATAAAGTATATATAATAAGTAATCAAGAAATATATGACATAATAATGATACTTGATTTATGTATATATATATTTCTTTCATCCAATTAATTCCATTCAATTTAATAAGGAAACGAATACAGCGTTCATGAGTACGTACAGCCTACCGTCTCCATGAACGGTGTATTTATTTCCATTTATCGATCTATTATATATATGTATATTCTGAATATATATTATATAAAAATCATATTTTATATTCTTGAATTAAGTAATGATGAATTATGTAATCATATGAATAATTACAAGTCAAAACATGGAAGTCAAATGAAACGATTTTACCCAAAACGCTCTTTACCATGGAATTTTCAAAAGAACGGGTAATATAAAGTCATAAGTGAACTATATATGATATCATAACAATGAATATTATTTTTTAATAAGTCAATGAAATTATTTAAATCATTATAAATGAGGTTTGGATACGTACGAAGCATATCGGACCTACGGTAAGGGTTAAAATTTTCAATCTCGTTTTTATCCGAGATTGTATATTCGTAAGTATTTACTGGGGTTATATTTATCATCCATGTCCAAGATTTATAAAAATGTTTTCATGTATGTGTAAAGTCCTTTTTACCCATTTTGTTTTGAGTTTTACTAAATTGTATGCAAGGAATCATTCTTTTGTTTATGTTAAAGGGACTTTTTGACTTTTCTGGCAAAAGTACGAGAAGAATGTTTTTTTAACTTATTTGGCATTAAATGATTCATACTATTTTATAAAGCCTTATTTTCATGATGATTACTCCAAAATATTTCATAACTATTTTAAAAAAATCACTTTCTTTTAAAAATTACTTGACGTTTTGTGAAATGTAATTGATTTTGATGAAGAAAGGATATTTTCTACAAAAATTCATTTCAAATGTTTTATCAAAACCATATTCCATCTAAGATGACATTATTTGGTATTTCTCTGTTTCATGTATAATGTATCTATGATTTACATGGTTTCACTTTTGTTATGATGAAATGATATCCAGTTTTTTATATATATTATGTTATGATGGGATGATGTTTATGAAACCCATTTTATTATTTGGGTTATGATGAATTTTTTAAGTTTATTTTGTGGCACAAGTAAGAATGGTTTCATTATGTGATGGGTGGGACCAATATCTACATCCAATGAATTGCGTAATGATTTATATCTCAATATATAGACATGACCGGAACGGTAAGTTAATCTGGTTTAGTGTTATAGGACTGAAACGAGGAGTGAACTCGATTCAGAAATGGACTTTTTCCACTAAGATGGTCTTGGCAGCAATGCCTTGGATACTATGGAAATCATATCATGTGCTTAATGGTTTCCACAATTACATGTTTTATTCCCATGCTATTTTATCATGATTGATGTTCCCTTATGATATATGCCTTATGTACTTCCAAGATTCATGTCTTTCCTCATGATTTTGATGTTGAGATTTTATGTTCATGTTTTTTCATTCAAATTTTTATGGATTGTTTTATGTTCTCTATGTTTACCCGTACTAGGAATTTATGTTCACCCCTTTAATGTTTTCTTTTACCCATGATATAAAGAAATGTTTTAGGTAAGAAAAAAATGGGGAAGATCTTTATGATAGATGTTGAAGATCATTCACCATGATTAAAAGATTATATTCTGAGTTTCCAAAGACACTAAACTATTACAGTCTTTGTGTGTCTGTTTTTGTTATGTACTATGTATTCCGCAAAAGTAGTGTAATGTCCATGTACGTCATGATTTGGGTCTCTACATTGGTTGTGGTGTGGTAGGATTTTTTCTTCATGGTATGGGGGTTTCCTATCCCCCTCCAATATATAATTAATAATTTTGGATAAATCATGTGATTTGGATTTGATTCTATATACATCATTACCATCTTTGGGTTTTCATCTTTGGCATATTCTATTGGAGTTGTGTGCATCACGAGTTCCAATGTAGGTGGGTCCTTCTCAACCCTAAGTTAATAAAACATTTATCTTTCTAAATTTATTTATGAAATTGGAATATTTTTTTTGTGTTGAAAAAGTGTATTGAATGATAAATGGTATTTCAATGGAATATGATATATTGATTGTAAAATTGTTTTGAATTTTTTTCAGAGCATCGAAATAATTGTTATTGGTTTTGAATAGTTTTCAAATAATTGAAATTTATTTAGAATGTTTTTTAATGGATTTCAAATAATTGAAATTATTTGTGATAAAGACCATATGGGTTACACTGTGTACTTAGATAAATTTTTTATCTTGGGGTCATCGTCCATTTCATTATGATTATAAAGGGGGTTTGTATTGGGTAATTCCTCTCTTTTTTGTCCCATTGTTTTAAGGGACCAATAGTAACATTTGTGGGTGGGTTGGGGGTTTACTAATGGCATATTACTTTGCTTCCCACGACTGTGTTATAAGAACAGATATTGTGCACATTATTATTGTGGTATGATTCATTTGTTACTTAGAATTGGTGGTATTCCCTGGAATTGTGATACAAGTGCTTCTGTTTTTTTACTTATTGGATTTCATAGTTATCCTTGATATGAATATTTATGCTTGTGAATAATGATATGAAAAAGGTGGTTTAAAATTGATATACTTTCTTTTGTTTAGAACTATTGAAAAGGGATATTTTTACCATGTTTTCTATAAAATTTTATTATTACTTATCATGATATGTTTTATTTTAAAATGAACAAACATGATTTTTTATACAATGACTGGTTAGAAAACACCATGGTCGGATCCTTCTGAGCCTATTAGCTCATACCCTTCAGTATTATTTATTGGTTCATAGACCATTGTTTTCCTTCTAGTGAGAGGAAATTCAATGTATGACAGTGATGTGGTGAGGTTTTTGTTATCTTTTTGGGTATCTTGTAGTGATATGGTGGGAGTTTATCTATATCAGGTTTTGGAGTAGTTGTTTCTTGTAGTCCTATGCAGTTGGACATTTATTTTGGTTTTTCTTCTATTATAGTTGTTATGTTCCCACAATATTCAATGTAGTTATGGAATAAATTTTTTCTAGTCTTACACTATTCATTTCATTCTCTATACATGTATGCCACGGGGTTGTTCATTATGGGAGAAATCTCCCCTTTGGTTTTATCGTTCGCTGCTCTGGTGCTTTTCACTAGCCCAGGGGGATCGCAAATGCCCATCAAGTATGTAATGGGTCGGGTCGGGTACCTGGTTTGATGGAAACACTTTTCATTTCATTAGGATAAAATTTTTTAACAAAACATTTTTTTATTTTCATTACAACGTGCAGTTTTACATTCTGGAAAAAAAGTAATTTTTTTAAATTATGCACATTAGTAGATTTCCCAACATTCATTATTCCATAATGATTAATATATTAATTCCAAATCATATAAGGTTCTTTTTAGTGAAAAAATTTCCTTCATAAATACAAATGTTGTAAAAAATCATTACAGAATTGAAATTTTATTTTCATAGTGATTTAATTGAAATTATCAAAAAATGTTTTATATTACATTATATTATTTGATGTTTCATAGTCATTAATGGGGATTTGATCCAGTGATACAATCCTTATTCATTTTCCAGATGGTTTATGATTATGATGTTATGGTGTTTATAATGACCATTAAATCTTCCAAAGATATGCAATAAAGAATTTTTTTTAAACACATTTTTGAACAAGGGTTATCATTTGATTGAATGATTGTCAAACCCATTTAATTTCATGATTTTTGATTTGGTCAATTATTTATGTTCCTATGGAACACATAACTGTTATTTTTATTATGAGGTGGGTAGGACTTATATCTCCAACAAATTAATTATGTAATTATTGTCATCTCATGAGTGTATAGTAAGAAACAATTCAACGAGATTGATCGACAATGGGATAAATGTGTGTTCTAATATATTTTTGGAAACATGTGAATCCTAATATACAATTAGAAGAAATTGTTTCTTGATCATATATGGTGATGATTTTGTTGTTTAACCTATAAATATTAAATAGTTTTATATATTTATGATACAGAGAGACATTAATGACATTAGATTATGGTTTATTATGTATTTATGATTATTTTTTACTCTAACGGTCCATGTTTTATGAAATGAATGTATTTATACGATGAATAAGTTTTATGATCAATGAAAGGTTGGGTATAGACATATTATGTTATTTTCAACATAATTTAACCATATTATTTTTATAAGATTTCATATAATGATTTATTGATATCTCTTATATTTTCACTTACTGAGGATCTAATCTCACCCTTTATTATGTTTCCTTCAAAAGAAGATAATAAAGGGCTGAAATAGTGTATTCCTATAAGGTGTACTATGTGAGAAGATAGGTTATTGGAGATTTTGAATAACATTCATAAAATATGATGATATAATATTTATCCACCAATGAATCAAAAAAATTAAGCTTCTTGAATATATAGTTTGATATTTATTAAATGATCATTTATAAAGATGAAATATTTTTAAAACAATTTGTGCAATTATTTGACTAACCTAAATGAATATCATATTCCATAAAATTGGAAATAAAACCATTTATTTTTTCTGTGGGAGACAACCAAATTACAAAACAATATAACACATTTTCCATCAATACCTTTCGTAGATGTATATAATAAAGGATGTAATGTATATATATTTTTATTATGACATATGTATTCATCTAGAGTTATAATATATTATATATGTAATTACCATCCAATAAAAATAAAAATGAAAACATCATTTACATATATGAGTAGGAAACCGACCCTCTGTAGAATTGTTATATATTTATCATTTAATTGTTACATGCATGGTATTAAGAAAAATAATAAATATATTTGATGAATATGTAATATTAAAATTCTATAAATTTGAATTTAAATTTTCTATTCTGTCCTTCTGTTATTCTGAAAATGAAAATATCATTGACGTGTATATATAGACTACCATCACAATGAATATTTTAATTCATTTATCTATCTCAAAATTTATTAGGAAAAAATAAATATTATAATAATAAATAAATATGATATCAATATAATAATGAAAATTTTATAAAATATGAATCAATAATAGATTAATAATTGGAAAAATTATTTTACAAAATCCTATATGAAATACAATGGAAATATTACATGTAACTATGATTTTATGAAATATTTTTTACTAAAAATATAATAAAATGATATTATTAAATAATATATCAAAAAATATATATTTCTTTGATGGATGAGTATATTTATAATTAGAATATATTTCATATATATTTTTTTCAATTCATATGAAGGATATTATGTTGTTAGGTAATGCATTTTCATCCTAGATTTATTTTGTCTAACATATTCCATATTCAACACATTTTTCTAATATTTTCTGAATATACATCCAAAGAATGAATTTTATGGCTATTATAAAAAATAAAGTAATATTCATATATATATAATGTAAAATCTTTCAATGATCTTATGATTCAAAATTTTCAATAGTGGTATTACATTTATGATATAATATTACCATTTCCAATAAATTTTTAGGATTATGTCTAAAGTGATGAAATATAATGATATAAAAAAATGACACTATTTTTATTTATTTTTATGTTGTAAATTTTGAAATTATATTTTTTTCCATTCACTATGACCTCTTTTTGTAGGCATGAGTCAAAAATAATATTTTAAATGAGAATCAAACATTACTTATCCCTTCTATCGAATATCTAATTAGATTCGTATTAATAGATTATAAAAAAGTGTGTAATGTTATTCATACTATTATCTTAGGAGTGTTTAATTTAATTTATATAAATTATTTAGCTTATAAAAAATTTAAAATGAATAATCAATTAATTTTTTAATATAATTTACTTGTGGGAATTTTACAAAAACACTGAACAAGCTTTTTATTTAGGCGTTCCTATTATGAATGAAATTTCCCAACAACATCAGCAATAATTTATTTTTATATTTTTTAGATGTCTTAAATATTAATTTTTTTCAAAATATTTCCCTCAATAAATGGTAAATTTTTAATTTTTAAATTTTCAATTTCAATGAGAAACATTAATTTCTCCTATAAGTGTTCAAAGTATACATTTAAATGCAATTTAAGTCAAAGATGGAATCCATTCTAGTGTCCTAATAATTATTTCTTATATTATTTAATAATATAATCGTAATTATTTCAATGGTATGTTTTTTAATAACATGAAATGATATATATGGTACAAATACATTTTTCACTGGTATTGATGTTATGAATTGATAATTTTTCCATGAATCAAATTATTTTTCCATGGATTGCGCAATTAAGAGTTGGTGAAATAGTTTTTAAATCCATTTAAATTATAGCTGTTATTATATGATATATCATATATGATACTATGGAATACCAATGTATGATTTTATTATATGATGGGTGGGACAAATATAATATATATATATATATCCAATTTATTTTTTAATGATGAATATAATATGGGATATATATTTCTAGAATTGGGAGTTAAACAAGTTCAGTATGTGCTACTGTCCACTAATAGAGATTAGTGAGTAAACTTTGAGTACTATATTAGTTCGGGGTGTTAACCCATTCACATATGGTTGTCATGGAAATGATTATTTAGTAATATGTATGTGTTTTTCAATGGTTATTTTTAGAAAAGAAATATAAATATTATCATAATGTTTTGATCTCATTTTATTTTTATTTTTTTATTTCATTATGATACATGTATTATGAACTACTAAATTTTTTTCCATGACTCATGTTTATGATATTCTATTTATAGTTAATGGTATTTAAATTTTACCCTTATTTTCTCATTCACATTGCTCATATTTTTATTATGTGAAAACTAAAATATCTATTATTTATCATTAATTATCATTTTAACTAATCCATTTTAATGTTTTCCTTCCCCATTGTTGTGATTGAAGGTATTACATATGATATTAAAAATAATTTTTCATGTACACATTTTTGTTCCAATATTACCTAGTTATTTATCTACATACAATTTCAATGATAATAGACCCATTTGATTTTGGTGTAGATCGCAACGTTATGTATTAAATATTCACTTATTTCGATGTGTTATATATTTATGTAAATTATTGTTTAAAATATTATATATATATATATATATACTGGATAGAAAGATACATATCTTATCATTCACTAATGAATTTTCAATAATTATATTTTGTTAGGATAATAAATGAATTTAAGGATGATGTGAGGAGAAAATTCTTTTTAAGGGTTTCTCCTAAGATCCATAAATATGGGGAAGGAGTGACCAATATCAATAACCATCTATGTGAACTATTAATAACATAATTGATGATATATTTATTGGATAATGAAAATACCTCTGTATTTTTTAATCATTTTTGGAGTACAAGTATTTATAAATACATCACAATAAATTTTTAGCGTGATAAAATTTTAGGGGTAATGGAGAGGATGAATCTCAATTATAATGATGTTTTTGGGCTATTATAATGTTTTGTTGAGAGGATGAATCTCAATTATACTTACCAAAGTAGATGTCTTTGGTAAGTATTCATCCTCTCTATTATATGTTATAATTGATCATGCTACACAAAGTAGATATATCCAATTCCATAAATTGAGATTCATCCATTCCATAAATTGAGACAATGATGATGAATATTCAAAATTTTGGTGATGATGAATTGAGATTGGATACATGAGGGGTGATGGAGAGGATGAATCTCATTTCATCCATTCACACTCATGGATAAGATGAATACTTGAATGATGATGAATATTGAAAATTTTGGGACAACAATATTGGATACATGAGTGTGAATGAGATTATGGTGTTGAAACCAATGCATTTCTACCAAAGTAGATGTCGATGGATGTTGTAATATTTGAATATTGAATATATTAAAGAATTATAATGTTTTGTTGAGAAATGATACAGAACAGTAAAGGTTGGGATGCTATATAAAGTGAATAATGATGTTTGTGGGCTATAACATGTAAATTATCATTGAAGGGTTATAGTATTATATTAAAACAGTAGAAAAATAAACATCAAAGGTATGGGATTACATTATAAAAATTGAATATGATAATCTTAAGGGTAATCAGAAGTGGAAGACTATTTTGGAGAGTGAATAATGATCTAATATGTGATTCATGATGTCTAAAAATGTTGAGTGTATAGTAGTTATGAGTTTAATTAATTCCATTCAAATAATGGAATTTGGTCGAAGTACATTATTATAGGAACACCACAAAAAAATGACGAGGCCAAGAAAATAGAAATACATTAAATGAATGTTCTAGGATCTTGAGGTTAAATTTAGGGTTATTCACGACCATATAAGTAGATTTTGTGATCATGGAGTTATTTATCATTAATTGGAGTCAATATGTACCATTGGGATATTTTATACCTAAGGAGGTCTTATCTGATAAAGATATAAGACTCTCACATTTACGAGTCTATGGATGTTTGTAATGTGTGAATATTCATACTATTAAAATTTATAAGAATGATGATAATTAAAAATCATGTTTTTACTAGTTGTTTTGCTATGGATTTAGGTTACCACTTTTGGGATGTTCTCCATAAAAAGACATCATGATCAAAAACAGGGTATTCAAGGAAGTTGTCATGTACACGAATCATTATGTGGTTAAAGATGGTAATATGAATAAATTTTCTATTTCAATAATAATTTAGATCATGATGGTGTTCCTACTCAAGTGATTATAAAACCAGTGGACCCTACAACTTATATTGGATTTAATAGATCAAATAAAGAATAATTTTTTTGGAAAATTAGTTCACCATTAGTAAATTATTTGTTATTAATTAATGAGTCTTCCATAATGAAATAAATAATTATAGGACACGTGGTTATACATGGTCAATAAATGACATGAACTAAAGTCTTTGAAAATTTCGTGGCTAGTTATGACTAGTTTTTAGTTTAATAGAGTAGATTTCACTTATCCATTCTCACATACAGTGGATCTTTCCCCCATATGGGTGGTTTTCAGTACTGATGAATCAAAATACATGTATCTTGACTATATTTATGTGATGAAAGCATTATTTTATAGAGATATAGGGGTGGAAATATAAATTTTGTGGAAACTTAATATTTTAAAAATCGGAATGAATTCCATGTTTGAAAACTATAGAAGAACATATCTTGGAGGAAGATAGCATCCACATTGTGGAAAAAAATTTAATTCTTTGAGGATAAAAATAAAAATTGTATGTATTGTTTCTATGTTAATAAATCATTTTATTGCTGAGGTATATATTATAATGAATCTATCTATGAAGGGAATTCTTATTATAGGATCATGTCTATAGTGTACTAATGAGATAAAATGCAATTCAGATGATAAGAAAGAGATTAAAAATCTTAGATAATATATAAGGATTTTGGGTTTGATGATTAATAATTACATCAAAACCGAAACATTGATGTTATCACAAGCCAACAACATTGGATCAGTTTTGAGAAGAATCAATATTTTATTGGAAATGCTAATTTCTCTTCCCAATGAAAGAAATTTTAAATTATTGATGGATAGATTTCTAATAATAGATAAAGATGATTAGTACATGTAAAAGTTTCTATATGTATTATCTTTTGGAAAGATGTTTTATTCCATGGTTTACACTCAGCAATACATTTATCATTTTTTCATAGTTATGAAAAATGTGAAAAGATAGTCCAATTAATATCCATTAGGATGTTTTGGAGGGTATAATTAGATATCTGAATGGGAAGAACACACTAATGATTAATGGACAAAAGCATCATATATTATGTATTTTTTCTAAGAATGTTGGATGAAAAATAGGTTTTTGAAGTGGATAAGTATCCATGTAAGATTTATTTGGATTGGTGTTGCCCTAGTTTTTTAAAATACGATGGTATGATTTATTGAGGCCCATTATAAACATCATTAAAAATATCATTGTCTTGCATAAAAAGTTATATTTTTTTGGGGTTTTGTGGGAAATTTTCCCCTACTACAGTGGTCAAGGGTTTGAAGGTCCCCAACACAAATTTCATGGCACTTTACTAATTCTAAACGTCTATATCAAAGATGAGTAGAAGAAATTGATAGTGAATAATTGAATGGAAGAATATAGAACCACAAATCCATTTTAAATGACATTATTGGTCACAAAATTTTAACATTATATAATTACATCCACCTATCCATGTTTCATAGTGGAACATATCTATGGTAGGTGGAATAATACATTTTCCCATTTATGATCTCATATGGAGCTACAATTTCTATGGTCTGACACTCTAACCATTCAAGTTTATGTTTACACCATAATCATAGTGAAATTATCCCTCTACATGGATATATGTATTGTTATTGAATAACCTAATTAAACTGATATGTGTTCTTATAATTATAAATTTTTCTTATTGTTTTTCATCATAGGAAAACCATTATTATTTGCACAGAGATTTTCTATAACAACACTATGAACTATATCTGATCTATATATGATGATCATATATATGTTTTAGAGAATTATACATAATGAATTGAATAAAATTCCAATAACTAAAAATCTGTATCACAAATAGAATAATGGTAATTATAAGAGTGTTATTAAAATCATAATTAATTTTTTTGAGATCTCACAAATTGTATTTCAAATATTGTTAAGTCATCACCTCCATATTGTGTAATTATTATATAAATATGTATTTCTATATATCATTAATATTGATAATTATATATCCTAATATTGACATAAATTTATATATTTATAATCTTTTTGATGATGTTGGTGAAAAAATAAAGTTGATATTAATTTTGGCTAAGTGATAAGAATATAAATTTGGATGAATTAAGTATAATATTAAAGTATGTAAGATTAAATATATAACTTTATTAAAATCATCCATAAGATCTATAGTTAGTGGTTTTGACACTATATTCATATGAATATATTTCTTTACAATGTTTCAAAAATAATTTATGAAGTAAAAGCTGAGAGTTAGATATATCACTCCCAATATGTCTAATTATCATATCCCAATGGTCCCATTGTTTCTAGATCACCCAATGATCACATTAAATATTGAAATTGTGCTCCATGTATATATTCTGAATATGTACAAACCATATCCTTCACATTTAAAAAATGTAGATATTATAACTTTGGTGAAGGGTACATCAAAATTAGAAAACTATTGTAGAGATTTTGAATAAAATCTTTATTATGATATATAAAAAGACCAAAGTCTTGTCCATTGTTTTTAGAGAAATAGTAAATTTAAGGTTTATGGGTTGGTCCTCATTGAAACAATGAATAATATGTATACTTTTTTTTCAAACGAATTGACATTATTTTGGGGATGAAATTGTTTTATGTTTGTAAAATTTAACACCATATTATTTTTTAATATATTTCATTTTAATGAACTATATTTTTATAGTTTCATATGATTCACAAAAAAAATTACATATTTGTAAAATTATTTGTAAAATTATAATATTAATGTAAATAATATATATCTATGTGATTTTGATAAATTAAATTTCATTGTAGAAAGGGTAAAATTAAAATGAGGAAATATAAATAAATATAAATATATTAATTGGATATTTTTTTGAATTTAATTATATATTATAATTTATAATTTTTAAAAATTGAACAATAAACAATATTAGTAATATTAATGTAAATAATAAATTCATTTTATATATAAAATTTTTATTAAATGATAATGATTATGATTTTAGAAATTCTAGTATAAATAGTAATATTTTATTTTAATTAACTTTTTATAATGAATTTCTATTTTAAGGACTAATAAATAATATTTTGAATATTAATATTATGGGAAATTATTTTTTAATCAGTTTGAAAATAAATGTGGTCATTTAATGTTTTATATGATTTTGATATATATAATGATAAATTAAATTGAATGTTAAAAAGTATATACATGTTTAGAAATATGATCTTATGCACACAATGTGTTTTTTTCATTATAAATTCAATTGGTCAATGTTTATGATTTAATTTGATGGAACATTATGATAATATATTCATTATGACATGTTATCATTAACCTATTGAATTTTATAAATAATTGAAAGAAAATAATTTTTTTATACATACTAATGATTATGTTAAAATATAATTTTACTAACTCTGGAAGTCAAATTTGAAAACAAAATTTTTTTATTTTGAATCGAAAAAACAAAATAAATTATATAGAATAGTGTTTGGATCATTATTAATTGAAACTATGGTAAAATATAATCATTCTAGTTCAGGATAATAATGTAATGCCCCAACCCCAGTTACACAGAGTCAGTGCATTATTACATAACATTGGAATGATCACAAGGGATCAAATCCCGAAAAACCTATTAGTTTCGTATCATTGGAAGTACATGATACATTTATCAGATTTCCATAAATTTATAAAATAAAAAAAACAAAATTTCCTCCATTTTCAACATTCATATCATTTAGACTATCTCTACATGTCAGTCATAATATATTACATTGCATCTTGGGAAAAAAGATAATAATTGAATAAGGTGAGCTCAGAAACTCAGTTAGGATAACAATATTGTGTAAACTGTCACAAATAAGAATAAATTTTTTTGGTAATGTATAAGAATAGAACACAAGGCTTTTAAACATATCTATCATCATTATATGGAAATGATAAATCAATAAATTCCATTTAATTATTCACATATATATTCTACACATCTAAAATCTCTTGTAATATAAATATCTAATTTCATAATGACAGAATGCATAATGATGGACATCATAACCACATAGTGAAGGCATTGTGCCATGACTCCAAATAAGATTTCATCAGGGCCTTGTGTCATGACAATAGATTGTCTCATGAGACCTACAGATGCATCTAAGATCTATATCTTGCTCTACCCATCACTTACTAAGTCCAATTAATTCCACATATGAAAATTTTTAAGCATAACATAATTTTTCATATTAAAAATGGCATAAGAAATGACATTACTTTATCCATAAAAAATGAATGCTATAAAAATAACAGATCAAATATCCAACTTATCAAAAAACCATCAATACAATATGGAATATTTGTATTATAATAAATAAACATCCAACATGTTTAAAATGATTCAAATTATGTTGCCATAGATGAAATGAAAACAATTAGAATGGAATACCTCATTATTATAAGAAACCATTTAAAAGTCACGAAATTATAAATGAAAAAATTTATTTTGGAAGTATTCTTATAATATTTTATTGGATGCTTAAAAGATGTTATAATAGTGGAACGTAGTTTCACCAACCGAATTAGTTGAAGAAACATTTTTTCATTAATTGTTTTGAATGGTCGTAGATGAAATTGTTTGGAAAACGACAGAAAGATTCCTTTTATAAACATTATATAAGAAAGAATAAATTGTATAAATGACATTAACCTATAGTCTATGAATTAGTAAAAATGATTAGAAATAATGTATTTTAGAAACACGTTTGTGGCTGATAAAGAGGTCCCAGTAGATACTCAGGTATAAAAAACCTCGGAAAAGTAAAGAGATTGTAGAATTCACCCTTACCTTGTACTTTTCCATGGTCGAGGGTACGTTAAAATAATGTATAATAGTTAATAATTGTTATTAAATTATACAATAACCACAAACAAAAATATAATATCATATAAGATCTTCTAATATTTAATTGTTAATAATATTTCAATAGTACCATCGTTTTGGGTGTTAACTGATTTGGTTTCCTTTATATGTGTGGTTACATAATGCATGTATTTTATGGATATGATGTATTTGATTCATATGAAAAATTATATTAATTTCATAAACATTATTTTTAAACGTAAAATGAAATTTATTATTGAATGATTGAAATGTGGAATAAATCCCATTGCGTTCGTGGAGACATTAATCCGTATGTATGAACGAGCAACAATATAATTATATTGACAGTGAAATCATTTGTAATTGGATGGTATTTCAAATATAAAGAATCATTAAATGTTATATTTTTTATTTACATCATTTATAATCATTATTATAGGCATCCAAATAATGAAGTGTTTGAATAACAAACTACACCACATTGTGGAGATGGTAAGCCATATGTACACACGTATGGTTAGTTGTCATTCATAGGTTTGATAGAATAATGAATAAAGTTGTACCATATTTATAATAAAAACATAGTATGTATAATGTATTGGAGTTATTATTTTGGTATGGAATCAACAAAGTAAGAATAAAGGGAAGAAGAAAAGAACTTTGTAAAAAGGTTCTGAAATTATTACCCCTTATTTTGGTGATTCATTTTGAGTTGATCAAAAGGGACCCTTAGGTTGGATTTTGGATCCATTTAAGGACATTAGGTCGAATTTAGTGTAGTTGGGAAGATATTTGTGATGGGGTTGATTGAGCCAAATGGATTTCGGGGTGTGATTTTAAGTGAAGGAGAAGTAACATTTTATAAGAGAGGTGAGTGTCCCATTAGGAAAAGCCTAAAATATTAAATTATTATACAATCATATCCAGGTTACAATGGATCCAAAATTATCTATTTCAAGGATAAGGTGATGATGGGTCAAAACCATATCAATCCATTGGCTTTCTATATCTAGTTTCCAAGGATTGTACTAAAAATCCTCTAATACTAACTATTATGGTCCGACACCAGTTACCCATAGTCGGTTCATTATTACATAACATTGGCATGATCAGAAGGGATAAAATCCATAAAGAATGATATGTTTAGTAGCCTTGTAGGTACTTGATACATTCTTATGTTTTACATTATATTATAAAATGATAAACAACAACAACATTGTCTCCATTGCCCACATTCATATCCCATAGACTATCCCTTCATGTCAGTCGTAATATATTTCTCTACACACTGGGAAAAAATAATACATAGAGAGGCGTGAGCTCAGATGCTCGGTAAAGATAAAAACATAGTGAAATTTTTCATAAATAAGCATAAAAATTAATCCAATGTATAATACCAAAACACAAGCCTTTAAAACATAAACTTCAACATAATATGTCAATGATAAGTCAAATAATTTCATTTACTTATTAAGATAGATATTATACTAGTCGAATAATCACATGTAATATAAATAGCCAATTTGAAAATGTTGGAATGCATTTTGTCAAGTCAAGGCCTTGTGCCTAGTATACAAATAATATTTTTCAATATATTGTGTCAAGCCACTAATTTTTCTAATGAGAACTACCAATGCATAGAAGAGCTATAGATGTCTTCTCCAACCACTTACTATGTCCAATTCATTCCTCATATGAAAAATTTTAAACATAACATTAACATTGGTATTAAAACAACAATATGAAATGTCAATACATTATCCATAAACCAAGAATGGTATAAAAATATAACATCAACAGTCAAACATATCACAAAAACATAAATACAAAATTGAAGATTTATATCAAAATAAGTTAACATAAAACAAGTTTAAAATCCATCAAAGGATGTTGACATAGTTTAAATGAAAACAAATTGAAACGATATACCTCTTCCTATTTTGAAACCATTTAAAAGTCACATAATTAGGAAAGAAAACATTTATTTTAAAAATATTCTTATAATCATGTAAGATAAGATTCAAAGGTGTTATAATGGCTGAAAATAGCTGCACCCCTCGTATAAGTTAAAAAAACAATCTTTCCTTAATTTTTTCTAAAAGGTCGTAAAAAACCTTGTTTGGAAAACAATAAAAAATGAATCCTGTATAAAAAACATATAATAATTCAAACTAGGGTATAAATGAATTTAATCCATGGTCTAGGAAATAGAATAAATGTTTTAAAATACATATTTTTATGAAACACAGATGTGGATGAAAAAGATGTCCTAATAGATACTAAAGTATAAGAAATCTCGGATAATTAAAGAGATGTTTGAAATAACCCTTATCCTATGATTTATCGTGGTATAGGTTACATTAACCTCCTCTATAAAAGTTAAATAATATTTATTAAATTATACATGAACCTCATACATAAATATGATATCATTAATTATCTTATGATATTACTTTGATAATAATATTTCAGAAGTATCATTGTTTCAACTGATAACTAATTCAGTTTCATTTATATTCTTGGTTATGTAAGCCATGTGGGTTATATATATTTTTCATTTTATTCATATCAAAAATGATATTATGTTCATAAACAGTATGTTTAATCCTAAAATGAAAATTATTTTTGAATGATTATGATGGGGATTAAATCTCATTGCGTTCATGGAGACATTAATCTGTACGTACGCACGAGAGGCAATATCATTATATTAATGGTGAAATACTATATAATTGAATTTTATTACATATGTATAGAATCATTATCATGTAATATTTATTATTTACATCTATTCAAATCATTATCATTCCCATATAAATAAATATTATTTTGGATTATAGACTAATCCACGTCATTGAGACTGTAAGCCGTACATACGCACATATGATGACATGTCATTCATTGGATTTAAAAAATAATGAATATGGTGGTACCATATTTATAATAACATCATAGATTCTATAAGGTACTGGAGTTATTATTTTGGTTATGAAAAAACATTGAAAGTGGAAGTGGATGATGAAAAGAACTTTGAAAAAATATAGTTAAATTATTACCTCATCTTCGGTTGTTTCCTTTTGAATTGATCTAAAGGGATCCTTAGGTTGAATTTATGATCGATTTAAGGCCACTGGATCTTTTTAAGGGTAGATGGGAAGATATTTGTGTAGGGTTTGGCCAATAAAAATTGAATTGGAGGTGTGATTTTTAGATAAGGGGAAATATATTTTTTATAAGATAGGTGAGGGTATCTTTAAGAAAATATTGAAATATTTTTTTATTTTACAGTCATATTTGGTTTATAATGGCTTCAAAATGATGTATTACGTGAATAAAGTGGATATGGGTCGAAAACCAAACATCCAAATGGTTTTAGATAGGTTTATTTCACCATATTAACCTTTTCTTTTATATTTAACTCTTAGTAAAATAGTTAACTTTTTCAATGTTTTCTAGTATTATAATAAAAATGGGTAATATACATACACTGGAAAAAAATTATCTATTTCCGTTGTCAGATCCTTATTTTTTTAGGAATATTATATCATTAATAATATTATTTTTATTTAAAAAACACATTTATGTCAATTTTAAAACCATTTGGTATTTTTTTCTGAATGTTATAAAAGCATGATTACATAGAAAAATATTCATTTAGTCAAACATAAAATTTCATATTAATCTACAAAATTCATGTAATTCATCCAAAGTTTCAATTTACTTTTTTATTGATATTTATAATATAAATTATTTTAGTCTTTAATTAATTAGGTATTTACTACATAATCCTTGTGTCATAAATAAATATAAATATAAAATGTCCCAAAATTATGAAAAAAATAAAATTATCTAGGAAATAATTTTTTCATTATAAATAATATTTATAGTCTAATTAATATGATGTTTAACCCTATATTAAAAATTGTATTGTTATTAAACTTTGAATTTAACACTTTTTAATCTTGTTTAAATAAAATAATAAATAATGTCCTAATCTAATCCATGTGGACCAAAATGATCATATTTTATTCAGAAGGATGTTTTTGTGATAAATAAACTTATGAAATAGAATTATTAAATGTGTTAAGTTAATAATAATATCATTTTTAGCTTTAATTACCCTCTTTAGTTTTAACAATAGTAAATAAAAGTCAATACTTCCAATTAATCAAAGATTATTTTCATAATATTGAACAAAAGTTTACTTAATGATGTCAACAGCGTGTCTTGGATTTTTGAAATTCAATTAACAGATTCAGTAATATTAGGTTTTATGAAAATTTTTATATGTGACTAGAAGGTGGGTAGAAGATGGTAAAAAGTTCAATAAAATTTTCTATATCTATTATTATTATAAATTGACTCCAATTAATTACATTAAACAAAAATAGGAATTATGTATCCATTTTTATCTGATATAATTTTAAATAAAATAACTAATTATTGAAATAAAATCACGATTTTAAATAATAACGTAGTTTTTTTTCACAATTCATAAAAAAATTGAATTATTTTAGGAAGATAAAAAAAATTTCCCCTAAGCTAATTTCGATATTCTAATATAAAAAATGAAGTCAATTTTGAAAAATAAAATTTATAAAATTTTAAAAAGTGGGTATTACTATTCATAATGAAAAATTTGGTTGGTCGTGGTGTGTTAATACTCCATGTTTCGTACAATGCAAGATATTGTATTATTAACAGTGAAGTGTATCATAGGAGTCTTAGGTTGTACATTCTATCCTCCTTCAAATAATTTCATCCACAAAATATCTAGAATATTTTTGCATAAAAAGATTCAGGTGGTTCTTCATCATAAGTTCCTCGAGTTCCCAAACAACATTTTCCTTCTTATGATTTATCCATAGAACTTTCAATAGACGAGTTTTCTGTATTCTAAATAGTTTTCATATTGTATCAAGAATCATGAAAAGCTCTTCATAGTAAGTTATATCAGGTTCTAGTTCAATTAACTCCTAGGTGTGTACATGCATAGGGTCAGACATGTATTTTCTCAATAGTGATACATGAAACACATAATGATATTTGGAGAGACATGACAGTATTTCCAAACGATAGGCTACAACATCAATTAGTTCATGTAATTTGAATATTCTAATATACCAGGGACTTATATTAACTTTATTATCAGAACTAAAAACACCCTACCATTGAGATTCCTTCATGAAAATATCATCTCCAAATTGAAATTCTAAATCCTTCCTTCAGTCATCAGCATACCTATTTTGCCTACTTTGAGCTGCTTTTATTATGGTTTTGATAAACATCACCTTTTCAACTGTTTCCTAAACATGTTCTGGGCCTACAAGTTTCTGTTCACTAACATCATCACAACACATTTTTCTGAGGTATCTCTTTCCATTTGATGCTTCATATGGTTCCATTGGAATATTTGAATGGAAGACATTATCATAGGAAATTTATACTGAAGTTAAATATTGATCCCACATACCTTGAAAGTCAAGTGAGCAAGATCTCAGTATGACTTTTAATGTTTGAATAGTACGTTCTGATTTTCCATCAGTTTGAGGGTGGTAAGAAGTGCTCCAACAATGTTCAGTATCCCAGTCCTTCTGATGACATTCCCAGAATCTTGATGTAAAACATGGATCATGATCAGAAATAATCGATTGTGGTACACTGTAAAGTCTTACTATTTCATTAATATATATTCATTCAAGACTTTCAGGTGTAAAATATTCTCTTATAGCAAGAAAATGTGTTGAATCTGTAAGATGATCAACAATTACCCACATCGCATCATTTCTTCTAGTATTCTTTGGTATCCCCATGACAAAGTCCATAGTAATATGATCCAATTTCGACTTAGGTATGGGAAGAGGTTTCATGACTCCTCTATGATGTTGTCTTCCCGCTTTCACTTGTTGAAAATACATATATATAGACACGTAATCATTAATCTATATCTTTATATTGTCCCACAAAAAAATATCCTTCAAATCATTATATATCATAGTGTTACTAGTGTGTATAGGGAAATTGGAGCTATGAGGATCATCCAAAAATTCATTTTGTTTAGATCAGGCATAATTGGATCACAATTCCTTTTCCCAAATTAAAAAATTCAATATTCATATAAAAAGTCAATAAATATACCATCATTCATATCATTAATTTTCTTAAACTCCTCATCATCTTTTTGAGAACATTTTATCCTTTCAAGTAAAGTTATTTTGGAAATGATTTGAAAAATTAATAATGTTTCAGCTCTGATTATTATTACCATATCCATATTTACTCGGTCCACGAACATCGAATACCTTTAAACTCTTATCTTGTTCAAAAATCCACGATCATTTCCGCTCAAGGAATCTACCACCTTATTTTCCTTCCTCGGGTGATAGTGTATCGTGCAATCAAAATCCATGAGTACTTCAAGCTATCGTCATTTCATCATGTTGAGTTTTTTCTCGGTGAAAATATACATCAAACACTGGTGATCATTATATATCTTACAATTATCACCATAGGATATGATAATCATTAGAATATGAGAATATGATATGAAATAATAAAAATATTACCCAATCAGTAAAGGATAATTAATAAAAAACTAAAAAAATTAATTTTTCTTTAATAATATCATAAATTATATATTTTTATAATCATAAACAATAAATAATCATCAAAGATAACATAACATAAACATAAGGAAATTATTTCTTAAATAACCATTTGAATAAATTTTTTCCCTAATCTAAGTTTCACTACTAAGAAATTATTACTAGATTAGGATCACTCCACATTCCATCCTTTCAATTGTTATGGATCACATAAGAGAGTATCATGTTTGATAGATTTCCTTAATGAATTTATTTAAATACACATTTAAGTAATAATTATCTCATGATATATCTTCCATCAATATATTCCTAAGAAGGATATCTAAATATATCCCCACAAATAACATGATCTAACCCATACAATTATATTATAAATATATTTTAAAAAATTCATCATACCACATTATCTTATGAATTACAAAGCATAAGGATTTCATAAACATTTAATGTAAATAAAATATCATAATAACTAAAATTTTTCTATCTTAATGGATTCAATATAAAGAAATTTACACGTTTGAATGAAATGATTTCATAGAGTTGGCCTAATATAATAATCAACATAATTTGATTAGTGGAATAATTTTGATTGTAACATAAGATCATATCACTCTAAAATCATAACAATAATTAATGTAAATATAAATATATCAAAAATATATATAAATTCACACTCACTAAAATTATTTCAAATATTAGAAAATATCATTGTGATTTGATAATTTTTTTATAGAAATAAAAAAAATATTGGGAAAACATTTTCCATTAATGTAAATGTTGAATCTATAAAGAAATAATTATTGAAAAAATGTTCATTATTGAAATACATTCTTTAATACATAGATATTAAATCATAACATATCATTTGTCAATGTATTATTAAAATGCACACATGAGGAACATAATGGTTAGGTGTCTTTAGAGAATAGGTAATCAATATTGTTATTTCATAAAAGTAATTAATAATATACAATAATTATCTTACCAAAATCAACCCCACATTGGAATTCCCTACATTAATCATTATTTCATTACATAGGTAAAGTAAACATAATATTCCACAATATTATATTCTAATTAGAGGTATGAAATGGATATTTCAATGGTCAGTTATGAATAACATAATTATATTTGTATGAGAACAAAATAATAAAATTTGAAAACATTCCTAGCATTTTATATATCTTTATAACTTTTTATTGAATAAATAATTTTTTTTATATTAAATGAATCATAATATTACCAATTAAATTAAAATAATAGATCAGATCTTAAAAATAGTAATATTGAAATACAAATTCTAATTAAACTATAAACATGTAAAAATAGAAATTGGTCCACCAATTATGATATGGATATGAAATAGGACACTCAAATAAACACATAAAAATAAAAACAAGGTACATGCATAATTTTTCGACTAGGAAGAATGTCTAATTCATAAAATTATATGAATGAACACTAGGTCTAAAAATAAATTAATAAAAATTAAAGCTAGGGAAACACATAATACCATGGTCATTAAAATATTGTTCACATGTGATATCATGAATATGAAATTAGTTTCACAAATAATAAAATTAATATCCTGAGTTCTGAATATTTACACAGTGAATTGGACGGATTCAAATGATATACCTATTATATAATTTAAATCCATTAATACAGACACTATATGATCATAAAATTATTTCTCATTTCATTATAACCTTACCATTTTAAGAGGAAATAAGTTCTCGATGTCCCATTACCTCCAAAAAATTATTGAAAAAGGATGCTATCAAATAATCCCTTCTCTTGTGAATGATAATTAAATTCTAATTTTATCAGCATAGATGTATATAACAATATTTAATCACATGTTTGAATTATTTTGAAAATTAATATTTTTCTTTAGAAAAAACACATTTACAATCACTAAAATTCCAAAATATTAAGGAATATACTTGCATCACATAAAAATATAGAAATATGTAAAATAATAATTAATCAATTGGGCTTCTATGATGGTACGAAATGATATTCATGACTTATATGATAAAACAATGATTTATTTTACACATTTTATAAACAGATCAAAACAATCTCTCTCAGAAATAAATAATGGGAATTTATTTTAAAAAAAATAAATTATGGGTAAAAAAAATTTAAAATAGTATATTTTGTTATTAAAATAATATTGAAAATTTTATATATATAACATGGACGTGGAAGAAAAATATTTCATAAAGTAGTGGATAATCATTTTATTAATAATATTATGTTCCAAATATAAGAAATGGAAATTTTTAAGTAAAATTCAATTAAAATACATTAGGATATAAAAATTAATGTTATTATTGGGTTGTATATGATGAAATATAAAATTAAAAATAATAATCATAATGTATCATATATAAAGTATAGTGACATCATAATGTCCACCATTAAAGGTGTTAAAAGAATCTTGAACAATCATCATTTCGTGAGGCAGAAATTCACAAACCACAGAAACAAAATATTCTTTAACCATTAGACGAAGGTGTGTGTAAGTGTAGCTCGAATACTTCACATAACAATATCCTAGTATATTGAAGATACTGTTTGTGTTACAAAATAAAGGATTAAAAAGAGTTTAAAGGGTTGGAGAAGCAAAAATAAAACAAAAGAACACAAGTGAAGACATTACCTTAAAATCAGGTAACTCCTCTTGATTTGAGCTCAAAGGCTTCCTTGGTAAGGATTATTCCCAAAGGTGAGGCTTCAATGATGATGAGAGGGATGTGGAGAGATGAAATGGGCAGGTTTTGGCCGAGCGAAAGGCTTTAGAGGTGTGGGTAATGTGGAAGAGATGGGGGCCTTTTACAAGAGAAAAGGAGGGGCACTCTTGGAATGTTATAAAATATTACTTTATTATAAAATGATTTTCGGATTTTAAAGGTACCAAAAGGATATATTTCTAGGATAAGGTGATAAGGTTTACAAATCCATCCATACAATAAGTTTTTTACAGGTTTAGGTCAATGATTTTACATTATCTATTGATTTTATTTATATCATTAAATAATGAGGTAATCGCTGCATCAACATGGTGTCATAAATAATATAATTTATTTAGTGTCTAAAAATTCAAAAAAATATCATGATGTAGAAAATATATTTATCTTTCTAATTAATATTTTTAGTCAAAAATATTACTTGTATATCCCCATAGAAAAATTGTTTTAGTGAAACAACACATGTTTTTGACATTTTAATTTTAACATTAATTAAAATGGTATTAATGTCATTTCCAACCAAAGTGGCTCAATAGGGTCCCCATGTTAACCCATGGATTTTCTTGGTCAGCCATGACACATCCAATGAGGGTAGGACATGTGTCTAGGTCATTTCATATTATTAAAACATTATTTTTACCTTAAATTAAACTAATTACCTCTAATCGCGATTAATAAACTTAAAAGTTACTATTCACCAAAAAATTATTTTAATCCCATTGAACAACATTTTACTTCTTAATGACAACCATGTATGTCTGATTTTTTAATTCAAATCATAGAAGTGGTAATGTTTCATTTAAACGAAAAATCAGTTTCTTTAACTACCACTTAGTGGTTTCACTATTCATCAAAAATTGAAGTTTTTCTGAAAATTACCAAAAATTCACCCTAGGATATATTTAATATTCTGAATTCATCAATGATGTCTATTATACAAAATTAAAAACATATAAGTTACATTAATTAATTTAATAATTAATTTTTATTGTTAGAGAAAATATCGTGTTTTTATGAAACAATAAGTATCAAAAGATTGACACAAATTTAAGTCCAAATTCAAGATGAAATTATATCCAACGACCACTATTGGATTAAATGGTAAAAATAAATTCTAGTTTCAATTTGAAACCAATTCAATAAATTATCTAATCCTATAAATAAATTAGATTAAAAAGAGGTTTTGAAATAAAATACAACATTTTTTACTATTCATTAAAAAATAAACACTATCGAAAAAATACAAAAAAGTAACAAAAAGTAAATTTTGATATCCCGATTCTAAAGAAGAATTTTATTTTGTCAAATATAACACATAAAAATCTCAAAAAGTTGATTTAAAAAAGGTTCATCATCAAAAGGCGGTTATTCGACCTTTAATGAATATTAGAATGTTTACACTTAAAATTGGATTCATTCGCATTTTTAATCATATAACATTTATTGTAAAAAGTAAAAATATTTTACAAACATATACAATCATTTTTAAGATAGTTCTATTCATTCCTGCTATTACAATGGCTATGAGTTAACTACAATTTAAAATAATATTATTTTATTATTGGAGTGCAATGTAAGATTCCCAAGAAACTCTTTGTTGCGTATTGGGTACGCCATCGAGCATAGCATCCCCTTTAAAGTAATATTAATATTTTATTCACAAAGATAGATAAATGTGAAAATGTCATATTATTTATTTACCTGGGGTGTTACATACTTCCACCCTTTTGGGAATTGCGTCCTCGCAATTTTAAAATTGGGCTTGGAAACTTCATTGAAAATCCCACATCGGAAAAAGAGTCAGTAAAACAATCACTTTAAAATAAAGAAAGAGAAGTACAAAGGTCACCCGAGTTAACCCATACTATGATTCCAAGTATGAAAATATGGACATGGAGGAAAAAAAAAGGGTCATGTTCTGATGGAGAGTGATATTAAACATGTCTATGAGAAATTTAACCATAAGAAAATCACAAACTTGTGAATGGTTAAACGGTATTTGATTCCCCAGTAGGAAGAGTTAACAGAATTTTTTTTTGGTTTTATGTTACTCTTCATGAGGAATTTATTTTTTGAGCTTAACTAATTCATAATGAAACAGACTTAATTGTCACATAGACATTGAACTTTTACTATATTCCTTAATCGAACTCATATTGTCTCCAAAATATGAGTATTTAGGAGGACTTGTTTTCATTAAGTGTACTATAATCAAATTCTTGAGAATCCCATAATCCACAAAAGAGAACTATATACTTCCCATGTCTTTAGACTTTAACCAAAAACAAAACCAAAAAGGTTAGTACAAGATCAGATAATCTAGAAAAGGGTAACCCTTTATAAAAAGAAAATCAATCCTTAACCTCCAAAATTTGTCCAACAAAACCCAAAGTTCAATAAAAACCATAAGTAAACCAAACTAATATTGAAACCCATATATTTGAAGGATTTAATCACATAGTCTTCCATGTTAAATCATATCATTTATCTCCAAACAACTTCAGATGCTCTTAAATTCTCGTATTGAAAAGTAACTAACCCAATCACATATCCTCCATGATAGGTTAATAATTTCCATAGATAACCCAAAATCAACTTACTCTTAATTCATAATATCATCTAACTAAAAAGATGTAGTCATTATAACCAGGGACTTCACGTAGTCCAGTGATAGGAGATTAATACTAGTCTCAGTTTGGTTGTGGGTTCGATTCTCGTAGATTTGCCCGACACGATGGGTTGTCACACGGCCTGCGTGTTGTCCTTTTTCCAAACTATATAATTATCCAATCATTCCCCAAAAAGAGATAAAATCATCAAAAATAACCATAACATAATTTAACCTCAATTATATCTAATGCCTTTCACTTTACATCATAACATATTGTAACCCATAATTACCACAAAAGTAAGGATCATATAATCCCAAATGGTTCTTTATAACAATGTCCACCAAAGAATAGATAACTATTCCTTGAATAAAATTTTCATATATCAAACACCAGGGTTACACATACTAAAAAAATCTTCTAATATAACACCATCATCAAAAGAGACTTAATACTCCTAATAATTTCACCATAACTGTTGAATCCCTTTATATGTTGAATTCTTACTCATTCAACATTCTTCATGATCCTTTAACCATTCCTTTCCAACTTATTCTGAAATTCTTCTTTCCTAAAAACAAAATCATGAATCATATCCTACGATTCCAAAATAGAAAAAAAAATGTTATGAAATAATTCATACCATTGATTGGTCATTGTCAGTTTCTTCATCCTCAATCTAAATGGTATTAGGTATTGGTAATCCAATATTTTTTCGACCTTGGTGTTCTCATTCAAGAAACATATTCATAGGAAATGTGTTTTCATAATGACCATGCACACCACATTTAAAACATTCAATTGATCCCTCAGAAAGAACTTCTTTCCCTATCCTTGAGTCAACTAGATGCTTCCTTTTTCCATGGAAGGTTCTTGCTTTATGACCTTAATTTCCACAACTAGAGCATATTTATTTCCCTTTGAAACATTTACCTAGGTGTTTCTTTCCACATCTTTGACACATAGGTTTTTGAACACACTTAACTTTAATATTGTTACCTGTAGTTCCGTAGGGATTTGTTTCTCGCATATATGATGCCCTATAGAAATCACCAAGGATTATGTGGTTATTCATTACTCCATATATTTGGTTGAGGATAAACACAAGAGTTCTCATTACCGCTACCATATCATTTAGTTTCATTCTCAGAAAACTGTCACGGTTTCCTTCACATCCACGGTTACTTTGGTGTCTGATAGATCGAGCAATTTACTAAAACCAAAAAGGTCATTGTGAGTATATCAAAAAAACCATCATGTACTAATGAGGAAGATAAACACTAAGATATACTTACTCATTCACTTTATCTAAAACGAGGACTCTTTCTGAAATCCTAACCACAATGTTAATGTCACTTATGCTTAGAGAATACACTAACCTCTAATGTTATCTAAACCGACCTCTAATACTAACTATAATTCCCTGGTCTTAATCCTTACTTAATATTGAATTAAAATATTAATTCATATTGAGGATCATTTCATGTTTACAGTTTTAGAGAATTAGGTCAAAACTATTACATCTTAAATGATTACATAGTAGACACTTCTACTAGGTTTCCATAACATAAAAAAACATAAAAAGAAACATGTCTAGTTCCATGTTTTAGAAAGCATGTCTTTCCTTGATCCCATCCATGACCCTATTCATCTTTAAGTCATGTGGAAAACAATTCAAAAAGTTGGGATGAGCATAAAAATTCTAGTAATGGATACATAAAGAAGGAAAACTGTTAGTTTTTTAAAAACAAAAAGTAAACCATGAGTACTTTACCAATGTAATACTTTTCACCTTTATGAAGTAGTAAAAACTCTTCACTGAATAAAATATCATTACTTACACTTTTGTAACCAAATGATTACCATAAAACCCATATAAAGAACACATAACATATAAAGGAAACTTGGGACATAAACATACTTAATGGAATAGCCATACAGCTGACTTCCATACCCAATGCATTGGAGGTTATAACGTAACCACCTGTCCTGGTATTCACAACACCACCCATCATATGGTTTATCGCGTAACCACTCGTTAAATGTTCATGTACCATTACAAAATCATAATACATAAAACAATTATAAATGAAAGAAAACATTTCCATATTTCAATCACAATATATCACTTAAATATATTGACTTAACAAATCCATTATCAAAACCATTTTCAATACCAATATACATAAAAGTGTATATGGTATTTATTTACTTTTAAAAAATATTACGGCTTGTTGGGGAAGCCAAAGATCAAATAATACTCGCGGCGGTGGAAAGGTCATTGTCACCGCGTACGTTAAAAGAAACATACTTTTTGACTTTTAGTAAAATGATTCGTATAAATAAGATTCCTTTTGAATAAAAGTAAAAGTCAAACAGTTTTATAAACTATATAAATGAAGTTTGTCTATAAAACAAAATATGCCTCAAAGAAAGGAGATTGAGACGAAGTCCCTTACAAAGATATTTTTTTAAATAAAATAGATATTTTATGTGTATTCACTATAAGTAAACATAAAAAAATTACAAATTCAATATAGGAAATAATAATATAATGACATAATTTGAAAGTATGAGACTTTCCCAAATAACGGAAATTGGGTTAAGAATTTCCCTTACAGAAATTTGACAGCCTAACGACATCACATCAAAATTCAGAAAATGAGTTGATGAGAGATAAAAAGGGTATCTCATCACTTGGACATAAAATTTACATAAATAAGGATATATAAGAATGTATCCCAACATAATAGTATGTGAATTAAAATACATAACAAAATAAGTCTTTTAAAAAAGAGGATGGTGAAAGATTCCCTTACCGACTTGGGTAACTTTCGAAACATGCACCCCAATGAAGAAGGGTAATACAATGAATATGTAAATACCCATAAATGAATTGATATTAATCATAGAGTATAATAATTGGAATTATATATACCACTCAATGGAAATGGTTGAAAATGTAGCATAAATATCATGGGACTAAAAGTGAGGTGAACAATCCCTTACGAAAACACGACAGCCTAACGACGCCACTTAAAACATAAAAAAATGGATTGATGAGATCAAATATAGTATCTCATCATATGAAAAAAAAATTACAGTAAGAGGAATATAAAAGAACATCCCTAAACATAATAAAGACGATCTTAATGGAAATTACATAAAAGAGAGTGCATAAAAAGAAAGAGAGAGGTAGGATCCCTTACCTGAAGTCTGACTTGTCTTGTTCGTTTATTTTTATTGCTAAATTATAAATGTTTGTCAATTTATAATTACTTAAGAACCTCTTTTAAATATTATTATTCAGTTTATATAAAATATTATAATGTTATAATAATTGGTTAATAATGTGAGTTCATATCAGCCGTTTTTTGTCGATGTTTGGTACATGAGTCAAAAATGAACTTGTTTGAAAATGATTTCCCATGTAGTTATGAGTAAATCATCTCCAGAATAGTATTAATGATATAAATATCATATATATCCATTAAATATTCATTTTATACTACTCCATAACATTTGGAGATAAAAAGAAATGAAATGCACCCTTCATGGAGACGGTAGGTCGTACTTACACATGAACGCTACTTTCATTTCTTTGTCATATTAATGGAATTAAAAATAATTGAGATATATATATTATATTTAGAGTGTAATATATATTTTATATAGGTCACATAAGTTTATTAGTTTCATTATTTACACATTCCATGTATTTCATGAATGAGTCACATCACTTGAGGGGGCGGTAGTCCACACTTCCTCGTATGAAATTATCGCATTTGCACAACATGAAAAGCATAATGGCATGTTTTAAATATAAAATTAAGAAGCATATAGATAACATAAATACTATATATATCATATATAAAGTATATTTACATCATAATGGCCACCATTAAATGTGATAAAAGAATATTGAACAATCATCGTTTTGTGAGGCAGAAATTCACCAACCACATAAACAGTATGTTCTTTAACCATTAGAAGACGGTGTGTGAAAGTATAGCTTGAATCCTTCACATAAAAACATCCTAGTATATTGAAGATACTGATTTTGTTAAAAAATAAAGGAATAAAAATAGATTAAAGGGTTGGAGGAGCAAAATAAAACAAAAGAACACAAGTGAAGACCTTACCTTAAAACCGGGTAACTCTTCTTGATTTGAGCTCAAAGGAATCCTTGGAAAAGATATTGCCCAAAGGTGAGGATTGAATGATGAAGATAGGGATGTGGAGAGATAAAATGGGAAAGGTTCGGCTGAGCCAAAGGGTTGAGAGGTGTGGGTAAGGTGGTAGAGGTGGGGGCCTTTTATAAGAGAAAAGGAGGAGCACTCTTGGAATGTTATAAACTATTACTTTATTATAAAATGATTTTCGGATTTTAATGGTCCCAAAAAGATATTTTTCTAGGATAAGGTGATATGGTTTTTAAATACACCCATCCAATAGGTTTGTGGAAAGTTTAGGTCTTAGAGTTTACATTATCTTTTCCTTTTATTTAAATCGTTAAATAATGAGGTAATCGCTGCATCATCATGGTGTCATAAATAATTTAATTTATGTAGTGTCTAAAAATTATTAAAAAAATATCCTATAGTAGGAAATATTTTTATCTTTCTAAGGAATATTTATAGTTATAAATATGACTTGTATAACCCCATATAATTTTTTTTAGTAAAACAACACATGTTTGTGACATTTTAATTTTAACATTAAATAAACAGGTATTAATGTCATTTTCCAACCAAAGTGCCTCCATGTGGTCCCATAGTTGACCCATGTATTTTCTGGGTCATCCATGACACATATAATGATGTTAGGACATGTTTCTAGGTCATTTCATATTATTAAAACATTACTTTTACCTTAAATTACACTAATTACCTCTAATCGCTATTAATAAACGTAAAAGTTACTATTCACCAAAAAATTATTTTAATCCCATTGAAACACATTTTTCTTCATAATGACAACCATGTATGTCAGATTTTTCAAATTCAAATCACAGAAGTGGTAAAGTTTCATTTAAATGAAAAATCAGTTTCATTAAGTACTACTTAGTGGTTTCACTATTCATCAAAAAATGATGTTTTTCAGAAAATTACAAAATATTCAACCTAGGTTATATTTGATATTCCGAATTCAAAAATGATTTCTATTTTACAAAATTCAAAACTTATAATTTTCATTAATTAATTTAATAATTAATTCCCATAGTCAGAGCAAATAGCATGTTTTTATGAAACAATAAGTATCAAAAGTTTGACACTAGTTTAAGTCCAAATTCAAGATAAAATTAATTCCGACAACCACTATTGGATTAAATGGTAAAAATATATTCTAATTTAACTTTTAAACCAATTGAAAAGATAATATAATCATATAAATAAATTATATTAAAAAGAGGTTTTGAATTAAAATACAACATTTTTCACTATTCATTAAAAAATGAACATTATTGGAAAAATACCAAAAATTTACACAAAATAAATTTTGTTGCCCCGATTCTAAAGAAGAATATTATTTTGTCATGTATAACTCATAAAATTTTCAAAAAGTGTATTTAAAAGAGTTTCGTCATCAAAAGGCGGTTAATCGACCTTTAAAGAATATTAGAAATGTTTACGCATAAAATTGGATTCATTCAAATTTTTAATCCTCTAACATTTATTGTAAAAAGAAAAAATATTTGAAAAACATATATAATCATTTTGTTGTTAGTTATATTAATTCCCTCCATTAAAACGGCTAGGCGTTAACTATAATTTAAAATAAAATTATTTTATTATTAGAGTGCAATGTAAGATTTCCAAGAAACTCGTTGTTGCATAATGGGTACGCCCTTGAGCATATAGTACCCTTTAATGTAATATTAATATTTTATTCACAAATATGGATAAATGTGAAAATGTCATATTCTTTATTTACCTGGGGTGTTACGATTATGGGGTTGTTGTTACATTTTATATTTTTAGTAATAAAGGGAACATCCTGAAATAGTATTGAAAAAGGAAAAAGAACCTAAAACAAATTGACAAGACATGGTGGCTGAAACAACTAATGAAACCCACATTATGGGTATGTAAAAAACTATAGATTCATGTATTTTGGACTCAGGGGAAGAATTTCATTCCATTTAAGATATATATTTATTTATAAAACTATGTTTACTGAAATTTTGGCATTTTACATCATGCAGATTATAAATGCTAGTGGATCATGGGAATTGGTGATGCATAAATCATGTCCAATAGTTAGAGTTTATTGGTTTTGGGAAGTGAGAGGTACATACAAATATAACTGTAAAATACTATTTTTTCAACATGATGATTTAGGTTTTATCTTTATGTTCATTATTTATCCATGGAAGAATCGCAAAGGAGGTATAATCACATCACATTGAGAATTGAAATGTACAATATAAAACAATAAAATAACCACGGACATTACATAATCAATGAATGATGATGAATATTCAAAATTTTCAGACAACAAGATTGGACACATGAGTGTGAATGGGAATATGGTGTTGACACCAACAGATTTCTACCAGAGTAGATGTTGATGGATGTTGTAATATTTGAATATTGAATATATTAATGAATTATAATGTTTTTTGAGACATGATACAGAACACTGATGGTTGGGAAGCTATATAAAGTGAATAATGATGTTTGTGGGATATAACATGTAAATTATCATGGAATGGTTATAGTATTATGTAAAAATAATTGAAAAATTAACATCGAAGGTAAGGGTTTATGTTATGAAAAGTGAATATGATGATCATAAGGGGAATTAGAAGTGGAAGACTATTGTACAGAATGAATAATGATCTAATAAGTGATTCATGTGGTCTAAGAATGTTGACTGTATAGTAGTTATGAGTCAAAGAATTATATTCAAACAATGGAATTTGGTCGAAGTACATTATTCTAGGAACACCACAAAAAAATGACGAGGCCAAACAAACAGAAAGACATTAAATGAATGTTCTAGGATCATGAGGTTAAATGTAGGGTTATTCATGACCATATAAGAAGATTTAATGATCATGGATGTATATATCATTAATTGGAGTCAATATGTACCATTGGGATATTGTATACCTAAGGAGGTCTTATCTGAAAACGATATAAGACTCTCACATTTACACGTCTATAGGTGTTTTTAATGTGTGAATATTCATACTATTAAAATTTATCAGATTGTTGATAATTAAAAATCTTGTTTTTTACTAGTTGTTTTGCTGTGGATTTTGGTTACCACTTTTGGGGTGTTCTCCACAAAAAGTTATCATGATCCAAAACAAGGTATTCAATGAAGTTTTCATGTACACGAATCATTATGTAGTTAAATATGGTAATATGAATAAATTTTCTGATTCAATAAGAATGTAGATCATGATGGTGTGCCTACTCATGTGATTATAAAACCAGTAGACACTACAACTTATATTGGCTTTAAGAGATCAAATAAAGAATGATTTTTTTAGAAAATTAGTTCACCATTTTTAAATTATTTTTTATTCACTAATGATTCTTCCACAATGAAATAAATAATTATAGGACATGTGGGTATATGTGGTCACTAAATGACATGAACAAAAGTGGTTGTAAAAGTCATGGCTAGTTGTGACAAGTTTTTAGTTGAATAGAGTAGATTTCACTTATCCATTCTCACAAACAGTGGATATTTACCCCATATGGGTGTTTTTCAGTATTGATGAATCAAAATACATGTATCATGACTATATTGAAGTGATAAAAGAATTATTTTATAGAGATATAGGGGATGAAATATCAATTTTTTGGAAAATTTATATTTTAAAATTCAGAATGAATTCTATGTTTGAAAACTCTAGAAGAACATATCTTGGAGGAAGATAGCACCCACATTGTGGAAAAACATTAATTCTTTGAGGAAAAAAATTCACATTTTATGTAATGTCTCAATGTTAATACATCATTTTATTGGTGAGGTATATATTATACTGAATCTATCTATGAAGGGAATTCTAATTATAGGATCATGCCTATAGTGTACTAATGAGATAAAATGTAATTCAGATGATAAGAAAGAGATTAAACATATTGGATAATATATAATGATTTTGGGGTTGATGATCAATAATTACATCAAAACAGAAACATTGATGTTAACACAAGCCAACAACATTGGATCAGTTTTGAGAAGAATCAATATTTAATTGGAAATGCTAATTTCCATTCCCAATGAAAGAAATTTTCAATTATTAATGGAGATAATTATAATAACAGATGCAGATGATGAGTACATGGAAAAGGTTCTATATGTATTATCTTTTGGAAAGATGTTGTATTCCATGGTTTACACTCAGCAACACATTTATCATTTCGTCGTAGTTATGAAAATGTGAAAAGATAATCCTATTAATATCCATTAGGATGTTTTGGAGGGTATAATTTGGTATCTGAATGGGAAGCACACACTGATGATTAATGGAGAAAACCATCATATATTATGTATTTTTTCTCAGAATTTTGCATGAAAAATAGGTTTTTGAAGTGGATAAGTATCCATGGAAGATTTAATTGGATTGGTGCTGCCCAGATTTTTTAAAATATGATTGTATGATTTGTTGAATCCCATTATAAACTCCATTAAAAAATATCATTGGTTTGGATAAAAGGTTATATTTTTTTGTGTTTTTGGGGAAATTTTCCCCTACTACAGTGGTCAAGGGTTTGAAGGTCCCCAACACAAATTTCATGGCACTTTATTAATTCTAAACGTCTATATCATAGATGAGTAGAAGAAATTGATAGTGAATAATTGAATAGAAGAATACAAAACCACAAATCCATTTTAAATGACATGATTGGTCACAAAATTTTTATATTATATAATTACATCCATCTATCCATGTTGCATAGTGGACCTTCTCTATGGTAGGTGGAACAATACTTTTTCTCATTTACGAGCTGATCTGGAACTACAATTTCTATGTTCTGACACTCTAAACTTTCATATTTATGTTTACACCCTAATCATAGTGAAATTAACCCTATCCATGGATATATGTATTGTTATTGAAAAACCTAAATAAACTGATATGTGTTCTTCTAATTATAATTTTTTCTTCAAATTTTTCATCATAGGAAAACCATTATTATTTGCTCAGACATTTTCCATAACAACAATATGAACTATATCTGATCGATATATGATGATCATATATATGTTTTAGAGAATTATAAATAATAAATTGAATAAAATTCCAAAAACTACAAATCTATATCACAAATAGAATAATGGTAATTATAAGAGTGTAATTCAAATCATATATTATTTTTTGAGATCTCACAAATTGTATTTCAAATATTGTTAGGTCATCACCTCCATATTGTGTAATTATTATATAAATATGTATTTCAATATATCATTAATATTAATAATTATATATCCTAATATTGACCTAAATTTATATTTTTATAATCTTTTTGATGATTTTGGTGAAAAAAGTATGTTGATATTAATTTTGGATAAGTAATTAGAAGATAAATTTGGATGAATTCGGTATAATATTAAACTATGTAACATTAAATATATATTTTTTTTAAATCATCCACAAGATCTATAGTTAGTGGTTTTTACGCTATATTCATATGAATATATTTATTTATAATGTTTCAAAAATATTTTATGAAGTAAAAGATGAGAGTTAGATATATCACTCGCAATATGTCTAATTATCATATCCCAATGGTCCCATAGTTTCTAGATCACACATTGATCCTATTAAATATTGAAGTTGTGCTCCATGTATATATTATGAATATGTACAAACCATATCTTTCACATGTAATAAATGTAGATATTATAACTTTGGTGAATGGTACATCAAAATTATAAAACCTTTGTAGAGATTTTTAATAAAATCGTTATTATGCTATATAAAAAGACCAAAGTCTTGTCCATTATTTTTAGAGAAATGGTAAATTTAAGGTTTCTGGGTTGGTTCCCAATGATACAATGAATAATATGTATACATTTTTTAGATGAATTGAAATTATTTTGGAGATGAAATTGTATTATGTTGGTAAAACTTAACACCATATATTTTTTTTATTATATTTAATTTTAATGAACTGTATTTTTATAGTTTCTTATGATTCAAAAAAGACCTATTTTTATAATTATTTTTTAAACTATAAAATTAATGTAAATAATAAATATCTATGTGATTTTGATAAATTAAATTTCATTGAAGAAAGGGCAAAATTAAAATGAAGAAACATAAAAAAATCAAAATATATTAATTGGATATTTTTTTGAATTTAATTATATAATAAATTTTCTATTTTTTTAAAATTTAAAAATAAACTATATTAGTAATATTAATGTAAATAATCAATTAATTTTATATAGTAATTTTCTATTAAATGATAATGATTATGATTTTAGATATTCTACTCTAAATAGAAAAATGCTATTTTAAATCACTTTTTATAATAAATTTCTATTTTATGGATTAATATATAATATTTTGAATATTTAAATTATGGGAAATTATTTTTTAATCAGTTTGAAAATAAAAATGGTCATTTAATGTTTTATATGATTTTGATAGATATAATGATAAATTAAATGGAATGTAAAAAAGTATATACATGTTCAGAAATATGTTCTTATGCACACAATGCGTTTTTGTCATTATAAATTCAATTGATCAATGTTTATGATTTAATTTGATGGAACTTTATGATAATATATTTATTCTTACATGTTAGCATTCAACTACAAAATTTTATAAATAATTGAATGAAAATAATTTTTTATACATAATGATGATTATTTAAAAATATAATTTTACTAACTCTGGAAGTCAAATATGAAAATAAAATTTAAATATTTTGAATCGTAATAAAAAAATAAATTATATATAATAGTATTTGGGTCATTATTAATAGAAACCAGGGTACAATATAATCATTCTAGTTCAGGATAATAGTGTAACTCCCCAACCCAAGTTACCCAGAATCAGTGCATTATTACATAACATCAACATGATCACAAGGGATAAAATTCCCAAAAAACTATTAGTTTCGTATCATTGGAAGAACTTGATACATTCATCAGATTTCCTTAAAATTATAAAACAAAAAACCAAATTTCATCCATTTTCAACATTCATATCCTTTAGACAATCTCTAAAGGTCATTCATAATATATTTCATCACATCCTGGGAAAAAAATAAAACATTGAATAAGGTGAGCTCAGATACTCAGTTAATATAATAATATTGTGTAAACATTCAGAGATAAGAATAAATATTTTTGGCAATGTATAAGTATAGAATGCAAGGCTTTTAAACTTATTCATCATCATAATATGGAAATGACAAATCAAACAATTCCATTTAATTATTCACATAGAAATTTTACACATCTAAAATATAATGTAATATCAATAGCTAATTTCATAATGGTGGAATGCATAATGATGGACATCATAACCACATAGTGAAGGAATTGTGCCATGAATCTAAATAAGATTTCGTCAGGTCCTTGTGTCATGACAGTAGATTGTCTCATGATACCTATAGATGCATCAAAGATCTATATCTTGCTCTACCCATCACTTACTAAGTCCAATTCATTCCACATATGAAAAATTTTAAACATAACATACTTTTTCTTATTACTAATAGCATAAGAAATGGCAATACATTATCCATAAAAAATGAATGCTATAAAAATAACACATCCACTATCCAACATATCACAAAACCATCAATATAATAATGAATATTTGTATTATAATAAATAAACTTCAAACATGTTTAAAATGATTCAAATTATGTTGACATAGATTAAATGAAATCAATTTCAATGGAATACCTCATCATATTTTGAAACCATTTAAAAGTCACATAATTATAAATGAAAAAATTTATTTTGGAAATATTCTTATAATATTGTATTGGATTCTTAAAAGATGTTATAATAGTGGAATGTAGTTGCACCCACGTAATTAGTTGAAGAAACATTATTTCCTTAATTTTATTGAATGGTCGTAGATGACATTGTTTGGAAAACGACAGAAATATTCCTTTAATAAACAGCGTATGTAAAAGAATACAATTGTATAAATGACATTAACCCATAGTCTATGAAATAGTAAAAATGTGTTGAAAAAATGATTTTTAGAAACACGGTTGTTGCTGATAATGAGGTTCCAGTAGATACTCGCATATAAAAATCCTCAGAAAAGTAAAGAGATTGTAGAATTCACCCTTACCTTGTACATTTCCTTGGTCGAGGGTACGTTAAAATCATGTATAATAGTTAATAATTGTTATTAAATTATACAATAACCAAATAAAAAAATATAATATCATATAAGATCTTCTAATATTGCTTTTTTAATAATATTTCAGTAGTACCACCATTTTGGGTGTTAACGGATTTGGTTTCCTTTATATGCGTGGTTACATAAGGCATGTTTTTTATGGATATGATGTATTTGATTCATATCCATAATTATATTAATTTCATAAAAATTATTTTTAAATGTAAAATGAAAATTATTATTGAATGATTGGAATGTGGAATAAAAAACAGTGCGTTCATGGAGACAGTAGTACGTACGTATTCCCAAACAACAATATAATTATATTGACGGTGAAATCATTTGTAATTGGATGGTATATCAAATATAGAGAATCATTAAATGTTATATTTTTTATTTACATCATTTATAATCATTATTATAGGGATCCAAATAATGAATTGTTTGAATAACAAACTACACCATGTTGTGGAGATGGTAAGCTGTACGTACAAACATATTGTTACTTGTCATTCATAGGTTGGATAGAATAATGAATAAGGATGTACCATATTTATAATAACAACATAGTATTTATAATGTATTGGAGTTATTATTTTGGTATGGAATCAACACAGAAAGAAGAAATGGAAGAAGAAAAGAACTTTTTAAAAAGGTTCTGAAATTATTACCCCTTATTTTGGTGTTTCATTTTGAGTTGATCAAAAGGGTTCCTTAGGTTGGATTTTGGATCAATATAAGAACATTAGGTCAAATTTAGTGTAGTTGGGTGGATATTTGGTAAGGGTTTGATCGAACCAAATGGATTTAGGGGGGTTATTTTAAGAGAAAGAGAAGTAACATTTTATAAGAGAGGTGAGTGTCACATTAGGAAAAGCCTAAAATATTATATTATTATACAATCATATTCAGTTTACAGTGGATCCAAAATTATTTATTTCAAGGATAATGTGACGATGGGTCAAAAAAAAACTCAATCCATTGGCTCTCTATATCTAGTTTCCAAATATTGTACTAAACATCCTCTTATACCAACTATAATGGTCCGACACCAATTACCCAGAGTCGGTGCATTATTACAAAACATTGGCATGATCACAAGTGATAAAATCCATAAAGACTGATCTATTTAGTATCCTTGTAGGTACTTGATACATTCATATGTTTTCAATTATATTATAAAATGATAAACAACAACAACATTGTCTCCATTGACCACATTCATATCCCTTATACTATCCCTTCATGTCAGTCATAATTTATTTCTCTCACACACGGAAAAAATAATACATAGAGAGGCATGAGATCAGATGCTCGGTAAAGAGAAAAACATAGCGAAACCATTCATAAATAAGCATAAAAATTTAAGCCAATGTATAAGACCAAAACACAAGACTTTCAAACATAAACTTCAACATAATATGGAAATGATCAATCAAATAATGTCATTTACTTATTAAGATAAATATTCTACTAGTCGAAAAATCACATGTAATATAAATATCCTATTTGACAATGATGGAATGCATATTGTCGAGTCAAGGCCTTGGGCCAAGAATAAAAATAATATTTTTCAATGTATTGTGACTGGCCACTTATTTTTCTAATGAGACCTACCAATGCATAGAGGGGCTATAATAATCTTCTCCAACCACTTACTAAGTCCAATGCATTCCTCATATGAAATGTTTTAAACATAACATAAACATTGGTATTAAAAAAAGAATATGAAATGTCAATACATTATCCATAAACCATGAATGGTATAAAAATATAACATCAACAGTTAAACATATCACAAAAACATCAATATAAAATTGAATATTTATATCAAAAGAAGTTAACATAAAACAAGTTTAAAATCCACCAAAGGATGTGAACTAGTTGAAATGAAGACAAATTGAAACAAAAAACCTCTTTCTATTTTGAAACCATTTAAAAGTCACATAATTAGGAATGAAAACATTTATTTTGAAAATATTATTATAATCATGTAAGATAAGATTAAAAGGTGTTATAATGGCGGAAAATATATGCACCTATCGTATAAGTTGAAAAAACAATCTTTCCTTAATTTTGTCGAAAAGGTCATAAAAGACCTTGTTTGGAAAAAAATAAAAAATGATTCCTTTATAAAAATCTTATAAAAATTCAAACTAGGGTATAAATGAATTTAACCCATGGTCTAGGAAATAGTAAAAATGTTTTAAAAAACCTATTTTTATGAAACACAGATTTGGATGATAAAGAGGTCCTAATAGATACTAAAGTATAAAGAATCTCGTATAAGTAAAGAGATGTTTGAATTAACCATTATCCTATAATTTATCATGGTATAGGTTACATTAACCTCCTGTATAACTATTAAATAATATTTATTAAATTATATATGAACCACATACATAAATATGATATCATTAATGATCTTATGATATTGGTTTGTTAATAATATTTTAGTAGTATCATTGTCTCAGCTGTAAAATGATTCAGTTTCATTTATATTCTTGGTTATGTAAGCCATGTTGTTTATGGATAGTATGCATTTGATTCTTATCAAAAATGATATTAATTTCATAATCATTATTTTTAATCCTAAAATGAAAATTAATTTTGAATGATTATGATGGTGAATAAATCTCATCGCATTCATGGAGACAGTAATCTGTATGTATGCATGAGCGACAATATCATTATATTAATGGTGAAATAATATGTAATTGGATTGTATTACATGTTTACAGAATCATTATCATTTAATATTTATTATTTACATCTGTTCAAATCATTATTATTCCCATCTAAATAATGATTGTTTTGTATAATAGACTAAACCACGTCATTGAGACTGTATGCCGTACAAACACACGTATGATGACATGTCATTCATTGTATTTATTGAATAATTAATATGGTTGTACCATATTTATAATAACATCATAGTTTTTATAAGGTAATGGAGTTATTATTTTGGTTCTGAAATAACATAGAAAGTGGAAGATGAAAAGAACTTTGGAAAAATATGGTTAAATTATTACCTCATCTTCAGTTGTTTCCTTTTGAGTTGATCAAAAGGGATCGTTAGGATGAATTTATGATCAATTTAAGGCCACTGGATCTATTTGAGGGTAGATGTGAGGATATTTGGGTAGGGTTTGGCCAAGACAAATTGAATTGGAGGTGTGATTTTGAGATAAGGGGAAATATATTTTTATAAGAGAGGTGATGGTCTCTTTAAGAAAATCTAGAAATATTTTTTTATTTTAGAATCATATTTGGATTATAATGGCTTCAAAATAATTTATTACAAGAATAAAGTGTGTATAGTTTGAAAACCAATCAACCAAAAGGTTTTAGACAGGTTTATTTCACTATATTAACCTTTTCTTTTATATTTAACTCTTAGTAAAATAGTTAACTTTTACCATGTTTTCTAGTGTTATTATAAAAAATGGTTAATATACATACACTAATAAAGTGACCTCCAATTGGTTCATTTTTAATATACCTAAACTTATCTATTTCCATTGTCATATAATTATTTTTTTAGGAATATTATATCATTAATAATTTGTTTTTATTTAAAAAACACATTTATGTCAATTTTAAAACTATTTGGTATTTTGTTTTTCTGAATGTTATAAAATCATGATTATATAGAAAAATATTCATTTAGTCAACCCTAAAATTTCATATTAATCTTTGAAATTCATGTAATTCATCCAAAGTTTCATTTTACTTTTTTATTGATATTTATAATATAAATTATTTTAATATTTAATTAATTAGGTAATTACTACATCATCCTTGCGTCATAAATAAATTTCAATATAAAATGCCCCAAAATAATGATTAAAAAACAATTATTTAGGAAATAATTTTTTCATTATGGACAATATTTATAGTCTAATTAATATGTTGTCTAACCCTATATTAAAAATTGTATTGTTATTAAACATTGAATTTAACACTTTTAACTATTCTTTAAATAAAATAATAAATAATTTCCTAATCTAATCCATGTAGAACAATATGATCATATTTTATTCATAAGGTTGTTTTTGTCAGAAATAAACTTATTCAATAGAATTATTAAATGTGTTAAGTTAATAATAATATCATTTTTAGCTTTAATTAGCCTATTTACTTTTAACAGTGGTAAATAAAATTCAAGGGTTCCAATTAATCAAAAATTATTTTCATAATATTGAACAAAAGTTTACTTAATGATGTCAATAGTGTCTCTCAGATTTTTGAAATGCAATTAATAGATTCAGTAATATTAGTTTTTATGCATATTTTCAAATGTGACTAGAAGGTGGGTAAAAGATGGTAAAAAGTTCAATAAAATTTTCTATATCTATTATTATTATAAATTTACTCCAATGAATTACATTAAACAAAAATATTTATTATGTATCCATTTTTATCTGATATAAATTAAAATAAAATAACTATTTATCTAAATAAATTCTCAATTTTAAACAATAACATAGTTTTTTTCACAATTCATAAAAAATCGAAAGATTTTAGAAAAATAAAAAAAAAATTCTCCTAATCTAATTTCGATATTATAATATAAAAAATGAAGTTAATTTTGAAAAATAAAATTTATAAAATTTTAAAAAGTGTGTAGTACTATTCATAATTAAAAATTTGATTGGTCGTGTGTTAATACTCCATAATGGATACAATGCAAGATATTGTATTATTAAAAGGGAAGTGTATCATAGAAGTATTATGTGGTACATTCTATCCTTCTTCAAATAATTTCATCCACAAAATATCTAGAATATAACTGCATAAAAAGAATCAGATGGTTCTTCATCATATGTTCCTCGAGTTCCCAAACTGCCTTTTCCTTCTTATGATTTATCCATAAAACTTTTAATAGATGAGTTGTATGGATTCTAAATAGTTTTCATATTGTATCAAGAATCATGACATGCTATTCATAGTAAGTTAGATCAGGTTCATGTTCAATTAACTCCTCGGTGTGTACATGCTTAGGGTCAGACATGTATTTTCTCAATAGTGATACATGGAACACATAATGATCTTTGGAGAGACATGGCAGTATTGCCAAACGATATGATACAATTCCAATTCGTTCATGAAATTCAAATATTCCAATGTATCAGGGACTTATTTTAACCTTATTATCGAAACTAAAAACACTCTACCATTTATATTCGTTCACGAAAATATCATCACCAAATTGAAATTATAAATCCTTCCTTCAGTCATCAACATACCTCTTTTGCCTACTTTGAGCTGCTTTTATTATGGTTTTGATGTACATCACCTATTCCATTGTTTCCTAAACCTGCTTAGGCCCTACAAGTTTCCGATCACCATCATCATCACAACACGTTGTTGTGAGGTTTCTCTTTCCATTTGATGCTTCATATGATGCCATTTGAATATTTGAATGGATGACATTGTTATAGGAAATTTATACTAAAATTAAAAATTGATCCCACATTCCATGAATGTTAAGTGAGAAAGATCTCAGTATATCTTTTAATGTTTGAATAGTACATTCTGATTTTCCATCAGTTTGAGGGTGGTAGGCAGTGCTCAAACAAAGTTCAGTATCCCAGTCCTTCTGATGACATTCCCAGAATATGGATGTAAAATAGAGATCATAATCAGAAATAATAGATTGTGGTACACTATGAAGTCTTGCAATTTCATTAATATATATTCATTCAATACTTTCAAGTGTAAAATATTCTCTTATAGAAAGAAAATGTTTTGAATCTGTAAGATGATCAACAATTACCCACATCGCATCATTCCTTCTAGTAGTCATTGGTATCGCCTTGACAAATTCCATTGTAATATCATCCAATTTCCACTCAGGTATGGGAAGAGGTTTCATGACTCCTCTAGGATGTTATCTTCCCGCTTTCAGTTGTTGAAAAACCATAAATATTGACACATAATAATTAGTCTCTATCTTCATGTTGTCCCAAAGAAAATGATCCTTAAAATCATTATATATCATAGTTCTACTAGGTTGTATAGCGAAATTGGAGCTACGAGCATCGTCCAAAAATTCATTTTTTTTATCAGGAATAATTGGATCACAATGTCATTTCCCAAATTTCAAAATTCAATCTTCATATAAAAATCTAATAAATCTACCATCCTTCATATCTTTAATTTTTTTAAACTCCTCATCATCTGTTTGAGAACTTTTTATCCTTTCAATTAAATTTGGTTTGGAAATGATTTGAAAAATTAATAATGTTTCAACTCTGATGATTATTACCATATCCATATTTACTAGTTCTTTGAACATAGAATCCCTTTCAACTCTTATCTTGTTCAAAACTCCACGATCCGTTCTGCTCAAGGAATGTACCACCTTATTTCCCTTCCCCAGGTGGTAGTGTATAGTGCAGTCATAATCCATGAGTAGTTCAAGCTATTGTCGTTTCATCATGTTGAGTTTTTTTTCTTGGAGAAAATATACTTCAAACATTAGTGATCATTTGTTATCTCATATTTCTCACCATAGGATATGATAATCATTAGAATATGAGAATATGATAAGAAATAATAAAAATATTACCCATTCAGTAAAGGATAATTAATTAAAAATAAAATAATTGATTTTTCATTAATAATATCATAAATTATATATTTTTATAATCCTAAACAATAAATAATCATTGAAGATAACATAACATAATGAGAAGACAATGATTTCTTAAATAAAAATTTGAATATTTTTTTTATTTATCTATGTTTCACTACTAAGAGATTATTAACAGATTAGGATCACTCCAAATTCCATCCTTTCATTTTTTATGGATCACATAGAAGAGTGTCATGTTTGATATATTCCATTAATGAATTTGTTTAAATAGACATTTAAGTAATAATTATCTCATGATATATCTGCCATCAATATATTCCTGAGAAGGATATCTAAATATATTCCCACATATAACCTGATCTAACCCATTCAATTATATTATAAAAATATTTTAAAAAATTCATCATACCATAATATCTTATCCATTACAAAAAATAAGGATTTCATAAACATTTAATGTAAATAAAATATCATAATAACTAAAAAATTTCTATCTTAATGGTTTCAATATAAAAAAATTACACGTTTGAAGGAAATGATTTCATAGAGTTGGCCTAAAATCATAATCATCATAATTTGATTAGTGAAATAATTTTGATGGTAACAAAAGATTATATCACTCTAAAATCATATCAATCATTAAGGTAAATATAAATATATCAAAAATAAATATGAATGCACACTCACTAAAATCATTGAAAATATTAGAAAATATCAATTTCATTTGATATTATTTTTTTTAAATGAAAAAAATATTTGGGAAAACATTTTTCATTAATATAAATGATGAATCTATAAAGAAATAATTATTGAAATAATTTTCATTATTGAAATACACACTTTAGTACATAGATATTAAATCATAACAGATGATTTGTCAATGTATTATTCAGATTCACACATGGGGAACATAATGGTCAGGTGTCTTTGGGGAATAGGTATACAATATTGTTATTTCATAAAAGAAAATAATAATATACCATAGTTATCTTAACAAAATCAAACCTACTTTGGAATTCCCTACATTAATCATTAATTCATTACATAGGTAAAGTAAACATAAGATTCCATGATATTATATTCTCATTAGAGGTATGAAACGGAGATTTCCATTGTCACTTATAAATAACAATATTATATTTGTATGAGAACAAAATAAAAAAAATTTGGAAACATTCCTCGCATTTTATATATCATTACAACATGTGATTGAATAAATAATTATCGTTTATATGAAATGAATCATAAAATTACCAATGAAATTAAACTAATAGATCATATCTTAATGATAGTAATATGGAAATAAAAGTTCTAATTAAATTATAAACATGTAAAAATAGAAATAGGTCCAATAATTATGATATGGATATGAATTAGGACACTCAAATAAACACCTAAAAACAAAAACAATGTCCGTGCATAATTTTTGGACTATGAAGCATGGCCAATTCATAAAATTATATGAATGAACACTAGGTCTATACATAAAATAATAAAAATTAAATCTAGTGAAACACATAATACCATGGACATTAAAATATTGTTCACACGTGATATCATGAATATGAAATTAGTTTCACAAATAATAAAATTAATATCTTGAGTTTTGAATATTAACACAGTGAATTGGATGGATACAAATGATATACCTATTTTAAATTTAAATCCATTAATATGGATACTATATGATCATAAAATCATTTAACATTTCATTATAACCTTACCTTTGCAAGAGGAAATATGTTTTCGATGTCCCATTACCTCCAAAAAATGGTTGAAAATGATGCTATCAAATAATCCCATCTCTTGTGAATGAAAATTAAATTCTAATTTTACTAGCATAGATGTAAATAACAATATTTAATCACGTGTATGAATTATTTTGAAAAGTCATATTTTTCTTTAGAAAAAACACATTTACAATCACTAAAATTCCAAAATATTAAGGAATTTACTTACATCACATAGAAATATGGAAACATGTAAAATAATATTTAATAAATTGGGCTTCTATGATGGTACAAAATTATATTCATGAAATATGTGATAAAACAATGATTTATTTCACACATTTTATAAACAGATCAAAAAAATCCCTCTAAGAAATAAATAATGGGAATTTATTTTAAATTAAATAAATTATGTGTAAAAATAAATTTAAAATAGCATTTTTTATTATTAAAAAAATCTTGAAAATGTTATATATATATAACATGGACGTGGAAGAAAAATATTTTTTAACATAGTGGATAATAATTTTATTAATCATATTATGTTCCAAATTGAAGAAAATGAAAATTTTAAGTAAAATTCAATTAAATAAAAACAGGATATAAATATTAATGTTATTGTTGGGTTGTATATCATGAAATATAAAATTAAAAGTAATAATCATAAATTATCATGATAAAAAAAATTAATATTTTTTTACTACTTTCTTATCATATGAATCATAAATCCTATAATACACTAACATCAAATGAAGAACTTCATATAATTATTATATTGATTCTCATGATATAACCTTTTATCCTTGATTTATAGATAATTAATAAATTTGATACATGCATAAGATAACATATGTACCAAAGAAGACATTTTGCAATGATAAACCCAAACCTCAAGTTTGATTTATTTTGAAGCAATCTTACCACTTTTATAATAAATTTATATGAATTATAAATATTCATAGTACATATTTATATAAATATAATATCACATCTATTACACATAAAACATTATATTACAAATTAATTATAAATCTATAATCTTATTTTTTTCCAAGTGCTTCTAGTGTCATTTTCCTTGATAATTTCATAATGCCAGTTTTGATCTTAGAACATTATTCATGGTAAGATAATATAATAATATATATTAATATATATAATGTCATACCAAAAAACAATATATTGAAAAAGAGATTACAACAATCATGACTACTAGTGGACGTACAAAATCTTGAACTCTATTTTCATTTTTCGACAGTTAGTGATAAAATTTTAAATAATAATTCACTATTAAATAATAAACAATATATCATTAATATAAAATTATTTTATTTAAATTATTCAATTTAATTTCCATGAGGAATTTAAATTAAAATATAATTTTGTTTCTTTTTGGATGTAGTAGTTAACTTGTATACACGATCATCATTATGTTTTTTCAATTGATTTGAAGGTAAGATAGAAGAAATTATATTTTTTAGGTGAAAAAGAAAATAATAAATTTACACATAAACATATATGTTGACCTCACATGTTTTGATAATCCCAATTATGTGTTCATATATAATGCTATTCTCAATTACTGATGATCTACATTTTAATTCTTTCAAATCAGTGATCAAGTTAATAATAATGTTTAAATAATCTCTCATTTATGTTAATCTCGGTTATCCTTGTTTATAAAAGCTTTGAAACAATTATAAGTCAATTAGATGTTGTTTTCATAAAAGCCAGAGCTACTGATAGCTAAAGCTACCGATAGCCAGAGCTACCGATAGCCAGAGCTACCGATAGCCAGAGCTACCGATAGCCAGAGCTACCGCTAGCCAGAGCTACCGATAACCAGAGCTACCGATAGCCAGAGCTGCCGATACCCAGAGCTACCGATAGCCAGAGCTACCGATAGCCAGAGCTACCGATATCCATAGCTATTGATAGCCAGATCTACTGATATCCAGAGCTACCGATAGCCAGAGCTACCGATACCCAGAGCTACCGATAGCCAGAGCTACCGATAGCCAGAGCTACCGATAGCCAGAGCTACCGATAGCCAAAGCTACCGATAGCCAGAGCTACCGATAGCCAGAGCTACCGATAGCCAGAGCTTCTGATAGCCAGAGCTACCGATAGCCAGAGCTACCGATAGCCAGAGCTACCGTAGGACAGAGAGCTACCGATAATAGCTACTGATGCACAGAGAGCTACCGATAAGAGCTATCGATGCACATAGAGCAACCGATAAGAGCTACCGATGCACAGAGAGATACCGATAAGAGCTACCGATAAGAGCCACCGATAAGAGCTTGAAGAGCTACCGATGGAAGATCCCTACACCGAGTCAACCGTACACGTCTACAAACAAACAGCTACCTATAATGAACTGCGGAGTCAAATCCTATATCCTCGACACTATTTTTTTTATTATACTAACGGTTACATTTGTTACTTTTGATGCATTTAATGTTATTAAATGATTTATGTTTCCATTTCAAGAAACCGTACCAAGTACGATCATAAAGTATAATCATTCCTTCTTCTCAAAAAGACAAAAAGGGTATAAAGAGGATATCGTATATGCATCAAAAGAACAGTGAGAGAAAATAGACTAGAAGAGATCGAGCACACAGAACACACTGGCGATCAAGCTCAAAAATGTGCCAAGAACAATTGGAGAACTTTCACTCACGAGACTACTACTACCAGCCTCCAAAACATAGAGCATACATCGAGCAATCTATGATAAATAAGAACTACACAAAACTCATCATACTTTGAGCTGATAAGAAAGCTGAACCTGGAAGTCAAGGAAGTAGATGGTACTCTGTTTTTCAGACAAAAACCAGAAGAAGACTCAGAACGAATTCTAATCAACAAAAGGAGTCAAGAGCTGCACAAATATCACTAGAGCCATTTCTAATATCTAAATCTTTATCTCTGTGATTTACTTTTTACATTACGAGCAGTGTGTGTTATCTGTTGTAATTTACACACACACTGTCTCCTGAACCTTAACTGGAGGATTTGTAAATCCTCACTCACTATCTTTTCATTCTTTTTCCCACTATGGATAGTGGTAGAGGTTGTGTGTGACATGGACAGCTGGTTGTTGTTGTTTTGTTTCCCACGGATAACAGTGGTAGAGGTCTTGGACCTGGACAATTGTAAACTGTTGAACCCTGATCCAGGGTGTGGATCATCCTTATATAAACTTTTGAGAGGACTAAGTCTCGACTTGAGACTGAACATCTTGGTGAACTCCTCTGTGTTTTTAGTTAAAGTTTATATCCATACAATACATATCTATTTCATATTTCGCTACTATTACTTTGAAATATAATTTATTTTCAAGGCTACATTGATAGTTAAACTCGCAAGTGTTTATATTTATTGTAAACCAGTAAGTTAGATTCAAAAGTTAAATTAATCATAAGATTAAATTAACTAAGAACTAATCAATCTTTGAGAAACTAATTGAACCTTTATAATCTGTATAAATTCACTACAGTTTAATCTTTTTTTGAAATTGGGGTTTTTAATAGAAATTGTTTTTATCATAATTTTTAATTGGAACTCAATTCACCCCCCCTCTTGAGTGTCCACTTCGGCCAAAATTTGGTATCAGAGGGTTATTAATACCTTCTAAATTACTCTGTTTTCAACTGTGATTTTAGTTGTATTTAAAAGTTCTTAATATTTCTGTTATTTCTAAATTTTTATCTCTTTAAATTTTGTTTATAATGGATAAAAGACTTGAGGGTGCTGCTACTAACCGACCACCTTTCTTTAATGGAAATAACTATGCTCAGTGGAAACTTAAAATGAAAATTCATCTAGAAAGCATGAGTTTTGATATTTGGACTGCTATTGAATCTGAATATAAAGATCCCACAACTGATAGATCTACTTGGGATGAACCTACAAAGACTGCTTACAATAATAATTGTAAAGCTATGAATGCTCTGTATTGTGCTCTAGGAGATGAAGAATTTAATAGAATTTATGCATGTAAAACTTCTTTTGAAATTTGGGATACCTTGGTTGTTTCTCACGAAGGAACAACTAATGTTAAAGAAATGACATTAAACACTTATACTATTAAATATGATAATTTCAAAATGAAGCCTGATGAACCTATTTCTGACATGTATCTCAGGTTCAATGAGATAGTAAACACAATGAGCTCACTCGGAAAGATTGTTCCTGCAAAAGAAAAATTTATGAGAATACTGAGATGTTTTCCAGATAGATGGAGAGGTACATCCGTTTCAATTAGAGAATCATGTGACATTGGAGAACTGCCTATCAAGGAGTTAATTGGTAAGCTGATGATGTATGAAGAAGAGCTTAAAGTAAATAAAGAAGAAGATGAGGAACCCAAAAGAAAATCTGTAGTGTTTAAAACTACTACCTTTAAGAGTAAAGACAATGATATACTACAAATGGAGACTGAGATTTCAACGAGTGAAAATTCAGAATCTGACAGTGATGCCGGGATGGCTCAAATAGCCATGAGATTCAAGAGGTTTTATAAGAAAAAGAAATTCTTTAGGAAAACGAATTACAAAGGAAAGTATGATCAACAAGGCAAATGGAAAAAGGATTGGAAGAAGGCTGACAGGACTGATGAAGTTGTCTGCTATGAATGTAAGCGAAAAGGACATATCAAAGCAGACTGTCCAAAGTTAAAAGTCAAAATGAAATATGATTACAAAGACAAGAAGTACAAGAAAGCCATTAAGGCTACCTGGAGTGCTTCAGAAGACAGCACTAGAGAAGCCGAATCTTCGGACTCTGAAAGAAATCGATCCAACATGTGATTCATGACAAATACTTCTGAGGTAACATCTCACACTCCTGTTTTAAATTCATATTATTCTGGAGATGATTCTGATTCGGAAAACATGTCAAAATATGAACTATTTGAGTACTGTGATATGTTGGAAGAAACCTGTCATGAGCTTAATGGCAAATACAAAGGTTTAAAGAAACAGTATGCTTTAAGTGTTAAGCATAAATCTGATCTTGATATACAAATGGAAAAGAATGCTCAATTATTAAAGGAAAATACAGAACTGAAACTTTCAAATGAGCAACTTAGAAAGGATTTAGAAAAATTCACAAATGGAAAGGATGCTCTAACTCAAATTCTAGGAAAGCAAGTTGCACCTAGATATGCTACTGGTTTAGGATACCAACCAGGACAGAGACAGTTCACCAGAACCTGATTTATTCCAAAGTCTGAAAAAAATAATGCTAGTTCCAGTTTTGGAAATTCATATGCCTCAACAGGATATTCATATGGTTATAGACCAAATAAAGTCTATCTTTCAAAATCTGTTACTTCTGTTAAGTGTATAAAACCAATAAAACAAATCTGGGTACCTAAAGCCCTGATTGCTAACCTATCTAGACCCAAGAAAATATGGGTACCAAAGACATTTCCTCTTTAAATCTGTTTTATAGGAGAACTTCTTGAAGAGTTGTCACAAGAAGATATGGTATTTAGACTCTGGGTGCTCAAGACACATGGGTGGAGATTATTCTTGCTTCAAGAGATTAATAAAGGTTGATGGAGGTCATGTCACCTTTGGTGACAACTCTAAAGGAAAAATCATCGGCCTAGGCCAGATTGGTAACACTGACTCAGTATTAATTTCTAATGTTTTAATTATTGATGGACTTAAATATAACTTGCTTAGTATATCTCAATTATGTGACGATGGTTTCAATGTCATGTTTGAAAATGACTCGTGTGATGTTTTTAACTCCAAAAATTCTTTAGTATTTTCTGCTCTAAGGAATGAAAATGTTTATGCTGTTGATTTAAATTCTTTAGCCAAACAAAAAATTTCTTGTTTGAATGATTTTTATAAAGAATCTTGGCTATGGCACAGAATATTAGGACACTGCAACATTCACTCACTCAGAAAACTAGCTAGGAAAAACTTAGTTAGAGACTTACCTAAATTATAATTCCCAAATTACAAAGTGTGTAACCCCTGTCAAAAGGGAAAAAAACACAAAGTTTCTTTTAAATCAAAGAATGAAGTCTCAACTTCTCAACCACTTGAGTTGGTTCACATGGATTTGTTTGGACCATCAAGAGTTTCTAGTTTAAATGGGAAGCATTTTGTCTATGTCCTTGTAGATGACTTTTCTAGATATACTTGGGTATACTTTCTAGCTCACAAAAGTGAAGCTTGTCCTTACTTTATTAAATATTCCAAGTCTGTAGAAAACCTTAGTGGACTTAAGATTAAAACATTAAGAAGTTATCATGGTCGTGAGTTTGAAAATCATGAGTTTGAATCTTATTTCTCACACAATGGCTATAGTCACAATATCTCTGCCCCTAGGACACCCCAACAAAATGGTGTATTAGAAAGGAGAAACCGAACCCTTCAAGAAATAGCTAGAACCATGCTCAATTAATATGAACTGCCAATTTACTTTTGGGCTGAAGTTGTTAATACAGCTTGTTATGTTATCAATAGAGTCTTGATCAGACATGTTCTTAAGAAAACCCCTTATGAGTTATGGAAAAATAGAAATACTAAGGTTAATTACTTCAGAGTTTTTGGTTGCACAGTCTTTATACTTAATACTAAAGATAATCTGGATAAGTTTTCTCCCAAAAGCGATGAAGGAATTTTTCTGGGTTACTCTATTACATGTAAAGCTTATAGAGTTTTCAATAAGATAACCAAATGTGTGGAAGAATCTGTTCACATCAAATTCAATGAAACTGATCCACATGAGCCTAAAACCTCTCTTGAGAATCTTGAAGAAGATTTGTCTATTCTGGACCTTAATGATAAATCTAAAGAACCTGTTATAAAAACATCTAGTTCTGGACTTTTTCCAAAATCCGCTTATGTTGAACCCGAACCAATAGATAAACCTGAAGTTTCTAGTCCAACCTTTACCAAATCGACTATGATTCTAAAGAATCATACTTTAGATGCTGTTGTTGGTAATCTTGATAGAGGAACACAAACTAGAGCTTCTCTAAGGAACCAGGTTGAACATCAAGCTTTTCTGTCACAGCTAGAACCCAAAAATATCAATGATGCTATCAATGATGAATTCTAGGTAATAGCCATGCAAGAAGAGTTGAATCAATTTGAAAGAAACAAAGTCTGGGAATTAGTTGACAGACCCAAGGACACCTTGAAAATAGGCACAAAATGTGTTTTTAGAAATAAAGTTGATGAATCAGGAAACATAGTTAGAAACAAAGCTAGACTAGTTGCACAGGGATATAGTCAAGAAGAGGTTATAGACTATGGAGAAACTTTTTCACCTGTAGCTCGACTAGAAGCTATTAGGATCTTACTTGCACATGCATCACATCTGAATTTCAAGTTATATCAAATGGATGTCAAAAGTGCATTTCTAAATGGTTTTATAATTGAAGATGTTTTTGTGGAACAACCACCTGGATTTACAAACCCTCATTTTCCAAATCAAGTTTTTAAACTTTCTAAAGTTTTATATGGTTTAATACAAGATCCAAGAGCTTGGTATGATAGACTCATCAATTTTCTTATTTCAAAAGGTTTTACTAAAGGGATTGCTGATCCAACTCTTTTTATTAAAATAATTTCTAATGATGTTTTAGTTGTACAAATCTATGTTGATGATATTATATTTGGATCTTCTAAACACTCTCTATGTACTGATTTTTCAAAAAGTATGCAAAATGAATTTGAAATGAGCTTAATGGTAGAGCTTAAGTATTTTCTTGGTTTTCAAATTTTTCAAACTAGATATGGAATTATTCTAAATCAACGTAAATATACAAAAGATCTTTTAAAACGTTTTGGATTGGATCGGATTAAGGAAAATGATACACCTATGAGTACTACTTGTAAGTTGGATAGAGATGAAGCTGGGAAACCAGTGGATCAAACCAATTACAGAGGTATGATTGGGAGCCTACTTTATCTTACTGCTAGTCGACCAGACATTATGTTCAGTGTATGTATGTGCTCTAGATTTCAAGCTAATCCTAAAGAATCACACTTACTGGCTGTTAAAAGGATTTTTAAAAATCATAAGCATACTGTACATTTAGGTTTGTTTTATCCAAAAGGACAATCATTTGACCTCACTAGCTATTCAGATGCTGACTTTGCTGGATGTAAGTTAGAAAGAAAGAGCACATCTGGAACATGTCATTTACTTGGAAGATCCCTACTGTCATGGTGTAGTAAGAAACAGAACTCAGTTGCATTGTCTACTGCTGAAGCAGAGTATATAGCTGCTGGTAGTTTCTGTGCACAAATTCTGTTGATGAAACACTCTTTATTGGACTATGGATTTGAGTTTAAACATGTTTCAATTAACTGTGACAACACTAGTGCAATAAACATATCCAAGAACCCTGTATCTCACTCTAGAACCAAACACATAGATGTAAGACATCATTTTCTGAGAGATCATTATCAAAAAGGTGATATTACTCATGAATTTTTGGCACTGAACATCAATTGGCCGATATTTTCACTAAACCTTTAAGTTCTGATAGGTTATGCTACATTAGCCACGAGCTGGGGATGATCAATTCTCACCGATGTTGAAATTATCACCGATGATCAATTCTCACCGATGTTGAAATTCTCACCGATGATCAATTCTCATCGATGTTGAAATTCTCACCGATGATCAATTCTAACCGATGTTGAAATTCTCACCGAGGATCAATTCTCATCGATGTTGAAATTCTCACCGATGATCAATTCTCACCGATGTTGAAATTCTCACCAATGATCAATTCTCACCGATGTTGAAATTCTCACTGATGATCAATTCTCATCGATGTTGAAATTCTCACCGATGATCAATTCTCACCGATGTTGAAATTCTCACCGATGCAATGTTTTAAAACTTCTGTCTACCGCCAAGAATATGAATCGTTTTATTTTTTTTTGTTATTTTACTTTATTTATGATTCCTACATGATAAAACTAACCCTAAACCGCTTCTCACTCCACCGGACCCAAAACCTTTCACCTTTGAATCTTAGCTCCCTAATCGACTGAGAGCCCTAAATCCGCGATGGAAAAAACCAAGATTCCTTCCAGCAGAGATGACAGTGTAGAGCCTAAAAAAAGAAGCAGAATGTGCAGCAAGAATCTCGTGGAAGTAATTTCAGAACTAGGTCGGGAAAGCGACCGGTAAGCCCTCATTTGAAGAATAAAGATATTGAGATTGAAAAGGAGCTATGCGTAGATTGGCTGCTACCAAGCAAGTCGTTGGTGCTTGCAATTCTGAAAGATCAGAGATGGGTAGATTGTTTTTCAAATAACAATGGTCCCTACTACCCAAAGTTAGTGAAACAGTTCTACAAATTCGTAAGCTTCGAGAAGTCTGAGAATGAGAATCGGGTAAGTTCATTTTTAAATGGAAAAGAAATGTCGTTTTCTTCAGTAGAGTGGGTAGAATGTTTAAAAGTCCTGCATGAAGGTGTATCCGGGTATGTCTCAAGAGAAATTCCACCTACTAGTAACATCTTTGACTATGAGACCACTTTAAAAGAACTAACAGGTAATGGATGTCAAAGGCAAGTGGTTGCTACTGAATTGGATGGAGAGAATAGATTGCTTTTTAAATTTGTTCAACATGTTTTGATACCGAGGAGAGGAGATTTTTCTAATCTGAGATATCAAGATATTTATCTTCTACATCTGTTAAGACATGGTGTGAATGTTAATCTGTGCAGACTGCTGTTGAGTCAAATGGAAGACATGATTAGGCCGAAATCAAAGACTAATGATTTATTCTTTGCCAAAATGATCTCTGTGATGATTAAAGTGAATGGGATAGCTGAGTCTCAGGATGAGACAGTTGTAGTTAAGAATAACTTCTGTATCACTACTACAGTTTGTAAGTACATGAAAATCAATTGGAACCCATGGAAAGGAGAATGGATCAGTAATGACCAGAAGGTGTATGATAAATTTAATCCTGCGGATTATCCTTCAAGGCCAAAGGATAAAAGACATCTAGGTTTAGGACCTGATGAAGAGGAACCCGAGTACAGTGATGAGTCAGAAGAAGAAGAAGAAGAAGAAGAAGAAGAGGAGGAAGAAACTCCTATGGATATTGGAGGAGATCCAGACTTTCCCCCCAAGCCCTGTTACTGAGTTTGTATACTCAAGAAAAGGAATAGTAGAGGAAGTGTTATCTATTCATGAGGAATACCATCCAGTTCCTCAGCAAGAAGGAGAAAAAGATAATGTATCTGAATCCTCTAATTCTTCTAGGTTGAGTCTGAGTCCATTGACTGGAAACTCAGTTGTTCCTACTGCTGAAGTAGAAAAAGAAAGAGAAGAAGTTGTACCTTTTTCAGAAAATCTCTTTATTGCTGCTGAGATGGAAGTTGTTGTGGAAGATTCTGATGAAGAAATACTAGCAGAGAATGTATTTGTCGTACATAAGAATGCACCCATTGAGGGGGAGCATCATTCTAATCTTGGAAATGTAACAGTGGCTGTTGAGATTGAATACTGGGTAGAAGACACAGGTTTTATAGTCTGTGGTTTGGATTATCGTGATTCGGATAATGAAGTATCCGTGAATAGACCAAAGATCAGCTATGACATCAATTCTGAGTTATTACCTGATGATGTGGTCTGAGTACATGATTTAGATGTGCTGAAAGAAAAATCAAAGTTAGTTTTGTAGAAGAAGTAAAGACAATAGAATATTTTTTAGTTTCCTCGATTCAATCAGTCATGAATGATTCAGTAGTTAGCTTAGCTTCTGCAAGAATATCTACTACAGTTACTCCTACTGATTTTGTTACAAAGTCTGATCTCGAATCCCTGAAGCATGAGCTGAAAGAATCCTTCAGTGCCTCAGTTACTGAGATGAAGAACTGTTTTCGTGAAGAAATGAAGTTGTTAGAACAATATATTGAGCTTTCTCTTGGTTTCAATCTGTCAACTTTTATGGGTGAGCTAATGGAAGCAGTCAAAGAGTGCCAGACCCAATCTTCTAGAATAGAAGCAGATCTTGAAGCCATAATGAAGTCTGTTACTGCTTTATATTCTTACATGAGCTCAAAGCCTCAAGCTGATAAGGATTTAGCCTATGTGAAAAGTGTTATAAGACAAATGGTCTTAGTATTTGAAGATTTCAAATCTTCTATAAAGGATCATGTTAAAAATCAGGACTCTCAACTGCAATCTCTGATTAGTGGATTGACCAAAAGTTTCAATGAAACTGTATCTTTCTTAGTTGGTCCTCTAGCTTCAAAACCTGCATTTGATTTGAATCAACTAAGAGCTTTGATGAAGGAGGAGCATGGTTCTATTTCAACTAGTGGCTCTGTGGACTCATCAGATCTAAGCCGAGTAGTGATCTCTACAAGAGATTCAGTCAGGGAAATAGTGACAGTCGTCCACAACCATATGAAAGAGGCCTCTGCCTCTCAGGAGGAAATCAAGAACAAGGTGGATTATTATATCCAAAGTATTTTTACCAAGCAACAACTCACCCATCATTTCAAGCTGATGTTGGAAAACATGAAGTTACCCCCTGTCACTCAAGCCTTCTGAGAACAAGTGAGCAAGCTAAGGAAGCTGACTCCTGCCTTAGAAAAATTTATGGAGAACAAAGATGATTTTATATCTGCTATGGAAATAGGAGGAGGAATCATTATGGATTTCAGAAATCTGTTGCTGCCCTTTTTTCATGTTGATGCCAGACCAGTTATTGTCCCTCCTGCCTTGCCTGCCTCTGCCTCTACTGAGTCTCCAGTCCAGATGACTCTTGCTCAGGCCATCTGAAGCCTCACACCTATGATCACTCAAAAAACATCCCAATACAGTCCAGACACTGTATCAGTGGCTCAGCCTCCTGTGATCATTTCTGGGATTCCAAAGCCCTCACTCACATCCTCACCTCCTGCTTCCTCTTCTGATCCAAAAGGAAAATCTCATGTTGAAGATCCGGATTGCTAAAGTGGCCCGACTGTTTGATAGGATTTTTTTTCCTTTTTCTTTTCTATTCTATTTATGTAAGTTTTGTCTGGTCTAATACACATGCTCATCTTTACACTCTCTCTGTTTATCAGTTTTCTATGTTTTTTCCCACTTTTTGATTATCACAAAGGGGGAGAAACATATAAAGAAAGAGAAAGAAAGGGGGAGACATATGCTATAAAGAGGAGGAGAAATATAAAAGGGGAGAAATTTTAGCCTTTGATAATATTCTTACATTTCATTCTTTGTTACCAATTCTCTCCAAACATATCTCTGATCCTATTTTATTTAATACTAACTAGGATAATTTTTGATCTATCTCATTCTTTTACTATTTCCTCTATTTCCTCGGATACTTCCTTCTTTGAGAAATTCCAATATAAATTTTATATTCTCTTATACTATATTCTCACTATTTTTGGTCATATAATAAGTTGTGATTATCATTAAGGGGGATATTGTTGACCTCACCTGTTTTGATAATCCCAATTATGTGTTCATATATTATGCTATTCTCAATTACTGATGATCTACATTTTAATTCTTTCAAATCAGTGATCATGTTAATAATAATGTTTAAATAACCTCTGATTTATGTTATTCTCGATTATCCTTGTTTATACAATCTTTGAAGGAATTATAAGTCAAATAGATGTGGTTTGCATAAAATCCAGAGCTACCGATAGCTAGAGCTACCGATAAGCAGAGCTACCGATAGCCAGAGCTACCGATAGCCAGAGATACCGATAGCCAGAGCTACCGATAGCCAGAGCTACCGATAGCCAGAGCTACCGATAGCCAGAGCTACCGATAGCCAGAGCTACTGATAGCCAGAGCTACCGATAGCCAGAGCTACCGTTAGCCAGAGCTACCGATAGCCAGAGCTACCGATAGCCAGAGCTACCGATAGCCAGAGCTACCGATGCACAGAGAGCTTCCGATAAGAGCTACCGATGCACAGAGAGCTACCGATAAGAGCTACCGATGCACAGAGAGCTACCGATAAGAGCTACCGATAAGAGCCACCGATAAGAGTTTGAAGAGCTACCGATGGAAGATCCCTACACCGAGTCAACTGTACACGTCTACAAACAAACAGTTACCTATAATGAACTGCGGAGTCAAATCCTATATCCTCGACACTATTTGTTTATTATACTAACGGTTACATTTGTAACTTTTGATGCATTTAAATGTTATTAAATGATTTATGTTTCCATTTCAAGAAACCATACCAAGTACGATCATAAAGTATAATCATTCCTTCTTCTCAAAATGACAAAAAGGGTATAAAAAGAATATCGTATATGCATCAAAAGAACAGTGAGAGAAAATAGACTAGAAGAGATCGAGCACACAGAACACACTGGCGATCAAGCTCAAAAACGTGCCAAGAACAACTGGAGAACTTGCACTCACGAGACTACTACTACCAGCCTCCAGAACATAGATCATACATCGATCAATCTATGCTAAAGAAGAACTACACAAAACTCATCATTCTTTGAGCCGATAAGCAAGCTGAACCTGGAAGTCATGGAAGCAGATGGTACTCTGATTTTCAGAAAAAAACCAGAGGAAGACTCAGAACGAATTCTAATCCACAAAAGGAGTCAAGAGCTGCACAAATATCACTAGAGCCATTTCTAATCTCTAAATCTTTATCTCTGTGATTTACTTTTTACATTACGAGCAGTGTGTGTTATCTGTTGTAATTTACACACACACTGTCTCTTGAACCTTAACTAGAGGGTTTGTAAATCCTCACTCACTATCATTTCATTCTTTTTCCCACTGTGGATAGTGGTAGAGGTTGTGTGTGACCTGGACAGCTGGTTGCTGTTGTTTTTTTTCCCACGGATAACAGTGGTAGAGGTCTTGGACCTGGACAGTTGTAAACTGTTGAACCCCGATCCAGGGTGTGGATCATCCTTATATATGCTTTTTAGAGGACTAAGTCTCGACTTGAGACTGAACCTCTTGGTTAACTCATCTGTGTTTTTAGTTAAAATTTATATCCATACAATACATATCTATTTCATATTCCGCTGCTATTACATTGAAATATAATTTATTTTCACGGCTACTTTGATAGTTAAACTCCCAAGTGTTTATATTTATTGTAAACCAGTAAGATAGTTTCAAAATTAAAATTAATCATAAGATTAAGTTAACTAAGAACTAATCAATCATTGAGAAACTAATTGAACCTTTATAATCTGTATAAATTCACTACAGTTTAATCTGTTTTTGAAATTGGGGTTTTTAATAGAAATTGTTTTTATCAGAAATTTTAATTGGAACTCAATTCACCCCCCCTCTTGAGTGTCCACTCCGACCAACAATATATATAAATATAAATTAAACAAAAATAAAATAATAAATGAAAAATAGAAGTAAAATTAATTGGGTTGATACATGGAGGTGGTAACATACAAGTATGATCGAGGGAAACATTGACATACAATTTGGTGGAATGTTGGGTGGATAATGGGTATCAAATATTATTAATAATAATAATTCATTAAATTTATGATACAATATTATTTATTTTCAAATGTATTCAAAAAATTTTTAGGAGTTTTATGAAGAAAATAAATAAACAATCATTGGTTAAGAGATATACCTCTTCATCAAAAAACCACATTTTTTCATAAAATTAATCCTGGATTGGATGAAATTTTTGAAGGGCCAAAATCTATAGTATGTGTTTATGGAATCTTGGATAATATTATGGAAGTTTTCTTAGAAGTAGATGGTTAAAAATTTATATGGATGATATGATTATTAGTTTCCCTTTATAAGTGATTGGAGTGGAAAACTATAAGTTACATAAAATATTTAATTAATAAACATTAATTATTTTTATAAAGTTACTCGAAATAGAGAAATTTCATATATTTTCCGATTACATGTAAAAATAATCTTTTACAATAATATTTGTTTTTTAAGATTATTTTTAACTAAAATATCATTTATTTGATATAATTTAATCCGTTTTACAATTACTAAAATATAAACATATTATACTATATGGTGGTTAATAATTTTACAATTCAAGAAAAAATTACCAATTAATAGACCATGATTTATATGATCAATTTTATCCCTTACACTTCAATACTATGATTTCATATATTTTTTTTTATTTTATAAAAATTTCATTTTAAAAAATATCCTTAAACTCATTTCTGGGAATATTCATTTAAATTGAATTTATTTTCACCATGATATTTATAACAATCAAATATAAAACTTTCAAGCATCACAAATATGTTATATATTTCCAAATACTTCATGGGACCCACAAATTCATCAATATTGTATTAAAAAAAATATTATTAAAATCAGTGAATTTATTTTTATATTATTTTAATGAATTCTCTATCATTTTTTGTTAATCATTTAATATTATTTTTCAAAAACTCAAAATTAAAAATTAAATGAAATTGTGAAAATTTAATTTTAAATTAAAAATTAATATCTCTATAACATAATTTATTATTATTATGGTTTATAAAGACAGGAGAATTAAATTTAGTATTTATCATTTTTAAAAAATTAATATAAAAGACATAATCATTGAAATATGGCACTTAGAGAAATGATATTAGTGGCATGGATGTAAATGGTAAAAAAACAAAAAAAATATTATAAAGGCTAATTTTTTGGAAATATTAATGCCTTATACCAAATTTTTATCCTCATTATATCACTTTTACCACTTGGAAAGTGAAAAATACAAATCAATATTATAATTCAAAATAATTGGAAATATTATCGAAATATTTACCAAAATTGAGCCTCATAATTCTAAATATTGTCTCCATTTTTCCGTATTACATATCTCTATGTTTAAATAATTAATTTTATTATTATTACATAAAATTAAATGAATAAATATATTAATAAAAATGTGTTTTATCTATATAAATTAACTTATATGAATTTCATTGATATTTAATATTATAGATAATTTAAAAACATTATTATAAATCATATGAATCATTATAAACATTATATCATTAAAATAATATCGAAATTGATGAAATGAAAGAAAATATAATTTCAAAAGTCTATATTAATCAATATTAAATGAAAAATAAATCATTTCAATTTTAAAATATTTATAATTTCAACACGTGAAATTTTAAAATATAATTTTGATGATTTTTTTGAATAATAAAATTTCATTAATAAGAAAAGTGTTTTTATTTATTATAAATTAATAAAAAACATTTTATTTGTTAATTAAATTATATTTGTGTTTTTGTAAATGTTTGACCCATTCTCATATCTTATAATAAAACTAAAATGCTATACCAATATTTTTATAATATATTACAATTCAATTAATAACATGTGATTCATATTACTCAATTTATAAAGATTATTATTAGTATTATATAAAATTATTATGAGTGTCATATTACCACCCATCGAATCAAATAAGTTACAACATCTAATTTTTTTCTCACCCACCAACTATTCAATATTTTAATATTAATTTATTGAACACTGACCTAATATATATAGATATTATAACTTCCCATGAAATTGAAATGTGTGGAATATAATGACTTTGTAAAATAACACATTATTTGTACCAAATATGAATAAAAAGGATTTGAAGCTAAATTAATATTTGGAGGAGAAAACATGATTCCTATGATAAATAGAAGGTTACAAAAAATGTGGTTGTGAGAATGATAGTGAAAAAACAATTATTATATATGGGGATAAAAATCCATTGAATAATTTAAAATGAATGTACATGGATAAATGTTTTAGTATGAGATCTATTACATATGGTTTTTAGACACTTTTAATGTCTATATTGCGAATAATATAAAATATAATAACTTGATTTTTTTTATTTTATACGAATATTTAAAAAATTTAGTTGGGGGTTTTTATGTCTAATATGATCTCATATCTTACTCACTGAAATGGGTTTTCCAAAAAAATTAGTCATGGAGAAATAAAATTCACTTCTTTTGAGTTATAAGACCCAAAATTCAGTCCATATGTATATAAATATTTATTAAAAAAAGGATAAAAACATTTTACAGTGATGACAATTAGAATAAATTTATTTTTACAACCTCAAAAATAACATTTAATGTTCGACATAATCTATTCCATAAAAATATATTCTTATGGATTATATAAAATATGTCCATCCCAAAATGAGTCCAAAAAATTACCACGACTTGATCATATAACCTTGAATGATGAAATTAACAATTAACATGAAATAAAAATAATCACTATTAATATCGCATTGCAAAATGTATATACCCTAATAATATCATATAATTATTTAAAAATAAAATAATATATGAAATCAAAATATAATTCATCATTTATTGATAAAATAAGATAATATGTTTTCCCAAAATATTTTTATTAAATATTTGGGATCATTAATTATGTAAATGAAGATCCTAAGTTAATTTGTAATCTAATGTTTTATATCCTAATTAATAAAAATTATTTAGAAATAATTTTTAGAGGGATAATAAATTCTAAAAAATAACATTATATCTCACAGAATGAAGAAAAATATTTTCCTTGGAGTCATTCATATAAAATTCAACATGAAATACAAAATTCTTGAGTGGATGATAAGTGCTCCAAAATTATCATGATTCACTTATTCTATTATGATTATATCCATTCATATTTTTCTTGGGAAAATTTATTTTATTAGATTATAATCCTCATTAACAATTGATTATATCATTGATTCACATAATTCCTCAAATCATTTTATAACTAGAACCTATGAGAGGGTTGTGTGTTATGTTGACCATTATCTCCATCCATTTATTTGACTAGATTGTTAACAAAACATTGTCAAACATTTTCTCAATATCCTGTAATCAACCAATTAATGTGACTACATGTTCTATTAATCAAGTAAACAAATATAGACCCTCCCTCCAGAGTTACGGTAATGTGGGTAGAGATATAATGACCCTAAAGACTCATTGCTTGTAGGGCTCAGGATGGTGACAAGAAAAAAGGGTACAAAAGTCTCTTAAATGGGAGGATTTACACATTATAATAAAAATATGATAAATAGATAACAAGAATACACCTCATTATAATCTAGGACATGGCATTAGAAGGACACCATAATCATCCCATGATACATGCATAAATAATAATGATACATAGAAAACTATCCAAAAGTAAAATCCAAAAATTAATGATGAACATGCAATGTTAACACTATATAATGGACTCATATATTAATTTCCAAAAAGGTCTATATACTTCAACATGTGTCGTAAAAATATGTTTATATAGGCAGTGTGTGAATATAAGTATACATAGTATAAAATCAAGATGTATCTCATGAGCATGTGAAATGATCGTACTAACGAACCTATAAGAAAAATGTATAACCAATAACACCATAACAGGTCATAAAACCATCCCATCATCACAAATTAATTATCACTAAATTATATAATCCATTTATAAAAACATAATATTAAGACTATATTGAAAGGGTAACCCGCACCACATAACAACATATTTTCATCTCTCAAACAACAACGCTGAATGTTCTAATCATCTATTGCATTCGAATAACATGCACTACTGCCCCATAGCATCGTCAAATAACAAAATTACAACAGACACCTGGTCCACCCTCACAAATAAAAATCACATGAAATCTTAGTTGAAGACACCCAGGCCATCAAAACACATCCACTATTATAAATACAATAGTAGGGTTTCAAGAACATGAAGGACATAAACTACCTATCATCCCCAAACCATGAACACAAACCACGAAAATTCATGCACTACATGGTTATATAAAATATCACCCGATGAAAACATTTCAATTACAATGTGAACTAACAGACTGACACGTACCATAGGATGTGCTCATCACCTCTCATATAAGTTTGTTTTTTTAAAAAGAAGGCATCCATCCATAAATATTCATTAGAATGATGTTGAGAAAGTCACACCACATGTGTATATATAGGTTTTGGGACATAGTGCTTAACATGGGTGTGGTTTATATAGAAATTACAAGGAATATAAATGAATAAATATATCGATATACATATGATCAATTTATGAGCCCAAAACATGAACTAACTAATTAACAATGTCTCCACATTCACTACAACCCCTAAATTAATAAATCATCCCATCATACATAGGGAAAAATCCAAATCCCATATTTTATAACAATCTAGGACAATTTCATTTGATCCTCTAATTACTTCCATTATTTATTAATAATCACATCACAACAAATCCCATTTTAATTCACAAATAATATATCTCCATCCCATTAACCAAAATATCATATTATAATTCAAAAAATTATATTCAGTTTTTAAAACTGTACTCATGAATTTAGCACAAAAAAAGAATATACACTCAACATCCACAAAATAGATCCACACATCACTAACCCATAAATAAGTAAAAATTAAAACCAAAACATCACCAACATCATGACATAACATCAAATTTGAATATCCTAACCTCACACTAACAACGCATAGACACCCCATTTCACAACCTTATATTACCAAGACATTACAACATATCACAACACATCACATAAAATTTTTACAGATATAGAATGTGTATTGGTATAAAAATACACTTCTTTTTAGGGAATTACCACACAATCCATAATCTAGGGGAAAATTTTATTAGATGAATATTAGTAGAAAATAAATTTTTATTTTTATAGAGATATAAAAACAATCTTTAAAAAATAATTACATATTACTAAAATTGCTTCACAAATAAAGGATTCCCCAATCCCTGATTTTTACAGTTGGAAAAATATGATAAATCCACAATATCTGATATAATATTTAAGACATAATATGATGGGAATAATTGTCATTATCATAAATTAATCTTTATAAATATAATTATACTCATTAAGATGAATTATACTATATTCTTAAATGATAAGAAAATTAAACCCTCCGAAATGATTCAAAATCTATGAAAATAGGGATTTAATTCATAGAAGAATGATTTTGCACATGATGTGATACTCCAAAATTAGTGTTACACGCATTATGGTATCTCTGGGGGAAGAAACATAAAAAACTATTAATATTACATGACTGTAATGGATGAAAATCATTCCCTCTGTTCTTGAGATAATGTAAACTTTTTTTTTAACAAATAGATATTTCGAAATATTTATTGTCAACATATAGAAAATTATAGGGATTTTAGATTGAAACATATTTTATATACCGATTTTTGTGGTGTTATTCTAAATTCTCATGAAATATTCATATAAAAACTTAGTCATATAAAAATTATGCATATAATTATCTTCATTTAAAATGAAATTGAATTCCCATGATTCATATTGTCCAATGTTCAGTGAGTAATTTTTTACATAGTTAATGTTAAAACCCATATGGATTATTTGACATTGTTTTGAGTTGTACGCATTCAAATAATTTCAACATAACTATTTTCATGTTATAGACATAGATATGTAGCCAATTTATCAAAAAAAATTATTCAAATATATAATCTCTCAAAAATATTATTAGTGTAGGTGTTCCATTCATGTAGTTGATCAATCAATGTGACTAATTTTCATCGTTCTTCCATCCATGTAAATAATTGTATTAGTTGATTAATCCATGTTCATTATTCACATTTCCAATAAATCCACATAGATGATCAATCAACTTCACTGATTCAAAATGATGATTGAGCCACATAGCTGATTCTATTTGGCATAAGAATAAACAATTAACCAAGATAATCGTCCACACGACCAAGATACCTACTTTATAAATAAATAACTGATCAATCTAAAGAAATACATGGCCAAACTACCTACTATACAAAAAAATAATTAACTAAACCTACCAATGGAATGACCCAATAACTTACCATAATAAGGTAACATAGATTAATAAAAAGAATATTCTCTTGAAACACTATTCACAACAGAATTCCTAAAAAAATTGTATGTGTTGTACGAATGTGGGACCTTACATAATGTACCTACCAAAAAAATTCAAACACAGTAATCAAAGAGAAAGGAAGGAAAGAATTTTTTTGAAAACCTATCCCTTGAGATACATATCAAGGATATCAATATGACTAAACCCCTTTCACTAATGATTCACTTACCCATAAGAAAAATCTATTACTTTTAACCATTTGTAAAACCATTTCATTCATAAAACCCCCCAATAATCTACTTGTACAACAAAAATACCAAACTACTGAAAACATAAGAATCAAGTAATTACTTACATTAATTCAAGATATTATCCTCTTTACAAGGCACTACATCAACCCTATAGTCATAATAGTTTCAATGAAAATTCAATTTGAATTAGTATTTAGGTCATCCACCTTTAAATATGTGATATTCCATTCAAAATAACTCTCATTACGTAAAATAGAACAGAACATTAAAAAAACCAGATCCAACATCACGTCTCAAATAATAAAAAATTAAAAAAACAAAATATATCTCGTGTTTGTACAAACAACTACATCTATTGTTCTCATATATTCTTATATATGACACTATTACTTAAAAAATAATTTAAAAAGTGACGGTTCATCTATACATAACCTTCTCTTGAAGGTCCTCGGTTTCTTCCAACCACTCCACAATTTGTATGTCATTCATGATATCCAAATATCCCCATTAAATTACATAGGAGTCATTTTTATGATATTGAAAAATCTAGGATGCATGGAATATCCTATAAACCATGTACAATTTTGATTGTCATTAAAACTAATAATTCACCTCATCAACACACCAAAACCCATGTGAGGGACTAGAAAACGTGGGTGGAATCAATCTCACCTAGAAAAAATTTCTTCCCAACTAGAGGGGAAATGTTTAATAATAATTGGTCTCCAACATCATTATCTATGAGAATCATATTATTATCGCCATAAAACTAATTCTATTTATATTATTCATTTACACTCTCAGGATTATACTGAACTCAACCTTCCATTCATGGAATAACATCGGGAAAAGGAACATCCTCCTCCTCAATATATATCCATCACAACATAAAATGAATTGATCACATGTTATAATTGAAAAGTTGGGCCATAATAATGGATGAGTGGAAAAAATATAATAAAAAAACTAACGGAATTTTTGTTTACCATTATCCACCAATTTCAACATTACCATCCTAGGTTATAACATATAGTACCTTCATAGTGTGCTCTATATTTCCGTCTGTCTAAGTGTTGAAATCAGTACTAAGTCATAACTTAGTGCAAATATTATAGAAATAATTCCATCAATAATCCCAATGTAAAATGTACATTTGATATGAGAAAATGGGCCTAAAATTTATTTCAACTTAACCAAATCATCACCATAACTCCATGAAAAATCATCCATGTTGCTGAACTCATCAACTACACTAATGATTAATTATTTTTATCAATAAATCCATGACTTCCCTCTATGAATCGAAATATCCATGTTATCAGGCTAACATGGTGATTAAATCCATCATCTTGTCACCCCTTTCCAACTTAGGATCATCCAATGTCTATAAACACCCACACAAAACATTATTCATATCCATTAATAAATTGAAAACCAAACACCTAACAACAAAATCAACCACTCCCAGTTTCATCCCAGACCACTAAAATTACAATATTAATCCATGATATATATTATATAACCTATTGTGTATCACCAATGGAGAGATATGAAACTCACTAAGGGATCCAACTAACATCACAAGCTAAAAAATATCATCCCCCTAAAAAATAAACATCAAACCATCTACCGACCATCCACACAGAGTATGATAATTGATAACACGATCTTTTATAAACTATGTGTATTTGAATCTAACCATATAGTCCTCCTCACAATTCATTATAGATAATTTTACTATCATCTGAAATAAAAATCTTCTTATATTATAGGAAATTTTATCATTTTTGAATGATACCAAATCCCATATTACTCAACAAGAATCCCTAGATTCATGACCCATTTCCTTCCAAGATTACAATATAACTACTTCCCTGAAGAAATTTACGTCCCAAAATACGATATAGATAAAGAAATAATAATATTAAAATATTATGATCAATATATTCTTCCATATATTAAGGTCACATTGATAAATTATATACCATAGTTTCATGTGGTCTTTGAAGAATACAATGCACTCCCAAATAAGGTAACCTCACCATAGATTTAGGGAAATCCCTACTACTGCATTTTCAAAATAATGGGTGGAATATTTACATTACAAGGGATTCAAATGCTTATAAAATTTTATATCATTGCTCATTACTATATCAAAACAAATCCCAATCCCATTTGGGATGTTTCACATAACACATCAAACATCACCTCATCCTAAGGAAACTAAATCACTGTAAAAAAAATATTTAAAAAATTTAATTGAATGCTACATAAAAATATTCTATACATATAAATAAAAATTATTTATTAGAAAAAACTATTAAAAAGAATAAAAATTATGATATATTGGGATGAACTATCTAATAAAACCCTATACAGTGAAAGAAAAGTCCAACCTCATCCACATTGTTAGGTGGTGCAGAAAAAAATGAATCGACCTCAACGAGTCTACATTCAACCATATTGGGTAACTATATTACCTTAGAAATCTAACTAACTTGAACAAAACTGTACATTGTTACTAATTACCTAAGATATTTTTTCATTGAAAACCCATCAATAAAACTCTGTGGTTATTGACATACTCCTCGTATGAAATTGATTAAATAAAGATGATGTCAATGAACATTCCAATTTTAATGTATATTAATTCATTGAAAATGGATTTCATAAAATCTAGGAAAATAGATGGTATATATGTGGCACCAAACATCATTACAAATAAATCATTTTTCACATTCTATCATTGAATGATGTGTTTGGGATATTTTCCTCATACACCAATAACAAGTGTTACCAAGACCACATATTGAAATTAGAAAAAGAAAACTCAACCTATGAACTTGTAGAATGGATTTTATATCGATTAAATATGGTAAAAAGTATTTTCATTTAACTGAATAACCTATGATAGTTTATAAAAAACAATATAGGATCGTACACCTTCTGGGATATTAATAATGCAGTACTACATGGTGACACAATAAGCCTGATTAGTATTATCATTTTGAGATCAACTACCTGAATCATAAACTCACATAAACTAGAGGAATACATACGATAATGATAAATAGAAATTAATGAATCAGTGTGATAGATGTAAACCCAAAATCTATATTATGTATCGGTGGTATCAATAAATTATATTTATGAAAATCATCCAAAACTCTAGATAAATCCCATGAGTATAAAAAATTTCACTATTTTAAATTATTAAATCATCTATGAAAAATGAAGTGAACCATGTCTCTATTGACAATCTGAAAAGTATGTATACTATCAAAAACAAAACATTGAAAATCTATTGTTGAGAGCATGACCCTACTCTATAAATAAACTGTAATAGAAAACATATAATGCAAGAAATTCGATCAATGATGACATTATAATGTTGAATCCAAACCATGAAATGGCACCTAAGAATCATATGATTCCCGATATTCAGTCTACACAACCAATGTAGATCCAAAAATATATTATAACCTCTAATTGGAATATTTAACACCTAGTTAATGACAATATTCACTATACCTAGTTATAGTGAATTGTCTATATTAGGTCTAACAAATTAAGGTGAATATATTTAATAAAAAATAATAAAATAATGTAGGTAAGCAACTGATCATACATTTTACAGTCTATAGAGGAACTAGTTCTACAACGTGAAAATCAATGATAAAACCCCATTTAGTTTTTCTACCTCATTTTTAATGTATTCCCCTATGTACAAACTTAGGGAATGATATCTAAACATCAGTAATAGATTGATTATTTTAGCTAAAATATATATCTACTAACTGAAAATCATAAACCTTATACTGAAAGGTCATTGCTAGAAACATCTATTATAGATGGAACTAAAAATAATGATTCAAAAAATTTGATCTTTAGGAACCACAGGACACTTGTTACGGTGATGGCCATAAACCTCACCTAAAAACATTGTCTTGAAATCGATAAAAAATATTGGATATGACTTAACATAGAATTTCATAATAAATACTACTAATTAAAACTCTATACGATACAATCCTAAATTCCTCTGTAACATGAATCCTACAAATGAAAATAGTTGTCCTATATGAAACCAGATATCCCCACCCCATGGTAATCTTCTTTTATGACAACATATACTCTATCACATATTACATATTGTAAAATTCCAAGTAAATTATAAATGTTTATGGAGTAATAATATATTTTATATAAGAACCATGTGACTCCGCCATACCTCATTCATGGGACTACACTATAGGAAAAAATATGGGGGGGACTAATCCACAAAATTGATCTGATGATCTCTCACTAACATGACCCACAATGAAGGTAGAGAGTATTATTACTATATATAGCCATCATGGTTGATGAAAGAAACCATGCCTGGAAAACCATATTGAAGTTGACCCAAAAAAAATTCCTTCTTTTGATAAATTTGTTAAAACACCAACAAATGACATGAATCCCATTAGCTTTAAATTAATACTAGTATAACTTAATACTATTATAGTTCCTAGATAAAACTAAAGGTAGTCCCATTCTCCATTGAAAAGACCAATATCCTCATATCAGAAACATTCCACTCATACTTGTCCCAATGCAACCATTGATACAATTTTTCAAACATCTAATACTACTCATCCAATTTAATAAGTTAAACACTTTATTGATAAACCCTACCAGCCTTATAATGATTTAGTTACCAAAAAACATTTAGAAGATGGAAAAGGTCCATTAGTGTCAATGGAAAACTATAATATCCAATTCCTGGTAGTATGAATATTTTTAATATTTAATTATTTCTTTTAATTGTATTTCGAGTTTTATAGTATCAAAATCACAAAATTTAAAAAAACAAAACATGTTATCAAAATGAATACACAAATCCTAGTTCTATACCTTGAAAACATATGAACTTCACTTTTTTGTTCAATAATCATTGATTTGGAGATTTTGATCATGAGAGTGGTGGAACTAAAATTCAATGTCCTAGCTAGGATCTGAATCACATTTCATTATCTAAGGTCAACTAAAACAATTTCCCTATAAATTCATTAACTCCTCGTTGTTCCAAAATCAAAACTACATCATTAATTTTCACCAACACCTATGACACTTATGTTACCTAAAAACATCATTCAAAAGGTAGCATAACGATTGGAGAGGGGTAATTCCCCCCAGGTCACACCACTCATTGGTCATGTATTAGGGACCAGATATATATGTAAAAATATTTTCATTAATGGGAATATATTCTCATAAAAAATTAATCAATATATAATGATAGGATAAACAAACCAAAAATATATATTACTAGGTATAAAAAAGGATATAAATACACAAAATGAATGTGTGAAAAAAAATTCCGATACATGTCTCAAGATGAAAATACCCCAAATAAACTAATTAGGAAATATAAAAATTACCTTATGGTTTATTCTAGAAATGTAATACTTTGTCCATGTATTAAACCAAGAAACCTAAAAAAAAATTATCCATTAAGAGATAATACATGTATTCTCAATGTGAAAACCAATGTCTATCACAATAATTTGAAAAGAACATACAAGTGAACTGATGAGAAAACTGAATATATTATAAACAAAAATATATCAGCTAACAATTCCAACAACAACAAGGCAGTATCCCCAATTAACACAATATGAGTATTATAAATTAATATAAAATATATCCATAAATGGAACATCACACTTCTTTAATGTTAATTTTCCACTCTCAGAAACCCATTTTTATATGTCTTGATGCATTCATATATTCTTAAAAAAGGATCCACCACCCTATAGAATTGTCCCTTCACATCACACAAATTGATTCATGGATAACCACCCCACAACAAGGTGACATATCTTGTCACACAAAAAAACCAACTTCATCCAATCGCAACAAAGATCACAAAACGAGTTTTATTGTATCAAGAACATTAATGAAATAAACCATTTTACCTATTCATTTCATGAATGATCCACACCTTAAGCATACCAAAAACCTGATCAAATGATATCCTAAATGAAGATAACAAGTCCACCACGTAGTTTACTAACCATTCTATGGGAAACACATAACATAATAATTTAATAACATGGAAGAGAAAATGTGAAATAGTGGGTATTCTTATATCTATCCACATCAATGGGATTTTATGTAAAAAACAATGTAAATATATCTGTGTAGGTATATACTTCTCGATGTTAGTTAGGTGCATATTGAAATTAGAAGGATATTAAATGGAATATGTATAATGTAACACCCGAGACTTTTATGTTATATAAATCATCAAAGGAATCTTTTTCTATACAACACTTGCTTGGCTTGCTTTACACGCAATCACGACCTTCCTCGATAGCTTGCGTCGTACGCAATACCGAGTTTCACTAAACAACAATATACTATTAAAACTAGCCATTATGAATAGTAATAACCACTTTTTGAAATTTTATAAATTTTATTTTTCAAAATGGACTTCATTTTTGGACTCAGAATATCGAAATTAGCCTAGGGTGAAATTTTGGTATTTTTCTGAAAACTTTCAATTTTTGATGAATAGTGAAACCACTAAGTGGTAGGTTAAAAAACTGAATTTTGCATAAAACTTAATTTTACCGCTTCTGTGAATGGAATTTCGAAAATCCGAGAGACACGGTTAATATCAAGGACTAAAATGTGGTTCAATGAGATGAAAATTATTTTTTGGTGAATAGTAACTTTTTACCTTTTTTACCGCGGTTAATAGTAAATAGGGTAACTAAGGGTAAATATGATATTAATATTACCCTAACACATGTCCTAATTCTATTGGACAAGTGTAATTCGACCAAAAACAAACTTAGGAATACAATATGACCATTTAGGCCCACTTGGATTAGATTAGGACATTTATTATTAATTTATTTAAAGAAGGGTTAAAATAGTTAAAATCAAAGTTTAATAAGTAAATCATTTTTAATATGGGGTTATACATAAGATAAATTCAATTGAAAATATTCATTAGAAAGCTAAAAAGATTTCCTACATGATGTTATTTTATTTGTAATTTTTAGACATCAAATAATTTAATTTATTTATGACACAAAGATGATGCAGTAATTATCTTATTAATGAAATATTGACATAATTGATGTTATAAACACCAAAATAAATGTAATTTGAGACTTTTTATGAATTCAACTAATTTTATAGGTTACTATGATATATTAATGTTGATTTAATCAACTTGGTTCGAACATATAATTCTTCTATGACTTTCACAAAAATCATATATCAAATAGTGTCAAAATTGACACAAAATAGTTTTTAAATCAAATATTATATTATTAATTGTTATTTTATTCCTAAAAATCTAATGTTCGGCCAAATGACTTAGATAAGGATATATATTTTAATAATAAACAATTTGGGGTTCTTTTGGCATGTTATAGTAAGTGTATTAACCATCTAGTGAAAGAAAACAAAAAGACATGGTAAAAGTTAAATTATTTAACTTAGAGTTAAATCTAATTGTTAAGGTTAAAATAATTCCCTGAACTTGTCTAAATCCTATTGGTTGATAGGATTTCAACCCTTCCCCAATTTATCTTCGAAATAAGACCCTTTGGAACCATTATAAACCGATTTTGACTTTAATATAAAATAATAGTTTGAGATATTCCTAAGGTGCCCCTCTCCTCCCTTATAAAAGGGCACCTCCTCCCCCTCCTCCTCACACCAAATTGAGCACTCAAGCTCGGCCATCCCCTTCCATTTTCTCCTCTAAACTTCCCTAGAATAATCCTAGAGGTCCTGGTCTTCTCCAAAGACCAATCTTAGTTCCTTAAGTGGAGGATTCAAAGAGGTGTTCCAAAGAAGAGGTAATATCCATTACCGATCTTTTCAATTTCTTTCTCCTTAAACTTCTTCTTCTTTAGTTGTTTCATGATAAAGTAATAACATCAGTATTACTTACATACTGATATGTTATTATAAATATGAAACAAACCTAATTCACCTTCTATCCATCCTACGGAAAAATGAAATCACCGCGCGTGCGTACGTACGGAATACCGTCTCCACGCCGTGGTGTAATCTATTTTCCACCATCACCTTACAAGGATGTGTATAATGGTGTAATGAGTAACTATATATGATTATTATGAAGTAATATTGATACTGAAATAATATATATATACTCCAACACAATTCCACGATCATAGGAACGATATCATCACTTGTGCGTACGTACGGAATACCGTCTCCACAATGTGATGCGACTCGTTCTACATGATATTCATTTCATAATGATTATATAAATGAATTGAATGAATGAATATGGTATATAATACACTAATACCATTCTGTAAATAAATTATCTATAACCTAAAGATAAGAATAAGAATTTATTCGACAAAACACGCATACGAACAAAAAGTTATAAAGACCCGAGTAACAAGTAACAATGAAATATTACTAACAAGAAGCTAATAATATGACCATATATGATATCATATCAATATGTATGATTCTGGAATAAGTCAATAACATTATTTAAACCATTATACAGGAGCTTCGGACACGAACAAAGCAAATCAGACCTAAGGTAAGGGAAATATCACAATCTCATTTTTATCCGAGATTGCTTATTCGTAAGTATTTACTAGGGTGTATTTTATCATCCACATCCATGTTTCATCAATATGTAATATTATTTCCATCCACCTACAATTGTTTAAATCCATTCTACCCTTTGGTGAGTTTTTAGTAATATGTATGAAAGGAATCTTTTGTCGTATGAGGTACTTTTTGACTTTTCCGACAAAAGTACGAAGAATGTTTTTTTTAACTTATACGGCATGAATGGATTTTTAAAACATTATTTCCAAGAAGCTTCCTTTACAAGTTTTCAAGTTTATTTTTAATCAACTTCTTTTATTCTAAAGTTGTATGACATGTTATGAAAGGAAAAGTGTTTTTGAAGAAGAAAGTATATTTTCCTCACGAATGGAGTTCAAGTGTTTTATCAAAATTATTTTCCATCTAAAATAACAAAGGGTTCTGTTTTTATCCCTATTATTACATTGATTTGATCATGTTGTGATGGAATTATTTTTATGAATTCCTTTATCTTATATGAATTGATTTATGATGTCATGATGTTTCAAGAATCCCATTTTTTTTACATGTGTTATGGGATGATGTATGTTTTATGATTATGTGGCACACATAAGAAAGGATTCATTATAAGATGGGTGGGACCTATATCTCCCTCCAATGCATTGGGTAAAGATTTTATATCTCATGAGATAGACATGGCTGGAACGGAAGGTTATTTCGGTTCAGTGATACAGGACTGAAACGAGGAGTGAACTCGGTTCAGAAAGGGACTTTGTCCACTAAGATAGTCTTGGTGATGAGTCATGACTAACAAGAAATGATTTTCCATGATTATGTGTGCATGCCACAAAGTTTCATGTTTTATGTTATGATTATGGGGATCTCATTTTCACTCCTATGATTTGTTCCATGTTAAGATATTATGATCTCTTTTGCAGGTTATGATTTTCAAAAAGATATGATATGATTTTTATTTCCTTTATTTGACTTGCTGAGCATTTGAGCTCACCCTTTTATGTTTTCTTTTCCCCAGGTCAGGAAGATGGATATTAAGTAGAATATGCTAAAAGGGACCCTAGATATGATGAAATAAATGGGAGACACTGTAGAAGATTTATGAACCAGTTGTTTATGTTTCCCAGTTTCTAAAGGCACTATACCTATACGGTCCTTTGTAGTTTTATCATATGTTGTAATAAGTGTGCTTCAATTTTTGAAGTAATAAAAATGTATGTAATGTATGGGTCGTTATAGTTGGTATCAGAGGAAAGGTATAGTCAACCTTTGGAAACTAGGATGTGAAAGCCTTAGTAAGAACCCTAAGGATAAGTCTAAGCATAGAACACAATCTTAGTGTTTTAGAAATGTCCTTGAATAACCTAGGATAAGACCATAAGCATGAAAATTTTATTCTTGAATTATGTGGTTTCCTATTATAATTAGTGTTGCTCACACTATTCTTCTTGGTTTTAGTCAATGGCTGGAACCCGAAGGAACCGTGTTAATGCGGAATGCGATGGGCAATGCAATGATTGTCCCCCTGAGCAACCAAACGATATGGGAGCTGGAATGCAAAATCTTGTAGCCATGCTCACACAACTTTCTCAAGCTATGAATCATGCAGGATTTCCAAACGAGCAAAGGAGGGAGCAAAATTCTGTTGAATCCTTCATGAGGCAGCGTCCACCTTCTTTCAGCGGGTCTACTGATCCATTAGTTGCTGAACAATGGATTAGTACTACTGAAAAGATATTTTCAGTTCTTCAATGTTCTGAACATGATAAAGTCATCCTAGCAGTGTATCGTTTGGAAGGAGATGCTGATCAATGGTGGAATCTTGTTAAGAATACGAGGCAAAGGGATGAAATTGAGTCTATGGAATGAGACGAGTTCAAGAACTTATTTTTCAATAAGTACTTCCCTCGTATTCTCCGAACAAAGATGGAGAAAGAGTTTCTTGAACTGAAGCAAAGGGATGATGAATCTGTTGGTACCTATGAAGAAAATTTTACAAGACTGGCAAGGTACGCTTCTGGTATTATTATCCAACCTGAGAGTAAGATCGATCGATTCTTTAGTGGCTTAAAACCAAGTCTTCGAAGGGCGTTAGCCATAAGAGACTTCAATAGCTACGAGGAAATCGTTCGATGTGCTCTCAAAGTCGAGATGGAGATTGGAGTAACCCATCAGTCACATGGGTTTGATAAGAAGAGGAAGATGGAATTCAAAGAAAAATCTAAAGTGCACACGGAAAAGAAGATGAACTTTCCCTTATGCTCAAAGTGTGGAAAGAAACATGGAGGGAGTTGTCTTAAAGGGACAAGTAAATGTTTTAAATGTGGAAAGGAAGGTCATCGGGCATTTGAATGCCGTGATAATGGGAAGAAGATGTCTAATGACGCAAACAAAGGAAGGGATACACATAATGAACCTACAACACTTCAATGTTTCAAGTTCAAGGAGATGGGGCATTATGCCAATCAATGCCCAAATCCAAGGGTTGATGATGATGGTCGACGTCAACAAACTCTTAAAGCTAAAGACAAAGGAAAGTCACATGCAATTTCTATCAGCGATGTGGAGTACGATAACGATGTGGTGAAAGGTACACTTACCATCCACTCTAAAGTAGCAAATGTTTTATTTGATTCTGGATCCACCCACTCTTTTATTTCTGAAGACTTTTCTAAGGGTATCACCGTACTACCTCAACAATTAGATGTTGAGTTAGCTGTGACAACACTTAATGGCACATCAATCGCATCAAAAGTTTATAATTCTTCTCCGATCGAAGTTTGTGGGAAAGTGCTTCCTGCAAATCTTGTGATCCTTCCTTTAGTGGAATTTGATGTGATTCTTGGCATGGATTGGCTTTCTCTACATGGAGCTCATATCAATTGCCAAAGAAGGGAAGTCACATTTCATACTTCAGATCAATCTACGATCGTATACCAATGCAAGGATGAACATAACCTTCCAGTGGAAATTTTTTCCATCTTATGGGTATTGATCCCACTAAATGAAGGTTATTTATCTCAAATGGTTGGTGAGAAACTCACGATTAAGAATATTCCCATTGTAAGGGAGTTTGATGATGTCTTTCCGGAGGAATTACCGGGTCTTCCACCAAATCGTGAAGTTGAGTTTTCAATAGAACTTGTACCGGGTGCTTTGCCTATTTCAAAGACACCTTATAGAATGGCCCCAATTGAGTTGCAGGAATTGAAGAAGCAACTCCAAGAGAATCTTGATAAGGGATTCATATGCCCTAGTGCGTCACCTTGGGGAGCACCTGTTCTATTTGTTAAGAAGAAAGATGGATCAATGAGACTCTGCATTGATTATCGAGAACTTAACAAGATCACTATCAAGAACAAATATCCTCTCCCACGCATTGATGACTTATTTGACCAACTACGCGGAGCTCAATACTTTTCCAAGATTGATCCTCGTTCAGGGTATCATCAATTAAGGGTCAAAAGGGAGGATATACCAAAGACGGCTTTCCGTACAAGGTATGGACACTATGAATTTATAGTGATGCCATTTGGTCTTACTAATGCCCCTGCTATCTTCATGGATCTAATGAATAGAGTCATTAGAGACTATCTTGATCAATTTGTGGTAGTCTTTATAGACGATATTCTTGTCTATTCAAAGAGAAAGGAAGAACATGAAGATCACTTGAGAATTATATTGAAGACCCTGAGAAAGGAGAAGCTTTATGCCAAATTTACCAAGTGTGAATTTTGGCTTCAAAAAGTTGCATTTTTGGGTCATATAATCTCAAAAGAGGGGATATCTGTGGATCCAGCAAAAACAAAGGTTATCGAAATATGGTCGAGACCAACAACAGTAACTGAGATCCGAAGTTTTCTTGGTTTGGCTGGATATTATCGACGTTTTGTAAAAGATTTTTAACGATTTTCTAATCCACTCACCAAGTTGACTCGGAAAGGAGTTAAGTTTGTCTGGACAGAGGAATGTGAAGAGAATTTCAAGGAGTTGAAAAGAAGGTTATCCAGTGCACCTGTGCTCACACTGCCTTGTAGTGGAGAAAGGTTTGTGATCTACAGTGATGCATCCAAGAAGGGATTGGGGTGTGTTCTTATGCAAAATGATATGGTGATAGCTTATGCCTCACGACAGTTGAAAATCCATGAACAAAATTACCCAACACATGATTTGGAGTTGGCTTCGGTAATCTTTGCATTAAAGATTTGGAGGCATTACCTTTATAGTGAAAGGTGTGATATTTATACTGATCATAAAAGTTTAAAGTATATTTTCACACAAAAGGAGTTGAATATGCATCAAAGAAGATGGTTGGAGCTGATTAAGGATTATGACTGCTCAATCCATTACCACCCTGGGAAAGCAAACAAGGTGGCAGATGCATTAAGTCAACAAGACCATGCTAGTTTATCCATGATGAGGATCACAAAAGATCCAATATTTATGGATTTACAAAGGATGGATCTTGGAATTATAATGGAAGGGGAAAAATCTTATCTTTCTCAAATGAATGTTCAACCATCTATACATGTGAAGATTAAAGAGGCACAGATTAAAGATGTCGAGTTACAAAAGAAGGTGAGAAATGTTCCTGAATTCAACCTTGATTGTGATGGGATAATAAAGTTCAGGAATTGGGTTTGTGTTCCTCCCATCCCCGAATTAAAGAAAGAGCTGCTGGATGAGGCTCATAGTTCTTCATTCTCTATTCATCCTGGAAGAACGAAGATGTATAGGGACCTGAAAGAGTACTTCTGGTGGGATGGCATGAAAAGAGATGTTGCTGAATATGTCTCTCGATGCTTGGTTTGTCAACAAGTTAAAGCTGAGAGACAGAAGTCTAAGGGGATGTTACAACCATTACCCATACCTGAATGGAAATGGGAAAACATCACTATGGACTTTGTCACAGGACTTCCTAAAACATCCAAAGGAAATAATTCTATCTGGGTCATAGTTGATCGTCTCACAAAGTCTGCACACTTCATTCCTATTAGAGAGGATTTCTCTCTAGATCAGCTTGCCAGGATATATGTAAAGGAAGTGGTAAGATTGCATGGAGTACCACTTTCTATTATATCTGATCGAGATCCGAGATTTGCCTCGAAGTTCTGGCGAAGTCTTCAGCATACTCTGGATACAGAGTTGAGTTTCAGCACTGCTTTTCATCCCCAGACAGACGGTCAGTCTGAGAGAACAATTCAAACCCTAGAAGATATGTTGAGAGCTTGCTCTATGGATTTCAAAGGAGGTTGGGATCAACACCTACCTTTGGTGGAATTTTCTTATAATAATAGTTTTCACTCCAGTATTCAAATGGCTCCTTATGAAGCTCTCTATGGAAAGAAATGCAGGACTCCAACTTGCTGGGATGAAGTTGGGGAAAGAATGCTATTAGGACCTGATCTCGTTGATGAAATGGAAGAAAAGGTCAGATCTATTCAACAAAACATAAGAGCAGCTCAGAGTCGACAGAAAAGCTATGCCGACAACCGAAGAAAAGACCTAGAGTTTGAAGTGGGTGATAAAGTGTTCTTACGAATATCTCCCTGGAAGAGGGTTATGAGATTTGGAAAGAAGTGGAAGTTGATCCCTAGATATATCGGTCCTTTCGAAATATTGGATCGTGTTGGGAAGGTAGCTTACCGATTGGCGCTTCCACCGAATCTCTCTCAAGTTCACAATGTGTTCCATGTATCTCTCTTGAGAAAGTACATACCTGATCCTTCACATGTACTCAGCTCAGAAGTTGTACCGCTGGAGCAAGATCTTTCTTATGAAGAACAGCCGATAGAGATTCTGGATCGTAGCGACAAAGTCCTACGAAACAAGACCACTCTCTTGGTGAAAGTTTTATGGAGAAACCACCAACTTGAAGAAGCTACATGGGAGCTTTAGGATATGATGAGGGAGAAGTATCCTCATCTGTTTGTTGCAAAGTGACGAATTTCGAGGGCAAAATTCTTTTTAAGGGGGGTAGAATGTAACACCCGAGACTTTTATGTTATATAAATCATCAAAGGAATCTTTTTCTATACAACACTTGCTTGGCTTGCTTTACACGCAATCGCGACCTTCCTCGATAGCTTGCGTCGTACGCAATACCGAGTTTCACTAAACAACAATATACTATTAAAACTAGCCGTTATGAATAGTAATAACCACTTTTTGAAATTTTATAAATTTTATTTTTCAAAATGGACTTCATTTTTGGACTCAGAATATTGAAATTAGCCTAGGGTGAAATTTTGGTATTTTTCTGAAAACTTTCAATTTTTGATGAATAGTGAAACCACTAAGTGGTAGGTTAAAAAACTGAATTTTGCATAAAACTTAATTTTACCGCTTCTGTGAATGGAATTTCCAAAATCCGAAAGACACGGTTAATATCAAGGACTAAAATGTGGTTCAATGAGATGAAAATTATTTTTTGGTGAATAGTAACTTTTTACTTTTTTTACCGCGGTTAATAGTAAATAGGGTAACTAAGGGTAAATATGATATTAATATTACCCTAACACATGTCCTAATTCTATTGGACAAGTGTAATTCGACCAAAAACAAACTTAGGAATACAATATGACCATTTAGGCCCACTTGGATTAGATTAGGACATTTATTATTAATTTATTTAAAGAAGGGTTAAAATAGTTAAAATCAAAGTTTAATAAGTAAATCATTTTTAATATGGGGTTATACATAAGATAAATTCAATTGTAAATATTCATTAGAAAGCTAAAAAGATTTCCTACATGATGTCATTTTATTTGTAATTTTTAGACATCAAATAATTTAATTTATTTTTGACACAAAGATGATGCAGTAATTATCTTATTAATGAAATATTGACATAATTGATGTTATAAACACCAAAATAAATGTAATTTGAGACTTTTTATGAATTAAACTAATTTTATAGGTTACTATGATATATTAATGTTGATTTAATCAACTTGGTTCGAACATATAATTCTTTTATGACTTTCACAAAAATCATATATCAAATAGTGTCAAAATTGACACAAAATAGTTTTTAAATCAAATATTATATTATTAATTGTTATTTTATTCCTAAAAATATAATGTTCGGCCAAATGACTTAGATAAGGATATATATTTTAATAATAAACAATTTGGGGTTCTTTTGGCATGTTATAGTAAGTGTATTAACCATCTAGTGAAAGAAAACAAAAAGACATGGTAAAAGTTAAATTATTTAACTTAGAGTTAAATCTAATTGTTAAGGTTAAAATAATTCCCTGAACTTGTCTAAATCCTATTGGTTGATAGGATTTCAACCCTTCCCCAATTTATCTTCGAAATAAGACCCTTTGGAACCATTATAAACCGATTTTGACTTTAATATAAAATAATATTTTGAGATATTCCTAAGGTGCCCCTCTCCTCCCTTATAAAAGGGCACCTCCTCCCCCTCCTCCTCACACCAAATTGAGCACTCAAGCTCGGCCAACCCCTTCCATTTTCTCCTCTAAACTTCCCTAGAATAATCCTAGCGGTCCTGGTCTTCTCCAAAGACCAATCTTAGTTCCTTAAGTGGAGGATTCAAAGAGGTGTTCCAAAGAAGAGGTAATATCCATTACTGATCATTTCAATTTCTTTCTCCTTAAACTTCTTCTTCTTTAGTTGTTTCATGATAAAGTAATAACATCAGTATTACTTACATACTGATATGTTATTATAAATATGAAACAAACCTAATTCACCTTCTATCCATCCTACGGAAAAATGAAATCACCGCGCGTGCGTACGTACGGAATACCGTCTCCACGCCGTGGTGTAATCTATTTTCCACCATCACCTTACAAGGATGGGTATAATGGTGTAATGAGTAACTATATATGATTATTATGAAGTAATATTGATACTGAATTAATATATATATACTCCAATACAATTCCACGATCATAGGAACGATATCATCACTTGTGCGTACGTACGGAATACCGTCTCCACAATGTGATGCGACTCGTTCTACATGATATTCATTTCATAATGATTATATAAATGAATTGAATGAATGAATATGGTATATAATACACTAATACCATTCTGTAATTAAATTATCTATAACCTAAAGATAAGAATAAGAATTTATTCGACAAAACACGCATACGAACAAAAAGTTATAAAGACCCGAGTAACAAGTAACAATGAAATATTACTAACAAGAAGCTAATAATATGACCATATATGATATCATATCAATATTTATGATTCTGGAATAAGTCAATAACATTATTTAAACCATTATACAGGAGCTTCGGACACGAACAAAGCAAATCAGACCTAAGGTAAGGGAAATATCACAATCTCATTTTTATCCGAGATTGTTTATTCGTAAGTATTTACTGGGGTGTATTTTATCATCCACATCCATGTTTCATCAATATGTAATATTATTTCCATCCACCTACAATTGTTTAAATCCATTATACCCTTTGGTGAGTTTTTAGTAATATGTATGAAAGGAATCTTTTGTCGTATGAGGTACTTTTTGACTTTTCCGACAAAAGTACGAAGAATGTTTTTTTTAACTTATACGGCATGAATGGATTTTTAAAACATTATTTCCAAGAAGCTTCCTTTACAAGTTTTCAAGTTTATTTTTAATCAACTTCTTTTATTCTAAAGTTGTATGACATGTTATGAAAGGAAAAGTGTTTTTGAAGAAGAAAGTATATTTTCCTCAAGAATGGAGTTCAAGTGTTTTATCAAAATTATTTTCCATCTAAAATAACAAAGGGTTCTGTTTTTATCCCTATTATTACATTGATTTGATCATGTTGTGATGGAATTATTTTTATGAATTCCTTTATCTTATATGAATTGATTTATGATGTCATGATGTTTCAAGAATCCCATTTTTTTTACATGTGTTATGGGATGATGTATGTTTTATGATTATGTGGCACACATAAGAAAGGATTCATTATAAGATGGGTGGGACCTATATCTCCCTCCAATGAATTGGGTAATGATTTTATATCTCATGAGATAGACATGGCTGGAACGGAAGGTTATTTCGGTTCAGTGATACAGGACTGAAACGAGGAGTGAACTCGGTTCAGAAAGGGACTTTGTCCACTAAGATAGTCTTGGCGATGAGTCATGACTAACAAGAAATGATTTTCCATGATTATGTGTGCATGCCACAAAGTTTCAAGTTTTATGTTATGATTATGGGGATCTCATTTTCACTCCTATGATTTGTTCCATGTTAAGATATTATGATCTCTTTTGCAGGTTATGATTTTCAAAAAGATATGATATGATTTTTATTTCCTTTATTTGACTTGCTGAGCATTTGAGCTCACCCTTTTATGTTTTCTTTTCCCCAGGTCAGGAAGATGGATATTAAGTAGAATATGCTAAAAGGGACCCTAGATATGATGAAATAAATGGGAGACACTGTAGAAGATTTATGAACCAGTTGTTTATGTTTCCCAGTTTCTAAAGGCACTATACCTATACGGTCCTTTGTAGTTTTATCATATGTTGTAATAAGTGTGCTTCAATTTTTGAAGTAATAAAAATGTATGTAATGTATGGGTCGTTATAGTTGGTATCAGAGGAAAGGTATAGTCAACCTTTGGAAACTAGGATGTGAAAGCCTTAGTAAGAACCCTAAGGATAAGTCTAAGCATAGAACACAATCTTAGTGTTTTAGAAATGTCCTTGAATAACCTAGGATAAGACCATAAGCATGAAAATTTTATTCTTGAATTATGTGGTTTCCTATTATAATTAGTGTTGCTCACACTATTCTTCTTGGTTTTAGTCAATGGCCGGAACCCGAAGGAACCGTGTTAATGCGGAATGCGATGGGCAATGCAATGATTGTCCCCCTGAGCAACCAAACGATATGGGAGCTGGAATGCAAAATCATGTAGCCATGCTCACACAACTTTCTCAAGCTATGAATCATGCAGGATTTCCAAACGAGCAAAGGAGGGAGCAACATTCTGTTGAATCCTTCATGAGGCAGCGTCCACCTTCTTTCAGCGGGTCTACTGATCCATTAGTTGCTGAACAATGGATTAGTACTACTGAAAAGATATTTTCAGTTCTTCAATGTTCTGAACATGATAAAGTCATCCTAGCAGTGTATCGTTTGGAAGGAGATGCTGATCAATGGTGGAATCTTGTTAAGAATACGAGGCAAAGGGATGAAATTGAGTCTATGGAATGAGACGAGTTCAAGAACTTATTTTTCAATAAGTACTTCCCTCGTATTCTCCGAACAAAGATGGAGAAAGAGTTTCTTGAACTGATGCAAAGGGATGATGAATCTGTTGGTACCTATGAAGCAAATTTTACAAGACTGGCAAGGTACGCTTCTGGTATTATTATCCAACCTGAGAGTAAGATCGATCGATTCTTTAGTGGCTTAAAACCAAGTCTTCGAAGGGCGTTAGCCATAAGAGACTTCAATAGCTACGAGGAAATCGTTCGATGTGCTCTCAAAGTCGAGATGGAGATTGGAGTAACCCATCAGTCACATGGGTTTGATAAGAAGAGGAAGATGGAATTCAAAGAAAAATCTAAAGTGCACACGGAAAAGAAGATGAACTTTCCCTTATGCTCAAAGTGTGGAAAGAAACATGGAGGGAGTTGTCTTAAAGGGACAAGTAAATGTTTTAAATGTGGAAAGGAAGGTCATCGGGCATTTGAATGCCGTGATAATGGGAAGAAGATGTCTAATGACGCAAACAAAGGAAGGGATACACATAATGAACCTACAACACTTCAATGTTTCAAGTTCAAGGAGATGGGGCATTATGCCAATCAATGCCCAAATCCAAGGGTTGATGATGATGGTCGACGTCAACAAACTCTTAAAGCTAAAGACAAAGGAAAGTCACATGCAATTTCTATCAGCGATGTGGAGTACGATAACGATGTGGTGAAAGGTACACTTACCATCCACTCTAAAGTAGCAAATGTTTTATTTGATTCTGGATCCACCCACTCTTTTATTTCTGAAGACTTTTCTAAGGGTATCACTGTACTACCTCAACAATTAGATGTTGAGTTAGCTGTGACAACACTTAATGGCACATCAATCGCATCAAAAGTTTATAATTCTTCTCCGATCGAAGTTTGTGGGAAAGTGCTTCCTGCAAATCTTGTGATCCTTCCTTTAGTGGAATTTGATGTGATTCTTGGCATGGATTGGCTTTCTCTACATGGAGCTCATATCAATTGCCAAAGAAGGGAAGTCACATTTCATACTTCAGATCAATCTACGATCGTATACCAATGCAAGGATGAACATAACCTTCCAGTGGAAATTTCTTCCATCTTATGGGTATTGATCCCACTAAATGAAGGTTATTTATCTCAAATGGTTGGTGAGAAACTCACGATTAAGAATATTCCCATTGTAAGGGAGTTTGATGATGTCTTTCCGGAGGAATTACCGGGTCTTCCACCAAATCGTGAAGTTGAGTTTTCAATAGAACTTGTACCGGGTGCTTTGCCTATTTCAAAGACACCTTATAGAATGGCCCCAATTGAGTTGCAGGAATTGAAGAAGCAACTCCAAGAGAATCCTGATAAGGGATTCATATGCCCTAGTGCGTCACCTTGGAGAGCACCTGTTCTATTTGTTATGAAGAAAGATGGATCAATGAGACTCTGCATTGATTATCGAGAACTTAACAAGATCACTATCAAGAACAAATATCCTCTCCCACGCATTGATGACTTATTTGACCAACTACGCGGAGCTCAATACTTTTCCAAGATTGATCTTCGTTCAGGGTATCATCAATTAAGGGTCAAAAGGGAGGATATACCAAAGACGGCTTTCCGTACAAGGTATGGACACTATGAATTTATAGTGATGCCATTTGGTCTTACTAATGCCCCTGCTATCTTCATGGATCTAATGAATAGAGTCATTAGAGACTATCTTGATCAATTTGTGGTAGTCTTTATAGACGATATTCTTGTCTATTCAAAGAGCAAGGAAGAACATGAAGATCACTTGAGAATTATATTGAAGACCCTGAGAAAGGAGAAGCTTTATGCCAAATTTACCAAGTGTGAATTTTGGCTTCAAAAAGTTGCATTTTTGGGTCATATAATCTCAAAAGAGGGGATATCTGTGGATCCAGCAAAAACAGAGGTTATCGAAAGATGGTCGAGACCAACAACAGTAACTGAGATCCGAAGTTTTCTTGGTTTGGCTGGATATTATCGACGTTTTGTAAAAGATTTTTAACGATTTTCTAATCCACTCACCAAGTTGACTCGGAAAGGAGTTAAGTTTGTCTGGACAGAGGAATGTGAAGAGAATTTCAAAGAGTTGAAAAGAAGGTTATCCAGTGCACCTGTGCTCACACTGCCTTGTAGTGGAGAAAGGTTTGTGATCTACAGTGATGCATCCAAGAAGGGATTGGGGTGTGTTCTTATACAAAATGATATGGTGATAGCTTATGCCTCACGACAGTTGAAAATCCATGAACAAAATTACCCAACACATGATTTGGAGTTGGCTTCGGTAATCTTTGCATTAATGATTTGGAGGCATTACCTTTATAGTGAAAGGTGTGATATTTATACTGATCATAAAAGTTTAAAGTATATTTTCACACAAAAGGAGTTGAATATGCATCAAAGAAGATGGTTGGAGCTGATTAAGGATTATGACTGCTCAATCCATTACCACCCTGGGAAAGCAAACAAGGTGGCAGATGCATTAAGTCGACAAGACCATGCTAGTTTATCCATGATGAGGATCACAAAAGATCCAATATTTATGGATTTACAAAGGATGGATCTTGGAATTATAATGGAAGGGGAAAAATCTTATCTTTCTCAAATGAATGTTCAACCATCTATACATGTGAAGATTAAAGAGGCACAGATTAAAGATGTCGAGTTACAAAAGAAGGTGAGAAATGTTCCTGAATTCAACCTTGATTGTGATGGGATAATAAAGTTCAGGAATTGGGTTTGTGTTCCTCCCATCCCCGAATTAAAGAAAGAGCTGCTGGATGAGGCTCATAGTTCTTCATTCTCTATTCATCCTGGAAGCACGAAGATGTATAGGGACCTGAAAGAGTACTTCTGGTGGGATGGCATGAAAAGAGATGTTGCTGAATATGTCTCTCGATGCTTGGTTTGTCAACAAGTTAAAGCTGAGAGACAGAAGTCTAAGGGGATGTTACAACCATTACCCATACCTGAATGGAAATGGGAAAACATCACTATGGACTTTGTCACAGGACTTCCTAAAACATCCAAAGGAAATAATTCTATCTGGGTCATAGTTGATCGTCTCACAAAGTCTGCACACTTCATTCCTATTAGAGAGGATTTCTCTCTAGATCAGCTTGCCAGGATATATGTAAAGGAAGTGGTAAGATTGCATGGAGTACCACTTTCTATTATATCTGATCGTGATCCGAGATTTGCCTCGAAGTTCTGGCGAAGTCTTCAGCATACTCTAGATACAGAGTTGAGTTTCAGCACTGCTTTTCATCCCCAGACAGACGGTCAGTCTGAGAGAACAATTCAAACCCTAGAAGATATGTTGAGAGCTTGCTCTATGGATTTCAAAGGAGGTTGGGATCAACACCTACCTTTGGTGGAATTTTCTTATAATAATAGTTTTCACTCCAGTATTCAAATGGCTCCTTATGAAGCTCTCTATGGAAAGAAATGCAGGACTCCAACTTGCTGGGATGAAGTTGGGGAAAGAATGCTATTAGGACCTGATCTCGTTGATGAAATGGAAGAAAAGGTCAGATCTATTCAACAACACATAAGAGCAGCTCAGAGTCGACAGAAAAGCTATGCCGACAACCGAAGAAAAGACCTAGAGTTTGAAGTGGGTGATAAAGTGTTCTTACGAATATCTCCCTGGAAGAGGGTTATGAGATTTGGAAAGAAGTGGAAGTTGATCCCTAGATATATCGGTCCTTTTGAAATATTGGATCGTGTTGGGAAGGTAGCTTACCGATTGGCGCTTCCACCGAATCTCTCTCAAGTTCACAATGTGTTCCATGTATCTCTCTTGAGAAAGTACATACCTGATCCTTCACATGTACTCAGCTCAGAAGTTGTACCGCTGGAGCAAGATCTTTCTTATGAAGAACAGCCGATAGAGATTCTGGATCGTAGCGACAAAGTCCTACGAAACAAGACCACTCGCTTGGTGAAAGTTTTATGGAGAAACCACCAACTTGAAGAAGCTACATGGGAGCTTGAGGATATGATGAGGGAGAAGTATCCTCATCTGTTTGTTGCAAAGTGACGAATTTCGAGGGCAAAATTCTTTTTAAGGGGGGTAGAATGTAACACCCGAGACTTTTATGTTATATAAATCATCAAAGGAATCTTTTTCTATACAACACTTGCTTGGCTTGCTTTACACGCAATCGCGACCTTCCTCGATAGCTTGCGTCGTACGCAATACCGAGTTTCACTAAACAACAATATACTATTAAAACTAGCCGTTATGAATAGTAATAACCACTTTTTGAAATTTTATAAATTTTATTTTTCAAAATGGACTTCATTTTTGGACTCAGAATATTGAAATTAGCCTAGGGTGAAATTTTGGTATTTTTCTGAAAACTTTCAATTTTTGATGAATAGTGAAACCACTAAGTGGTAGGTTAAAAAACTGAATTTTGCATAAAACTTAATTTTACCGCTTCTGTGAATGGAATTTCGAAAATCCGAAAGACACGGTTAATATCAAGGACTAAAATGTGGTTCAATGAGATGAAAATAATTTTTTGGTGAATAGTAACTTTTTACTTTTTTTACCGCGGTTAATAGTAAATAGGGTAACTAAGGGTAAATATGATATTAATATTACCCTAACACATGTCCTAATTCTATTGGACAAGTGTAATTCGACCAAAAACAAACTTAGGAATAAAATATGACCATTTAGGCCCACTTGGATTAGATTAGGACATTTATTATTAATTTATTTAAAGAAGGGTTAAAATAGTTAAAATCAAAGTTTAATAAGTAAATCATTTTTAATATGGGGTTATACATAAGATAAATTCAATTGTAAATATTCATTAGAAAGCTAAAACGATTTCCTACATGATGATATTTTATTTGTAATTTTTAGACATCAAATAATGTAATTTATTTATGACACAAAGATGATGCAGTAATTATCTTATTAATGAAATATTTACATAATTGATGTTATAAACACCAAAATAAATGTAATTTGAGACTTTTTATGAATTCAACTAATTTTATAGGTTACTATGATATATTAATGTTGATTTAATTAACTTGGTTCGAACATATAATTCTTTTATGACTTTCACAAAAATCATATATCAAATAGTGTCAAAATTGACACAAAATAGTTTTTAAATCAAATATTATATTATTAATTGTTATTTTATTCCTAAAAATCTAAGGTTCGGCCAAATGACTTAGATAAGGATATATATTTTAATAATAAACAATTTTGGGTTCGTTTGGCATGTTATAGTAAGTGTATTAACCATCTAGTGAAAGAAAACAAAAAGACATGGTAAAAGTTAAATTATTTAACTTAGAGTTAAATCTAATTGTTAAGGTTAAAATAATTCCCTAAACTTGTCTAAATCCTATTGGTTGATAGGATTTCAACCCTTCCCCACTTTATCTTCGAAATAAGACCCTTTGGAACCATTATAAACCGATTTTGACTTTAATAGAAAATAATATTTTGAGATATTCCTAAGGTGCCCCTCTCCTCCCTTATAAAAGGGCACCTCCTCCCCCTCCTCCTCACACCAAATTGAGCACTCAAGCTCGGCCAACCCCTGCCATTTTCTCCTCTCCACTTCCCTAGAATAATCCTAGAGGTCCTGGTCTTCTCCAAAGACCAATCTTAGTTCCTTAAGTGGAGGATTCAAAGAGGCGTTCCAAAGAAGAGGTAATATCCATTACCGATCTTTTCAATTTCTTTCTTCTTCAACTTCTTCTTCTTTAGTTGTTTCATGATAAAGTAATAACATCAGTATTACTTACATACTGATATGTTATTATAAATATGAAACAACCCTAATTCACCTTCTATCCATCCTACGGAAAAATGAAATCACCGCGCGTGCGTACGTACGGAATACCGTCTCCACGCCGTGGTGTAATCTATTTTCCACCATCACCTTACAAGGATGGGTATAATGGTGTAATGAGTAAATATATATGATTATTATGAAGTAATATTGATACTGAAATAATATATATATACTCCAATACAATTCCACGATCATAGGAACGATATCATCACTTGTGCGTACGTACGGAATACCGTCTCCACAATGTGATGCGACTCGTTCTACATGATCTTCATTTCATAATGATTATATAAATGAATTGAATGAATGAATATGGTATATACTACACTAATAACATTCTTTAAATAAATTATCTATAACCTAAAGATAAGAATAAGAATTTATTCGACAAAACACGCATGCGAACAAAAAGTTATAAAGACCCGAGTAACAAGTAACAATGAAATATTACTAACAAGAAGCTAATAATATGACCATATATGATATCATATCAATATGTATGATTCTGGAATAAGTCAATAACATTATTTAAACCATTATACAGGAGCTTCGGACACGAACAAGGCAAATCGGACCTAAGGTAAGGGAAATATCACAATCTCATTTTTATCCGAGATTGTTTATTCGTAAGTATTTACTGGGGTGTATTTTATCATCCACATCCATGTTTCATCAATATGTAATATTATTTCCATCCACCTACAATTGTTTAAATCCATTCTACCCTTCGGTGAGTTTTTAGTAATATGTATGAAAGGAATCTTTTTTCGTATGAGGTACTTTTTGACTTTTCCGACAAAAGTACGAAGAATGTTTTTTTTAACTTATACGGCATGAATGGATTTTTAAAACATTATTTCCAAGAAGCTTCCTTTACAAGTTTTCAAGTTTATTTTTAATCAACTTCTTTTATTTTAAAGTTGTATGACATGTTATGAAAGGAAAAGTGTTTTTGAAGAAGAAAGGATATTTTCCTCAAGAATGGAGTTCAAGTGTTTTATCAAAATTATTTTCCATCTAAAATAATAAAGGGTTCTGTTTTTATCCCTATTATTACATTGATTTGATCATTTTGTGATGGAATTATTTTTATGAATTCCTTTATCTTATATGAATTGATTTATGATGTCATGATGTTTCAAGAATCCCATTTTTGTTACATGTGTTATGGGATGATGTATGTTTTATGATTATGTGGCACACATAAGAAAGGATTCATTATAAGATGGGTGGGACCTATATCTCCCTCCAATGCATTGGGTAAAGATTTTATATCTCATGAGATAGACATGGCTGGAACGGAAGGTTATTTCGGTTCAGTGATACAGGACTGAAACGAGGAGTGAACTCGGTTCAGAAAGGGACTTTGTCCACTAAGATAGTCTTGGCGATGAGTCATGACTAACAAGAAATGATTTTCCATGATTATGTGTGCATGCCACAAAGTTTCAAGTTTTATGTTATGATTATGGGGATCTCATTTTCACTCCTATGATTTGTTCCATGTTAAGATATTATGATCTCTTTTGCAGGTTATGATTTTCAAAAAGATATGATATGATTTTTATTTCCTTTATTTGCCTTGCTGAGCATTTGAGCTCACCCTTTTATGTTTTCTTTTCCCCAGGTCAGGAAGATGGATATTAAGTAGAATATGCTAAAAGGGACCCTAGATATGATGAAATAAATGGGAGACACTGTAGAAGATTTATGAACCAGTTGTTTATGTTTCCCAGTTTCTAAAGGCACTATACCTATACGGTCCTTTGTAGTTTTATCATATGTTGTAATAAGTGTGCTTCAATTTTTGAAGTATTAAAAATGTATGTAAAGTATGGGTCGTTATATATAACCGCCTAGAAATCCCAACCAATGGGACCAAAACAATTAATACAAAACTCACTACATCCCAACATTTATGCCAACCACGAAATATAGATATCCCAAATTGGAAATGAAATCCATAAACCACATACCACTATTTTTTATGTGGTGATCAAATTTCATTTAAAAGACTCATTCCTCAGATTATTTATCAATAACTACTTGTTTCTACACAAAACATTTTAATGATTTTATTATCCATTTCCATCCTATTATCCAAAACAACCAATGAAATTACGAACATTTTTATTCCTAAATTACACTACTACCCATGCATATTTTACAATAAAACCCATATCTCCTCTTCTAAAAAATAACATATCTTCACATCTCTACCCCACAACATAGACACAAATCAACAATATCATCTCCCAAAAAACTATTTCCAATAACAATCCCATTTAACTACCGTACACCAACCACACATATCCTATCAATAGCGTAGAACAATACCATCAACACATCAAAGAATATCACAACACATCAAAAATTATTTTTAAATGTTTAGAAATTTTATGTTTATGGCATTATATTTTTTTATTTAGGAAATTATCATGTAAGAAATAATCATTTTGTAACAATTATATTAGAAAAAAAAGTGTCATCAGAAAATTTAATTTTTAATAGTTATATCAAAACAAAACATATAAAAATTCCCATAATAATAAAATGACAATATAGGAAAATGATTCAAACATAAAATTTTTTAGTTCAATATCAATCCCAACAATCTATAATATTACTAATAATATTGATTCTTCTAAAGAATAAAAATCATTCCCCTTCCAATTTATTTAATTTAAATTATCCATTTATCTTCCTTAAAATGGATAAAAGAATCATACTAAAATATAAAAAATATATCCCATCCAAAATGATATTGAAAATTTTGAAACAATAGGTTACGTACCTATAACAATGATATATCAAGAAATTTTTTATATCAAAACCCATGTTTCATAAAAGGACATACCAATACTAGAAGGAACTCAAAGAATAATTAAATTAAAATTCAATAACTATACGGGATAATATTTTTTACCTCTATACATTAGAGAATAATAGATCATGTAGTGATATAGTGTTTTTCATTGTAAATATATATGAAATGATAGGTATTACAGATCTGAAAAGAGTTTATTATTAATTTAATATGTATCTCATTAAACAAAACATGAATGAAAATATAAATAGTATTTGTTTAAAAAAATTATTGATAAAATTTTATTCAACAATAGGAATATTGAATTACCCAGATTCATTCTACTGAAATACCCACATAATTTTTTATGTAATTGAAGGAAAAAACCACATGATCGATTCCACAAAGTATGAATCTCCATGGAGGAAAAAGATCAATGTAATATTTTTCACCTATAAAACATTTCTAAATAACAGTTTCATCATCATAGAAAATTAATATAGTTTATCAGTAACATATATCAGTCACAATGTCCATCAATCTATATAGGTGATTCACCTAAATGATCATGTCACATTGCTAATTTATATATCTTATCCATCCATGTACCAAATTCATGTAATGTATTTATCCCATGTAGCCAACTCAAAAGGCCATGAGAAGAAAAATTGACAATTCAAATTTACATCACAACCAACCAATCTAACATATAGACAAACATATGATTGTTCCAACCAACTGCACGACCATCCTAACTCATATATGAACGAACAACTGAACCTATCAACCAACCCTTTGATATAAAAGTGACTATAAGAAGATAAAATAAATGAACTATATGAAAAGACTCTTAAAATCCTATCAACTCAACTATTCATTGGTGAAAATGTAGGAAATTATTTAAAATAGTTGGGACCTTACAAACCTATGTTCTTGATCCCTTATTTTTTTGTTTTTGTAATAATAAACATTATCTTCTATCCATGTGACATACAAATAGACTTTACATATATCTTCATAATAATTTTCTAATATCTGCAACCATTATATTTTAAACAATTAATTTCATGATTGACTAATTATTTAATGATTCATTTGAAGTGTCCAATTACTATTATAGAAAAATACATTATAAAAATCATTTTAAAATATTAATGAATCAATTAAAATTTCGTTCATTTTCAGGGAAACAATTAAATATGGTCCTCACTATTCTAGTAATCATTTCATGAATAATACAAATATATTCCTCAAATGGTTTTTTGAACACAAGAATTTCCCACTATATTTTAGATTGATGACTTCTTAGAAAATACTTATTGACGAATAACATCAAAATCACTTTGAATTATATGGTGTTTTTATAACTTCTCATCTCTTAATTCTAATAATAGTCAACCATTTACAATTATCACCCTCAAATTTATAAAAAAATATATTTGTTATGTTATAATTGCTAAGAATGTTAAAATATCATTTCCATTAAATTAATACATTCTTATAAGACCAATGAATTAGAATACACATACACATTGGTTTGATGTTTCCACATAAATTATTTAATTACATTCCTCTAACTCGTTACATTATTCAAATCATCATCATTATATACATTACGAATCATTTATTATGTGAGTTGAGTAGTAATAGTGATAATATATTTTATACTAGATATTTAGCCATTTGGTTACTGTTTAGTATGATCAATGCATTTGAGGAATCATTAATTGATCACGCGATTCTTTCAGGATCCAAAAATTGAAAAAAAACCATAAATAATGGGACTAGAAAATTAAAATTGTAGTGAATGAAAATATATTCATGAAAATAATTAATATAATCTCCTAACATATAGCACCATGAACATTATTCAAAATAATCAATTAACATATATCATAATTCTTTGTGTAGAAAATTTTAATTAACTCCATCTTATCTCTTTGGTGAGTCGATCAATGTGTGTTTAGAGCGAACAATGATCATGCACTAGAATGGAATTTTAGACATACTCAACAAACTATTTTTGATGAAATTAAACATCACTGGATTTGTGATAAAATCATCTCTACTTTTCTTATACTAATAGATATATATTTAATTTGAAACCAAAAATAATTTTCCCTTCAAAATAATTATATTTTTATTCTATAACTGGAAATTTATTATTGGTATTCATCATTATTATATATTTGGACTCCCTAATGATTGGATTAACCATTATTTTGAAACAAAATATTGTAAATCATATATTTCTTACATATATATAATATCATAATAGGTGAAAATAATATATATATATATATATATATTATATAACACTATGGATCATAATTTTTTATTTTTTATGGAGACTAGGTAATCAGTATTCTTATTTTAGGAAATACATTCAATATCACCTTTATGGTATATGGTAGAAATTTCAATTCCAAAACATGCACCACTAAAAACCATTCTCTGAAACATGTGAAATGGTAATATAAGAATTTTTGAACTATAATGATGAATATGTTTAAAAATTAGTGATAGATATTGTAACATAATAATTCCATGTTCATAAATGTATGAGAATATGAACATCACATTTGAATGTCGGTTTATGTTATCATATAATATAATTTCAATCAATTGAATATGTCCTAAAAGTATATTAAATGAAAATATTATTCAAATAAAAGAATATGTGCCATGAGAACATTAATTATAAAATGTAATGGGGAAAAACTAAATCAAATATAATTATAAAGAGGTATGTATTGAAATTGTTTCACTCACTAACTTAATGAATATAAACCATGGACTTATTCAAGATTATTAACATGAAAACCATTTTAACACATAATTTTATAAATATAAATTCTATATACATGAATATAATTTTGGACATAAAAATTAGGTCAATACATATTTGTATGGACATGAATACAAAATCCACACAATAACTCATGAAAATAAAAACAAGGTTAAGACATAATTCTATAACCCTTAAACTTGGATAAAAAAACCAAATTTATCTCAAGAGTTATCCATCATTACATAGTGCATTGGAGTTCTGTAATTGAAATCTTCAGTATAAAATAACAATAAATTCATTTGTAATACATAAGATCATGAAAATAAATAAATAATAATCATAACATCAATTATAGAAATGGATATTAATTTTTTTCAAAATATTATCATCATTATGATGAAAAACCCAGATTATGAAAATAGGTGATATTATGGAATAATATCTACAGTTAAACAATAAGTGAAATAAAATTATGTTATCATTTATTAAAATTCATATAAAATAACACATAGAATATTTCGTGAGGAAAATAGACTTTCTATTTTGGAAACACTTATTTCAATTGTAAATACCTCTAGAATATTAAGAAAATATTTTTTTAAAATGAACAGAAGTTTAATTTAAATAAACATTGAATAATGGATCAATCAGGATAATGGGATGATTTTTCATGTCTAATACATTAAAAAACATAATTATTTAGAATTTTCATTGAAAAGGAATAAATTACCTTATTCAGAAAAAAAAATAATGGTTATTTAAAACTAGTATTTTAAAAATAAAATGTTCATAAAGATGTGTATATTTAATTAAATTAGATTTTTGAAAACATTCATCAAAACATATTAATGAAAAATGATACATGGAAGAAAACTACTCTATAATAAGAAGGGAAAAATATTATCGATATAAATTTCATTACAAAAAAGAGATGATAATACTACTATTACATGAAAAGTACATTAATAACATTATGAGGAATTTTTTTCACATTATTTGTAGGTGGATCATGAAAATTCATCTTCTTAAACAAAAAATAAATAATATTGAAATATGATGAGACTATAAAATATATTACATATCGTATTGTATTATTTGAATCATAAACCAAAAAATGAATAAAATATAATTAAAACTTAAATGTATTCATCATATGGTTAACCATTGTTTTACATGTCAATGGTATTATATAAATACTGCATAAATATGATAAATGAATAGCATACCAGATGTCACAAAGAAGAAAATATGTGACAATAAAACCTCACATAATGATTTATTTTAATTGAATTATCCATTACATCATGTTTAGTAAATTAAATACATGATCACTATATTAGAAATTCATGTGTATAAAAATTATATCGCATATGTTTCACTTATAAAATTACACCACTAATTTATTCATCATTCATTATAAAAATAATTTTTTGGGATTAAACTATTTCATACATTATTAGAAATTTAGTTTCATAGATCTGATAACTGTATTATTATCTTTATTTCACTGCATCATTAATTATGACAATTATCTAAAAATAATATAAATCAATTGTATATATATTTAGAGTAATCTGTAAAATCTATATATAGACTAATGAAATATATCACATTTCACATGGTAAGTGCCACAAATGCATTAATGTTGTTTTCATTTTCTACAAAATGAATGATGGAATGATACATAATATTTCGACATTCTTAAATCATTATAATATAATATATATTAATTAAATATATACTTTCTATAATCAATTAATATATTAAATTAATGTTAAATAACATATCTTATCTTTTTTGAGGTTGTTGCCTACACCTATACATGAGAAACCATACTGTTTTATAGAGAATTTTATTGAAAGGAGTTTGATATGATATTATAAATCATAAAATATATTATAAAAATAAATATCATATAAAACCCCTAATCCAATAATAATAACCTCCATTGATTTTTTTTACATAAAATATAATATATATCTACATGGAAGTGGTAATCAACACGTACGCATGATAAATGAATTCACTAAAAACTTAATTGAATAGAGGAAAAATAAAGGTGGTTCTATCATCATAATAATAATGTATTTATTTAACAATGGATACCATCGATTCAGTATCGGTAGAAATCTGTTTTTTTAAAATGATCTGTTAACAATTAAACAACATTATTGATAAATATATGTTATATTACAAATTAATACTCATTGATATAGTAATTTTTAAAGAATATAGTATATAGAATGTGGTGAAGGAATTTATTTATGTACTATGGTATGTATTCTACATTTTAGAATTCTCGAATGGTCTGAGGCGTCATGAGAAGAGGCACTATTTATATGTGAGGGGAGAGGAACTATTGGAATTACATTAGGTATTAAATTATCATACATTAATATTTATACTAAAGTGATTTAAATTTAACTTACATCAATGATAGAGTGACTTTAATTTTTAATGACTTAATGAAGTAAATTTTTGATCAGTTCAGATGACGTTTCTATCATTATATCATTGTTTCAAACCCCCTATTAACCATTTTTTACAATTACTAAAATAATTTTTTACTAATTATGTGTCATAAATATTATAAGTACATGATAAATTATCTATAAAACGAACATGAATTATATAAATGACCATATCCAATTATTTTGGTTATTAACATGTTTTTATGGATTTTTAATATTTTAATAAATGATTGTTTATTATAAAATAACATTAAATTTATTTTTGGAACTACACATTTACATTTAATTTAAATATTATAATTTTAGTTTTTGAAATTCTATAAAAACCATAAACCCAATAATAATATATTATATTTATTTGAAATTGTGATGAAACTTATTTCACGGTGAGTTTATTTATTTCTTATATTGTCACGACCCGCCTTCGGGGCCCGTGCCGTGACTACCCCAAGCCCGCCTTCCATAGGCCAGGGGCTGGTGACTAACACCAAGGCGTAAATCCCAGAAATAGGGAAGGAATTGCCTTTGAAAAGTAAACAAGAACCATAGAGTAAGCAAGCGGAAAAGTAAACACTAAGTAAAAACTATAACAACCTGTGCTGAAAGAAAAAGGGGCCGGAAATACAAGCCCAACTGTAAAGTACAACTGAAGGGAAAAACAACAACTGAAAAGAAAAGCCGCAGTGTCGAGTCGTCCTCTGGATGTCCCACCAAAAGGGTGGGTACAGATAGCCTCCACTGCTCCTTGGGTCCAGCTGACCGCTCCGAGTATGTCCCACCCAATGGTCCACCTCCAGCTACTGTCCTGCTCCGAAAGCCTCCACCACAATCAGCGTTGTCCGTCGTCTGCATCCAACACAAAGAAGTGCGGGCATAGCCCGTGCAGGGGTGAGTATAAGCTACTCAGAAGGGACTGCGAGACTCCCAAAGGTCTCCCAAAATCCACAAATGATAATCCACAATGGAATGATACAATCACGAAGTAACATCCGACACGGCTTAGGTATATTCCCATACATATACCTAAGTCATCAATTCCCGTTCGGCTCCAACATTCGAGCCCAAGCACAACCCAGTCCACACAGGAAAGCAAAACATATACCCACACAGGATAGCTCAACACAATCCACAAAGGAGAGTAAATCGTAAATCCACACAGGATAGCTCAACACAATCCACAAAGGAGAGTAACACATTTTTCAGCTCACACAGGTGTACTTCTTATATGACGATAAAGATTATCACTTATCCATCTATGTCGTCAGACTCACAAATGATCAAAAGGTACTAACCCCTGCAATGACCCACACATGATCGGGCCCACACAGGACCTGTAGGCGCTGGCTCACACAGAACCGCTAAGCGCTGACCCACACAGGATCATATCGACACAAGATCTGTAGCACTGATCCACGTAGGACCGCTGAGCGCAGTAGTCGTCGCAGTCCACTGAGGATCTCAGCACAGTCGTCGTCGCAGTCCACTAAGGATCTCTGCACAGTCGTCGCTGTAGTCCACTGAGGATCTCGGCACAGTCGTCGTCGTCGCAGCGAGCACTAGGGTTCCCGCACACAGCAAGCTCGTTCGGGAGGGTCCGCTCCACGAGCTGAGAGGCTGATACATCAACTAACACAAAGTCCTAAGTTGATGTATCCAAATGTTCTGTATCGTCAACAGGAACTCAACGTCACAGACGGTGCGTCAATCGGACGCCCAGTCTGAGAGATATTGGCTTTTTCGTTCTAGGGGCCCAGTTGTTTTTTAAGGTAAAATCAACCCGACCGTACTCCACCTACATCCAAACCTCGGGCGGAGCATGCCAAAAGATCCTTCTCACTTAGAGGAAAAAAAAATTTCGATGGCGCGTCGATCGGACGTCCGAAGCTCAATATATGAGTGTTTCCGCTCTGAGGGCCCGGTTGGTTTCGTGTACTAACCAACCCGGCCGAACTCAATGTATTCCAAAACCTTGACTGCGATATACAAAAACAATAGTATCGATCCAAGGATCACATTTTTGTTGACGGTGCGTCGTTCGGAGGCCGGTAGCTCATGTTACGGGCAAAAGACCGAAAACGGTCCGAAGACGGGGGGTCTGGGCCAGGGCCGTCCCGGCCCGACCCGGTCCGGTCCGGCCAGGCTTGGCTCGGCCGCGCGGCCGAGCCCTACAGCCACGGGGCGCCGCCCCTGCAGGTTGAGGAAGCTATGGCCCTCGAGGGGCCGCACTGGACTTCATAGGACGCGGCATGTTGCCGCGTCCCGTGCGTGTGAGCCGGACCCGCGTGGCCGCGGGTCCGCTGGCCACTGCCGCTGTGGCTTCAGCCGCGACAGCCTCTTCCGGTGGCACGCAGGGGCGCCGCCCCCTCCGGCCGCTGGCGTCGCCGCGCCGGCGACCCGCGCTTCCGGAGACTTCTGCGGGCCGCCGGAGCTGCTCTGGTGGTCCGTTTTCTTTCCCATCTGCGCCGCTGCTCCTCCCAGGACCCGTTCTTCACTGCAGAATCATCAAAATTCCCTTGCGGCACGTTCCTTCATCGCCCGTCAAATCCACACAACAACGAATAATTAAATCCATCTTGAGTTAAAAACAATAGATTTAATGTCAATAATTAAATCCATCTTGAGTTAAAAACCACAAAAAAAATAAAAGATAACTGAAATCTCTTACCTTAAATAGATGATCAATGATTTCGTTGCGAATGAAGGATCATCGCAGAAGAACGTCGTGGAAGAGGAAAGGTCGGTGTCGCGGCACACGGCATCACGTCATCGATTTCCACAGTTTCGGCATTCTTCGTCAGAGGCCGGTGTTCTTCGCGTTCTTCGCGTTCTTCGCGTTCTTCGCGAAGAAGGGTAAAGGCACAAGAACTTCTGTCAAAAGCCTCTCAATGTGTAATCATCCAAATGTCGGCGGTGGTCTTATTTTATTATTACGCCAACGGATTTCAAACCGGTTAAGAAATGAATAAATTAATTCATAAAATTAATTATACGAATAAACCGCCCATTTAATTCAATGAAGAAAACCATCCAATTAATTGGTGTGTTATGAAATTAAGAAAACGCGCCAGTTGACTTTCATAATGACGGGTTTTCACGGGTGCGTTACTTAGCGGAAAAGAAACTGTGGGGCTCGTGCGGGTCCCACCTCACAAATATCCTACCAAGAGGGTAGGTTATTTTTGGATAGCACCCTATCCGCATCCACTCAGCTTAAGCCGCTTTAAGTGGCATCAAGTGGCTTCCATGTGGCTTAAGTGAAATAAAATAAAGTTTGTCGTACAATTATTTTATTTCTTAACTTTAAGCCAGAAAATTAAAAACCACACCCGAGAAAACGCAACTCCGGAAGAGGCGTTTCTAAGCAAGTACCGGCGCTGCGATTCCATCGGTGCCCTCAGAATTCGATTCTGAGCACCGGTTCAAAAGATAGAAAAACCCGCTCGTCCGTTCACTAAACGTACCCGGGCCAAACTTCGGAAAATGATTCCGGGCACACCGGGACTCAGAATCAGGTGCCTTCAAAAACTGCACTCTTGTAAAATTCCAAAGAAAATTAAGAAAAAAATTTCCTTGAAATTTACGGGCCTTTACATTACTCCCACCTCAGGGCTTTACGTCCCCGTAAAGATACATCATAAACTAGGGGAACAAATGTGGGTACTGAGCACGTATCTGAGCCTCCCGCTCCCATGTGCTCTCCTGGAGGTTCCCCTGCTGCCATCTGATGCGCACAAGAGGAATCGATCGCCCACATAAGACCCGCTCCTGTAGATCCTCTATCTCTACTGGGACCTCCGTAATAGTTACCCCATCATCCACGTCTAGCTCCCCATGGTCAATGACGTGCGTCAGGTCGTGCACGTATCTCCTCAGCTGAGATACATGGAAGACGTTGTGCACCCAGTGCAACTGAGGTGGTAGAGCCAAGCCACCTCGCCAATCCTACTGAGGACCTAAAATGGTCCAATGAATCGTGGAGAAAACTTGCCACCTCAGCCAAATCTACGCAAACCATGTCTAGGTGAGACACGTAAGAAGACGTGGTCGCCATCCTCGAACTCTAGTGGCCTCTACCTCCTGTCAGCATAAGACTTCTGCTGGCTCTGAGCTATTCTCCTCTGCTTTTGGATGACCTGAACCTTCTCTGTCGTGGCCCGGACCATCTCTGGTCCCACAAGTGCTGACTCCCCAAGGACTGTCCAGCACAAAGGAGATCTGCAAGGTCTGCCGTATAACGCCTCATATGGTGCCATCCCGATGGTGGAGTGGTAGCTGTTGTTGTACGAGAACTCCACCATGTATAGTTGATCCTCATAGTTGTGACCAAAGTCGAGGACACATGCGTGGAGCATGTCCTTGATAGTATGAATGGTACTCTCCATCTGACCATCCGTCTGAGGGTGAAAGGCGGTGCTCAGACGTACCTACGTCCCGAACGCCACCTGCAACCCCTTCCAAAGCCGGGAAGTAAAGCGAGCATCTCGATCAGAGACGATAGACGATGACACACCATGAAGCCATACAATCTCTTGAAAGTAGAGACGCCCCATGCTCTCTACTGAGCCCTGCTCTCGGATGGGTAATAAGTGTGCCGACTTGGTGAGTTGGTCAACAATCACCCAAATGGAGTCATGACCTCTGAAAGTGTGTGGAAGTCCATTCATGACGTCCATAGATATGTCGTCCCACTTCCACTCTGGGTCCTCCAAGGAATGTACCAAGCCTGCTAGTACCTGATGCTTTGTCTTCACCTGCTGGCTGGTGAGGCATCGAGAAACGAACTCTGCCACAGCCTTCATCATGCCCGGCCACTAGTGCTGTCGTCTGAGGTCTTGGTACATCATCGCCACTCCAGGATGTACCGCCAAAGGAGAAGTGTGATACTCTCTCAGCTCCTTCTCTCGAAAAGAAACTGGTACCAAGGTACGTCCTCTTAAAAGGATGTCGTGCCCTGCTCCAAAGTAGAAGCCATCAGGTGCATGTCCTGAGGATAACTGTGCACGTCGCGTCTCACAGTCAGCGTCCTCACGTTGTGCCTCTCTGACCCGTTGTAGTATTGGAGGGGTGACTGTAAGATACTGAAGGAAGGCTGCTCCATCTCTATCCATGAAGGATATCTGCAAAGCGGCTAGCAGCTCTGTCACCTCCTCAAGTAGCAGGATGCCCGTCCTCCTGCTGAGGGCATCAGCTACCATGTTCCCCTTACCAGGAGTATAGACTATCTCATAGTCATATTCCTGGAGGAACTCGAGCCATCACCACTGTATCAAGTTCAGGTCCTTCTGCGAGAAGATGTACCTGACACTCTGGTGGTCAGAAAAGACTGTAAAGCGCTCTCCCATCAGATAGTGCCGCCATGTATTCAGAGCGAAGACCATTGCTGCTAACTCCAGGTCATGGGTAGCGTAGTTCTGCTCATGGGGCCACAACTGACGTGATCCATAGGCAATCACGGCCCACTCCTGCATCAGGACACACCCGAGTCCGGTCCCTGATGCATCGCAGTAGACTATGTATCCAACTCCCTCCTCAGGCAACCTCAAGATAGGTGCACTGGTCATTCTCTATCTCAGCTCCTGGAAGCTCTGCTGACATCTATCTGACCACACAAAGGGTTTCCCCTTCTTCGTCAAAGCTGAGAGTGGTGCCGCAAATCGGGAGATGTCTACCACAAACCTCCGATAATATGCAGCTAGTCCCAAGAAACTACACACCTCTGTCTCGCCCCTGGGTGGCTCCCAAGCTAGCACCGCCTCGATCTTCATGGGATCCACGACAAATCCCACCTCTGAAATTACGTGCCTCAAGAGGTGGACCTCACGCAACCAGAACTGGCACTTCGAGAGCTTGCAATAAAGCTGGTGCTCTCGGAGTGTGTCTAGCACAACCTGCAAGTGGTAGGCGTGCTCCTCCTCCATGGTCGAGTACACCAAAATGTAGTCGATGAAGACCACGACAAATCGATCGAGGTATGGCTGGAAGATCCTATTCATGAGGCTCATGAACACTGCTGGAGAATTGGTTACGCCGAAAGCCATAACCAAGAACTCATAGTGGACATACCAACACCTGAAGTCCGTCTTCTGCATGTCCTCGTCTTGAACTCTGAGCTGATGATAGCCTGACCTGAGGTCTATCTTTGAGAACCACCGTGCTCCCTTGAGCTGATCCAAGAGGTCATAAATCCTCGGTAGCGGATACATGTTCCTCACTGTCACCTGGTTCAGGTGACGATAGTCGACTCACAGTCGCAAGCTCCCGTCTTCCTTCTTGGAAAACAATATCAGGGAAGCCCAGGGTGAAACACTGGGTCGGATGAACCCCTTTCCCTGCAAGTCCTCCAACTGTACCCGCAGCTCTCGAAGCTCATAGGGGGCCATCCGATACGATGGAGTGGATATCAGGGTTGTCCCGGGGTATAGATCAATATAAAAGTCTACCTCTCTGCGTGGAGGTAGCCATGGAACGTCATTGGGAAAGACGTCCGCGTACTGATCCACCACTGCAGGAAAACTAGGACTCCGCACATCCACTGCTCTTATGATGAGACTAGCCAATTGATGAGTGATGGGCTATCCTCTCCTCTGCGGAAGTCCATCCTGTGCTGCGAAGTCTCCCTTCTCACCGGTGAAGGTGACCAACTCCCGTTGGTGCGTACACATCGTACCTTGCACCTAAAACTGTCAATCTGTGCATGGACTGTAGATAACCAATCCATGCCCAAGATGACGTCGTAAGGCCTCGATGCTATAATAGGAAGATCCCTGTCGAAGCTCTCACCTCCTAGAGTATGCTCACACTCCCGGCACCAGTGTGTAATCATCGAGTCTGCTCCCATAGGAGTCTCTAGCCGTAAGGATCGAGCCAACAGCTCTGTCGGAATCTCCGAGCTCTGAACAAGGGTAGCGGCTATGAAAGAGTGACTCGCTCCTGTGTCTATAAGCACTACATGAAGGGTGGAATAGACACAGATCGTACCTCGAGACATCTCTGGTGCGTCGTGGTCGTAGACCTCCGCTTCTTGGAGTTGTGCCTATCTCTTCCCGCCAGCACCCTATGGTCGGGGCTGACCTCCCAGTGGTGGTGGTGGCAGAGCGTCAAAGCGTCGCCCACCACCTGCTGTTCGGCCAACTCCTCTGCCTTGTCCGCCTCCTCCCTGCGGACCCCACGGTCGACCCTCTGCCTCTGCCTTGGTGGCCCCTCCACCGTCTACTGCTCCTCGGTACGGCGGGTCGGGCAGTCACGAGCCATGTGACCCTGCTCGCTGCACGCGTAGCACTTCCTGCCTCTCGAAAGACTGGCTCTGCACTGTGTGCCCTGCACTACTGAGCCAGTGTCCTGAGGTCGACTACGAGAGGGTCTGGTCTGCCTGGAACCCCGATTCATCCGTCGGATACCTGCTGCCGAAGACTCCGCTACCTGCCGCCATGCGGTAGGTCTCGCTGCTGAAGTAGACTCAGCAAGAAAGGTCTCGATCAGAAGGGCTCTCTCTAGTACTCCTGCCTGGGTCCGGATGTTGAGGGAGATCATCGATGCCCTAATATCGTGTCTCAAAACTTTCTCAAAGGTCCGGGCCCAGATGAATGGGTCCCATACCATGTCGTTCGAGTAGCAAGAAAGATCGGTAAACCTCGTCGCGTACTGGGAGACCGTCAGGATGCCCTGCCGCAGCTGGAGAATCTCCTGAATGCGCACCGTTTGGAGGGTGGCCGGGACGAACTCTGAGTGGAAGAGGCTCTCGAAGTCCATCCAGATAAGAGATGCCTCATCGTGCACCTGGAGCATCAAGATCCACCATCGTCCCACTACTGCGTGCATTAGGCTCGCCGTGAGGATCACCATGAGGTCTGCTGGTGTCCTCACTAGCCTGAAAACTCATACGACCGCCTCCAGCCAGTCCTCGGCTACCTGGGGGTCTGTCTCCCCACGAAACCTGGGTGGTCGCTGGCGCTGGAACTCGTGCAGAGCTCCGAGGAGACGTGCATCGTCAGTGATCGGTGCTGGTAGCATTTGGGTCTCGGCGGGTAGTGGTACCGACGGTGCCTCCGCCGTCAAAGGTCCCTGTACCGAGGCCTCGTCGCTCGGTGGGATGTCGTCGCGCTCTACTCTCGGAACCCTAGCTGGCTGCCGTCGTGGGGCCATCCTGAAAAGGAAACAAGTTCACCACTGTCAGAAAAGTATACCTGGTGTGCTGAGACAAGTAATCACAAAGAAAACATGAAACACACATGCAATCAATGTTTTTGTGCATTAAGTCAGAAATCATAAGTCCGGGTCCTGGTGTACCGATACGCCAGCCGCCGCACCAACACTGGAATCTCTTGACTGATAACCACACCAAATACACTAAACACTGTTGCTTCACATAGAATAATGATCAGAGTCTGCGGTAGAACCAACCACCTCTGATACCAATTTTTCATGACCGGTCCTCGGGGCCCGTGCTGTGACTACCCCAAGCCCATCGTCCATAGGCCAGGGGATGGCAACTAGAACCAAGGAGTAAATCCCGGAAAAAAGGAAGGTATTTCCTTTGAAAAGTAAACAAGCACCACAGAGTATGCAAGAAGAAAAGTAAACAGTAAGTAAAAACGGTAACAAGCTGTGCTGAAAGAAAAAGGGGTCGGAAATACAAGCCCAACTGTAAAGTACAACTGAAGGGAAAAACAACAACTAAAAAGAAAAGCCTCAGCGTCAAGCCGTCTTCTGGAAGTCCCACTTGAAGGGTGGGTACAGATAGCCTCCACTCCTCCTCGGGTCCACCTGACCGCTCCGAGTACGTCCCGCCCAATGGTCCACCTCCAGGTACCGTCCTGCTCTGCAAACCTCCACCATGATCAGCGTTGTCCGTTGTCTGCATCCAACACAACGAAGTGCGGGCATAGCCTGTGCAGGGGTGAGTATAAGATACTCATATGGGACCCCGAGACCCCCGATGGTCTCCCGAAATCCACAAAGGACAATCCACAAAGGAAAGATACAATCACGAAGTAACATCCGACACGGCTTAGGTATATGCCCATACATGTACCCAAGTCATCAATTCCCGTTTGGCTCCAACATCCGATCCCAAGCATAACCCAGTCCTCACAGGAAAGCAAATCGTATACCCACACAGGATAGCTCAACACAATCCACAAAGGAGAGTAAACCGTAAATCCACACAGGATAACTCAACCCAATCCACAAAGGAGAGTAACACAAGATTCAGCTTACACAGGTATACTTCTTGTATGACGATAAAGATGATCACTGATCCATCTAATTCATCGGACCCACAAAGGATCGAAAGGTACTAACCCCCGCAATGACCCACACAGGATCGGGCCCACACTAGACCTGTAGGCACTGGCTCACACAGAACTGTTGAGGGCTGACCCACACATGATCGAATCCACATAGGATCTGTAGCACTGATCCACGTAGGATCGCTGAGTGCAGTAGTCATCACAGTCCACTGAGGACCTCTGCACAGTCGTCGTCGCAGTCCACTAAGGATCTCTCCACAGTCGTTGCTGTAGTCCACTGAGGATCTCGGCACAGTCGTCGTCGCCGCAGCTATCACTAGGGTTCCCGCACACAGCAAGCTCATTCGGGAGGGACTGCTCCACGAGTCGAGAGGCTGATATATCATCTGACACAGAGTCCGAAGTTGATGTATCCAAATGTACCATATCGTCAACAGAAACTCAACGTCGCAGACGGCACATCAATCGTACGACCGGTCTGATAGATATTGGATTTTTCGTCCAAGGGGCCCGGTTGGTGTTTAAGGAAAAACCAACCCTACCGTACTCCACCTACGTCCAAACCTCGGGCGGAGCATGCCATAAGATCCGTCTCACTTAGAGGAAAACAAAAAAGTCGATGGCACGTCGATCGGACGTCCGAAGCTCAAGATATGAGTGTTTCCGCTCCGAGGGCCCGGTTGGTTTCGTGTACGAACCAACCCGGCCGAACTCAAAGTAGTCTGAAACCTTGAGTGCGATATACCGAAAGGACCGCCTCGATCCAAGGATCTCATAGCCGCTGACGGCGCATTATTCAAAGGCTCGTAGCTCAGGTTACAGGAAATAGACCAAAAACGGTCCGAAGACGGGGGGTCTGGGCATGGGCCGACCCGGCCCGACCCCCCTGGGTCGGCTGAACCAGGTCGACCCGTCCCGGTCTGACCTGGCTGGACCCGGTCCGGTCCGGCCAGGGCGCGGCCCGGCCGGTCGGACCGGCTTGGCTCGGCTCTGCCGAGCGGCCGAGCGTGGCAGCCGCGGGGTGCCGCCCCCGCGGGTTGAGGATGCTGCGGACCTCGAGGGGCTGCGCTAGACTTCAGTGGACGCTGCATGTTTCCGCGTCCCGTTCTTGTGATCCGGACCCGCGCGGCTGCGGGTCCGATGGCCGCCGCCGCCGCCGCGCCGCCAGAGACTTCCGCGGGCCACTGAAGCTGCTCAAGTGGTCCGTTTTCCTTCCCGTCTGCGCCGCTGCTCCTCCCAGGACCCATTCTTCATTGCGGAATCATCAAAATTCCCTTGTGGCACGTTCTGTCATAGCCCGTCAAATCCACACAACAACGAAGAATGGAGGAGGGTTGTTGGGCCGTGTTCTTTTGGCCCGCACCCTCCACTTTAGACGGTATCAATCGGGAGGATAAAAATCAACAAATCGAACAACAATTTTAATAAATTAAAATTTTTCCTATGAAACCAGTTCATTAATTTAAAAGAAACGTTCATGGGAATATAAATTATTTCACAACAACCCCTACCTCCTAAAGTGTCGCACGCGCGTTCTTCGCGGAATTGATCGTCGCGGAAGGAGGAAATCGTCGCGTCGCGGAAGGCATCGCGTCGTCGCCGAAGGGCGTCGCATCGTCGCGGAATACGGTGCGCGTCGACAAACACTGAGGTTCAAGAACAACAGATTTAATTTCAATAATTAATTCCATCTTGAGTTAAAAATCACAAAGGAATTTTAAAACAAACCTGATATCTCTTACCTCAATCAAATGATTTTAGATTTCATTGCGGATGAAGGAACGTCGCATAAGAACGTTGCGGAAGAGGAAATGTCAGCGTCACGGCACACGGTGTCGCGTCGTCGATTTCCGCAGTTTCGGGGTTCTTTGTCGGAGGCCGGCGTTCTTCACGTTCTTCGCATTCTTCGCGTTCTTCGCGTTCTTCGCGAAGAAGGGTGAAGGAACAATAACTTCTATCAAAACCCTCTCAACGTGTATTCCTCCAAATGTCGGCGTTGGTCTTATTTTATTATTACACCAACGGATTTCAAACCGGTTAAGAAACGAATAAATTAATTCATAGAATTAATTCAACGAATAAACTGCCCATTTAATTCAATGAAGAAAATCGCCCAATTAATTGGTGCGTTAAGAAATTAAGAAAACACGTCAGTTGAATTTCATAATGACGGGTTTTCGCGGGTGTGCTACTTAGCGGAGAAGAAACGGTGGGGCTCGTGCAGGTCCCACCTCACAAATATCCTACCAAGAGGGTAGGATATTTTTATATAGCACCCTATCCGCATCCAATCAGCTTAACTCTCTTTAAGTGGCCTCAAGTGGCATCCAAGTGGCTTAAGTGAAATAAAATAATGTTTGTGTACAATTATTTTATTTCATAAATTTAAGCCCAAAAATTAAAAACCACACCCGAGCAAACACAACTTTGGAAGAGGCGTTTCTAAGCAAGTACTGGCGTAGCGATTCCATCGGTGCCCTCAGAATTTGATTCCGAGCACCAGTTCAAATGTTAGAAAAACCCGCTCGTCCGTTCACTGAACGTACCCGAGCCAAACTTCGGAAAATGATTCCGGGCACACCAGGCCTCGGAATCAGCTGCCGTCATGAAACATCGCTTTTGTAAAATTTCAAAGAAAAGTAAGAAAAAAATTTCCTTGAAATTTACGGGTCTTTACATATATATATAAATTAATTTTAATTATTTTCCTATTATTTTTTTAAATATTTCTTTGGTTTTTCATATATCAACGATTAAATTATTAAATAACTAAAAATTAAATATAAATTATCATGATAAAAATTTATTAAATATTCTAAATAAACATTTAGAACCAATAATATCTTATTTTTATACTTATATAATAATTTAATAGTTATAAAATTCAAGAGTGAAAAATTTTATTTATTATCTTTTTTAAAAAATTATTGTTCATAATTATAGAAAAATTCCACCATGTATATATATGCCCATGCGATGTTTTCACATATTTATGGATTTAAGGAAATAATGGCAAAAAATTAATCTTTGAAAATAATAATTATGACATTAATATCATATATATATATATATATATTTAATATATCCTGACCACAATCCAAGATAAGTGGAAAATAAAAACTAATAACATTTTTTATAGAGGTGGTAGCTGACCTTGTATGCATGTGTGACAAAATAATTTTTCTTTAGAATGAATGTAATGCAGGTTGATATGGAATTATAATTATAGAATCAAAATTATTTTATAAGTAGAATATATATATATTTAATCAATAATAATAACAATCCATGAATAATTATTTTTTTAAAATGATTCATATCGTTATGAGTTGGTGGTTTCCCACACATACACATGGCTGATACATTTGTTTTTTATATGATGGAAAGATGTGATAATTGGTTTCACCATAATCATAAAAAAATTAATTTTATTAAATATAAATTACAAATATTTTATAATCGATACAATTGATTAAGAGTTTTTATAAGAATAAATAATATAAAATTTATTTTTTTATGAGTTATAAATCATTATTAAAAAACACTTTTCTTTATATGTTATCAAGTGAATGGATAGTATCATGATCAAACATGGAAAAATATAATATATTTAGTTATGTTCGGATTGGATTCTCATTGATGATGGAAGTGATAATTAGATGATTATTTGTGTGTTGTAATGTAGTGGAGGAATCTGTTTTGTGGGTTGGCGGTGAAACAATTATCATTCTTCAATAAATATCAATATATTAATTCCCATCAAAATAAGAAGAAGTCCAAAAATACATAAATAAAATTGGATATAATATATGCTAAAAATATGACCGAAAAATATTATTTATTCAATTTTCTTTCATTTTAACCTATATCATTTTATGGTAACCCCATGTTAACCCCATTTAACTATTAACATAGTAATTCTATTTTAAAAAAATTACATTTTCTAATTATATGAAATGATTTTGGTGATTATATATAATATAAAAATGATTATTTCTTATATGGAATATAACATAAAAAAACTATGAATCAAAAATTATTATAAATAAATTTTTAATTAGTTTCATAAAAACAAATCGTTTCCAAAAAAAATCATTTTTGGAATAAAACCATGATTTCCTTCATTCCGATAGTTGAGAAATATGTATGATGAATATTAAATATTGTACCTTATATTAAATATAATATTTTAAAAAAAATTAGTCATAAATGGTAACAATTTTAACTAACTATGTTAATAAAACATTATGTTAAAAATAACTAGTTATTTGAATCCCATCCATTATATTTAAAAACATTTAAATTAATTTCAAAAAAATAGAATACCAACAATTTTATTTAAATAATAATGTTTAAAAATGTAGGTTTAATATTTTAATTTTTCATATTCGTTCATATAAATCCCTTAACTATGATATAATGGAGAACTTATATAGTAATTATATTTTATATTGTGTTTCTTTTATACTCACTGTTGTGTGACAAAAAAGACTACAAAAAATTGAATTTATATAATTTCATATATATAATAAATTATATAGGTGATACACTCTACCACTATTAATAGAATTTATCCCCTGAAATTCAATCACATTAATAAAAAATCCATTGATTATTATACCAAATCATATTTATGGGTTCCCACAATGCATCCTAAGATGTATGGTTTTACTAGAAAATCTTAGAGAAGTTGAATTACATTGTATTATAGAAATATCTCTCTAAAACATGAAAACTGACCCTATTGTTTCTTATTCCGATTTACTTCAAAATGATTAGATTTATTCATATTAAATGTGTTGTGGAGTTGGATGATGAAATAGATTGTGATTTTTCCACCATTACACTATAGTTTTGGTAATTATGTAACTTCCAAAAAGTCATATATCTCTCATATATATAATACAAATATATAAGAAATTGATAATAACAGAATTCAATATACCTTATACTGTTTTCCCTAAAAATTTATATTTTTTAGATGTTTATAAATATTATTAAATTAAAGATGAATATGGAATTATGAACTATTGATTCACCTCATAAACTATATCATCATATGCGACAAAATATAACACATATAATGTGAATGATGATTTTAATTCCAACATATTTCTTATTTAATAGATAAAAATTTCTCAAGTCCTACTATAGTTCGAAAACATCAATATAATGCACATTAATCATAACCCTAAAATCAAGGTTGATCATTTATCTAAGATACATATGATATATTCAATTTCCTCTTTATTTATATATACAATTTTTTAAAATAAATAATCTTTTTATCTCATTAAATATAGAATCATGTAAATTGTTCCCCTTTGTTATGATCTTATTTTATTGAGAAGTTGTAATCTATAATCATATTATTCCATCTCATTGAACTCATATTCATATAAATTTATGAATATATATTCCTCATGATTGTTTGATTGTTATATATAAATCACATTTCTCCAAAAATACATGGAATCTATATTTCATATGAAAATATAAAAGTTTCTATTTGAAAATATTTAGTAGAGTAAATATGATAATAAATTTCTAATTCATGTGAGGTGTAATATATTAACACATTGAATTTCATGAATAAAAATATTATCCCTAAATTAATGCATTAGAACAGATTGAAAATCCATCTCAATTATAGGGTAGTGTAATTATAGGTTTAGTGACCCACAATATTTTTTGGTTCCTTAATATTTTCCTCACATTAATTTAAAAATATGTGATATAGTCCTTTCCAAGTGAACATGGTTATAAGAGTACTTATATATGAGAAATACCTCTCAATATGTCAATAATATTCTTCTATCACAAGAAATCAATACATTGGTAATGCCATTTTTGTTGGCGTACAATATTAAATAACATCATTCATTGAAGTATCCACAAAAATAACATGTCTTGAGATAATATGACACAACATTGAATGTAATTGTAAGCATAACTAATACTTTTATAATTTGGAATAAATCATTAATTTCTATATGGTCTTTAAGAAAATAATAAAATGAACATTTTTTTCTTACATAACCATGTAATATATATTTATATATTCGATAAAGAATACCAAAAACTAGTTATGTTATCCATAATGTTACTATTCCTTAAATCCATGCAGATATCACAAGATTTTTTATGTACAAAAAGAATTAATAAATATTTATAATGAAAATAATTCACCTAGAAATCTATCTTTTGTATATTCTTCATTTTAACAATTAATTGATAATATCTAGAATTATGGCCAATAAAAAAATGTATTTTGCTCCACACAGTTGATCAAGCATGTTACCAATATAGTGAATGAGATACATTTTAATTTTTTAACCTATCACATTCTTTATTACCAATGTATATATCTATTGACTCCTATATTTTTTTATCAGATGGAATAGTTTCACCCCATGGTGATACTCTAGGAAATATTAATAACATGTCATTATTATATAGGGATTTCAAATTTAATTATTGTGATATAGTTATGAATATTATATATGGAGTCATAGATATATTTGTTCTACTAGGTATGAGTTCTAAAAGAAATTTCTTCATTATTGGTGGTTGGAATGTGAAGGAATTTTAGAAAAACATATTTCTAATCCAAAAAAATTGGTATATATTAAATTTAGTGTTAATCACCAACTATTTGATTGAAATAACACTCATGAATAAAAATTATGATTTATATAATATATGTGACATCTATTGTAAATTTATATTCACCATATAATAGAATTGTAATAATGATGATCTATAATATCAACTGCGATTTTCCATTCTCGACAATTGATATGGTTTGAAAATGGAGATTAAAATTTCATGATAAAAAATATTATGTAAAATTGATAGGGAATCACAAGATTCTCTGGAATCTCATTAAAAAAATCCTCTACCATGGAAGAGAAATATAATTGAGATGTGTCCATTGTATTATTATTATTAGATATATAAAAAAATCTTATATATTTTGTGGAAACTTTAAGACCATATAAATTTTAATAGATAAAAAAGATATGTTTTATAGAGAACAAAAAAAATGAATTAAGAGTTTTAGAGTGGGTGGATAGTTTTCATTAAAAAAATATTTTCCTCATCACCCACTACAAAAAATATGGATTAAATCCACATTCCAATTCCTTATAAGATAATATTTCATGTTTTAAAAAGTATCATAAATAGATCATATATTTAAGAAAGGATTTTTTTATTTTCAATACACAATGTAATTATAGAAATTATATTTGATTGGCCCATTCCAATGATGTTTTTTGCAATTATATAAAATGAGTATCCAAATTACATGACATCTATATTATTAATCCTAAACACAATATTTTTACAATTATAAAACATACTATACACAATAAGTAAATTACTGCATGTTCCTATCCACACTAATGACATTAAAAAAGGTTAAATTTCATTCTTCCATGGGATTTATTATAACATCATGATATAAATTTAATGATTATATGTTTTTTCCAAAACAAGTATACCATGAGAGTATATAATTTCTATATATAGGCATATATATCATTTAATAATTTATTTATATCATTATTTGTCACTAATATACAATTTATTTTACATTCATTGTTATAAGACAATATTGGATCATCCATATTTTATTTATGAATCGATGATAAACCCATAAGATTACTATGAATTTCTAGGGAATTTTTCTCTCCTGAGTACTAATGAATTATATATAATTCCATAGTAGTTAAATTAATAACTTATTAATTTTATTCGATGTGTTAGGGGAAAATATTACAAAAAAATATAATCATAATCTCTTCCCATGTCTGGGACTCAGTTCCATTATATATCCTCATATTGTTGATAAGAGTCCACTATTTACCAACTTAGACTTTCAAGTGATATGTGACCAAAATATGCCAAACATGGATCCAGCATTGGATCATATGGAATACAATTTATATAGAACCTATAAATTTCTCATCATTAATTGTATTAAAAGAACCCCGAAGCTATGTGGTCAATTTCAACATAAAACACTCATTGGTAACCACCTCTAATGAAATCTATATTCTAATTCATGAACACCATTTTTTCACAATTTCAACACATATCAAACTCCATAAGAAAAATAGCACATGCTTCCTTAAATAATAATTAAATTAATAAATAATATAATTAATTCATCAATGTTTTTGATTATAACATTATCCTATAAAATCATGTTTTCACCTTTTCCCCAAAAACTAGAGAACCATCAGACTATCTATTTTTGATAGAATGTAATAAAATCTAATTTTTTAAATATATATTTATGTGTCACTTATTCACAATTTAATTTAAATTAATTATCATAAAATATTATTTGATCATCTAATTATTCTTTATAGACCGATGATAAAACCATAATAATAAAGCAGAAGTATAGTGACATATTTCCCATTACTACCCATAGATTTCATATAATTCTAAATGAGTCCTAGGAATGGAATTTTAGTTCTTATATGAATAGTTTATGGAAAAATAATTACATGAATATAAAATCATAAAGAATTACCATGTTTGGGAGTAAATATTATCCTCTATCATGGTATTATTTATAAGCATCAACTTATATCTAGACCCGCTATTAAAGGATACATTACCAAAACAAACATAACCTGGAAAGATAATTGGATATCATGGAATGTTGTTTAAATAAAATTTATCAACTTCTCAAAAAAAAATCTGATTACTGGAACCACCAATAGATGATGTAAATTTCTAGATAAAATCATCAATAGTAAGTTTGTCTTTTATTTATGTTTATCTATGTTCAGTATGTATCATGTTAAAATTTGCATTTTGGGTGTTTTTGGTGATCAATATCATAGAATTACATATCATAGATCTCATTTTATTTACATTCTCATTAGTTAAATCATTATATTACCCTTCCCAATAAATATTACAAGATTTATTATCTATTTAATAAGTATAATAAGAGTACTATCTACATTAATAATCATATTGAGTATGAATGATGCCCCAAAAAATAAATCCTATTATTTACATGTATTCAAACATTAATTTTATAATATCAATAAAAATGTTTAACCTTGGTATTCATTATCATTATAATTTTAAATCCTTTTTAATTTCTCATAATTGAAATTTTAACTAACAAAGTAATATAGATTATGATTTTATTTTTAGGGGTGCAGTCACATCCTCAATCATCATGTAATTATAATAATTGATTTCATACCCAATAAATCACTTTCATACTTTTTAAACATAGGTTCATCCATTCCAAAACCACAACTACATTCCGGTATCTAGGAAGGGATTCAATTTTTTTGAAACCATCATTATATATAATTCAACAAAACATCCTACTATTCTCTTATTCCTATTCATATCCTAGTGGTATTGTTATAAATTATCTAATTGAAATATTAAGATTTAATATTACTTCATAATCCAAATCATATAATAAATATAAATCATATTGAAAAAAATGTCTTCACCAATGAAATATATATATATACATATTACTTATAGTAAGATTAATATTCAATAAATTCAATATTAATATATTACCAAACACCAAAATTATTTATTATATATCTATAATAGATAAATAATAGTCTTATTTATCAAATTATCATTAATATATTCCACAATGGTCTTCATAGATAATATACTCCTTAAACATTCCCTACATAAAAAGGTTATTATAACTTGGGTAAAGGAAACAAAATGATTGGTTATACAAATTTATCAGAATTGGAAATCATATGTTTTAATAATAGGTGATCAGGAGTGATTTTAATCTATCATAAGGGATTAATAACACAATTAAAATATTATGATAACTGTTCAAAATAAACAAAACATCATTAATAAATAATCAATGAATAATTATTTTTCATTAAAATGACATAAATTATATTTTTTTAATCGTCACTAATAAATCACGTTCCATGGGAAAATATCTTTAGTGTATGCCAAAAGTTTTTGGAATAAACATAATTATATACATTAATTTCGTTATTAAATCCTCAGTAATAATATTATACTAGTTGTTGGGGATCACTACATATTCTATATTTTCCTTAGTCAATGATCACTTTCATGGATATATTATTTGACAGATACACTTAATAAAATAGTTTACCTCCCACTTATTTTTTCCAATATATTATTTGATATCCATAATTTTTAAATGAATTATAGTTATATATTATTATGGTATCACAAATCATATAATTAACAAAATACATATGTGTAGTAAGATAATTAAACATTCGTCATATCTTCCTTTCATGAAATATGAATGGGAAATAAGATTCATAACAATTACACTATAGTTATATCAATATATAAAGAATAGGTTTTAAAATTGTATAATCCTGAAAAATTAATCCACAGTAAAGAACCTTGATTTCGGGAATCATTAGTAAATAATCCTCACCATAATAAATTGATATAATTAATGAGAATTTTATTATAATATCACTTTCACCATGAAATATACAAATAATTATATAATATTTTCATAAATGTAAAGATCCATTAAAATTACAATCATTCATTTCCTTAAAAACATGTGAAACTATCCTTTACCAATAATTAAAATTTAACAAAAAATTAATAATATATTTTCAATACACAATTCATTTAAGAGAACCAAAGAATTTATTAATGTAATATATTATATCTATTTGAAATTGTTTTGAAACAAATTATATAGTAAATATATGTTTTATATATTTAAATTCCATTGTATTATTTTTCTATTATTATTTTTCATATTTTTTCGATTTTCAATATATAAAAGACGAAATTATTAAATTAATATAAATTAAATATAAATTATCTTGATAAAAATTTATATAATCCACTAAATAAACATTTATAACATATAATATCATCTTTTTATCCTTATATAATGATTGTATAGTTATTAAATTCAAGAGAGTGTAAATATTTATTTATTATCATTATCAAAAAATTTAATGTTCAAAATCAAGAAAAAATGACAATGTGTGGCAATATATTAATGAAATGGATTTACATGATAGAAAAACAATCCTAAAATTTGTCAAATTTAATTTTTATAGAAATTATAAATATATATCCTATAATTTTGAACACACATTATTGATGAGGAAGTGATAAATATTTAAAAAAATTATTAATTTAAATGGAAATATATTAAAGGATAAAATAACAGTATAATTGAACCTATATATTTAAAATATTGTATTTATTTTACATGATTCAATATCTATAATATTTAGAAAAAATTTTCATATAAGTTTGTTAAACACATTGAAAATCAATTCCTAGAAAATTGTATTATTTAGAATAAATATTAAATAAAATAATAATTATAAATTAATATTACTGAATTTTTTATTAGATTAATTTTAATAAAAAATAACATATTTAACCTTAATACAACATCTCAAATAAATTGTTACTTTATTTAATTATAATAAATATTATTATTTCAACAATGGTAATATACCACTGTTCATAGAAAATTTTATCATTTTATAAAAACCCAAACATTTAAAACTATTTTAATATTGATATGAAGATATAAAAAACAAATATCTATTTCAACAATAATATTACAAAAAATCGATGAAATTATTTATAATTTACATATTCAAAATAAAAAAAAATTCTGATGAAAATTCAAATTTGAAGCATATATTGTGTTCAGAAAAACATGTCTTCTTACATAATAACCATTAAATATTAATTAGTTTATAATTTATATCATATTGAAATTCTTTCAGAATTAATTTACTCATATTTACACACAATAGTTTATGTTCTAGGTCAGGATAATATTTTTATAATAAATCATAGCTTTCTTAATGCCTAATGTTCCATGTTCAAAAGTATATCAAACATATATTAATTTATACTAATCATTTAGGTTGTTACATTAATGATTTAGGGATAACGTAGTCATGTTGTATTTCTAAATATAAATTATTCAATTTAGACCATTAGAACAAGTAAAAAAGAGAATATTCTTAAAATTTTTAAAAGTATTAATTTTCAAAACATTGTTAAAAAGACAATAGAAGGGAAAGTAAATTTTATAAATATTCTTTTTTATTTATTGGAACATTAAAAAACATTAGATGCATTAATGTGGATGAAAAATGTGTTGTTATAATTTTATCTCATATTTTAAAAAAGTTTTTTGTTCATTTTATGTACAAAAGTGAAAAAATTCTTCTAATAATTTGAAATTGAATACATGGACAAAAGAGAAAGAGATTAATTTTTTAAGGATAATAAATCTAATATTTAACTCATTTTATATTTTTCATAGACAATCCCAATAGGGATCGATATTATGTCAAAAAATTTACCTCATGCCCTATATTTGATCAAAAATGATCCATTACCATGTATAATAAATATATATTTATTAAAAACATATTAAAAAAATATATTAATACATAACAACGTATATATGATTTTTTTAAATTCCGCATTTTTCTTTTATTGACAATTTATTCATTAAATATTTCATGTGTATAAGGTCATGGCCTTAAACCTTAAATAATTTTGAATTAAATTAATAATTAACATTGATGATCTTTTCAGGTTTAGATTTTGGGAGAATTAGGACATAACTATTACATCTCAAAAGATTACATTATAGACACATCTATTATGTTTCCATTTTTTTACAATACATTAACTCTTAAAAAAAGAGTCATTTCTAGTTCCATGTTTAAGACATCATGACTTTACCTTGATCACATCATTGACCTTATTCCACATTATGTCCTGTGAAAAACATTTCAAATACATGGAATGAGAATAAAAAGCTCAGTAAGGGATACAAAAAGAAGTTAAACTATTTGTTTTTTATACAAAAAATAATCCATGAATAATTTTACATAAGTAATACTTTCACCATTATGAAGTAGTAAATACTATTCAGTAAATAAAATATCATTACTTACCATATATGTAACCAAAAGATAACCATAAAACCCATATAAAGAACAGATAACATTTAAAGGTAACTTGGTACATAAACATACTTAAAAGGAATAACCATATGGTTGACTTCCAAAGATATCACTAAATGGAATAGCCATATGACCAACTTTCATAACCAATGCATTGGAGGTTATAACGTAACCACCCATCCTGGTATTCACGACACCACCCATCATTTGTTTTATCAGGTAACCACCCATCAAATGTCCAAATACCATTATAAAATCATAAGAATGAAAAAAAATAAAAAAGAAAGAAAAAATTTCCACATTTCAATCACAATATATCACTTAAATATATTTAAATTACAAATCCATTATAAAAACAATTTTCATTACAAAAATACATAAAACAGTATAAGGAATTTATTTTCTTTATAAAAAATTACGGCTTGTTGAGGATGCCAAAGATCAAATAATACTCACGGAGGAGGAATATTTCATTGTCACCTCTTACATTAAAAGAAACATTCTTTTTTGTTGTTTAGTCAAATGATTCATCGAAAAAATTCCCATTGAAAAGTCAAGGGTGTTTATACAGCTATAAAAGAAAGTCATGTATTAAAACAAAATATACCTCAATGAAACGATATTACGACAAAGTCCCTTACAAAGAATTTTTTTTAAATAAAATAGATCTTTTACTTCTATTAACTATATGTACACATATTGAATGTATAAATACAAGAGAGGATATAATCACATCATGACATAATTTGAACGTTGGAAATTAACCCAATGAACAGAAATTGGGTAAAGAATTTCACTTACCTTGTGTCTGACTTGAGTTGATCGTTCTGTAATCTCTTAAATAATGAACTAAAGTTAATTTATACATGATTAATAACCATTTTCATGTTTATTATTACTTTTATACAACTTATTTCCATGTTATAAACATTATGTTTCCATTTATTTTAATAACAATCGTTTTGTCGTTATTTGGTACTTGAGTCAAAAATGGACTTCTTATAATTACATGTTGTTCATGTGGTTGACGGTTCATTATATACAGAATTATATTAATGATTTATATATCATATATATCATATATATCCATCATATACATTTATTTATAATAGTACATAACATATGGATGTAAGAATTGAGATGCATAGTTCATGGAGACGATAAGCCGTACGTACGCATGGATGCTACATTCATTTCTATTTATTATATTAATGGAATTAAAACATAATTATACATTCTAATATTATAATTCGAGTATAATATATTATATAATATCATTAACAGGATCCTTTACACATCCCACATAAGGCATTAACAAATCACATCACTTTGAGAGGATGGTAGTCCGCACTTCCTCAAATGAGATAATCGTATTTACCCAATATGGAAACCATAAAGTATTGATAAAATTGGTATGTACATAAGAATAATTAAATAATAAACATAATATATATGATATATAAATATAGTTTCATCATAACGACCACCTTTAGAGGCGGTAAGAGAAAATCGAACAATCATCGTTTCGTGAGGCGTTAGTTTTCCATCCATAGAAACATTATGTTCGTCATCCATTAGATGGAGGTGTCTGTAAGTTTATTTCAAATACTGCTCATAAAAACATCCTAGTATATTAATTATACTAGTTTTGTAACAAAAGAAATGATTAAAAGAGGTTATGGGTTGGAGAAGTATAATAAAAGAAAACAATTTATGAAAAACCATTACCTCTTATTTGGGAAACTCCCATTGGTTTGAACCAAATAACTTTTGAAGTAAATTCGGCATAAGATAAGGATTATAAGTGGAGTATAGGTATGTATTTAGCTTAATTGAGTAGAGTTTGGATGATCCAAATCGCTTGAGAGGTGTTTGGAATTGGTTATAAGTGGTCTCCTTTTATAAGGGGGAGGAGGGGCTCTTTAGGAAAGTGTGAAAACGTTATTTTATTATATAAATATATTCGGTTTATAATGTTAAAAAAATATTTAAAGATGAATATTATATGACTCATGGTCGAAATAATATAATCCAATCATAATTTGACAAGTTTTGGATAATATTTTAATCATTATAACCTTATTTATTTAAATGATTTATTAATGAGGTAAACACTGCATCATAATTTTTTCATAATAAATTAAATTTATTTGGTGTCTAAAAATTATAAAAAAATACCTACATGTAGGAAATCCTTTTAAATTCCCAATAAATAGTTATAATCGAAAATATGACTTACATAACACCATATAAAAATTAATTACTCAAATATTTTTGTTAATGTCAATTTTCTCTTTACATTAAATTAATTAATATAAAATGTCATTATCATTGATAAGTGGCTCCTTGGGGTCCCAAAATCTACCCAAAGATGACCATGGTTTCTAATGACTCAACAAATATGTTTTGGATAAGTGTTAAGATAATTTGGAATTATTATAATATTCTTTTTACCAAGAATTAACCTATTTACCTTTAACCCCAGAAAATAAAATGCAAAAGTTACTATGATCAAAAAATTATTTTCACCTTAATGAACCACATATTACTTCTTTATAACAACAATGTATGTGGTAATTTTTAATATTAATTGATAGAAGTGGAAGAATTTCATTTAATTGAAAAATTCAGTTTTTTTAACCACAACTAATTTGTTTCACTATTCATCAAAAAATGAAGTTTTTTAGAAAAATACCAAACATTTATTCTAAGATATAATTGATATTTTGAATTCATAAATGATGTCTATCTTTCCAAATTCAAAACATATAAGTTTCATTAATTAAATTTAAAAATTAATTCCCGTTATCAAAAAATAGCATGTTTTTAAGAAACAATAACTATCAAAAGATTGATATTTGTTTATGTCCACTCTCAAAGTGAAATTAGTTTCAATGAACAACATTGGATTAAATTTTAAAAATATATTATTATCACAATTTAATACCAATTAAAAATATAATCTAATCATATAAATAAATTAGATTAAAAGTATCTTTTGAATTAAAATACAATATTTTTCATTATTCATTAAAAAATGAACTATATCGGAAAAATACCAAAAAATTACCCAAAGTAAAAATTGATGTCCAAAGACTAAAGAAAAATTTTATTTGGTCAAATAGAACATATAAATATGATCAAAACATTATTTAATAAGGATTCACCAAAAAGGTTGTAAATTGTCCTTTTAATGTAAATTATGCTTAAAATTATATTCATTCACATTTTAAGCCTATAACTTTTATTTCATAAATGTAAATACATTTAACAAAGATGAATAATCATATTGTAGTTAGTTTTGTTCATTCTCGCCAATAAAATGGCTAGAATTTAACTACAATTTAAAATAATTATATTATATTATTCCTCTCCAACATAAGATTTCAAAGAAACTCGTTGTTATGTATAAGGTACACTATAAAACATAGAAACCCTTTTATAGTAAAATTAATAATTAATTAAGAATTATTAATATGTATAAAAATATCTTATTATTCATTTACTTGGGATGTTACATCCTTACCCCCTTTTGGAAATTGTGTCCTCAAAATATTTATTCATCTATCAAAATAAGTGTGGTATTTATCTCTCATTGCATTTTCAGATTCCCACTTTGCCTCATCAACCATATTGTTTTTCCACAAAACCTTTACCTGGTGAATTACCATATTCTGCAACACTTGATCTCTACGGTCAAGAATAAGGACTTGGTTTTCCTCATAAGAGAGATTATCTCTAACTGAACTACCTCTGGGCTCAAAACATGAGATGTATCTGGAATATACTTTCTCAACATTGAAACGTGAAAAACATTGTGTTCCTGGGATAAACATGGAGTTAAAGACACTCTGTATGCAACTGATCCAAATTTATCCATAATTTCATAAGGTCCAATAATACTCAGACTCAACTTTCCCATATTACAAAAACACATCACACTTTTCCATAGAGAATCTTTGAGACAGACATGATCACCTACCTCATAAGAAAGATCCTTCTTCTGATTATCTGCATAACTATTCTTTCTGCTCTGAGCTATTATCATGTGATTTTGAATCAACTGAACTTTCTCTGCAATCTCTTCTACCAATTCCGGTCCAATCAGCATCCTTTCACCTACTTCATCCCAAAAAGTTGGAGTTTGAAAATCCTTTCCATATGATACCTCAATTGGAGCCATATGTATACTGGTATGAAAACTGTTATTATAAGTAAATTCAGCCAAAAGAAAATGATTGTCCCAACTTCCTTGATAATCCAATGAACAAGAACATATCATATCCTCCAAGGTCTGTATTATTCATTCTGACTTCCCATCTGATTGCGGATGAAAAGATGCAGTAAAATTTAATTCAGTACCAAACGACTTCTAAAGGCCATTACAAAAGTTAGAAGTTAAACTACGATCACAATCAGATACAATAGAGAGGGGAACTCTATGCAACTTGACTATCTCTTTAATATAAAACCGATCAAGTTGGTATAATGACAAAGTATCTCGAATTGGATGGAAATGAGCAGATTTAGCCAATCGATCAACTATAACACATATTGCATTATTACCTCGAGATATCTTTGGTAATCCCACAATGAAGTACATGGATATATTTTACCATTTCCAGTCTAGCACCGGTAATGACTGAAGCATCTCTTTCTGTAACTGCCACTCTGCTTTAACCTGCTGAAAAGTCAAACACTTCATTGTAAAATCAGTAATATCTCTTTTCATTCCATCCCACCAGTGGTACTCTTGAAGATCTATGTACATTTTAGTATTACTAGGATAAACTAAAAAAGGAGAAAAATGATCTTCCCATAACAACACATTCTTCAACTGTGAATCACAAGTGACACATAATCTCTTTCCAAATATCAAAATGAAATCACTGTCAATGTTAAATTCACGAAACTTACCCTTCTGAACCAACTCTACCTTTTTCTGAAACTCTCTATCTTATATCTGCGCTTTCTTTATTCTGTTTGATAGAAATGATCTCAATAACACCTGATACAAAATAGAAGAATTTTTTGTACCAACAACCTCTCTGTGAAAGATCATCAAATCAAAAACGAAAGGATCTCGTTCCAAACATAACATGGTTAATTATGTATTACTTTTTCGACTCAAATCATCAGCCACATTATTTTATTTTCTCGGATTGTAATGGATCTTGCAAACATAATCCTTGATTAATTCCAACCACCTCCTCTATCTCATGTAAAACACTTTTTGAGTGAATATATACTACAATCTTTTTTTATCAGTATATATTTCAAATTATACTCCATACAAACGATGCATCCAAATTTTTTAAGCAAAAACAACATCAGCAAATTCCAAATCACGTGTAAGGTAATTTAACTCATGTGGTTTCAAATTAAGTGAATCATAAGCCATTACCTAATCATTGTGCATTAGGACACAACCCAATCCTTTTAATAAAGCATCACTATTGATAAAAAAATCACTATTTCTGGATGGCAGTGCCATAACTGGATCATTCAATAATACATTTTTTCAATTCATTATAACAATCATAACATTCTTTTTTATAGATTAACTTAACACCTTTTTCGAGTTAACTAACTCATTGGACTAGATAACCGTGAAAATATTTTAACAAACCTCTGGTAATAACCTGCCAAACCAAGAAAACTGTGAATCTCAGTTATATTTGTGGGTCTTGGCCATTCTTTAAAAAAACAATTTTAGCAGGATCAACAGTTATTCCATTTTTTGAAACAACGTGATCAAGGAAATAAATTTGGTTTAACCAAAACTCACACTTACTAAATTTCCCATATATTTTATTTCCTTTTAAAGTTTTCAAAACAACCATTAAATGACATTTAGGCTACTCATTACTTTTAGAATAATCCAAAATATCACCAATAAACAAAACCATCATTTATCACCTGAATCAACTGAGCCATCACTGTAGTAAAATGTTCAGTTCTGATTCTGACCATATCCAGATGATGATTTGGAAAGTAATTTCCCTCTGTATGACTTCCCATCACAACTGCCCTATTTTCTCAACGAAAAACCATTTTCCACACAGAAATATCATATGAGAATCAACATGGTAATCTGTAAAAGCTATATTAATTAAATTTTAACATAAATTACTTTATGAATATTAATTTAACAATACCCTAACTCCTAACTTTATCTAAACCGACCTGTGATACGAACTATAAGGACCTGACCTTAAACCTAATATAATTTTTAATTAAATGAATAATTCACATTGAGGATCTTATAATGTTTAGATTTTTAATTAATTAAGACATAACTATTACATCTCATATGATTAAAAAGTATACACTTTTACACAGTTTCCATTTTTTTTACAAAACATGAACTCTTAAAAAAAGAGTCATGTATGGTTCCATTTTTAAGACAACATGACTTTTATTTGATCTTATCCTTGACCCTATTCAACATTATGTCCTGTGAAAAAATTTCAAAAACATGGGATGAGTATAAAAATCTCAGAAAGAGATACATAAAAATGGAAAACTGTTAGTTTTTCATACATCAAGTAAACCATGAATACTTTAACATAAGTAATAATTTTCACCTTTATGAAGTAGTAAATAATCTAAACTATATAAAAGATAATTACTTACAATTTTTGTGACCAAAAGATTACAATACAACCAATATAAAGAACACATAACATATAAAGGTAACTTGGTACATAAACATACATAAATTGAATAACCATATGGTTGACTTCCAAACATATTATTAAATGGAATATCTATACGGATGACATCCATACCCAATGCATTAGAGGTTATAACGTAACAACCTATCCTGGTATTCACGACACCACCCGTCTTTTGGTTTATCACGTTACCAACCGTCAAATGTCCATGTAACATTATAAAATCATAATAATGAAAAAAATATAAATTAAATAAAACATTTACACATTTAAATCACAATATATCACTTAAATATATTTACATAACCAATCCATTATAAAAACCATTTCCAATACCAAAATACACAAATGAGTATATGGTATTTATTTTCCTTTAAAAAACATTACGACTTGTTGAGGAAGCTAATGATGAAATAATACTCGTAGTGGCGGAAATGGTCGTCTTCGCCACTTACATTAAAAGAAACATTCATTTTTTCCGTTTAGTAAAATTTTTCATAGAAAAATATTCCCTTTGAAATGTCAAGGGTTTTTATACAGTTTATAAACGAAAGTCCGGTATTAAAAAAAATATGCCTCAATGAAAAGATTTTGTGACGAAGTCCGTTAAAAAGATTATTTTTTAAATAGAATAGATCTATTATGTGTATCAACTATAAGTACACATAAACGAAGTATAAATACAAGATAGGACAAAATCATTGCAGGACTTAATTTGAAAGTATGATATTAACCCAAAGAACAAAAACTGGGTTAAGAAGTTCCCCTACCTTGTGTCCGACTTGACTCGATCGTTCTTTAATGTCCTGAATAATAAAATAAAGTTAATTTCTAATTTATTAATCTCCTTTTTAAATTTTATGATTCTTTTTATATATCTTATTACCATGTTATAATTTTTATGTAACCATTTAAATTAATAACATTCGTTTTGTCGATATTTGGTACATGAGTCAAAAATGGACTTCTTATAATTACATGTTGATCATGTGGTCAAAGGTCCATTATATCTAGAATCATATTCATGATTTATATGTCATATATATCAAATATAGCCAGAATATACATGTATTTATAATAGTACATAACATATGGAGGTAAGAAATGAAATGCACCGTTCATGGAGACAGTAAGTCGTATGTACGCATGAATGCTACTTTCATTTATATTTATTATTTTAATGGAATTAAAACATAATGATACATAATTATATTATAATTCCAGTATAATATCTTATATAATATCATTAAATCCATATATTATACATCCCACATAAGGCATTAATGAATCACATCACGTTGAGGGGGCAGTAGTCCGCACGTCTGCAAATGAGATTATCGTATTTACCCACTATGGAAACCATAAAGTCTTAATATAATTAGGAAGTACAGAAAAATAAGGAAATCATAACCATAATATATATCATATTTAAATACAGTGCAATCATAATGGCCACCTTGATATGCGGCATGAGAAAATCGAATAATCATTGTTTTGGGAGGCGTTAGTTTTCCATCCACAGAAACATTATATTATTCATCCATTAGATGGAGTTGTGTGTATGTGTATTTCGAATACATCTCAGAAAAACCTCCTATAATATTGATTATATTGTATTTTTTACAAAATAAATGATTAAAAGAGTTTAGGGGTTGGAGAAGTAGAATAATAGAAAAAAAATTAAAGAGAAACCTTTACCTTTATTTAGGGTAAATCACTTTGGATTGAACCAATGGACTTCATGAAGTGCCTTTTGCATATGGTAAGGCTTTTAGGACGAGGATAGGGATGTAGGGAGACTAATTGAGCAGAGTTTGGATGAGCCAAATGGCTTGATAGGTGTGAGGAATTGGTTAGAAGTGGTCTCCATTTATAAGGGGGAGGAGGGGTTCTTTAAGAAAGTGTGAAAAATTTACTTTAGTATATAATGATATTGGGTTTACAATGGTCCAAAAATCATTAATTATGTAGATAATATTACTCGTGGTCAAAATAAAATCATCCAATCTGAATTGGACATGTTTTGGATATTATTTTAAACATTATAATTCTATTTATTTAAATGATTTATTAATGAGGTAAACACTGCATCATTATTGTGTTATTTTATATTTTAAATTATTTGATGTCTAAAAATTATAAAAAAAATCCATCATGTCTGAAATCATTTTCTATTTACAATGAATATTTATAAACGAAAATATGATTTAGATAACACCATATAAAAATTAATTACTAAAATATTTTTTTTAATGTCAATTTTAGGTTTACATTAAATTAGTTAATCTAAAGTGTCATTATCTTTCATAAGTGGCTCCATGGGGTCCCAAAATCTACACAAATATTCCCATTGTCGTTTATGACTCAACCAATTTGTTTTGGGAAAGTGTTTAGGAAATTTTGAATTATTATAATATTCTTTTTACGTAGAATTAACCTATTTACCTTGAACTATGGTAAATAAAAGTCAAAAACTACTATTCACCGAAACTTATTTTCATCTTAATGAACCAATATTTATTTCGGGATAAAAACCATGTATTTTGGATTTTTGAAATTCAATTCACAGAAGTGGTAAAATTTCATTTATGTGAAAAAGTCTGTTTTTTTAACAACCACTATGTGGTTTCACTATTCATAAAAAATTGATGTTTTTCCGAGAAATACACAAAATTTAGCCTAAGCTATATTTGATATTCTGAATTAAAAATGATTTCAATTTTATCGAATTCAAAACATAGAAGTGGAATTAATTAATTTTAAAATTAATTCTCATTATCAAAAAATAGCATGTTTTTATGAAACAATAACTATCAAAAGATTGATACTTGCATATGTCTACTCTCAAAGTGAAATTAGTTCCAATGACCAAAATTGGATAAAATGGGAAAAATATATTTTAATTACTATTTAAAACCAATTTAAAATATAATATATCCATATAAATAAATTATATTAAAAGGATCTTTTGAATTAATATACAATATTATTCACTATTCATTAAAAATAAACTTTATCGGAAAAATACCAAAAAATTAACCAAAATAAATTTTGATGTCCCAAATCTAAAGAAGAATTATATTTTTTCAAATATAAAATATAATGATGAAAAAAACATGATTCAATGATGGTTCTCCTTTAAAAGAAGGTAAATCAAACTTTTAATGTAAATTATGCTCAAAATTAGGTTCATTCACCTTTTAAGCCTATAACATTTATTGGATAAATGTTAATACATTTAACAAACATATATAACCATAATGTAGTTAGTTTTGTTCATTCCCACTAATACAACAGCTAGGAGTTAACTACAATTAATATAATAATATTATATTATTAGTGTGCACTGTAAGATTTCAATGAAACCTGTTGTTGCGTATCAGGTACTCTATCGAACATAGAAACCCTTTTAAATTAAAATTAATATTTAATTCATAAATATTAATATGTATAAAAATATCATATTATTCATTTACTTGGGATGTTAAAATTTGGATGAATTCTATTCTATTTTCCAGGCATGTATCTATTTGGCGGCTCTCGTACATGTATCATTTTCATAGTTTTATTAAATATAGAAAATCATACATTAAATAGTTAACCCATATAATAATTTTACAATGGTTTATAAATATTCATATAATTTTGAAAATAAAAATTATTTACATAAGTCCGTGGAGATAGTAGAAAATATGTATGAAAATGTGATGTTTCCACATCTTGATGGATTCAGTGAAAGAATGGAAAAAATAAAATTAATCATTGAAAATAAAAATAATTTCATAAATATCAGATATATATATATATATATTAAATATATCGTTACTACAATCAATGATAATTAGAAAATAATATCTAATAATATTTTTTTATGGAGGTTGTAGTTGACCCTGTATGCATGTGTGACAAAATCATTTTCCATCAGTAGGAATGGAATGCTGGTTGATTTAGAATTATAATTATAGAATGAAAATTGTTTTTTAAATATTATATATAAACATTAAATCCACAATATTAACAATCCATGAAAAATGTTTTTGTAAAATGAATCATATTGTTATGAGTTATCAATAACACACATTTACACATGGCTAATATATTCAATTCTTATATGATGGAAAGGAGGTAAAAATTGGTTTCTCCAAAATCATAAAAAATAATTTTATTGAATATATTTTATCACATATTTTATAATTGATACAACAAATTAAGTGTTTTTATAATAATAAATAAAATAAACATTACTGTTTTATGATTTATAACTCTTTTTTTAAGAAATATGATTTTCATTACATATTAACATGTGAATGGATAGTATTGTGATCAAACTAGGAGAAATATAACATTTTTTGTTATGTTTGGAATTTAATATCATTGACAATGGACGTGATAATAAGATGATTATTTTTGTTTAGTAATGTAGTGGAGGTATCCTTTTTGTGGAAGGGAGGTGAAATAATTTTTTTAATAAATATCAATATATTAATTTCAATCAAAATAAAAATTTGGCCAAAATACAAAAATAATATACTAGATAATATATGCTAAAAATATGACCGAAAAAAAATATTTAGTTAAATTTTATGTCATTTTAAACCATATCATTTTATGATAACCTCATTTTAACCACTTTTTCCTATTAAAATAGTAATTCTATTTTAACAAAATAACGATTTCTAAATAAATTAAAATATATTTATGTTAATATATAATATTAAATATGATGATTTAAAATATGGAATATATCGTAAAATAAATATATCTAAAATTGTTATAATAATGGTTTAATTTTCTTTTTTCAAAAAAACTAACTATTTTAGAAAAACAAAATTTGGGAATAAAAACATGTTTTCCTTCATTCAAATCTATGATAAATATGTTTGATGAATAATAAAATATTTTAAATATATATTTTTTTAAAAATAATCATAAATTGTAATAATTTTATCCTACTATGTTAATGACACATTATGTTCAAAATAAATAGTATTCTGAAACACCATCTTTAGCATTAAAAAATATGAATTCATTTCTAACATATTTACTACAAAGGATTTAATTCAATTTATGTGTAAAAATTTAGTTTTTTATTTTTTATTTTTTCTTATTCATTTATATAAATCCTTTATCTATGATATAATAGGGAATTTATATAATATTTCAATTTTATATCGTGGTTCTTTTATTCTTAGTTTTGTGTGTAAAAAAATACAACAAATTAATTGAATTTGTATAACTAGAAATATGACATAAATTATATAGGTCATAAACTCTACCACTATTATTATAATTATCACCTGAAAAGAAATCGCATTGATGTAAAATCCAATGATTATTCTACCTCATCATATTTTTGGGTTCCAATATAGCTCTCTAAGATGTATTGGTTCACTAGAAAATTAGTGACAGACTGAATTACCTTGTCTTATAGAACAATCCCTCTAAAATATGAAAAATAATTTGGTTGTTCCTTATACAAGTGTTCATGATATAATGCTATTAAATCTATGTTATTTATATATGGAGGAAATTTTATATACATCTATAGAAGAGACACACAAATTTCATCATCGTCTTGATGGATATTGGGTGTAACCAATATGAGATGGAAAACTATAATGATGTGTTAAAATAAATTTAAGGGAATAATATATATATTCATATATTATATCATTTATATAAGTATAAATTAATTAGAATACATTTTTATTCGCTATGTACTCTGGATCACATTGATTATTGATAACATAAAATTTCATAAGTGTATGAGATGCTCGTTTCTTCTTTTAAATAGATCTTATATTGGTCATATTTTCTTTATTAAGAACATCTATTTATATTTTTTATCTTATGAATTAACCTCATCATAATGGGGTTCTATATTCCCATAAATATAGGGATTCATTAGTAGAAATATGTATGATCTTGTGTAAGATAATAATTCATGAGGACTAAAATATGGAATTTTGTTTATCCCAACCATAATTGAAATCCATAAAAATAATTCACATCATATATTTTGTGGTCGAATGTTCCTCCCATATTAAAAATATATCATTGAAAGATAGAAATTTATTTTTCTTAACTCTGTATTCAATTCCAACGAACATATTACCAAAACTATTCTGGTTATACATAGATCATGATCTTATTCGATATAATTCGGTAGTCTATGAAACCAACCATCACCGTCTATTATAAGAATGGAATCATGATTATGAAAGAAATATATCAGGACGTAAATAAAATGTTCTGATTTCAAATGTAGATTTAATACAAATTTTTATGACTTCATCATATTTTATGTATTGTGGAGTTTGATAATGAAATAGATATCGATGTTTGAAAGATTCCATAATAAAAATTTGGTAATTATGTAATATCCACTATAACATCCCATGTAAATAACGAATAAAAAAATATACATAATTATTCATATATTTGTATTCAACATTCTCTTTATTTTAATGGGGTTGATATGTTCGATGGCAAACCAGATATGCAGAAACATGGTTTCTTTGAAAACATACATTGCAAATAAATAATATAATATTATTATTTTAAAAGGTAGTTAACACATATTAGTTGAATTTAAAGGAATGTAAATAACTAACTAAATTATGATTATACATGTTTTTTAAATGATTTGAAATTTATCCAACATAATTTAGAGGCTTAAAATGTTAATGAATCAAATTTTAAGCATACTTTACAATAAAATGATGATTTACCGCCTTTTGAGGGAAAACACTAATTAAATCATGTTTTGGTCACTTTTATATTTTCTATTGTACATTATAATATTCTTCATTAGAATTGGGAAATAAAAATTTACTTTGGGTAAATTTTTGGTATTTTTATGATAAAATACGTTTTTTAAATAGTGAAAAATAGTGTATTTAAATTAAAATGTGCATTTTACTCTTATTTATTTATAATGTTATATTATAATTTTAATTGTTTTTAACCTGTAATTATATTATGTTTTTTTCCATTTAATCCAATGTTGGTCATTCTAATTAATATCACATTGAAATTGGACATAAACAAGTATCAATATTTTCATAGTCACTGTTTCTTAAAAACACACTATTTGTTTTGATAATGAAAATTAATTTTAAATTAATTAATGAAACTTATATGTTTTTAGTTTGGTATAATAGACATCTCTTTTTTATTAACATTTTCAAATATTTCATTGGATGAATTATTTGTAGTTTACTAAAAAAACATTAATTATTTATGAATAGTAAGTAGTAGATAGAAACATGAATTTTCCTTTAAATGAAATTTTACTACTTCTAAGAATTGAATGTCGAAAATAGGAAATACATTTTATTTATTATTAAGTAAAATTTGGGTCAGTAGGATGAAAATAATTTTTTTAATAGTAACTTTTGACTTTTATTTACAGCGGTTAAAGATAAATATGGAAATTCATGGTTAAAGGAATATAAAAATGATAAAAAAATTTCCATAACAATTGTCCTAACATTATTGGAAGAGTCATTTTCGACCTTGGTTATTTTTTGGTCTACATTGGGACCCCATAGATCCACATGGTTGTAATAATGACACTTTACTTTAAAAAACATAATGTAAAGGAAAAAATGACATAAACAAATATCTTTTAGTAAATTACTTTTTATGTGGTGTTATATAAGTCATCTTTTCAGATAAAAATATTCTATGGAAAGATAAAAATATTTTCTAAATTAAGGAAATTTTATTTGTTTTTATACATCAAATAAATTAAATTAATTAAGACACAATATTGATAAAGTATTTACCTAATTAATAAATGATTTATATTAATAAGAATATAAATATTTAAAAAATATCCAAAACAATTCCAAATATTATTGGATTATTTTATTTAGACCATTAGTCCCATTATCATAATCTTTAATGGTTTTGGGATTTGTAGAAACCAAAGATAAGTTTATAATAAAATAATATTTACAAACTTCCCAAAGGAGCCCCCCTCCCCCTTATAAAAAGCCCTATATTCTATCCCATTACACACACCTCTAAATCCACATGTATCTTAAAAAACATGCAAAAATAAGCTCCCTTCATTCATATATTTCTCCTAGAAGCCTTACATTAGGCATAAGGAACTTCAAAAAGTTCCTTTGGTTCCAACCTAAGCACGTTACACAAATTAAAGGTAACAATTTCTCTTAACTTTTTTTGTTTATTTTACTTTTACAACCCATGAACCCTTTTTATTCCTTTATTTTATGACAACATATGTATCCTCTATATACTAGGATGTTGTTTTGATAATTATTATAACTACACTTACACACACCTCTATCTAATGGGTGAAGAACATATTGTTTCTGTGAATGGGAATCTCACTCACGAAACGATGATTGTCCGATTATCTCCTACCGCCACTCATGGTTGACATTAATACAAAACTATGTTTCTATATGATATATATTATGTTTATGTATTATTTATGATGATTTATTTTTCTTTTATATCATACCTTTATTGTTTCCATTATCGGTAAACGTGATAATTTGATTTGAAAAAGTGCGGACTGGCATCCCCTCAAAGTGATATGACTTGTTAATGCCATATGTGGGACGTATAAAGGATGGGGTTAAAGATATAAAATATGATATTATACTGAAATTATAATATGTTTATGTATCATTGTGTTTTAATTCCATTAAAATATGAAACATAATTGAAAGTAGCGTTCATATGTACGTACTGCTTACCGTCTCCATGAATGGTGAATTTAATTTATTACCTCAAAATGTTATGTACTATTATTAATACTAGTATATAATGGGTACATATGATATATATTATATCTAAATAATGATTATAACTTTCTATATAATGAAAATTTGACCATGTGAACAACTTGTAATTATATGAAGTCCATTTTTGACTCATGTACCAAATATCGACAAAATGAATGTTATTAACATATATGATTACAAAATGTTTATAACATGGTAATATGTGATATAAAAGGAATACTAAACATGAAATATTTTTAATAAAGTTGAAATTAAAATTGTTTATTATTCAGAATATTAAGGAACAAATGAGTCAAGTCAGACACGAGGTAAGGGATTCTTATCAATATCATTTCATTGAGGCTTATTTTGTTTTAATACATGACTTTATATTATACGTTGTATAAAAAAATTTGTATTTTTCTTTCATTCAAAGAGAATATTTTTCTATGTAGCGTTTAACTGATGGACAAAAAAATAATGTTTCCTTTTTAACGAAAGTAGTGACAATGACATTTCCACCTTTGTGAGTATTATTTGATCTTTGGATTCCTCAGTATTGAATAAATTTTTTTAAAGGAAAATAAAACACCAAATATACAATATTATGTATTTTGTTATTTAATATGGTTTTGAAAATGTATTTTTTTATGTCAATATATTAAAATGATATATTGTTATTGAAATGATGAAATGTTATCTTCCTATTATGATTGTTTTATGTGTTACTAATTTGTTATGGTTCTTGGGAATTGTTATATAAACTGGTTGTTTTGTGATAATCCTAGGGTGGTTGAGCATGATATATCTCTCCATTGCATTGGGTAATATGACAAAGGTAAATATGAATGTTTCTCCTAAAATATTTATGCAATATAATGTGAAGCGTATTACAAAGGTAAATCCCAACTTAATTGTGATAGCAACAATGTAAGTATGATATGAATGCCACAAGTTACCTTTTTGAATTTTTTTCAATGTGTTATTCATAAATATTAATATTTAATGAGGTATGTTAAGGAGATTATGTTATGTATGAAATGATGATCAAATGTTTTCATTCTTTGTTTAAAACCCTTATAGAGCTTTTTATGCTCATCCAAAGTATTGAAATGTTTTTCCCGGAACCGAATGATTAATGGGGTCAAGGATGGGATCAAGGAAAATTCATGTTTTCTAAATCAAGGGACTGGACATGACTCTTTTTTATGTGTTTTATTTTATGAAAATATGGATCCTTAGTAGAGGTGTATACCTTGTAATTTTTGATATGTAATTTAATATTTATTGACTAATTCTCTAAAAATATAAACTTAAAAAGATCCTCAATGTGAATTATTCATTTAATTCAAGATTATGTAATGCTTAAGGTCGGGTCATTATAGTTGGTATTAGAGGTTGGTTTTGAAAACTATAAGATTTATAATATAGTAAAATTAATAACCATATATTATTTTTTAGCTTAAGTTATGATTGAAATGATATAGAATTTACAAATTTCCATGTTTCTTCTCCTAAGACATTTCTGTGTTTAGAATGGTTTTCCATAGAGGAAACATGGAAGCTATGTAGGGATAACCTAGGGAGGAAGACAACCTTCCAAATCAGCAACCTGAGATGGTTGGAATCATAACCGAATAATTTGTTGCAATGATGGTACAATTTACTCACTCTATAAATGGTGGTGGTATCCATGGACATGATCAACCAAATCAACCATAGAGGAACGTATCAATAGTAGATCATTTCATGGGGGAAAATTTTACATCATTCAAATGATCATCTGAAATTGTTCTAGAAGAAGGTTGGATTAAAGCACTGGATAAAATTTTTTATCTCATCGGATGTTCAGAACAACAAAAGTTCAGTTTTGTTGTTTACTATTTTGAAGGTGAAACTAATCAGTGTGGGTCAATGGTGAAAAGTATCAGGGATAATGAAGAGATTGATGATCTTTATTGGGATGAATTCAAAGGTATGTTTGTTCAGAAATATTTTACTATGGTGGTTTGTCTTAGGATGGAAAAAAATTCCTAGAATTGAGGTAGGAGGTTGACTTAGTGACTGCTTATGAATAAAAATTCACTCGACTGGCAGGTTATGCTTCAAATTCCATTTGATATCTTGAACGAAAAATCAACTGTTTTTACTCCGGATTAATTCCAAAGTATCAAATGGCTTTATCTTCTTGTGAGTTCAACAGTTATGAAATGACATGTTCATTGTGCGGAGAAGGTGGAAATGGAGATTTCTGATGAAAAAGTGTTCTTTGACAAACAACCGAGTAAGAGGTCGAGGTTGTAAGTGAAATGGAAGAACTCTTCAAAAATTTCTGACGTTAAGAAACATAAGTTTACAGTTTGTGAAAGTTGTGTTAGAAATCATGCTAGGGAATGTCTTTTGAATTATGGTAATTGAAACTGATGAGGTAAAATTAGAAATAAGGCTCGAAATTGAACTCGAAAATATCAGGTTTATGGTAAGACAAAATCTATTTGACAGTCAGTAAAATGATTTTAGTGAAATTAAATAGTTTATGATGAAAATGAGTGTTCAACAGAGAAATAAACAGAGAGAAATTATCTACACTACAAGCAGAAAGGGGTGGTGAAATCTTTTGCAACTACTTCAGTAAATGTTGGGCCAACAAATGATGTATTATCAGGTACACTGTTAGTTGGTTCTGATTATGCCAATGTGTTTTTTGATTCATGGTCTACACATTCATTCATTAATGAGATGTTTTACAGTAAAATTTGAATTCCATCTAAATATATTAATCTTGAACTTAAATTAAAAACAATGGGAGAAAATAATGTGACAAAATGAAAATATAAGAACCTTCTTGTACTTGTGTGCGGAATGATTCTACCTGCAAACATTATTGTATTGACTCTAATAGAGTTTGATGTTATTTTGTGTAAGGATTAGATTTCTATTTATCACACTAAGATTGAATTCAGATCTAAAGAATATTGTTTTCATAAATATTTTCAGTTTTTATACAAGAATTAATCCTTACATTTGATAACATATGAGGTATCTGCGAAAAAACTAGTTAAACATGGAAATGAATATAACCTTCCACATCTTATTGAAAACAAATGAACTGTTTAGATTAATGATGTGCTAGTGGTAAATTAGTGACATGATGTTTTTCTTGATGAATTTCTAGGTAATATACCCGAGAGGGATATTGAATTTACTATTGACTTAGATACTGATGCTAATCAAATTTTAAAACCCCTTTATCGAATGACTCAATTTCAACTTTTAGTGTTAAATAAGAAATTGAATGAGTTATTTGATAAAAGTTTTATTTGACCTAGTACATCACCATGGGGTTCTCCTATCTTGTTTGTTAAAAAAAATATAGTACAGTGAGACTTCTCATTGATTATAGAGCATTGAACAACATCACTGTTATGAAAAAAATAACCTTTTCCTAATATCGATTATTTATTTGATCAGCTCCAGGGAATTCAGAATTTTATGATTACTGATTTGTGGTTGGGGTACCATCAGTTGAAAGTAAATGAATCATGCATTCTGATGACCACATTTCGTACAAGTTATGGGCAATATGAATTTTTAGTTATTCTTTTTGGGTTAACCAATGCACCTGATGTATTCATGGAACTTATGAATATAATTTTCAGTGAGTTCTTGGATAGGTTTGTGTTTATGTTCATTGATGATATTTTGGTTTATTCCAAAAGTTAGTAGGAAAATGGTTTCCATTTAAGGGTTTCCTTGATAACATTAAATGAAAAGAAACTATTTGGGAAATTCAGAGAGTGTGAGATTTGGTTTCATCAAAATTTCTTTCATTGGACACATTGTTTCAAAATATGGCCTAATGGTTGATCCTGCTAAAACACAAGTTGATGAAGAATGTACAAGACCCACAAATATAACTAAAATCCATAGTTTTCTTGGTTTATCAGGTTATTACCAATGGTTTTTTGAGAATTTTTCATGGTCATCTAGTTCAATGACTATGTTAACTTGAATAGGTGTTAATTTCTTTTGGACAAAAGAATGTGACGATTGTTTTTAGAAATTGAAAAGATGATTGGTGAATGTTTCAGTTTTGGAACTGACTTCCAGAAATGGTGAGTTTATTATTTACAGTGATGCTTCCTTGAAAATACTTGGCTATGTCGTTATGAAGAGTGGTTAGGTAATTGCTTATGAATCAAGTCATTTGACACCTCATGAATAAAATTACCCTACACATAATTTGGATTTAGCTACTGTTGTTTTTGATTTAAAAATATAGAGGCATCATTTCTATGGAGTAAAATGTGAAATATATACTGAAGATAAATGTTTGAAGTAAATATTAACTCAAAAATCAATGAACATGAGACAAAGGATATTTTTGGAATTAATATGGGATTAATATTGCACAATTCATTACCATCCAAGAAAAGAAAATAAAGTGGCTGGTGCATTAAGTTGAAAACGTAAATCTTTATTAACCATGATACATTTGGAACACATTATTATGGTTTTTTATTTGATGAACATTGGCCTAGAATTTTTTAGTTCATGAAATACTTCAGTTTTGTTTTAGTTGTAAATTAAATCATCTCTATTAGACAGAATAAAGTATGCATAAAAAGTAGATAGTGAGATACAAAAAAAGTAGGGTAGGTTAATAACGATATGTTGCCTGAATGAAACATTTATAGACATTGTATTTTGAAGTTTGTGAAGAGATTATGTGTGAATTGTGATTCACATTTAAAGAATGAGTTGTTATGTGATGTTCATAGTTTCTCATTTTCAGTTCATCCAGGAAGTACTAAGACGTAGAGAGATCTTTATGACTATTACTAGTTGGATGGAATGAAAAGAGATATTGATAATGTTACAATGAAGTGTTTGACATGTAAACAGGTTAAAATAGTGTTGTAGTTACCGAATGGGATGCTTCAGTCTTTACGAGTGCCAATGAGGAAATGGGAAAATATATCCACGGACTTTTTTGTGGGATTACCGAAGACATCATGAGGCAAAAATGCAATCTGGATTATTATTGATCTGTTGACTAAATCTATTCATTTTCTTCATATTCGAGATATTTTTTCCTCTATATCAACTTTATTCGTTTAATGTTAAAAAGATAGTGGGGTTACATGGTGTTCTCCCCTCTATTGTATCTGATCATGATACAAGATTTACTTCTAACTTTTGAAAGGACTTCAGAAGTTATTGGGTACTGAATTAAAATTTAGTTCAGCATTTCATCTCCAATAAGATGGGTAGTCAGAATGAAAAATTCATACCTTGGAGGATATTCTACGTTCTTGTTCACGAAATTGCATGGGATGTTGGGAACACCATATTTTTTTGGTTGAATATCGTATAATAACAGTTTTCATTCCATTATACAGATAGATCCATTTGTGGAATCATATGGAATGCATTATCGAACTATATCTTTTGGGATAAAATAGGTGAAAGGAATCTTATGGGACCGGAATTGGAAGAAGAGACAGAATAAAAGGTTCAGTTGATTTAGTAGAACATGAGAATATCTCAGAGGAGCGAGAAAATTTATGTTGATAATCGGAGGATGGATCTCTCTTTGGAGGTAGGTGATCATCTATTTCTCAAATTTTCTCAATGGTAAAGTTTCATGTGTTTTGGTAAGAGGGATAAATTGAGTCTGAGGTTCATTGGACCTTATAAAATCTTAGAAAAAGTTGGATTTGTTGCTTATAGAGTGGATTTACATCCAAATTTTTCCCAGGTACACTTTTTTCATGTTTCAATGTAAAGATTGTATTTTCCAGATACATATCATGTTTTAAGTCCAAAGGTAGTTCAGTTGGAAGAGAATCTATCTTATAAGGAACTACCCATCCAGATTCATGACCATAGAGTGTATTTGTTGTGGAATAAGTTAATTCATAATGTAATGGTTTTGTGGAAAACCATATGGTTGAAGTGGCAACGTGGAAATCTGAAAATTATATGAACGATAAATACCCCCACCTATTCGATAAGTGAATAAATTCACAAGGATGCAATTCTCATAAGGGGTAATCGATGTAACATCCAAGGTTAATAAATAATAATACATTTTCCATAATTATTCATATTTTTGAATTAAATAATATCTTTACATTAAATGGGTTGTTATTTTCTATGGCATACCCGATACGCAACAATAGGTTTCTTTGAAATCTTACATTTCACACTAATAATTTAATATTATTATTTTAAATGGTAGTTAACGTATATTCGTTGTATTGGTGGGAATGAATACAACTAACTAAAATATGATTATACATGTTATTTAAATGTTTTTACATTAATTCAATAAAATTTATAGGCTTAAAATGTTAGTGAATCTAATTTTAAACATAATTTCTGTTAAAAGGTTTATTTACCACCTTTTAATGGAAGACCCTCTTTAATTCTAATTTTCATCAGTTTTATATGTTCTATTTGACCAAATAAAATTATTCTTTAGAATTGGTAAATCTGAATTTACTTTGGGTAATATTTTTGTATTTTTATGATAAAATTCATTTTTTTGAATAATGGAAAATACTGTATTTTGAATTCAAAACTTCCTTTTAATCTAATTAATTAATATTGTTATATTATCTTTTTAATTGGTTTTAATGTCTAATTATATTATTTTTTACTATTTAATCCAATGTTAGTCATTGGAATTAATTTAAAATTGAAATTGGACATAAACAAATATAATTCATTTGATAGTTATTGTTTCTTAAGAAATGCTATTTGTTTTGGTAACAATAAATAATTATAAATTAATTAATGAAACTTCTATGTTTAGAATTTTCTAAAATAGACATCATTTTTGAATTTGGAATTCCAAATATAGATTATTTTATTTTTTTTTAGTTTTATGAAAAAATCAATTATTGATGAATAATATGTAGTACATAAAAACTAAAATTTTCATTTAAATGAAATTTTACCACTTCTTTGAAATGAATTTTTAAAATACCACATCAATTTTTGATATTAGTATTTAAAATTCGGTTAAATAAGTTAAAAATAATTTTAGGTGAATGGTAACTTTTGACTTTTATTTATCTTAGTAAGTGATAAATATTGTAATTCAAGGTAAAAAGAATATTATAATATTAAAAATTTACCTTAACACTTGTACTAGCCATAATTTTGGAGTCATTTTCGACCTTGGTCATCATTGGAGCTATTTTGGGACCCAATGGAGCCACTTGGGAGTGATAATGACACATTATGTTAATTAAATTAAAAGTAAGGAAAAATGACATAAACAAATATCTTTTAGTAAATAAATTTATACATGGGGTTATATAAGTTATATTTTCGTTTATAAATACTCTTATTAAATATAAAAATATTTCCTACATTATTTTAATTTATTATTATTATTTTTAGACATCAAATAAAATAAAATATTAATGACACAATAATGATTTTGTATTTACCTAATCAATAAATGATTTAAATAAATAATATTATAAATATAAATATAATATCAAAAACATGTCCAATTATTAATGGATGATTTTATTTCGACCGTTAGTCATATTATCATTATCTTTAAGGAGTTTTGGATCATTATAAACAGATGATTAGTGTAGAATAAAAAAATATTTGCAATCATTCTTAAATAGGCCATCCTCCCGTTTATAGAAATCCCTAACTTCAAGCCTGTAACGATCCGAATATGGAGCCCCTCCACTGGTGCCCCATACCCGGTTCTCCACATGACCTCAAGTGCATTTCCCTGAATTCCAGAGGCTGCCGACTAGTTGCGAGGGCCATGGTGAGTCGGTGGGGAAACTATGCCCTCATTTAGTAAGGTATACAATAGAAAAACAACTGTCAATAGCGGAAGCAGTAACAACATGCATAACAGCAGAAACCAAACAGAAGAAGAAATGAATATATATATAAATTATGAAAATGATGTAGTAGGTACAATTATCTATGGAAAGCAGCAAACACAACAACGTCCTGGAATACAACTGGAACCAAGTGCGAAAGAAAACCAAAATAAAGTCCTCAGCATCGCGAGACCCGACTTGGTTCCATGCTCTCCAGCTCTTCTGCAATCAAGATCCTGAAGTAGAAGGGTTCTTGACCTTATCTATACATGCAGCAACATAGTTTTCTAGGGCCCAAAAACATGGCCCAAATAGGGTTTGAGATAAAATCCCAGTAGTAAATCACCCAAATATTTGTTTCTAACAGTCCATGAATGCAAGGAAAGTAATAAAACAAGAAGCATTAAACAGGAAATCACAATCAGCTACAATCCATAGTTCTAACAAATAAAGTAGACATGTAAGAATCCAACAACAAGAAGAAAAACGGTAACCCTCTTAGTATCTCTCACAGCCTAACCCATATGGTTCAACCTAGATGTACCAGCACCACTCTAGGAGGCACACGCAGTCTCACCACTCTGTTTCAACTCTGAAAAAATAATAGACTCTCTCGAGAAGCACTCACCGTCAATACCCCCTATAGTCTCGTATCGTTCTAAAGACTCTTTAGGGAAGCACTCAACATCTATTCCCCCTGTGGCCCACGTCGAGGAACTACAGACTCTCTGAGGAAGAAATCAACGTTAATTCCCCCTATGGTCTTGTATCGTAAAATAAAGAAACTCTGGAGAAGCCCTTTCGTCAATTCTCCCTTTAGTCTACTACTATATGTTCTCACAGTACTGAGTGATACTAAACATGCTAAGTGTGTGTGTACATCGTCCATGTTACCTCAAAAACTACATGGTTATCAACTAAGGCTCAACAGAAAAACTAAGCAGCAGTCCACAATCCTACAACTGGGCATGGCAACATGAAAAACTCCAAACAGTCAGAACAAGAAGAGAAAACATTCAAGGTTCAATAAAGCTACCATAATCACAGGAAAAACATCTACTCTAGAAACCAAGAAAAGCATGCAATACAACAAGTGAAAAATAGGAACACGCAATACCCCGTTCAAAGGTATTTGTGGAATTTGATCAAAAAATTCATCAACATTCTACGGAAATGCACAAACCACCTACCTCGATCCTAGGAGATCGATATATGTGAACCACGACAACAGAATCCACTTAGAACAATGTAGATCTTAGAAAACACACAAAATTCTCAACCTATGATATATTGAAAACAAGGAGGGATCAAGAAACAATACTCAAGAAGAAGGGAGAACTCACTATTGTGCTTCCAACACAATCGACTGTGCTTGAATCGGAGAACGGACGGCGAGGCGGGAGCTCGTGGAAGATTCGGTCGTACTGGTCGCTCTAGGGCAAACGAGACCTAAAAAAAGTTAAAAATCGAGATGGGACGCGACCTCGATTGATTTAGTGAAAAAATGAAAAGTACACGACGTGTTATTTTAGAGTACACGGTATATAGGGGGTCTTTTCCGTACTCCGCCAAAATCGGCCTCCACGTCACCCCTACACACAATGTTTGTGGCCCGGGCACGACTAGCAGAAGGCTTCGAGCCGGATCAGAGTACATGCCATGTACTCAGAAAGTACACGACGCGTAATATGAAAATTTCCAGAAAAATAATTTTTTCTTAAAACCACCAGAAAAAAGGAGAAACATACCTGAACGAAGATCCGGGATCTTACTTACTTTCCCCATTTATTGGAATTTGTCCCTGAATTTCCTTAACAGGGCGTAGAAGAAGAATCCCCGATCAGTTCCAGCCACTGCGATCGTACATCGGCCTCCCTCTCCTACGTCACGTCCTGTACTCACATGTTCTTCCATTACACTCGTACCGGAGGAACAGACCGCCCACGGAGGACCATCATACCACGATCGACAATCTAGATAGGATTATCCTCAAATGACGCATCCACCTCAATCTCGGCTTACTCTGGCTTAGAGGCGTGAGACGGGTCTGAAAAGTTATGTTAGAGTTGAGAGAAGTGGAAGTCATCGTGAATGGACTGATACATCTTAGGTAGCTGCAACCGAAAGGCGGACGACCCCACTCTATCAAAGACCTCAAACGACCAGACGTACTGCGGTGAAAGCTTACCCAGTCTCTGTATCCACTTGTGTCCCAACCTTGGTACGACACACAGGAACAAATGATCTCCGACCTAAACTCCCAAGTTTGTCTCTGCTGATCTGCATAAGTCTTTTGTCGAGACTATACCGTAGCCATCCGCTTCTGAATCAGCTCTATCAGCTCTGAAGTCTCCTAACCGAGACGAGGTCCCAGCAGAGCTTCCTCTCATACCTCTAGCTAGCATAAGGGTGATCGGCATAGCCTACCGTACAAAGCCTTGTATGGCACCATCTGAATGGTCATCTGGAAACAGTTATTTTAGGCGAACTACACCAGAGGGATATGCTTCTCCCAAGAATCACCAAAGTTTATAATGCAAGCTCGGAGCATATCCTCAAGCACCTGGATCGTGCGCTCGGACTGTCCATCAGTCTGGGGATGGTATGATGTACTCAAAAGTACCTGTGTACCCAAGGCCTTCTAAAGTCCCTGCCCGAACCGAGAGGTAAATCGCGCATCCCTATCTAAAACAATGGAGTGTAGACATCCATGCAGGAGAATGATCTCTCGGATGTAAAGTCACCCCAGATCATCAACACTGAAGGTCTTATTAATTTTCAAGAATTGTGAAACCTTTGTAAACCAGTCGACGACAACCCAAACAACATCATTCCCTCAAGGCGACCTTGACAACCTAGTCATGAAGTCCTCCACGATGTCGTTCCACTTACACTCTGGAATGTGTAGTTGCTGTAAAAGGCCTGCTGGTCACCGGTGCTCTGTCTTCACTTACTGACAAGTAGACCATCTCAGGACGAAACCATAAACATCCTTCTTCATACTTGGTAACCAGTACTGAGGATGAAGATCCCAATACATATTGGTGATGGAAGGATGAACTTCCCAAACTGAGGAATGAAAATCTTGCATCATCTCCTTGCGTATTTCTGCTGGGACCCATATGCGTCCCTGGAACCTCCAGATCTCATCCTAGCCCACTACCCATCCGGGAATAAGGTCCTCTCCTGACACACTCTCCCATAGTACTAAGCCTTTAGAGTCTGATAGCTGCCTCATCCATACCCGATCAAGAAGTGTAGAGGTAACAGCTACACACGATAGGGAGGTTTGTCCCTGTCTGTCGTGAACCTCTAGAGAATCTCAGAGAACAGAGCCATCAGCTACCACTCGTGGTTGGCCTCCAAAACATCCTGAATCTGAGTGCTCCTGCTCAGCACATATTCCACTATGTTTCCCTTCCCTGGCATATAGGCGATCTTGAAGTCAAAAGATTGGAGATACCCATCCCACCTGCGCTGCCTTAAATTCACATCATGATGAGTTAAGATATACATGAGACTCTTATGGTCAGTGAAGACCACAATGTGCTCCCCCAGCAGATAGTGTCTCCAACAGCATAAGATATGAACAACAGCTGCTAACTCCAATTCATGCGTCAGGTAGTTCCTTTTATATGGCCTCAACTGTTGGGTCCCGTACACAACGACTCCATCCCACATCCATAAGCACAGCTCCTAGCCCGATACCTGAAGCATCATAGTAAACATTGTTTTTCTTGCCTGGCTCCAGAAAGACTAGTATCGGTGATGACTTCAACCTCCCTTTCATCTCCTGAAAGACTGACTCACAAGAATCTAACCATAAGAACTTCAACCACTTCTTGGTCAGAATTGTCAAAGCTGTTTCTAGACGAGAAAAGTCCTGAATGAAGCACCTGTAGTATCCGGCCAGCCCTAGGAAACTCATTACCTCAAAGATGCTCTTTGGATGATCCAAGGAAACTATATCTCTCACATTCTATGGGTCCACTAATACTCTTGCCTCTAAGATGACTTGACCCACGATGTGAATTTGATCCAACTAGAAGTGGCACTTAGAGAGTTTAGCACAATGTTGATACTCTCTCCGTGTACTCAGAACGATCTCTAGATGTGTGGCATGGTCGTGTTGAGTGTGAGAGTACACCAAGATATCGTCTACGAAGACCACGACAATGGAGTCCATGTAAGGATGGAACACTCGGTTCATCAGTTCCATAAAAACTATAGGAAGATTTGTGAGACCGAACAACATGACTGTATACGTGTATAGACCATACCTTCTCCTGAAGGCTGTTATAGGTATATCTGATGGTCTAACGTGCAACTTATGATAATTGGACCTCATGTCGATCTTCGAGAACACACGGGATCCTCAATGTTGATCGAAAAGGTATTCAAATATCATCAATGAATATCGGTTCTTGACCATCAACTTGTTCAACTTACGATAATCCACACAAAGCTGAAGGCTACCGTCTGCCTTCTTTGCAAACAAGACATGTGAACCCCAAGGAGAAGTACTGGGTCATATGAAACCCTTACCATGTTTCTCCTCCAACTACTTCTTGAGCTCCTGCAACTCAGGTGTGGACATCCTATATGGATGAATGGAAACTGGTGCCACTCCTGGAACAAGCTCAATAGAGAAGTCTACCTCATGCTACGGAGGAAAACCTGAAAAGTAATCTGGAAAGATGTCCCTAAAGCAATCCACCACTAGAGGAAAGTTCAATTTTGGAGTCCCCTGATCATCCAGATAAAGACTAGTGATATGGGCTGTCACCCCTCTTAGCCCAAGATGCTCGAGTCCTGTCCGACTTGCCTGAATATCCCACTCTCCTTTATGAAGAAAAGACTCACCCTCTGGTGAAATGAAACTCACTCTTCGTCAATAACAGTCGACGACTTCCTGAAAGGGAATCAACCAGTCCATGAGAGGATGACATCATATCTTGTCATCTCTAGGATATAGAGATCCCATAATAAGAAATACCATGCGACCTCAAGAGGGAACTCTCTACACTAGTGTACACTCGATGTCCTCGTCCCCAAAGGTGTGTCTAGTGTCAACGAGTAGGCAGTTTAAAAGACACATGGTCCAAGGCTCTCCACAATAGCAATATAGATAATGCTCTGCTAGAACAAGTATCATAAAGGGTTGAAGATAAATCTAAGGTTACTAAAATTGTACCTCGAACAGTAGAAGGGTCGGGATCCTGCTACTGATAATTCTACTCCACAGAAAATTATTGGCATGTACTGCGGCCCTATGACCCTAACTTACCACCCAAGGCTGAACCTTCGTGCTGGTGCTGAGGAACTGGTGGCTGACCACCATGGCCTCGACCTCCACCTCATCTCGAATGGCTGGAAGAACTCCAGTTACCCGACTGGTGAGAGACTGGCAGTGTTGCTCCTGAACGAGGAGTCATGGAAGAACCCCAGTCAGCAGCTGCGGGTGTGAAGACCTGACAGAAATGCATAAGGTGACCCATCTTGTGGAATTATTGGCACTCCATGGGGTCCCTCTGGCACTTCATCCTCGTGTTCCCTTACCGGAAACACTGGTAGAATATTACCTATATACCTGAAGATGAATCTCGCTTCCTCGGATCACCACGTGTAGGCTATCTATGGCACTTCTTGCGGTCATCTGGAGGAAAACTAGCTCTAGAATCAGAACCGCCCTGGCTTGCAGTTCTAGAGTCTCTCAGATTGTGCTTCTCAATCAGTGCCAGGTTGACGATGGATGTAATGGAAGTCAGCTAGAATATGTTCACTTATGAGCGGATCTCCCGCCCGAGACCTTCCTCGAAATTCATTGCTAAGAACACCCCACTCCTGTCCTTGAGGGGCATGAAGCGTTGTAACTCGGTGAAACGAGTGGATTACTCCATGAAAAAAAGCGTACCATTTTCTAAGCTCATGAAATCCCAGGCTCGGTCGACCCTCAAGGTCTCTAGGTAGAAATAGTCACAGACCATGTGTTGGAACTCCTCCCAATCCATAGTCTTCTACTGACCTGCCTATGAGATCACATCCCACCACCTCATGGAGGATTCTCGGATCTTGTAGGTGGCGAGCATGACCCGCCTCTCTGGAGGCATATCCAGATGCTCGAATATAGTCATCATGGATTCCATCCATGACTCTATAGCCTAAGGTCCTCCTTCCACTGAAAATGTGGGAGGATGCAGGTATTGAAAAACCCACGTCAAATCTTCTATAGTTGTGGTAGGAGGCGGAGCTCCCTGGAAGGCCTGCATCATCCTCGGAAACCTTCCCTGAACTCCACATCAGCACCTAGAAGTTGTATTATGGTCAGTGCCAAGGCTAGCCTGACTTGAGGATCGACATGAATTCTCTGATCATCCCTATATGGCATCTGATCACTACCCGATGACAGAAGTACGACCAGAGGACGTCTCAGAGCAAAATCTCTGAAAGATCAAAAGCACACCTTAGATCAGGAAAGCAAGGACATGGAACACAAGAGTAAAAAACAGGAACATGGGAAAAAACACACTAGTTTACAAAAAATGACTACAAGGAGTGTAAAACACAACACGACATGTCTTCTTAACCCACTGACATGGGAATGTACTCCTGCCCTACAAGTCATGTACATTTCAAACTACATGGTGTGTTTCACCCACACATGGCGTGTACATGAAAACGGTTTCCCTGCCTGAGTCTCCATAAAATGATAACCCACATGATCCGACATAACCCGAGACTACATGGCGTGTTCATAACACACACGACGTGTACTAGACAATGCTTCGGAGGACCGTGCTTGTGAAACACACAGCCATCTTCACAGATGATCCTTACACGGCGTGCTCCGAACAGACACGGCATGCATAGGCAAGGAGACCTCATCCCATGTTGTTCGTGACACGGTCGGGTACCTGGAAAAGACTACACGGCGTGTTCAGAAAAAACACGACGTTTGGAAAAGATGGTAACACCGACCTGTGTTGTTCGTGACATGGTCCGGTACCTGGACAGGGCTACACGGTGTGTTCCCTAAGGACACAGCGTGTTCTACCGGAGATTCCTCAGACCGTGTTGTTAGTGACATGGCCAGTTACATGGCTCCAAAGATAAACGGCGTGTACCAATCGTACACGGCGTGTTCTCGATGTTACACCCACGACACCGTGTTCTTCTCACACGGTTAGTTACATGGCCTGAAAACTACACGGCTTGTATCCAAAAAGTATATGTTGTGTATTCTGGGTTTTTCTGGGCAGTAGCTCAGAAACTGCTTAGACTCCCAGAAAAACTAAAAACAAGGGAAAGACGTGCCAAATATCGATTCGTGAGGGCCCATACTCCCCATGAATCAAATATTGGAATCTCCTGTAGTCACATACTAGGGAAAACAAGAGATCTCTAACATAACAACAAGGATTCTATCAAGCATCTATCACAACAACATGCATAATCTACACAAAGCCTATCACAACACCATGCTATCACTAATTCACCCTAGATGGCATTTCATGAATGCATGGCATGTGATTTCTTAAAGTGTCTATATGATGGATGAGATGGAATACGCTCATCTCATCGGGTTGCGACAGAAATAGAGCCAAAATATCAAAACAATAACCGCACAAGTCATGTGAATCACTCTAGGTGAAAACATATCAACCATAAAAACACAAAACTAGCAAACTGTAATTAACGAGGTAGTATGGCCTTTCCCTGTATAGGGGTTAGCTACTCCTAAGCACAAATTAATACCAAGTACCAAATCCATCCTATCCCTGGCTAAAGTCTCCAAATAATGAATCAAGAGAAAAGAAATCCTCTGATACCATTTTGTGATGACCCGAATCCGGAGCCCCTCCCCTGGTGCCCCGTACCCGGTTTGCCACACGACCTCAAACACATTTCCCCGAATGCCAGAGGCTTCAAACTAGCAGCGAGGGCCTTGGTGAGTCGGTGGGGAAACTATGCCCTCATTCAGTAAGGTATATAGTAGAAAAACAACAGTCAATAGCGGAAGTAGTAACAACATGCATAACAGCAGAAACCAAACTGCGAAATCAATGAATATATATAGAAATGATGACAATGATGTAGTAGGTACAAGTATCGTGGAAAGAAGAAAACACAACAATGTGATAGAATACAACTGAAAACAGGTGAAAATGAACAAATAAAATAAAATCCTTTGCATCACGAGACTCGGCTCAGTCCCATGCTCTCCAGCTCCAGCAAAATCAGGATCCTGAAGTAGAAGGGAGATTTCCCTTATCTATACCTGCAGCAGCATAGTCAGCTTGGGCCCAAAAGAATGTCCCAAACAGGGTTTGTGATACAATCATAGAAGGAAATCACCCATTGATTTGTGCCTAACAGTCAATGAATACAAGGCAAGTAATAAAACAAGAAGCAGTAAACAGGAAAGCAGAAGCAGCTACAATCCATAGTTCTAAAAAATAAAGTACAAAATTAAAGAGCCAACAAAAAGAATAAAATAGGTAACCCTCTGGGTATCTCTCATAGCCTAACCCCTATGGCTCAACCTAGAAGTACCAGCAACCCTCTAGGAGGCACACGCAGTCTCACCCCTCTAGTTCAAATCTGAAAAAAATAATAATAGACTCTCCTGTGATGCACTAACCGTCAATTCCACATATAGTCTTGTACCGTGCTAAAGGATCTATGGGGAATCACTCAACATCTATATCCCACGTGGCCCGCATCGAGGAACTACAGACTCTCTGAGAAAGCACTCAACGTCAATTCCCACTGTTGTCTCGTATGGTAAATTAAAGACACTCTGGAGAAGCCCTTCCATCAATTATCCCTTTGGTCTGCTACTCTATGTTCTCACAATCCCGAGTGAAACTAAACATGTTCAGTGCGCATGTATATCTTCCATGTAACCTCAAAAACTACATGTCTATCAACTAAGGCTCATCAGCAAAACCAGGCAGCAGTCCACAATCCTACAACTAGGCATGACAACTAGAAAAATGCCAAACACACAGAACAATCATAGAAAACATTCAAGGTAAAGTAAAGATACCACAATCACAGGAAAAACATCTAATCTAGCAATCAGGAAACCATGCAATACAACAAGGGAAAAATAGGAAAACGCAATAACCCATTCAAGGATATTTGTGGAAGTTGCACAAAATATTCATCAAATTTCTACAGAAAGAAACAAAACACCTACTTGATCCTAAGAGATCGATATATGTTAACCACAACAACATATTCCCCATAAAATGACGTAGATATGTGAAAATTCTCAAAACGCTCAACCTACAATATCTTGAAATCAAGGAAGAGTCAAGAATCAAGACTCAAGCAGAAGGGAGAACTCACCGCTTCGCTTTCATTGCAATCGACAGTTATTGAATCGGATAATGAATGGTGATGCGGGAGATCGTGGAATATTTGGTCATACGGGTCGCTCTCGAGTGAACAAGACCTAAAAAAGATAAAAATTGTGATGGGACGCGACCCCAATTTATTTACCGAAACATGTACCTTTATAGTACATGGCGTGTACTGGGTCCTTTTCGAACACCGCCAAAATTGGCCTCCACGTCACCCCTAAACATCGTGTGTGTGGGAAAGCACGTCCAGCACACAGCTTAGGGCCGGATCAGAGTAAACGACATGTACTCAGAAGGTACACAATGGGTACTTTGAAAATTTCTAGAAAAAACATTTTTCTTAAAAACGCTACAAAAAGGAAAAACATACCTGAACGAAGATACAGGTTCTTAAATAACCCATTCCACCCACCTATCAAGCCCCTTGGTTCATCCAAACCCTACCCAAATAAGCTAACGAGATCCCTCTCCTCATCTAGATGCCTTATATTACACAAAAGGAACATCAAAATTTGATTTAGTTCAAACCAAAGGGAGTAACACAAATTAAATGTAACAGTTTCTCTTAAATTATTTTCTTTTATTTTACTTCTAAAAACACTAAAATATTTTTATTACATTATTTTATAACAAAAACAATATACTCAATATACTAGGATGTTTTTATGTGATGGATTCAAATTTCAATTACACACACCTCTCTCTAATTGGTGATAAACATACTGTTTATGTGAATGGAAAACTAACGCCTCATGAAATGATGATTTTTTGATTACATCTTACCGCCTCTCATGGTGGACAATAAGATAAAAATAGATTTATATATAATATATATTATTTTTATGTTTTATTTATGCTTATGTATTTTCCTATATTATATCATACCTTAATGATTTCTATTAGGGGTAAACGTGGTAATTTTATTTGAGGAAGTGTCGACTACTCCCTCCTCAAAGTGATATGACTGGTTAATGCTATGTGTGGGATATATATAGGATAGATATAATGATATTATATATGATATTATAATGTAATTTTAATAAATTTATGTATAATTATGTTTTAATTACATTAAAAACGATATAGAAATGAAAGTAGCGTCTATGCGTACGTACGGCTTACCGTCTCCATGAATGGTGTATTTCATTTCATACCTCCAAATGTTATGTACTATTATAAATACATGTATATAATGGATATATATTATATATATGGATTCGAAATAAGGAATACAATTCCAGATAAAATGTACTTCTGACCATGTGAACATCTTTTTATTAAATGAAGTCCATTTTTGACACATGTACCAAATATCGACAAAATGATAATTATTATCTTAAATGATTACATAATTTTTATAACATAGTAATAAGTGATATAAAATGAATAAGAAACCGGAAAAAGTTACATAAGAAATTATAAGTTAACTTTAGTTTATTAATGATGAGATTAAAGAACGAACAAGTCAAGTCGGACACGAGGTAAGGGACTTCGTCTCAATCTTCTTTATTTAGGCATATATTATTTCACTACAAAACTTTCTTTTATACACTGTATAAACACGTTTGACTTGTAATTTCATTCATCATGGGACTTTTTCAATGAACCGTTTCACTAAATAGAAAAAAAATAATGTTTTTTAACATAAGGGGTGACAACGAACTTTTCACCACCACTCGTATTATTTGATCTTTGGATTCCATAACATATCGTGATGTTCTTAAAAGGAAAATAAAATACCATATACTCTTTTACATATTTTGGTATTGAAAATGGTATTGAAAATGGATTATATTATATCAATATATTTAAATGATATATTGTGATTGAAATGTGGAAATGTTATCTTTCCTTAATGTTTGTTTTATGTGTTAAGAATAAGAGATGGTTCGTAGTCACTGTTATATATACGACATGTTAAATGATAATTCTAGGGAGGTTAATCTCGAGATAGCTCTCAATTGCATTGGTTTACATGACATAGGTAATTGTGAATGTTTATCCTATGATATTTAGGGAATATATTATGATGGGTATTCCAATTTTAACTCCCAACATAGTTGTGAGATATACAATGTATGTATGATATGAATTCCAGAAGTTACCTTTATGATCTATATTTTCTATTTGTTATTCATTAATCATATGATTTCATTAGATATTTCAAATAGCTTATGTTATGTATGCAATGTTGAACAAATGTTTTCTTTCATTGTTTTATAAACCTTACTGTGCTTTTTATCCTCATCTCATGTTTCGAAATGTTATTCATAGGTCCTAAATATGTATAGGGTCAATTTTGAAGTCATGGAATAGTCATGTTGTTTTAAACAATGTACTAGACATGAGTCTTTTTGTCATGAGTTTTATATTATGTAAATGGAATCTGAGTATATATGTCATCCTTGTAATTTTTGAGATATAATGCAATAGTTATGGCCTAATTTTCTAAAACTGTAAACCTAAAAATATTTTCAATGTTAATAATTCATTTCATTAAATATTATGTAATGTTTCAGGCCATGCCTTTATATCCAAAAAGTCATATATCTCTCATATATACGTTTAAAATATACTAGGAATTGATAAAAACACAATGCAATTTTCATTTTCATGTTTTCCCTCAATATATATAATTTTTAGATTTTTATAAATAATGATACAATAATGATCAATATATAATGATGACCGATTGATTCAACACAAAAACGAATTGTTCATGTGAGATATAATATAACACATAAAAGTTAATTGAATATTGTTATCAGATCATATTAATTATTGAACTGATAAAAATTACTCATGTTTTTATATATTTCCAAAGCCTCAATCTAATGCACATTAATCATAACCTAGAAATTATGGTTGATCAATTATCTAATAAACATATGATATATTCCATTTCTTCATGATTTATATATCCAATTTTCTAAAATACCTAAATTTTTTATCTCATTAAATATTGAATCATCTACATTGTTCCCCATTGCAATGATCTTATTTTATTGATAAGTTGTAATCTATAATCATCTCCTTCCATCTACTTTAACACTTATTAATATCCTTGTATCTGAATATATACCTCATGATTTTATGATTTTTATTTATATGTCTCATTTCTCAAAAAATATAATGAATGTATATTTCAAATTAAAATATAAAAGTTCTTATCTCCAAATCATATTTTGAGAAAACATGATAATAAATTTCCAAAACTTTTGAGATGTAATAAATAACTATTTAAATCACCATGAATAAAATTCTTATCCCAATATTGATGCATTAGTATATATTGAATAATCATCCCAATTTGATAGTAGTCAAATTCTATGTTTAATGACCCACAATGTTTTTTGGTTCCATATGAATTTCCAGACATTAAATTATCAAAAGCTGATATAGTCACATTCTTGTAAAAATGGTGATTAGATTTTATATATATGGGAAATAACTCTCAATAGGTTAATAATATTCATCTATCCCATTACAAAAATATATATGTAATTCCTTATTTGATGGAGGATAATTTGAAATAACTTTTTCTAATGAAGGATCCACCAATATAGCATGTCTTGAGGTCAAATGAAACTAGATTGAAACTAATTGTAAACGTAATTGACACTTTACTAATTTGGAATAAATCATTTAATTCTATAAGGTCATCCAAAAAATAATAAAATTAGCTTCTTTTTTAAACATAACCATGGAATATATAATTTTATCGTCTATAAATAATATGAAATACTAATAATGGTATTCAAAAATAAATATTCATTAAATAAATTCAGATATCAATAGAAATTGTATGTAAAAAAGAATTAATAAATATTTATAACGATAATAATTCATCTAGAAATATATCATTGTTATATTCATCATTATTACACAAAAATTATTATATCCAAAAATACATCTAATTTGGAAAATGTATTTACCTCTACCCATATGATCATACTTGTTATCAATAGAGTGAAAGAGATACATTTTCAGGATTATGAACCTTTATTAGTCATGATAATAAATGTAAATATTTATTGAAACAAATATTTTTTTATCATAGGGAATATTTTCACCCCATGGTGATACTCTTGGGTATTTTAATGACATATAATTATTCTTTCAGGCTTTAATAATTAATTATTGTGATATAGTTAGGGATATTTTATATAGATTCATAGATATAGTTGTTTCACTAGGTATGAGTTCTATAAAAAAATTAGCATCATTATTGTGGGAAAGACTGTGAATATTTTTTAGAAAAATATATATATAATCAAAAACTATATGCATATATTAAATTTTATATTTCTCACCAACTATTTGTCTGGAATACCACTCATGAATAGAAATTAAGATCCATATAATAGATGAAACATCAATTGTAAATTTATATTCACTCTCAAATAGAATGGTAACAAGGATGATCTAAAATATCAAATGTGATTTACCATTCCCGACCACTAATATGGTTGAAAAATAGAGATTATCATTTTCCCAACCCATATCCCAAGGCCCATGTTGTGACTAACCCAAGATCGCATTCCATAGGCCAGAGGCTAGCGACTATCACCGAAAGGTGTTTTCCATGAAACTGGGAAGGCATTGCCTTTATAACCAATAAATTCATGTAACCGAGCACACAAAAATATACATACAAAAGAAAATTGTATAACCAAAAGAGTTTAGAATGTAAAAGGGGCTGGAATACAAGCCCAATAGTAAAGGTACCAGTACATTTGAAATAAAAGACAACTTAAGTAAGAGAAAAGATAGCTATTGGATCGTCCTCCAAGGTTCCAACTTGAAGGGTAGTTATACATTACCTCCACTGCACTCCACATCCACCAGTCTTCTCTGCGTACTGACATGCCGTATAGTCCACCTCTAGGTATCGTCCAGTCCCGGTACTCTCAGCCTCAGTCAGCTTTGTCCGTCGTCAGCATCCTATATAGAAAGGTGCAGAAATAGCCCGTGAAAGGGGTATATATAAAGATACCCAGTAGAGACCATGATACCCTCTAGGTCTCAACAAATTCATAAAGGGTATATCAAAATTTATAAAATTAACAGATAATCGTACTTAGATCTATTCTCATACATATTCTTATGTTATCAAGTAATCCATCTCAATCATGAGGAAAACATAGAGGTACTGACTCATCTCACACCGAGATTTATTTTAGTGGTAGTAAATGGTAACATTCTGAAAAAACCAACTACTAGAGAACTCCTCCACTATTAAGTACTTTGGGCCTGCCGCGTCACAGAGAGGAACTTCCCAGTAACCATGGACTGCTAAGGTACTTCTCTTGTCGAGTACTGTGTGTATGCCACGTCACCAAGGAACTCCCCACTATGGGTCTACCGCGTAACCAAGACTCTCCCCCTCATGAACTATTAAGGTACTCCTCTTATCAAGTATCGTGGGTCTTCTGTGTCACCAAATCACTCCCCACCATGCATTTTCCGTGTCACCAAGGCCCTACCCACTGGGCCCTGTCACGTCACTCAACGTCGAAACAGACAGCTGTCATCAAGTCTCAGCTAGCCATTGTGTTCCCGCACCACGCTCACTAGTCTCTAGAAGGATCCACTAAACAAGATACTAATTGATACTCCAACTACCATGAATTCCTGCGAAGAAGTATCTTAATGTTTTTCCACATCACATGGGTCTCAACGTAACAGATGACACATCAATCAGATGCCCGATCTGTGAGTTATTATCCTTTTAATCCTAGGGGCTCGGTTGGATTCATGATCGATTCAGCTTGATTGTTCCTCATATTAATCCAAAACACTTGTGGGGTATACACAAAGGGACCGAAATTCTCTATGATTTTTAGGGCCGCTAATGTTTCATCAAATGTATGTGCGGTGTGAAATTTACTGGCAAAAGAATGAAAATGGGTCGTAGTGGGTCTGGGTCCAGTCTAATGGGGTCAGACTGACCTAGCCCGACAAGCAGTGTCGCCCCGCCCATTGGGTTCAGCCAGGCCCGTGCTGTATGGCCCGGCTCGCTGGGCCGTCCAACAGACTGTGAGGACAGTGATGGTTTGATCTTGGTGTGGTAGTCCGACTGAGGGGTTGCAGTTTGGAGGGGGGTCCGGTTGAGGGACGGTAGTCCGGTCGCGGGGTAGAAATCCAGTCGCGGGTCGACTGTCCGACCACGGGGTGGCGGTCCGGTCGCGGAATGGTGGTCTGGTTGCACGACGGTGGTCTAGCCACGGGTTGGCGGTTCAGCAATAGGTCGGTGGTCCGGTCGCAAGGTGGTTGTCCACCCACTGGGATGTGGTCCGGCCATGTTTGGTGGTCCGACCGCGGGTCGGCGGTCCGGCCGCAGCGGCTCGACGGATGGGAGCAACGATGTCGAGGACGACGGCGGCGGCTCGGTAGAGGGCGATAGCGGCTCAGCAGATGGCATCATTTCTTGGTGGCTAGCAACGATAGCTCAACGGAAGGCGACGGTGTGCGATAAACGACGGAAGCGCCCGACGAATGGTAGTGGCGGCTCATTTCGGACGGCGGCGGTAATGGGCAGCTCGTAGGGGTCGCACGTGGTGCAGCTGCGAGGCATGGGGGCCGCATGGAGGATCCATTGTGCCATAACCTTTGACATGTTCAACACAAAAAATCATCAAAAGATTTTTTTAGGGGTCGGGTAATGTTTTTTTGGCTCGTACAGTACATGTTAGGGTGGTAGGATATGGCTCAATCAAGATCATGAATTAGAACCTCATGATTTACAACCTCCCACAATGATCTTTTCCCAATCATGAAAATGAATTCAAGGGAAGAAAATGGGAAAAGTATTCATGCACAAATAAACCCCCTACCTCATTTGTGTGATGACGTCGATTGGTCACAATAAAGAAGGAAAATTGTTGGAAAATGATGGACATCACTGTCGTCGGCATTTCCCATGATTGTCGGTGCGTGCGTCGTTGGATATCCTTCGATGGAGTTCGGAGAAGAAATCGTCAAATAATAGGCATTGTTCATTGAAGTTCATCATTGGAGGGATTTTCTCATGAATAGCATCCTCTCCTAATTCTACAAAAATGAAATGGTAACCCCAAAATAGTAGATTATATGATCTATTATGTTTGCTTGCATATAATTAAAATTTGGTTAATTAATTTCATAGGATGGAACAATTAAAGTGGTTTGTTGGTTTAATTATTAGAGAGGACGGTTTGTACAATTATTATTGGAGGATTTTGAGGAGGCTCCCCCGCATCTAATGTGGGAGTTGATAGGTTTAAGCCACGGTTGGTCCCCACCACCATAACATCTCATGGGAGGTTTGGATCAGGTGGTCACCACCACCATAACCTCGCATGGGATTTTATGGTTTGATGGTCCCCAATTCTCAACTTCTAAATGGAGATTTTAAAAAATAAAATAAAAATAAAAGCTTCAAAACATTATTTTTATTTTATTAATTCATGAAAAACCCCAAATACTATCTTTCCCCCTTGACCAACTGTCGTCGAGGTGAATGTCTCTTTAAGAGAATACCAGCGATGCGACTCCAACGGTGCCCTCAGATTTCAATTCCGAGCACCAGTTCAAAATTTAGAAAATCCCACTAGCACGTTAACTGATCGTACATGAAAAAAAGATCATAAATTCATTCTTAGCACTCCGGGACTCAGAATCACGTGCCGTCAATTTTCGCAGACTCATAAAATTCCCATTTATTTAAAAAAATTGCATAGTAATTCCATGTATTTACATTCTCCCCACCTTAGATCTCTACATCCCCATAAGAGACAATTCATAACTAGATAATTATATGGGTGTACTAAGAAATCATATGAGCCTCCAGCTCCCAAGTTCCCTCTTGGAGGTTCTTGTGCTGCCATCCAATGTGCACAATAGAAATCTACTATCCACAAAGGAACCTCTCCAGTCGATACTCAATCTCTACTGGAACCTCCATAAAAGTCACCCCATCATTGACGTCCAACACTCCATGGTCGAAGATGGGGGATTGGTCATTCACATATCTTCTCAGCTAGGATACATGGAATATGTCGTGCATTTGGTGAAACTAAGGTGGAATATCTAAGAGGTACGGAACCTCACCAACTCTGTTGATGAGCTGAAAAGGTTCGAGGAATTATGGAGATAACTTCAAGCCTCATCCAAAGCTCTTTAAATCTCATGAAGGTGAGACCTGTAGAAAGACGTGGTCACTGTCCTCCAACTCTAGAGGTCTCCGTCTCCTATTGGCATGCGATTTGTGCATGCTCTGTGCAGTCTTAATCCACTCTTGGGTTATTTTCACCATCTCCATTGTAGAATGTACCATCTCTGGTCCCACTAGTGCAGACTCTCCTGAGTCCGTCCATCACAAAGGTGATATGTAAGGTCACCCATACAACAACGCAATATGTTCCATCCCAATGGTGGAGTAATAGATCATGTTGTATACCAACTCCACCAGAGGTAAGTGATCCTCCCAGCTATGAACAATGTTGAGAAAACAATCACGTAGCATGTCGTTGATGGTATAAATGGTCCGCTCAGTCTGGCCATCCATCTATGGATGGAAAGTGGTGATCAATCAATGATGTGTCCCGAAATCCCCTTGTAACCCCTTCCATATCCTGAAAGTAAAATGTGTATCATGATCGAAAACAATCGTCAAGGGTACTCCATGTATCCTCACAATCTTCTATACAAAGAGGTGTCCAATTCCCTCTTCTGAACCTTTCTATCTGATGGGTAAGATGTGGGGCCGACTTGGTGAGTCGGTCGACGATCACTGAGATAGTGCCATGTCCTCTGAATTTCCACGGAAGTCCTGTCATGATGTCCATGTATATCCCATCCCACTTCTACAATGATACCTCTAAAAGAAGAAAAAATCATGCTGGTACCTGATTCTATACCTTCACTTGTTGACAAATGAGGCATCAGGAGACAAACTTGGCAACTGCTTTCTTCATTCCCGGCCACCAGTGCTGTCGTTAGAGATCCTATTAAAACATCGCCACTCTTGAATATACCTCTAGAGGGGATGTGTGGAACTCTCTCAAAAAATCCTGATAATGAGACACTAGTACCATGGTACATCCTTTGAAGAAGATAATGTTCTCCCCACTTTTATAAAATCCATCAGGTGCATGTCCTGTATATATTTGAGCATGCTGTGTCTCACAGTCATTCTCCCCACACTGCACCTCCCTGACTTGATGAAGAATTGGGGGAGTGACTATAAGAGTCTGAAGAAAAGATAATCCATCTCTATCTACAAAGGATATCTGTAATGTTGATAGCTGCTCTATTGCACTACATAACAGTTGTATACCAGACCTCCTGCGGAGTGAATATGCAAAAATGTCCCCCTTCCCAAGAGTATAGACTATGTCAAATACATTGTCCTGGAGGACCTCAAGCCAACGTTGATGTCTCAGGTTTAGGTTCTTCTTAGAGAATATATGCATGATACTCATGTGATCCGAGTAGACCGTAAAGCTCTCATACTTCATGTTATGTTGCCATATCTTTAAGGCGAGGACAACTGCTGATAACTCCAGATCAAGGGTAGCATAGTTCTGCTCGTGGTGTCTCAGATGTCAAGAACCAAATGCGATCACTGCTCGCTCTGGCATTAGAACACATCCGAGTCTGGTACATGATGTGTCATATTAATCAACGTACACTACGCCCTCCTTTTGAAGCCTCATGATAGGGGAACTAGTCAGCCTCTTCCTCATCTCTTGAAATCTCCGTGGGCACTTCTCTGACCAAACGAAGGGATGCTGCTTCTTTGCCATAGTTAATAGTGGTGCTGCAATTTTAGAGAAATCTGGCACAATCCTCTAGTAATATCCAACCAATCCCATGGAAATCCATACCTATGTCACACTCCTAGGCGGATACCAAGAAAGTACATCCTCAATATTCACTGGATCCACTACAACTCGAGCCTCTGATATGACATGTACCAAAAAGTGAACCTCTCGGATGTAGAACTGGAACATCGATAGCTTACATAAAGCTTGTACTCTTGTAGTGTGTCTCGTACTACCAGAAAATGATAAGCATGCTCCTCCTATGTGTTCGAGTAGATCATAATGTTTTCTATTAATGCCACTACAAAGCGATCAAGGTGTGTTTGAAATATCATGTTCATGTGTCCCATGAACACTATATGAGCATTGGTCATGACGAATGGCATAACGAAGAACTCATAATGTTCATACCAACACCTGAAGTGAATCTTTTTCAGATCATCATCTCGTACTTTGAACTGGTGATAGCCTGATATGAGGTATATCATCGAGAACCATTGTGCCCCCTTCAGCTGATCAAAGAGGTCGTCAATTCTCACGTCTGGGTACTTATTCTATACAGTCACCTGGTTCAGGCACCGATAGTGAACACAAATTCTCATGCTCTTATTAACCTTCTTGGTGAAGAGAATCAGGGCTACCCATGGAGAAACACTGGTCCAAATTAATCACTTCCATGGAAAGTCCTCCAGTTGTACGCATAGCTCACAAATATATGTGGGTGCCATCCGATAAGCTATTGTAGATATCGATGTCGTCTTGGGGTATAAGTCAATGTAATAGTCCAAATCTCAGTAAGGAGGATGATCTGGGACATCCATATGGAAAAAATTCATGTACTGGTCCACCACTACAAGATAGCTTGGGCTATCCACATTAATAGCTCTGAGGGTAAGGATTTCCAACTGATCAGTGATCGTCTTCACTCTCTTCCGGGTAAGTCCATCCTATACATCAAAGGCTCCCTTTACGCTGGTGATGGTAAACTATGTCATATTCATATTGAAACACCACACATTGTGTCTAATATAGTCAATATGATCATTCAATGTAGATAACAAGTCCATACCCACGATGACATCATAAGGCCTTGATGCGGCTACTAGGAGATCCAAGCTGAAGATCTTGCCTAATAGATTTAGCCCACACTGCCGGAACCAGTGCGTAATTGTTCAATCTTCTCCATTAGGAGTCTCTAGCTGTAAAGATTGAGCCAAAGGCTCCATATGAATCTTTTAGCTCCGAACAAAGGCAGTGTAAATATAAAAATGACTGGAACCTGGGTCCATATGTACTGATGCTAAGGTGGAGTAGACAGATATCGTAAATCATTTATTCTCTAGAGTGTCGTGATTGTATGCCTTAGATTTCATGGATCTGAGTTGTCCCATATCATCCTGATCCTCTCGGTCGCGATGGACATCTTGGTGGTGGTGGCGGTATCATCTCAAATTGTCGCACATTGCCAGCTGCTCAGCCAGCTCCTCTACAACATCTGCCTTCTCCCTACATACCTCCTCAGTCAAATATCAATATCAATCTATCTGGTCCTTAGAACATCTTTTATTCATCCATGCAGATGGTTGGACAACCATGTGTCATGTGACCCTGACTGCCACATGTGAAACACTCCCCGCTTCTAGCATGAATATATCATCCATGGGTTCCCCACACAACCCATGCTGAGTCATGAGGCCATCCACATATATGTCTGTTCCACATGGACCTCTACGACATCTATATGGTTCCAGATACAGAAGACTCTGCTATGTGATGACTTTTAGTGGATCTTACTACCGGTGACTGCTCAGCAAATAAAATCATCAACAAGAGGGCTCTCTCTAACACCCACACTAGCTTCGGGATGCTGAGTGATATAATCGAAGACCTGATCTCTCGCTTCAGTCCCTTATTGAATGTTCGTGCCCTACATAATGGGTCTCTCACCATATATTTGGAGTAGAGTGAGAGGTCAGTGATCCTCGCTGAGTACTAAGTCGCAATCATGCGACCCTACTGCAGATGAAGTAGCTCTTGTATGTGAACTGCAAGAAGAGTCGATGGAAGAAACATTGACTGAAATAGGCTCTCAAAGACTGTCCAGAGTAGTGTCTCCTCATAATGAACATAGAGAATCAAGATCCACCACCTTCCCTGTTCTCCCTATAGATGGATGGAGGCAAGAATGACCATGAGATTGGCCGGTGTCCTTATGAGTCAAAAGACTCTCACCACATCCTCAAACCCATCCTATACTGCTTGTGGGTCCGTCTTTACCATCAACCTGGGTGGCCTCTGGCACTAAAACTCATGCAACGTGCTCAAGCGGCATGACCCATCTGCAACTGGGGATGGTGGCGTCATTGGCCTATTATTTAATAGTACCGTTGTTGCCTCCACTAGTGCCTCTACTAGAAGAGGGAACTGCACCGAGACCTCGATTCTCAGTGGGCTGTCAGTTTGTATGACTCTCATACTCTAGGTGGCTGTCTTCATCGAGGAATCCTGAGAAGATACAGGTGCACCCCAGTCAAATAGTTATACCTTGTGGGATGACTCTAGATATTAAAAAGAAATCACTTGAAAACACACATATGTTATCAGTGTTTTTAGTTTACTGAGTTGGAAATAAGAAGTCAGGGTCCTAGTGTATGGATATGTCGGCCTCCGCACCGACACTGTATTCCCAAAACTGATAATCACACTCACTAAACATAACACTTTTCAGATAAAAATAATGAGCAATGTCATATGTTCATCCGTAGACTATATTTCCTTTGATACCAATTTTTCACGAACCGTCCCCTAGGGTCAGTTCTGTGAAAACCCTATGCCCAACTTCCGTAGGTTAGTGGTTGGAGACTAGCACTGAAAGGTATGTTCCCTAAAACTGGGAATGTATTTCCTTTATAACCTGCAATCTCACGTAACCAAGCACACATCATGATACAAACACAAGAAAACTATATATCCAAAAGAGTGCTGAATGTAAAAGGGGTTGGAATACAAACCCAATAGTAAAGGTACAAGTACAACTGAAGTACAATAAAACCAAATAAAGATAATAGACTGCTACTGGATCGTCCTACGGGATTCCTATATGAAGGGTAAGTATAGATCACCTCCTAAGAACTAAATGTCCACTCGTCTCTTGTACGTACCGACATGCGATATGTCCCACCTCTAGGTACCGTCCAGTCCTGGTACTCTCAGCCTTAGTCAGCGATGTTCGTCGTCTGCATCCATCACAGCAAGGTACGGGCGTATCCCATGACGGGGTGAGTATAATGATACACAGCTGGGACCCCAAGACACTCTAGGTCTCATAAAATCAATCAAAGATATATCACAATGTATGGAATCAACAGATAACCTTACATATTTATATTACCATACATATATATAAGTGATCATGTAATCCATTTCAACTATGAGGATAACATAGAGGTACTGACTCCGCTCAAAGCATGATTTTTTTCTCGGGGTAGTAACATGTCACATTTTAAACACCCTGGATGCTGAAGAACTCCTTCTATATTGAGTATAGTGGTTCAGCCATGTCTCATAGTGGTGCTTCCCACTGACCTTGGACTGCTGAGGTACTCCTCTGGTCGAGTATCGTGGGTCTGCCGCATCACCAAGGCACTCCGCACCATGTTTCTGCTGCGTCGCCAAGGCGCTCCCCCACATGGCCTATTGAGGTAATCCTCCTGTCGAGTATTGTGGGTCTGCCACATCACCAAGGTTCACCCCAATGTGGGTCTTCCATGTCACTAGGTTTCTCCCCACTAGGCCAGTCAAGTAACTCTGAGTCGAAATTGTTGGGAGTCATCAAGTCTCAGCCAACCGTCAGGTTCCCACAATATTCTCACTTATCTCTGGCAGATATTCTCCACAAGATACTTGTCGATTCTACAACTGGCACGAAGTCTCATGATGAAGTATCTCAACGATCTTCCTCATGATTGGGAACATAACATAACAGACAACTTCTCAACCAGACGCATGGTCTGTATGCTATTATCCTTTTAATCTTGATGCCACGATTAGATTCATTCTCAATCCGTCCTGAATGTTCCACATATTAATCAATAAAACTACTGGGGTATATTCAAAATTACATACTCCATCAAATATTCCTAGTTCCGCTGACGGTTAGTCCAATGGACATCCAGTTCCAATGTTATGGCCAAAAAAATTAAACGGGTTGTAGTGGGCCGAGGTCTAGTCTGACCCAGTCGAACTGCACCAGTCCCACCTGGTCGGACCCATTAGGTCTGGCCCAGACCGTAGTGTGTCCCATCCCTTGCGTTTATCCCATCCTACTGGGTCATGCCTGGCCCATGCTGAGCGGCCCGTCATGCTGGGCTGTATGGCAGGACGCTAGGGCCGCGGGTGTTCGTCCTCTGGAGGGGTGGGGGGGGGGGGGGTTGGTCCGGCCGTGGGGTAGTGATTCCACAGCGGGTCTGTGGCACGACGGACATCAGCGGTATATCAGAGTATGACGTCAGTGGTTGGCAAACAGCACGGTGCACGGCCGATGGTAGCGGCCTCCCGGAGGATGGCGGTGATGCTCGGTGGACGAAAGAGTTGCTCTGCAGGTGACAGCCACTGTCGTGGGCCACGTGGCAGGGCTGCGATAGCGGAGTCACGTGGCCAGGTTATCGCATGGAATAGTTGTTGTGTCATCGTGTTCAACAACACAAATCATCAAATGATTTGCAGAGGGATCGGGCTATGTTTTTTTGGCTCAGACACTCCCCGTTAGGGTGGAAACATACGGCTCAATAAAGTTCTTTATGTAGAATTCCATGTTTTACTACCTCCTGCAAACGATTTATTCCCAATCCCGAAAAATATTTCAAGGAAAGAAATTGGAAAAAGTATTGATACAAAAATAAACCCCTACCTCATTCTCTTGATGATGTTGATGAGGTCTCAAGGAAGAAGACAAATCGTTGGGTAATGATAGACGTCAGTGTCATCGGCATTTTCCAATATGGTTGGTTCGTGCATCGTTGGAGATCCATTGGTAAAGTTTGTAGAAGAAATCGTCGGAGGAAGGTTGTTCTTCATTGGAGATATTTTCTCCAAAATCTTGTTCTCTCCCAATTCCACCCTAATTAAATAGTAGCCCCCAAAATATTAGATTATGGGATATATTCTGGTTGTCGGCATATATTTCAAATTGGGTTAATTAATATCATAGGTTGGTACAATTAAAGTGGTGTGTTGGATTAATTATTGTGGAGGAGGGTTTTCACAATCAATAGTGGAGTGCTAGAGGAGGAAAACCCACATTTAATGAGGTAGTTGAGAGGTTTAGGCCTTAGGTGTTCCCCATCACTATAACCTCTCATGGGAGGTTAGGCTCGGCTGGATACCACCACCATAACATCTCAGGGGAGGTTAAGGTCTGGCGGTCCCCACATCTCAACATCTACATGGATTTTTAACAAATAAAATAAAATTAAAAGCGACAAAACATTATTTGAAAAACCCAAAACCCAACCTCCACCCTCGACCAACTTTCGTCAAGGTGAATGTCTTTTTAAGCGAATAGTAGTGCTGGGAGTTCAACAGTGCCTTCATAATTCAATTCTGAGGATTGTTTCAAATGATAGAAAAACCCACTGGCACCTTTACTGAACGTACATGAAAAAATGTTTATAAATTCATTTCAAGCACTCTAGGACTTGGAATATTTTGCCGTCAACTTTTGTGGACTTGTAAAATTCTCATTTTAAAAAAAAAATTACATGGGAAATATGGGACTTTACTGTAATTTCATGATAATAAATATAAAGTCAAATATATGGGGAATCCCAAGATTCTATGGAAGCACATTCAAAAATACTTCTATCATGGAGGAGAAATAGAATTGAGATGTGTCCAATGTATAATTATTAGTATTATAGATATAAAAAGATCCAATATTTTTTGTGGAAATGTTACACACATATATATTTTAATATATAATAAAGAGTTGTTTTATATACAAAAAAATAATGTATTATGAGTTTTCGAGTGGACTGACAGTGTTCCTTAAAAAACATTTATTCGTGGCCTGCTACAAATAATTTGGGTCAAACAAACATTCCCATTGTCAATGAGATAATGTTTCCTTTACAAAAGAGTATCATAAATAAATCCAAATTTTAGGAAATGATTATTTTCTTTCCAAAACACCATGTAATTATAGAAATAATTTTTGAGTGGAACATTCAGATGAATATTTCAACCATTCCATACAATGAGTAACAAATTTACATCACATCTATATTATTAATCATGTACACAAAATTTTCACAATTCAAACACATACAAAACCCAATAATCAAATTACCTCATGCTCCCATCCACAATAATGACATAAAAAATGACTAAATTTCTTCTATCATGAGTTTAATTATCATATTTTGATTGAAATTTAATGATTTTATTTTTTTCAGAACCACAAAAACCATGACTGTCTCTAATTTCTATATATATAAGGAGGGAAAATTTATTATTTTCTTTATATATTTATTTGTCACGTATGTAAAATTTATTTTACATTCATGGTCATAAGAGAGTAACAAATAATTCATATTATATTTAAAAATGAATGATAAAACCCTAATAATTCCATGAGTGTCTAGTGACATTTCTCTAATTGGTTCTAATGAATTATATATCATTATTTATTAGTTAAATAAATAACATTTTAATTTTATGTGATGTGTTGGGGGAAAATTATAAGGAAATAAAATTGTAATCTTTTTCCATGTATGGGAGTTAGGTACATTATAAATCATTATATTATTGATAAGGGTCCATTATTTACCAATATAACCTTACAAGTGATACATGATCAAAATATCCCATTCATGGATTGAGCATTGGATTACATGGAATATTGTTTATATAGAACTGATCAATTTCACATTAGTAATTGTATTAGAGGAACCCGCAAGCTATGTGGTCAATTTCTATATAAAACACTAATTTGTATACACCTCTAATGACATCCATATTCTTATACTTGAACACTATTTTTAAAACAATTCAAACACATATTAAAATCCATAATCCAATTACCACCTACTTCTTTCAACACTATGGAAATTAAAAAATAATATATTTCATTCATCGATTGTTTTTATTGTAACATAACCATTGAAATGCAAATTTTTAAGTTTCCCTGATAAACAAGAGAACACAAATAGTATATAATTTTAATTTCAATCATGAAATAAAATCATATGGATTTTTTATATATTTATGTGTCACTTATTTACCGTGAATTTTATATTTATTGTCATAAGAGTCTAATGGATAATCCAATTATTCGTTATAGGTCGATGATAAAACCATAATAATAAAGAATCAGTCTACTGAATATTTTATCATTACTACCAATGGATTCATTATGTTTCTAATTTATTCAAAAGAATGGAATTTTATGTTTTATATGAATAGTGTCTTGAAAAATAATTACTTGAAAATATTATCCTAAAAAATTCCCATTTCTGGGAGTGAATTTAATCCTCTATCATGATATACTTCATAAGCATCCAATTATATATAACCTCATATTTAAATGAAACATTAACAAAACATCCTTAACATATATAGATAATTGGATATCATGTAATTTTGTTTCGATAAAATTTATCCAATACTCAAAAATATTCCGATTACTAGAACCACCAATGGATGTTAGAAATTTCTAGAAAAAAGACCTAATAGTATTTTCTTCATTAATTTATTAATATGTATGTTCAGTATGGATTATATTAACCTTTACATTTTGTGGGATTTAGGTGATAAATTTCATAGGATTTTGTTTCATTTATCCCATTTCATTTACATTCTCATCTGGGAAATCATTATGTTACCATTCCTATTAAATTTTAACATGATTCATTAGCCATTTAATAATATAATTTAGAGTAGTAATAATCATATTTAGTAATCATGATGTCCTAAAAAATAAATCAAATGATTCATAGGTAGTAAAACATTCATTTTATAATATCCAAAAAAATTGACCATGGTATTCATTGTCATTATATCTAAAAATCTATTATAATTTCTCTTAATTAAAATTTTAAATAACAAAAGAATACACACTATGATTATATATCTAGGGATGCAGTCTCAGCCACAATCATTTTGTAATCACGATGATTGATTTAATACCCAACAAATCCTTATCAAACTTTTAACACCTAAGATCATCCATTCCCCAACCACAATGACATTTTAATATCAAGAAATGTAATTAGTTTTTTTGAAAACATCATAAAATATATTACAATAAAACATAATGATGTTGTATTATTCTTATTCATATCCCAAGGGTATTGAAATAATTTCTGTAATTATAATATTGAATGTAAATATTACTTAATAATCTAAAGCATATAATAAATATAAATCTAATTGACAAAAATTACTTGACCAAAGAATTACATATGTTGATATTATTATTTTTATATTAATATTAAATTCATTAAATAAATATATAATCCTTAACAGTATAATTATTTATTATATTTCCATACTTGATAAATAATCCTCTTATTTATCAAATGATCATCAATATATTCCACAATGGTCCTTATTGATAATACAGTCCTCAAATATTCCCAATCTAAAATTTTTTATTATAACATTTGTAAAAGAAAAAAAAGATTGGTTATACGAATTTCCGAGAAAGGGAAAACATAAGTTATACTAATCAGTGATAATATGTGATTTTAAACTTATCATAAGGGTATTAGAACATGATCAAAAATTATGAAAACCAAACGCTGAAAAAATATCATCAAAATGAATAACTATTTTTCATTTAAATGACATAAATAATATTCTTGTTTAATCTTCACTAATCAATCATGATATATGAGAAAATATCATTAGTGTATGCCACATGTTTGTAGAATAAACATAATCATATACAATAATTTCTTTATTAAATCCCCACTGCTAATATTATACCCAGTTGATGGGGATCACTCCATATTCAATATTGTCCTTAGTCTTGTTTTACATTCATGTCTATATTATTTGACAAATACAGTTATTAAGATATGTTAACTCCATATTTTTTGTAAATATATATTTCGATATAAATCTTTTGAAAATGAATTAGAGGTAAATATTTTTAGGGTTTCACGTATCATATAATTAAAACCATCGATATGTGTGTAATACGATAATAAAATTCCATCATATCATCCTTTCACTTCCTGTAAAAGGGAATTAAGTCTAGTTATAATTACATTATAGCTATACACATCGAAAAGAAATTCATTTAAAAAATTTCTGATCCAAAAATAATTAATCAGTAAAAAATAAAGTTGATTTATAGAATCCGAAGAAAATAATCCTCACTATAATAAATCCATATAAATAATTTGAATTTTATTATAATATCACATTCACCATGATGTATAACAATAGTTATAGACTATTTTCACAGATGAAAACATTCTTTAATAAAACAATCTATCATTTCGATTTTTTTGTGAAACTAGATTTTACCATTAATTATATTTTAACTAAAATGCAAAGTCATATTGTGAATATACTATTCAGTTAAGATAACTATAAAATAGATTTATGGAATAATCAAAGAATAAATTCATCATGGTGGTGGTAAAATAGGATTAAGTCAAATAATCTAAAAGAAACCCCTCTTTTAACACCAATATATGAAATAGAACTTGGATTTTTCATTAAAAACATTTAATGAATCATTGTTAAACATTTTTATATAAATTTAATGTTATAAAAAATTAAAAAATTTAACATTTCAATTATAGTTACTAACTTGAATATATTAATTTTTAAGACCATGGAAATATAACGAAATATATGTTGACCAATTACAAAATATGATGTGATTTTAATTAAAAATGTTATCTTAATCATTTTCTGTTTGAGGGATATTAAAATTGTATTAATACCTGAAATTAATTTTAATAATAAATGTATAATGTTATATGATGAGATTCATTGAATTTTTAGATACAAATTTTGTTGACAAAAAACGTTAACAGAAAAAATTTGAAACATATATGATGATAACATAATCACTTACCTTATGTATCTTCAATATTCTTGTGTATTAAACGATCATATATTATAAATATTTAGTTATTATAAATATAATAAAATGTATCAAAATAATTCATACTCACTGTAATTATTTTGTAATTTATTTTCATCATTTGATTAAAATATTATATATTATAAAGGACAATCTGTTAAAAATAGTCTCTTTCCCAAGAATGTTTTTGTTTTATGGATCTTATACATAATAGTTTGTAATAGTTTCAAATTTCAAATATATTAATCATTTTATTGGTCTAAGATTTATTCATTTTATAGGTTTACATTATTATTCATGTAATGAATCAATGAAACATTTATTATATAACCTCATGGTATTGGTATTCAGTATGTATGAATGAGTGACGTTTCCAATTTTAGATAGATGGAAAAAATCGATGGTAAATATGATTTAATCATTATAGAGTACTAATTATATCATAAATATATACATATATATATACACTAAAAAATCATTATTATCATCTGTTCAATTCAAAATCTATAATGAGTCACATCGCATCATGGAAATTACAATCAAAACATATATAACACCAATGCTATAGTTTTACAACGTTGTTAAAAGTATGTATGTGGAGAATATATTATAATTATTGAATCATTAATATATCAAAAATATCATATGTAAAAATTTAACACATTATTATTACCTTCCATGAATGATGGTGTAAGAAAATTAATCATATCAATAAGTGGAGGTGTAGGTTTACACATACAAATGAGTGACACCTTAATTTCTTATTTGATTGAATGGAGGATAAGATATATCCTCCTTAGTAATAATAAAAAATGATCATTTTGATGACATTTTATTATTTACATTAAAAATGATAAAAAAATTTCTTCTAATGTATAAATTAAAGACATGGATTGTATTCTGTTAGGAGTTACACCTCTTTATTGATGCACCAAATTTGGATTAAACCTAAATCCTTATAATTATAAGTATATTAATAAAAATGGGATCACTAGGATAAGGGGGTGGGGGTAGTTTTAGAAAGGATTTATGAAGGAATATTATATGATATTAAACTATAAAATTATATGTTAGGGATGAATATTGATGTCAATTTATAATAGAGGGAGAGGAAAAATTTGGATTGTTTAAAAATATTAAAATATATTTATTTATTAATCATTTAAAAATTCACAAGAATTACTAAAATATTCATTTGAAATAATATATGGTAAAAATATACATTCCCAAAAATTTATTTATTCTTGTGTTCTATCATTATTATTATTGTCATTTTTAATCCCCTCGTTAACGTAGTTTGAAATTTAACATAATAATGATTTACATTAAATATATATTATACATAGTGCGGAAAAATAATTTCTAATTATTGTATAATATTTTTTATAATTAAATATTTTTCATTATTTTTATTAAATTATATTCCTAATGTGATATATATTCATTTTATAATACACACTAAAAAAAACCATTTATTAGAAAATTTCTTTTACACATAAAACATTATTCTCCAGTATATAATTCCACAAAAAAATTGTAATATAGATATTAAAATATTATTTAATAAATAATCAATACATTTTTTTAATATAAAAAAAATTTTAAATAATTTTTATTTATTAAGAAAAAACATATCAAACAAATAAAAGATAGATTCATTAAAAAATCAATATTACCTTAAATTAAATTTATTTTTATTATTTCTACCTGATATTAAAATTACACAATTAATTCATTTGTAAAAGATAAATAATAATTTTTTACATAGTATTATTCATATCCTCCAATAAAACAAATATTAGATAATATTGAAATTAAATATTATATATAATATTATATATAATTGTTTTTTAAATATATTATTATATGTAATTAACAAAAGCAGTATATTTATATTTCTAGAAGGAATATGTTACGTTAATTTTATTGTGTTTTAATAATGAAATATTAGTATTACCCCAAGGAAATCCTATAATTTGGGAAGGTAGTACACTAAAACAGATACTTGAGGAAAAGGTAATAATCTTGACCGAGTGTGGTATCATTTATATCTTATTCCTAATCCATGAAAAAAAAGAATTTTTCTTAATTTAATTTCATTTATATTTTCAATAAAATATTTTTTTTCTATTATAATATAATAAAAATTATCTATTAAAAAAAATTTAATGGATAATCAATGATTCAATTATATGTGCATACATATTACCATCTCTATGTCCCCATGAATTTAATTTTTCAAATCCAACACACATGGTTTTTTATACTAATTAATTTCATCGATATATATTACATTTATCTTATAATTTGAATTTTTTATTATAAATTATTTTTTCCTTCAATTATTTGAATTCATTGAAATTATAATTCATCACTCATTAATATGTGTGGACTACCACCTAGACAGAGTGTTGTAATTAATAACCAACACCAAAAAACATGTATTATTTACAATTATAAAAAAAGTACTTTATTTTGATATTATTATTCATCCAGATATTATGAAACCATGACCATTTTGTGATGATTAGTATACGAGAAGTGAAAAATTCATGATAAATGAACAAATTAACACCCTAATAAATTTATTTTATTATGGAATTTTAAAAAATAGATGATTAGAAATAATGAATAAATAATATATGGTAAGATAAAAATTTAAATTATTTTACTGTGGATGTATAAACAAATTAAAAAAAATTAGAGTTTTTTTGAAACTATTTGAGACATGAGGTAACAATTTATCATTAAATATCATTTTTATTTTAGATTATACATGTTTAATTACAAATTAAGAAAATAGTATTCTCTCACTATATTCATGAATAATGATGATTTTATTATCAAAGGATTATATATTGGGTATTAAAATATTTATTTTAATATCCCCTCTTTGGTATGAATCATTTAGACATAATTTTTATGAAAAACATTCTATATTTCTCCTTTAAGTTTATGGAAATTATGATACCACAAAATTATTCATCAATTGTTCTGTTAATTTTCCCTGAAATTATATTGTGTTTTTGAATAAATTCAATTACATTAATATTTTAATTTTTTTTTAAAAATGGAATCATTTAAATTTTTCATCTGTTCTTTATACTAGATTTTAAAAAAATGTTAACAAATTTTTTCATAGAATTTCGAAAATGAACAATTTTTTCCACTACCAAAGCCATTATTAATTTTATATTTCCTTAACATGTTGAAATTTCTTTTGAATTCATTTCCCCTTAATTTTTTGTGAATATTATTTTTTTTAAAGATGCAATAATAAATTATGTTTTATCTTTTTTTTGAACATATGTTTAAATATTTTATAAAATTATGTTTGATATATATCAACAACCACTAATTATTTTTATGAATTTTAATTTATTTGATAAGTATATTCCATCGATTTCCATTAATTTTATGAATCATATTAATTTATTTCACAATTATTTTAATAAAAACATAATTTTTTCAATATGTTATTTTTGTTATAATGAAATGATGAATTTCATTAGATCATGTCACCCACTTTTGTATGGTTTATAATATTGTATATGGGTGGAAAAAATTATATATATATATATATATATTGTACATATTTATATCTGATCAGATAATATTAAAGGGAATAGTGGTGAAACTAATCCAATATGGGACTCTACCAACCATGAATGATAAAGGAAAATAAATTTAAGCTAATAAACTATGGAACACTATGGTATATGTTATAATGTTTATAATAGTGAAGCATAAATGTAAAATTAATTTCTATGAATATAAATCTTCAATACACAAATGGATTGTACTTATGTGTTCACTTTTCTCGCATGGAAAATGATTTATTATTGATTATTCCTCATATAAAGAGATTAGAATTTTTTGTTACAAAAAACATTCACTCCTAGACCAATTAGTTATGATATAGAAACAATTGTATATTAATATAATATGTTTTGATCACTATAATATGACTGATTTATTATATTAATCCCAACAATGATATTAAATTGAAGTCTCCAATAATTACCCTTATGGATAATCTGAACTAACCGTTTATTATATAATTATTTTTCCTGGAACGTAAGAATGGTATTTGATTTTAAAAGAATATAACGGATATTATGTGAGAGAAATTAGTGGTTTGTGTTTATTTTTTGTTATAATTTTTTTGATTATATAACAATTAGTGAAAAAACATTCACATTAGGTTTTTTGGTTATTAATTACAATGTGAAACATTATGAGTTCATATAAAATGATGATATATATAAGTACATTTTTATTAGGAAACCTCGTTATGTAAATATGTTTCAATCTAGTGTATGAATTTCTTTTGAGGATTAACTGAAAACATTTTCGTGGATTCTTAAATTCTCAATTCTCAAATGATAAAAAATCATGCCCTTATTCTACCATTAATTTTTATTTCTACAAAGAATATGACACTACCATCTAGAATTAAAATGATACTATTTAGTCCATCAAAAATATATACCAATTGTCTAGTTACAAAGATTTGATACATAGCTCAAATTATTGTCTCTCTATTACTAGTAAACTGAATAAATTTTTGAGAAATTTCATCAATAATGTCTTCTCCAAACCATACGAGTCTTCATAATCAATCCATCATCAGTTGCTGAATAAACTCCAACATGAGTTATGTGTTCCAGATCATAATTTAACATTATAATACTACTTAAAAAAATTTATTATATGACATGGGAACCATATTGGAATATCAATAAATAATTAAACAAATTTACATACAATTATTCATTAAAATATTTTATATATACTAATATATAAATTCCATATACTCATTATTTGAATGTATTTCATTATAAAATGATTCACCAACACATATAATGATATTTTGGAAGTGATTAATTGAAACTATAAGCATAAAATTTTCATAGAAATGATGTGAGTATAGAAAAAGAATGAAAAATATAAGGAATATGAAGATATATCATTAAATATAAAGGTATCAATGATATCTATGATTTTTTATAGTGGTATTTAAGATTATTAAATATAAATCCCACTAATGTACCCCATGATTTGTATCATTTAGATGACGGTCATATTAATCATTAAATTTTTCTTAAAAATGGGAGGATAATGAGATTCTAGGTATCCCAACTTGTTGATTGTAACCATAGTCTGTGAATGTTATATCCCGAGTAACATGATTTGTTTTCATCCATGGGTATACAATAGATTGTTTTCCATTGAATTCAGATCCTATTGTAATATTAGGATTAATTTTTTTGTGAGAGATCCACATGAGAATAGAAATAACCCTGTCATTGTGTATTTCTCATGATAATTTTATGATTCAATAATATATATCTATTTGGTGATGTATTTCTCATTATATAATCATCCCAAAATGATAAAAACCACACAATCCATTAATATATAATGAATATAAAAAATTTATATGTGTAAAATGAGTAAATAAATATAACGTTTCAACCCATTGGATCATAATGAATCCCAATCTTGAGGATAGAAACCCTTTAAGGACCCACATGTTTCATTACCATAGATGGGCTACTCAGTTTATAGTCATTAAATCATTCATTATCCTTTATGAATATTATAAATAAATTAATAATGGGTTTTAATCTAATTCCCATAGGGAATCATGTGGGATCTAAATGAGTAATAAATTCATATTGACATCATTATCATATACTATGATATCTTCATAAAAAATATATAATCATTTGAGTTTGATGAAAAAAATATATTAATACTATGGTATGTGTTTAATTTTAACTTACAATCTCAGATGTTGTTACCATTCTCACACATGAATTAGTTATATTTTTGTTTCATCATTTTTCTAATATTACTAACATATTATGATCATTTTTATTATAACTACATAGGTAAATACTAGTATCTTCATTAAGTATTTCTAATAAATAATATACATTTATTTTAATAGTTATATAAAGACACAAATACAACCTACTTTTAATTTACCTATTTATTCAAAGAACTTGTGATCTCGCCAATCACATTGGTTATATTAATTAAAATGATATGATGTTTGATTAAATTATATATACAATGTAAATTATACACAATGATACCCTTACATGACTCAAATTAATTAATAAATTAAATACACATCCATATTTTGTCAACCCCTAATATATTAAACAAATAATCCACATTGGGAGTAAATAAATTAATTGCACATGACTAGACCATCTAAATAACATATTAGGTTATTATATAACAATTGAAAACTAGAAAAATACTAAAAATATTATAATTACATAAAATATGAAAATAATTATATAATTTTTGGAAATGCAATAACAAAGTCAACATAAATAGAAAGACATCAATCATGTAAAAAGTAATATATTGAAGAAAGTATTATCTACAAAAAAAATAACAACAACCCCATTTTAATGTCTCCCTACTGATCATGATCTTATTGAAGAAAGAAAGACATGACAAGATCATGTAACAGGTGGATGCCACAAAATATCATAGACTAGATATGTCAATAATTGAATTGCACGATCATGACATGAAAAATTATCTCATATCTAATATTCTCTCATAAATACAATATTCATTATGATGTAACAGAGTAACTAGACCTAAAATTGCAATATAGTATTTATTTTCAAATATATCTTTATATGGTCATGTTGTAACTTCCATTATACATGGTCTTGTTTCTTATGATCTTTTTTCAAGCATGCTCTACCATGTATCCCATTACAAGGTGAACCAAATATTCACTATGTTATATGTTCTTATATGTGTTTTGATTAATTTTTTTTTCTTGTAATGAAACAGTTATATTTGGAATGAATGATTGTGAAATATAAAATTTTCTTTGTATATAACCTCAGAACACTTTGAATATAACTATCATGGTATTATTGAATATTATATGTCATCCAAATAACATTTGAGGAAAATGATGAAACTTGTACATGATAATTCATTAGTGTTGATATCCTCATGAATAATCTATCATCTAGACCTTCATATTTCATTTCCACTTTAAATTATAACTTATTACATAATCATGAAAAAATATTTCAATGTTGTTATAAAATTTTATAATCCAAGAATTTAAAATATATATAATTTAAATATAATTTATATTTTAAAAATATGATCATTTCCTACAATGACATAAACAAAACTACTATGGATTTTATTCATATAAAACATTATAATATATATATATATATATAACTATATATCATATACCATAATTTATTACATCAATTGATGGTAAATATTTTACAATTGTATCATAAATATTGACAATTAGGTTTCTAATGTAAGAAATTGGATTCTTACTCAAGAATGGATACATTAAATTTTGGACTAAAACATTACATTGGTCATAATATGGATTCATTTTGATATAGTAATGGTCTTGTGGGTTTTTTTGAATGTTCAGAGCTTGAAACCTTTCTTTTTGGAAAAAATCGATAGTTATCATGGTTAGTGCACATTTGGTGCATTGTTTGAATAACCATTGAGATTGAAATTTCGAGATAGAACCTCTTTGAATGGTTTGGGAATGTATGTTTGGACTATCCATTTAATGCTCCCCTTTTATTGATAAGACCTCACATTGTTTGAGAACATTTTTTCAAACCATACATACAAACAGCGTGCATGCCATTTTTCACCGCAATTTTACAAAATATCACTTATTGATCTATTGAGCTCAATACATTTACATAATCAAATATTATGGAGGATTTACCTATATGGATCTCATTTTAGAGTTTTATGGTTGAATCTTGGGATTCGAAGATATCATTCATCCATTATCTAATTGATCTTCTTTTTGTAATGTAGGATGCACAACAGTATGTACTCAAGTCCTCTGGAGTTTTTCTCCTTCTCTTTTGTAGTAGACCATGTTTTCATGTTATTAATGTGTTTATATTTTCCATAAATCTCCTCTGATAATATAAAAATGTAGGGCTTGTTCAATTCGGGTATAATCATACAAATCTTTGGTTGGTGGTCTATCACTCATCCTGAAAATTTGTTGATTATTGATTTGTCTTGTGGGGCCCAATGATTTCATTTCGTTTTTTATGGAATTTTTATTCTATTATTATAATCATATTAACCATTGGATATTTAATTTCTATAAACATGATTAATTATTGGTGATTATGACAACATCTCTATCTCTTCTTTGTCAATGGTTATTCCATAATTGTTCTTTAGTGTTATGACATGTCCGGGCCACCATTTTGGTGTGCCTGGAATGGACCTTTCTATGTGTAATCTTTATTATTTTAAATGGATTGATTTATATTGTGAAATGAATAATGGAAAATAACATGTATTCATACCACCTTACCCATCTATGGAAAGTGTATCAAATGATAATAAATTATGATATGTGAATTGGCATGTATACTAATTATATGACTTGGACGTAATTCTAAATGATTAGTAGGTAGAATATCTATGGAATCACTTAACATTTTATTAGAATGTGGGAGAATGAATCATGAATATGTAATATTCCATCAAATGATTTATTGTGATGATTCATACTACTTTGCATTTTCACACTAATGAAAGGAAAGTCTTGAACCAAAATGAAATTATTAATTAATTTATATTCGATTAAAAGGTTGCACGATAAAATACCTTTTAACACTAATGAATGGAAAGTATTGAACCTTTGGATTCATGATACATGACCATATAACACTAGTGAGTGAATATAATTGACGACGATGTAATATTACATGACATTTATATCAAATAGTAATGGTCATACAGGACATCGCCTTGGATTCCAATAAAGGAATTCCACGATCACTCAGGAACCCCCTTCTGATTCTAGGATACAACATTCTTAGATTTAGAACAAAATAGATCTTGATCAGTCACTATTCTTGGATGATTTAATTGACAACATCGGATACCTCTATGTTATTACATGATGCCTCAGATACACTACTTGGATCCCGCATTGACAAGTAAATTCCATGGTTATAGCCCATAGCGCCCTATCTCTACTTAGCCTCGTATTACCTTTGACGATCACCTTGGATTAATTTTCCATATAATTATGGAATTAATTGGAATAAACTCACTGGATTACAAAATTATCCTTAGTAAATCGATAATTACTAATTATTTGGAGACCCTTGAGGTCTATGATGCCTAAGTTGTTACCTTGGAACATTATCTATCTACCGATCACCACACTATCAGTGATGAAAAACCATAAACTAACATAATAATATAAATATGTAATTTATTAAATAAATGGATTAGTTATGTTCAGACACCATCAGAGGGGCGAAGTAGGTAGTTCAATAATTAGTTACACTATACTACATTAAAATTCATATTTATTCCTTCACACATTTACAATTCCATTAAAAATGTCAGATGTTATAGACACTATTGGTGGTGTCTCACTATGATTAATCTCACTCCCTATCGATGCATCATTTCATACTTGTGATATATTACATGGTTGTAGGTTTTGAAAAGGGAATAATATTTCTTCAAACACTTGATTTCATGCTATTTAAAATAGAGATTGATAGTTGATGACTAGGATGGTGTGAATGATATTTGGTAGAGTATTTTGAATCCATTATATAATGTTGAACATATTATGAAATTATTCTTGTATCTATTTTTTCTATTTTTTTATTAAAATGAAATTTAATCATCAGTTTTTATATTTTGGGATATTCTTGTATTTTTTTCAGTTATAGATACTATTATATCTATATTCTCCTACGTCTCTTACTTACAAATACTTCATTCTATATTTACATGATATTTACATCCATTCAATGAAATAAACATTAGTAATGAGGGAATATTCTCCCTATATACACACCGAAGGACCTCACTATAAGTGAAAACCATCTAGAATTAGGTGAGATGGGCTTCAGTATGTGTGGACCACTAGGTTTGGATTTCTATTTAAGGGGCATACAAGTCTGAGACTTCACAATGTGGTATCATTGGTGGTTTCTTTTATTTTATTACAATTTAATGACAATAAACATATGATTATCAATTCGTGGGAAGTGGTCATGAGCCATTATTGGGAATTTTGAACCCATGTTCAGTGTAAAAACCAAGTTGGATAAATTATTATTGTTGTTTTGTTTTTCCTATTAAATTTTCAATATTGAAAAAAGGGCTTTTATGTTGGTTATTTTTTATTTTTTACACTGGTTATTGTTAGATGTCATTATAGAGGACGTAATAAATATTGTTTTTTATGTTGGTTATTTTAAAACACATATAAAAACAAAAATCCTAAGGCATTTTCATATTGGTTCCCAAAAACCCGATATGGAAAACTATTTGGATTCATGATTTATTTCGTCTTTTTTTTTAAAATAAATTGCAAAACATATTAATTATTACATCGGTTTTTAAATAAAAGACGTAAAAAACTACCCCTACGAACATTTTTCTCTTTCAGTTATTAGAAAACCAACCAAAAAAATATTTTTATCACATTAGTTATTTTCATAACCAACTTGATAAACCATTCTGCAATGCGGTTAATCACGTCAGTTATTTTTTAACCAGCATAAAAACATATATAATACAATTCTTATTAAATAACCAACCTAAAAACCCATTCCCATGAATTTATTACTCAGGTTATAAAATAACCCAAATAAAATACGATTTTTTAGAAAACAGTTCAACCATTATATTGCACTCCGAACGAAGACCCGAAACATATAGAGAAAAAACCAAAACCAGACCAAAACCACTGGACAACCCCCACCCCCTGGACAACCCCCACCCCTTGGAGACCCCCGAACCACATGGACAACCCTGACCCCCTAGAAACCCCCGACCCCCTGGACACCTTCCCAAACCTGGACACCCTCCCACCCCCCGTGAAACCCACCAAAACCCATGAACACCATCTCCCCCATGGACATCCCCCAATCCCCTGGACACCCACCCACCCCCTAGACACCCCACCCCTAGACACCTACCCACCCCTAGACACCCTCCCACCCCTGGATATCCCCCACCTCATAGACCCTCACCCTCCCCGTAGCACCCCCCGCCCGCATGGACATCACCTCCCACACCTTGGACACCCCTCCCACTGGAAACCCCTACCCCCTTTACACCATCCCACCAAATGGACAACCCACCAACCCCTGGGACACCCCAACCCCTTGGACAACCCCTATTGAAACTTCCCACCCATTGGATATACACCAACCCCTGGAACCTCCCGCCCTCCCAATGGAAAACACCTCACCCCACTAGACAACCCCCACCCCATAGACACCACTACACCCCTACCCCTTGGACACCCTCCCACCCAAAAGACACCACCCCACCCCCAAGGGCACCTCCTACCCCCTGGACACCCCCACCACCTTACCACCCCTAACCCCTTGGATATCCCCTGGACACTCCCACACCACATCAAACCATTAACATTGTTTGCAAAAATATGAAACAACCAGAAACCAGACAAAAAATAGACCAAAACAATACAATAATCCATAGATTATATCATAACTATACCAACACAATAAGAAAGGTGGTAAAATTAAACATTCACATATAAAACATTCATAACATAAAATTTCAACTAAATAAACATAAAACCAACAAAAAAACTACCAAATACTAAATTATAATTAATATATTTGAAATTATGTTTTAAAATACAATCTAACTAAAATCCAATCAATCTTGTAAAATAATCTGACCATTCCATTTGTATGAGTTTGATATCATGAGAAAATTAGTGTCAAGGGTCATCAAATTGATACAAATGAAAAGAATAGTAGTTTACATGTATAATGAATAAATCAAATGAAATATTAAGGCAATTTTTATAAGTAAATCATACCAGGTCAACATCAAAAGTGTTCCAGTTGTAATTATTACATACATAAATTATAACATGTAATATATGAATTCAATGATGCAATGTTTTTCAAGAGAAATATATCTAAATGTGTGTCAATTAAAAATATAATTTTAGTGTAATAAATTGATAATTAGAAATTATAAATGAATAATTACCCTTAAATTTACTTATTTGATCAATACAATTTTTTTTGGAAAATAAACACATACCCTGTTAGAAAATAATAAAAATGGGATAAATGTAAAATTCATTATAAAATAGACAACTATTAAGATATTGAAACATAATTTTCCAACATATTCTTAAAACATCCCCACACATATGCAATGATATAGTATATCCAATAAAGTGTTTTCTCCTTTGCAAAAAAAACCCAAGACACTGCAACCCCCTTGGATAGCTCCCCATCCCTATAGAGCCCCCACCCCTCTGGATACCCCCACCCCCATGGACACTCTATACCCCCTTGGATAGCCCACTCAACCCCTGGACACCACCCCCACCCCTGAACACACCTACCCCCTGTGATAACCCCCTTACCCCTAGACACCCCCACCACTTGACTCCACTAACCCCTTGGACAACCTACTCACCCCCCCTGGACACCACCCTCACCCACTTGGACACTACTTGGGAACCCCCACCCCCTTGGAGAGACCCCACACACTAGACACTCCACCCCCTTGACAGCCCCTCACCCCCTATACACCCCCTAGACAACCCCATCCCATGGACAACCCACCAACCCCCTGGATAGGCCCCCACTCCCCCAACCCTAGAGACCCTTACCCCCTTGGACTTCCCCCGCACCCCTGAACACCACCCAAAACCAATGGAAACTCCCTTGGAATGCCCCATAACCCCCCACCCCCACCCCCGATTGGACACCACCCCACCCCATTGGACAACCCCAAGACACGACCACCCCCAAACCCGTCAACACCCCCTGGAATCCCCCCCCCGGACACTACCCCCACCCCCTTGGACACCCCCTATTCACCACCACCCCTTGGAACCCCCCCACCCCACCCCATGTCCATTATCCCACCTCTGGACACGCCACACCTTTGAAAACCAACCCTAGAAACCCTCTACCGTCATGGACATCCACTATCCCCTGGACACCACCCTAACCCCAACCCACCCCTCTGACACCCCTACCCACTTTAAAATCCACATCACCCCACTAGACACCGCCCCACCCCCATGGACTCCCCCAAGACACCACCACCCCCTGGACGTCCCCCCAACCCACCCTCGGACAACCCTACCCACATGGATATCCATCTCACCCCACTAGACACCACACCACCCCCATGGACTCCCCCTAGACACCACCACCCACATTGACTCCCTCCCCACCCCCTTGGTAGCCCCCCTAGACACCCCCACCCCCTGTACACCCCCACCCCATGGACACCCTCTACCCCTGTGGACAACCCCCTCACCCCACTACATACCACCCCCACCCCCTGGACACCCCTACACCCATGGAAAACCCCCACCCCCATGGACACCACCCCACCCCCTTGGACACCCATGGAAACCCCAACCCCCTTTGACATCCCCCCACCCCTGGTCATCTCCACCCTTGGACACCCCCACAACCCACCCACATGAAAGTGCCTAAACACACACAATATATAACACACAAAAATAGTAAACATGCATGATATCACTTCCATGGTTTATTTTAATAGAAATGATTTTCGCATGGTATATAAGAACATGATGACACATACCATGATAGCATGAAAAAATAGAGAAAAATAATATCTCAAAACATAAGTTCAGGGCATCACAAAAAATAAAAAAATGAAACTAAGCCATGTGAGGATTACTTTAGTGTTTTGAGTTGACTTGATAGATATTGGGATAATTTAAACGATGTTAGAGGGGATGACTTCGAATAATCGATTATAGGTTTTCTGCACAAGAGAGATGAGTCACAGGTCACCCAATATATGAAAAAATAGCATAATATAGGGTGAGATTAATCATTTAAAATAAATATCACATCAGTTATTTAATAACCAAAGAGATAAATGGTTTATTATGTTTATAACCTTAGTTTTTTAATAGCTGACGTTGAAAATTAGTTATCACGTCAGTGATTTTATAACTAAAATTATAATTTAAATTTTATCACGTCTATTATATTATAAACAACATGTTAAATTTCCATGATTTGATTTATCACATAGGTTATAAAATAAATGATGTGATAAAGCAATGAGATTCAATATTTCATGTAGGTTATTTTATAAACGATGTGATTTATCTAAACACATAGTTTTTTACGTATATAATAAAATAAAAGACCTAAAAATTTATTCTCATTGATTTATTTGATGCATTATTTTATAACTGACATGATAAAAAAATTTCCACCTTTGCACATCGATTATATATAATTGACGTGAAAAACCCAAATGTGTAAAACATTTTTTCCACTAGTGTTGATATTATTTCACCATAGGGTGATGTCAATATTATGTGGAGTTGTTGATTAATACTCTGGTTGTGGACATTCATTCATCCTTTTCCAAATGATACGAGGAATATGACCATTGTTACATGCATCGTAATTGACACCTACAATGTACAAGTCCTAAATTTTTACATTCAATATATTTTCATTTAATTGCATGCTATTACATTGTATGCCTATGATTACTAAGTGATGGTGTGATTGTTTTCATGTATATGTATCATTTATTGTGGGGATTGAGTGATTTATTATCTATATTCATTCGGTGTATATGACCTCATTGGTTGGGATGAGCAATTTACTATGTTGATTCTTTATTCTATAAATAAATGTGTGTTGTCATTAATTATATATTAATGGGAATTGATTCATCAAAATATGATCTCTATTATAAAGTGAAATATGAATTTAAAATGAATTGGATGCACATCGTTATCCCATATTTGAATGTTTATTAATGGTAAAGGGGTGAACATGGTAATTAAAGGAAAAATGACATAGAACTTATTCATGATAATATAGTGATACCTAGCCATATAAGTGCGTAGTTGGGGTAGTATGACTTGAGTAGTGAGTTTTATTACATTCATTTTTATATTCTGATTCTGTTATTCTTTTTAAGCATGTTCTGGGGTGCCTGAATGGAAATTGAAGACCAATTATGCCAATACATCCTCATATCATATTCCATGAGTGTGGCGATGAACATGATCTAGAAATGGTGGGCCCTAAGGAATAACTATTACCTATAGGAGTGTCACTTGTGGCACCACCTACTGTTGCATATATAGTCATTGATTCCTAACATTGTTATAGTTGTTTATGTCTGATTCAGTCCTAGCATGGTGCATGAAGAGTTGAACCTATGATGGTTGATCTGACTCGTGAGTTCTAGAAGCATTGTCACCCATTTTTCTTTGGGGATGGTAATCCACAGGATGATGAGTCATGGATAGAGGAAACCTTATCTATCATTGATAATCTCTGGAAGCCTCTAAGGGGAGGATCATACATCCAATATATATGATTCTGGATTATTTCAATCATTTGTGGGATGTGATTTCCTAGATCATTCATCATGAGGGAATGTTATGGGTTGATTTCCAGACAACCCTCCATTATCAGTTCATTAGTATGACGTTAAGAGAAGAATGATCTGGAGATTTCATGCATCTCAAGTGAAGATTAATGATAGTTATGGATTATTTATCCTCTTCTATACAGTTACAGTATATTTCACCACATCTATCCAGTGATGACTTTTCACATGCTATAAGTTTTAGGGATGGGCTTCAATTTTTATTCATACACAATTGAATATCTTTTACCTTCCTCTCTTTTCTAAAATATTCAATCAAGTTCCTATCGCTTTGTTTAATCTGAGGGATGAAAATAGTACCAGGAATTGAGGACCACTGCTGCATTATGCCAATAGTTATTCTCTTGACATGATGTCTTACCTCGATGATTCTCATCAGGGATGTGACTAACAGATTGTCCATTTTTATTTCTCTATAGTGTGTCATCTGCATAGATTATAAGGGAATTAAAATTACTAGTTTGATATATATCCACTAGGGTTTTGGACTTGTGAACATATGGGGAATATTCAGTGTTTATGAAAGACTATTGTATAAAATATAATGGGAAAAAGATCATCACCATATCCCCCAACAGAAGCAGGTTGTTTTTGGCCAAGTTTAATAAGGATTTGAATAAAATTAGTAGGTTTGGATGAGGGGGTGGTTTTGGTTTTGGTATCTATACCCTTAATCACCAGTAGCACCATCAGATATTTAATTAACATCGTAGTCCATCTATTCAAAAGGGCCATTGATTAGGCTAGTTGTATGCACTACAACCAATAACTGATGATGTGGATATGGGAATATCTACAATATAATATTCTATTTTTTGTAGGCTATAATGTTTTTTCTACATTATTTGATACATTTTCACTGAACTATTTTATTTTTTATCTATCATGGAGAGTCTCAGAATTGATATACTATTTTACTATGGTGTAATGACCATATAAACAATGTTGGGGAAACAGTTCTATGAAATACACTAGGGCAAGGACTATCCCCTTGAGGTATGTAATTACCCTTTCATATAGTATCTCTTTGTTATAAATAATAATAGATTATTTGTCGATATAAATATTGGATGGTTGGTTCAATATCACACTTTTGTAAACTACTTCCACTACAAGAATCTTTTACAACTGTTGATAGAAGTAGTTTTCTACATAAGGATGGTTACGATGTCAAAGATAGTTGAGTGGGACCACCACATCCTGTGATAGGTGGAGTGACTACACAGATTGAGAATCCCATCATCGATTATTTGGTTTAAAAAATAATAATTTCTCTATAGTAGTTGAACGTTTTAGTAATGTGTTTCAGGAAAAAACATTATCCTACCTCAGGAGAGAAAGGTTGAGTTTCTAATTGTGATTTATCCAAGAGAATATCCATTCTCCATTATTTTGAATAGTATAAAACCAATAGATATTAAGTATATCATGTGGACGATAGAGGATATTGAGACCAAAGGTTTTATATGGCCAAGTGCAGTCTCATGGCATTCAACCATCATATTTTCTAAGAAGTTGTATGAAACCTTACATCAATGAGTGGAATATTGGCATTTGATAAATATTACAGATAAGAAAATATATTTAGTTCCTTGAAGAAATTATCTCTTCAATTTGAAATTAGGTGAAAATATCTACACCATGATCAACCTGAGATCTGGTTAACAACAAATACATGTCATACCATCAGACATACCTTTGACAGATTTCTGTTGAAGGTATGGTCTTTATAAGTACCCAATAATGTTGTTTGGTCTTACAAATGTGCACAACATTTTCATGGATCTGATGAATATGTTTTTCCACCCCTATATGTATTATTTTTTCCATGGTTATTGTGGAACAAATCTTGGTGTATTCTCACTATAATATCGATCATGCCAAACATATTGGGATCATTTGGAGTACATTGATATCACATAAAATTTATGCCATTCATTCTTTGATCAACTTTTGGATTTATAGAGATCACTTTATGGGTCATATAATATCATAATCACAAGTATTTTTTTACTTATAAAAGGTATTTTTATTGTTTCCATGAAAAATCTAAAGAATGTATTTGATATATAGAGTTTCTTATGGATGGTTGGTCATTACATATGTTTCATACAAAACGTTTATCACCTTTCATCACCAATTTAACTTCCTAAAACGATGTGTGTCAAGTTCTTATGGTCATTAGCAAGTGAGAAAACCTATCATGATCAGAAAGGGAAGATTTTATTGTCAACTGGTTCGACTCTTCCAAAGTTAGGCATAAGTTATACCATATTTTTTTATTCATCAGGAATCATCCTAGGATTATTTTTGATGTAAGTAGATAAAATCATTACATAACAATCTCAATATTGGTGTCCCCATGAGAGTGATTACCCAATGCATGAACTTGATCTAGAATAATTGGCCTATTTTTTACATTACGTGAGGCAATATCTGTTTAGTTTGTGCTTTGTGTTGTACATGCACTATAAGAGCCTAAAATATATATTTTCATAGTGGGACATGAACATAAGATAGTTGATATGGGTCAAATATCTATAATACTTTGATTTTGAGGATTCATATACTGCTCAGAAAAGAAATATGGTAGTAGATGCAATCATTCATAAAACTCAAGCACAAGAAGTAGTTGATGTCAGTGATGAATGGATGAAAATGGCACTCTTTTATTAGGTAAATTTTGAGTTTTAGTACAATCACTTGTAGTATTACCTATCATCCATGATAGATAACTCTTACCTCTTTGAGAAGAAGAATATTATAATTTATTCATATAATTATGTATTCATTCTACTTGATAGTATATTCTGAGATATCCCACCAATATATTGGTCTATGGATAGTAATGACATCAAGTGTCAGTTTGGATATTTCTGGGATCATATAAATGTGAGAGAGGATTTGACGAAAGAGTATGACACGTCTCAATGAGATGTATGTCTGTCCATCATTGAGATGTATCGATATATGAAACACTAGTATTGGTGTATTGGAATGAATAATTAGATAGTATGTTTTATCACTAGATGTTTCACATGTCAGCAGGTAAAGTTAGTGCCCCAAAAACATGTTGGCTTGCTATAGACTCTTCCGGTACTGAAATAGAAATGGAAAGTTGTTTCCATGGATTTTTTAGTGATATTATCTAGGCCGTTGTGTGGTATCGATTGTATCTGGGTAGTCACTAACAGACTAATGAAATCATCCTACTCCATAACTTTAGGGAGACCTTCTCTATTGATGATAATGATAAAATGTATGCCTTTGAGATCATATTACTATACATGGTTCCAGATAATATCATTTCAAATAGGGATGCTCGTTTCACATCACGATTCTAGATGGATTTTTTTGAGGATATGGGGACTCATGTTCATCAAAGCCCAACTTTTCACCCTTATTCCAATGGAATATTATAACAAAAAATATAGGTTTTAGATGATATTCTCCAAGAAAGGTTCATTTATTTTTCTGGTTCTTGGAAAAAGAATATCCCTCTTGTTGAGTTGACCTATAATAACATCATTTAGTAGAAAATTATAATTGATATATTTCAGGACTTATATTAAAGTCCACATCGTTCAACCATATGATGGATAGATGCAGGTGAGGAAGCCCTAATATGTCTTCATCTTGTTCAAAATACTTCAAGGAATTTTTAGATGATCAGAAAAAATGACTCCTGCTCAGTCTAGAAAAAAATCATACAACGATCATCGTCGAAGACTATGTGAGTTAAAGTTCAGGGATTATGTTTTCCATTGAGTATATCACATTCATGGTCATAGATGGTTATTGATTATGGGAAACATTCACATCGTTATGTAAGGACATTGATATTCAATAGAGAGTAGGGATGGTTTCCTATTGGTTCCTACAATATCAGATGTACCAGGACATGCGTGATATATTACACATCTCATAACTTTACATTTATTATAATGATCCATATCAAATGTTTCATCTTGAGGAATTCAAGTTCGATTCTGATTCTACCTTTGTAGAGTTAATACTACGCATTGTTGATCATAGAACGAAATATCTCCGAGCTCGACCGGTACCACTAGAATGGGTTCTATAGAAACATAACTGAGTAAGGAATGAGACTTCTGTGAGGGAAGCATACATAAATTCCTTGTGACCATAGTTTTTCTCAGATAGTGTATCTTCACACTTGGAAGGTGGTCATGGGGATAAGTTCTTTTAAGGGGGGACGACTGTAATAACCTATTTTTAAACACAGGTATAGATCCTTTAATTTTTGGTCTAAATCATTGCATTTGACATAATATGGATAATGTTTGAGTGAGTAAAGGACTTAGGGTTATTTGGGGAATGTTCAGAGCCTTAAACCCATATTTTTTTGTACATCTAGATAGGTTACGCTATTAGTGCATGGTTGGATCATTTTTGAGCTAACTGTGCAGATAGAAATTTCTATATAGAACCACTTTGAATGGTTTTAACACAGTCCTACCACATACACATGCAATGTTCCCCTTCATACAAGAAAACATGGCATAGTTAATTATGGTTTGTCAAACCATGTGTAAAAACTATGCACTGGACATTTTTCTAGTTGGGTCTTTTATATCTCATCCCTATTGTTTCTTGATTTTGGATATGTCATGTGGGGCCACTGATTTCATCGTGTCTTATTTATTGAATTTATATGCCATTTTTATAATCATTGTAATTTTATAGATATTCTTATTCCATATATGTGAGTAACTTTTGGTCATTACGGTTACATGTACATCACTTCCATGTTGAATATCAGAAAAAACTATGGTTTAGTGATTTGACCCATTTGTGCCACTATTAAAGTGTGCCTTACCTTGACCTTTCATTGGAATATATTTTCTATATTAAATGGAATGATTTATATCATAAATTTAATAATGTAATGTACCATGTATGTGTACCACTAGACCCGCATATGGTATGTGCATCTATAGATAATTAAAATGAAAAGTGAATTGAAATGTATGCAGAGTATATGGCTTGGACATAATTGAAAATGATTATTTGGTTTCAAATTTGTATCACCCATTACAATATTAATGGAAGGTAGTGGAATGAACCTTGATTTTAGAATATTCCACAACTATATTGATTAAGAGGTTTCATGATACATTCCATTTCCACAAAAATGATTGGAATTTCTTCAAGAAAAAGGAATTATTGATTAATTATGACTTGATTAAAAAGTTTAATGCTACATGATATTATCGCACTAATTAAAGGAAAGGCTTGAATCAACAATTTCTTGCTATGTGGAATTATCACACCAATGAATGTAATGGTTTTAATTAAATGATATTTTACTTGAATTCATAATAAAATAGAAATTTCCTGAATTATGACCTCTTTGAATTCTAAACGTAGAATGCCATGAGAACTTGGGAACCCCATATTGATTCAAGGATATGGCTTGATTAGGTTGAAAACCACCTAGATCCCAATCCTTGAATATTCTTGGATACACTGTGTGACACCATAGGACCCCACCATATTATTATTGAATTCCTCAGATACAGTAATTGCATCTAATATTTACAATTTGGTTCCACAGTTAAAACCCATAAGGCCGTGTCTCTTATAGCCCCATATTTCCGTGGACGACCACCAGGGAATATTTCTTCACCTTATTGTGGAATGCCTTGGAATACGCTCCTTGAATTACAAATTAATCTTTAGCCTTCCAATAATTATTACTCTTGTGGAAACCATTGAGGTCTACATTTCCTTCATTGATGTCTTGTAACTTCAATATATATACGTCTTGAGAATATGACAGTGTTGGCCTTGCCTCACATGACCTAATAATATAAAACTGTATTTGATTAAATAAATGGTCTGTTACATTATGAAAATAGTTGATGGCAGACATAGGTACTAGGGTATTTAGAAAAAATGTATTTCATTACTTTAAATATTCATGAATGCATATTTTTACATTTTCCGTACATGGGCTTGATATTATTGACACTATTGGTGGTGGACCACTGAGATTTATCTCACACCCTCTCTGGGAGCTATATAATACCCATAGCAGATTATATAGAT